>JBBDGP010002449.1:0-600000 GCA_037952835.1 Lithobates septentrionalis
CTGTCTGGGGCATACACGAATAGAAGTCCTTCATTCAGCCTGCTGAGTGAACGAAATAAACAGATTCCTCTTTCCACACAAATACTGTGGATAGATGAAGCCCCCCCTATCGCATTCCGACAGCCATGTGTTCCAGCTGTTAGAATACCTGAACAGTGTCTGCAGCACTACGTCCCTGTGCCGCCTTTCCCTCTTCCATTATGAGATCTGCTGTGTAGGGACTGCAAGATATAGATCAACAAAAAAGTTGTGTGTGTAAATACAAATTTTGAGATAGTATTTGGGCAGATTGGGGGTAGGTAACAGAAATCTTGATTTTTATGTTAAAACTATTCTAAAAGTTGTATTTTTTTTTAAATTATTATTATTTTTTTTTCTACTAACAAACGTGCTATACTTACCTGCTCTGTGCAATGGTTTTTGCACAAGGCAAACACCAATCCTCTACTTTTTGGGTCCCCAATCAGTGGTCAAGGCTCCTCCCCCCTGCCCAGTGCCCCCATAGCAAGTCTCTTGCTATGGGGGCACTCCAGCAGGCACGCTCCTGTCAATGAACATTGTCCATTTACACACAGAGCGTGGCTTGGCCACACGCCGGCTCTCTCCTCACTGGCTCACTGGCTGTAACTGAGATTCCACTGCTGTGTAAGCCAATGAGGGGAGGGAGACCCAGGAGAGCTGCTGCTCTTATGCACATCGCTGGATCGAGATAGGGCTCAGGCAAGTATAAGGGGGGGGGGGGGGGGCTGGGGGCGGAGCTGAACTCAGGTTTTTTTACCTTAATGCAGAACGCATTAAGGTAAAAAATCTTCTCACTTTAGAATTACTTTAAGGTGTATCTAAACCTGAAAACACAAAGTGAATATATTGCAGCTTGCCATTCCTTGGATGTGGTAGCTCCTATTTTAGGCTGCCATGCCCCTTTTTTTACCTGGTGATCTAACAGCAATACACTTCCTATCCTAAAAGGTGAAGATGCTCTCGCACTGTATTGTATCCATGAAGGAACAGCACGGTCATTCAGGTGTGAACCAGTCCTTATAGAACTCAGTCCCCGCGATCTCCATTACATAGTAGGGGTTCGTATTGCTGAAAAGCTAAAACAACATTGTTTGAGATTTCAGTTCACCACATAGGAAGGTATAGTGACTCAAGATTTCCGGCAGGAAAAACAGGCAATTTTCAGTACTTCCCTAAAATGTACTTGGCCTCAAAAAAAGAAAAACTAATGAAGCTACCACATCTAAAAAGACCGATAAACTGAAATATAGCACATTTTTTTTGCTTTGGAGTTTAGATTTACTTTAATACCTGGAAGGTATTGGTAGATCTGAATTCTATATCTCTAAACAAAATGCACTAATTTTTTTGCAGCCTGTGAATAAAACTGAAAACCCGGTATGCAAAAAAAAAAAAAAAAATAATGACTGTACTTCACCTTGTGACCTTTGCACCACTTTCAGAGACTGAATTTAGAAATAAAGGTTGATGTCATCTTTCACAATCTAATTAGTGGCTTAATCACTTGTGTACAAGGATAGTTACATCAAATACTCCATGGGAGTCTGCTGAGCTTCTGTATTGTAAATCATACACATGATTCTGAGGTTATCTCAGCCATTCTCAACAAAGGTTCCATGGAAGCCTAGGATTCCTCCCATCTGACAATACCTGCATTGTCCTCCTATCTAACAGCACCTGCATAGTTCCAAAGCCAAAACACCACTTGGCAGAGCCAGCAAGGTGGCATCCATACTGTTTTTAGCTGACTGTAAGCGTGGCATTCTGACCAAACAAAATGAGGGGCTTTTTCCCCAATGACCCCCATGGAAAAATTTAGCAGGGGTCTGAGACCTGAAAATTATTTCAAGGATTCCTCTGAGGTAAAGTAGGTAACGAAAGGCTGTGTTATCCAAAATAAACTGTAGAGATGACCAACCCTTTTGAATGGCATGCCTTATTTATCTCCCCAGTTCCCACAACATACTTTAGAAATCATAAAAGGAATTTAAAGCCTGGTACACAATTGTAGTTTTTTTCATCGTTCAAGCCAGCGAGCTTAACGAAAAAGAACAAAAAACTGAAGAGCTCAGTAGGAGCCGCTGTGCCAACTATGCAACGTTAGTACAGCGATCACCCCTGCTGAGCTATTGTGTTTTGTCAGGGGGATGGGACCCGCCCCCCCCCTCCCCGCTTCAAAAACGCCCTAAAACGCTTTAGCGTTAGACCCCTTTCACACTGGGGCGTGTTTTTCAGGCGCTTTAGCGTTAAAAAAAGTGCCTGTAAAGCGCCTGAAAGAAGCCTCATCTGCAATCTCAATGTGAAGGCCCGAGTGCTTTCACACTGGGGGCGCTGCGCTGGCAGGGCGTCAAAAAAAAAAAAAGTCTTCTTTGCAGCGTTTTCGGGTTTTTTGCCACCGGGCTTTTACAGCCCTTTTACACTGCCAGCGCCCGAACAATGCCTGAAAAAACACCCCAGTGTGAAAGGGGTCATAAGCAGCGCTTTACCAGCATTTTTCGGGCGCTGGCAGTGTGAAAGGGCTCAGGCTTTCACATTGGAATTGGAGATGAGACTTTTCAGGCGCTTTACAGGCGCTTTAACGCTAAAGCGCCTGAAAAACACCCCAGTGTGAAAGGGGTCTTAAGGAGTTTTTACAGCGTTTTCAATTCATTTCAATGGAGAGGGGCGTTTTTGAAGTGCTTTTTTCAATGCCCAAAAGCTGCTCCAAAGATGCTGCTTTGCAGGACTTTTCTCAACGCCCCGCCAGCGCAATGCGTCAGTGTGAAAGGGTCCATCGAGATGCATGGGGAGCGTTTTATGAGC
This sequence comes from Lithobates septentrionalis, assembly GCA_037952835.1. Lineage (NCBI taxonomy): Eukaryota > Metazoa > Chordata > Amphibia > Anura > Ranidae > Lithobates > Lithobates septentrionalis. The sequence continues at coordinate 2,824 of JBBDGP010002449.1, forward strand.
ATTTTAATAGCATTATTTTTAGCGCTAAAACACCTTGGTGTGAAAGGGGTCTTAGCTGGAAGTGTCTTTATGTACCTTACATAAGATCATCGCCTGATCCAAAAAAATATGGCCAGACCAGGAGATCATCTAATGTTTAGAAGTAACCTTAACTGTATCAAAAGTGATTATATATATATATATATATATATATATATATATATATATATATATATATATATATATATATATATTTTGTTACATTTTAGACATGGTGGCTGCATTAGTTTTCTTTAAGATTTATTTATTTTCCCCCCCTCATTTTTACCTGCCGATCCTGTCTGTCTTTGGGGCACAAGGTTCATTTAATGTATTGTATCTATGGAAAAGCTGAGCTGTCAATACAAAAGCAGAAACCACACACTGGAAAATGGAGGTAAAAACAAGTTAGTGAGTAAAACACCATAACTTTGCTTAAATTCAAGTGACTTGATCATCGCATATTACAAAAACAATTCATCCATAGGAATGCCAGACCACGCCAACAGATGCAATAACAAGCAACGCTTACTGGGATGCCAGCAATAGAAGAGGAAAGAAACCAAGATGTAGACACTAGGAGGACCACAAAACATTCCAAACTGGTACAGGAGAAGGAGTGAATCTGAAGACTCTGAAGAAGGGACATGGGCATTAAAACAGGTCAGTTGTGTGATGCTACTAAATGCAGAGACCCACCCAACAACTGCTAGCCAAGATGATGTACTAACTTCGTTTATTGGGCAAGAACTTGTTAAATCCCGGGACTTGCGAGCCTCTGGACTACTCACTCAGCACAGGTGCCATTCACAGAACTTTGCATTTTTCTCAATGGATGCAAGATGTTCTCTGACTGGATGAGGTGGGGCAGTTACTTCATTTTCTCCAGACTTTGCAGTGGTAAAATGTAAGACTCCCATCAAGGAATCTGCCAGGAGAGAGGACAGATGAGTAGAAGGATCAATTGATTCCCCAGCAGACACACCAAGTGGCTTGGATGGTGAAACCTCCACTGTTGGGTATTGTATTTAGGCAGCCGCAGCATTTACGGGCTGCCTGCCAACCCGGACAGTGACTTTATCTGTACGAAAATAATATATTAATTATTCACAGACAGGCCCAGCATAACTTTCTATAGTCGACATTGTGGAGGTCCTGCCCTCTGGGCTCTCAGGCCACTAAAATGACTGACTAGGTCCTAGGTCTACTTTGTAGTCTTAGCCCTTGCTCACGTTGAACGGGTCTTTAAAATCGTGTGACCTCATCTAAAAATCATACGATTTCATCGTACAATTTCAAAGTCGCATTTCAGTGCGACTTCAGGTGCAACCTAAAGACATCTGTGCGGCTTCATGCACAGATGTCTATTGAAGTTGTACCCAAAAATCGCAAAAAGTAGTGCAGGAACTACTTTTGCAAATCGGTGCAGTGCCGCAAAGTCGGCGTCACACCGATTGGTACGGTGCCATTGCCAAAAATAGGCTGCGATTTGAACAGTGAAATCGCATGACAAATCGCTCCAATGTGAATGAGGGCTAAGGGTCAGGAAAGACCAACACAGAAAGGGCAATCCAGGTCAGTTATATATCACAATGGGGTTGATTTACTAAAAATGAGGAGTGCAAAATCTGGTGCAGCTCTGCACAGAAAACAATCAGCATCCAGGTTTCTTTTAACAAAGCTTAATTGAACAAGCGGAAGTTAGAAGCTCATTGGCTACCATGCACAGCTGCACCAGATTTTGCACTCTCCAGTTTTAGTAAATCAACCCCCAGTGTATTCGCTTTAAAATCTCATCTATCCACCTGGGATTAGCAAGCCTTTCTTTCTGCAATGACCATATTGCTATAGATCATCACTACACAGCTAAGGGGAAGGGTGGCTGTCAGCGGACAATTAAATTACAGGCAGGATAAACCCAATGAGATACTTTGAAGAGGATCTGGACATGTATGGTTAACAATTATTTCTTGTATGAAACAAGTAAGTGCAATATCACTGCCTGGATTTAGTTGGACCGACACTGATCAAACATCGTATTTCTATATACAATATATACTCTTTATTAAGTTTTATGCTTAGATGATTGTCTGTGGAGTATAATAAAAAAAAATGGCAAACATCAATCAAGGTACTGGTGTTGTCTTCTGCAAGCCACTTTTATTCAGCAAGGGAGGTCCGTCCTTGTGGTAACGCAACTCACATAAACGACTACATATGCGCTGTTATTCTCCATTTTAGAGAGAAGTAAATGGAAAAATAATCAAGTCATTAACAGGATACATTTCCCTCTAAATACACATATACCCCACTTTTCGCTGGCTCTTAAAACCTCTGTATCCTGTTTCTCGATTTACTTGAATCACATACAGAAAGTGACTTGTAAAACATTTACTCCGGATGACCCAGGTCCTTCCTTCTTGATATGTAAAATGCATAACACATTTTGCAGCTGGGATAAGTAAGGATTTTATTTTTACTTATAAGAGACAGTGAGCTGTATTGATGGGGAGTGCTTCATCCCTTGCACATTTTTAGCAGACCATACAATCTACTGAACATCCCTGTAGCTTGTAATGTAAAATGCAGACCTACAATAAAAGCAGAAGTCTGGTCTTCCTTGGTTCTTAAGAAACAAAAACACAATTCCACTTTTAAGGTCTCAAATGGCCAAATAAAAATTAGCGATATTTAAAAATACAGTTTACAGTGTACCCATACTTATGCCATGTATACAATTTTGAGTTTTTAGCTCCTGTGTGTGGCCAATTTATATTATAGATGAGCAGATCTGAAGATCCTCATTGATGCAATGGGTGTTTTTCCTGCTTTGACCCTGCATGGGCAGTACAGTGCACAGTACAGTGCCCTCCATACTTACTGCCAACTCTGCCCTTTTCACTATTTCTCACCTGCTTTTTCTCGCTCTGCCCTTCCTGCCACTCTTAACCTGCAACCACTGCCTTTCCCACCACACCTCAACTGGTACCACTCCTTCACTACCACCACTCTACCCTTCCCATCACTCCTCATCTGCTACCACTCTCTACCCTTCCCATCACTCCTCATCTGCTACCACTCTCTACCCTTCCCATCACTCCTCATCTGCTACCACTCTCTACCCTTCCCATCACTCCTCATCTGCTACCACTCTCTACCCTTCCCATCACTCCTCATCTGCTACCACTCTCTACCCTTCCCATCACTGCTCATCTGCTACCACTCTACCCTTCCCATCAATCCTCACCTGCTAACACTCTCTACCCTTCCCTCCTCACCTGCTACCACTCTCTACCCTTCCCATCACTCCTCACCTGCTACCACTCTCTACCCTTCCCATCATCCCCTCACCTGCTACCACTCTACCCTTCCCATCACTCCTCATCTGCTACTACTCTACCCTTCCCATCACTCCTCCCCTGCTACCACTCTCTACCCTTCCCATCACTCCTCACCTGCTACCACTCTCTACCCTTCCCATCACTCCTCACCTGCTACCACTCTCTACCCTTCCCATCACTCCTCACCTGCAACACTCTCTACCCTTCCCATCACTCCTCATCTGCTACCACTCTCTACCCTTCCCATCACTCCTCACCTGCTACCACTCTCTACCCTTCCCATCATCCCCTCACCTGCTACCACTCTACCCTTCCCATCACTCCTCATCTGCTACCACTCTACCCTTCCCATCACTCCTCCCCTGCTACCACTCTCTACCCTTCCCATCACTCCTCACCTGCTACCACTCTCTACCCTTCCCATCACTCCTCACCTGCTACCACTCTCTACCCTTCCCATCACTCCTCACCTGCAACATTCTCTACCCTACCCATCACTCCTCATCTGCTACCACTCTACCCTTCCCATCAATCCTCACCTGCTACCCCTCTACCCTTCCCTCCTCACCTGCTAACACTCTCTACCCTTCCCTCCTCACCTGCTACCACTCTCTACCCTTCCCATCACTCCTCACCTGCTACCACTCTACCCTTCCCATCACTCCTCACCTGCTACCCCTCTACCCTTCCCATCACTCCTCACCTGCTACCCCTCTACCCTTCCCATCACTCCTCACCTGCTACCCCTCTACCCTTCCCATCACTCCTCACCTGCTACCTCTCTACCCTTGCCATCACTCCTCACCTGCTACCTCTCTACCCTTGCCATCACTCCTCACCTGCTACCTCTCTACCCTTGCCATCACTCCTCACCTGCTACCTCTCTACCCTTGCCATCACTCCTCACCTGCTACCTCTCTACCCTTGCCATCACTCCTCACCTGCTACCACACTACCCTTCCCATCACTCCTCACCTGCTACCACACTACCCTTCCCATCACTCCTCACCTGCTACCACTCTACCCTTGCCATCACTCCTCACCCGCTACCACTCTACCCTTGCCATCACTCCTCACCCGCTACCACTCTACCCTTGCCATCACTCCTCACCTGCTACCACTCTACCCTTGCCATCACTCCTCACCTACTACCACTCTACCCTTGCCATCACTCCTCACCTACTACCACTCTACCCTTGCCATCACTCCTCACCTACTACCACTCTACCCTTGCCATCACTCCTCACCTACTACCACCCTGCCAGTACCTCTCACCTGCTACCACTTTACCATTCCCATCACCCCTCACCTGCCATCACCTTGCCAATCTTGCTACCATTCTCAATTTTTTTCACTAGCCTTCAGCCAACCCAAGAATAAAATACAAGTTGCTTTGATTTTCTTCACAAGCACCCACATATCCACCTGTCCCATCTATAGTATACTTGTGCATTTATTGACATATGCTCCCCAAGCTAACCGTTTTACTCCATTTCCCTTCCATATTTATTCCAGGGAGATGACAATCTCACAATTTTTTGGTTGACCTAATTGTTTTCACACCTTTAAAACAGCAATGAGCAAGTGGAAGGAAAAAAAATGTGAGCGATTACTTTGCATGTTATAATGCTAAATCTTAGATTAGTTGATGCAAAACTGTTGCTCAGCCATTAGAAATCATAGAAAGGTTCTTGGTTATACCACAGATAGGCTTTCATTTAAAATTACAACATCAATCACAACTTACAACAGTAGAATTGTTAATCAGTAAGACAGTAATATTCTTCTAAATGCTACCACGCCATACCCAAAATGAATCCCTTAAACAATACAAAAGGACTTGTTACTATAGAAACAAAAGACAACCTCCATAATATTCACTGCAGGCAGAGAAAAGCTCTTCTCTGCATATTTATATGCACACATGGCCTGCCTGGCAATTATTACGGAGAGCCTGTGAGTGGGAACAAGCAAACATTGAATGGTCACTTTGAAATACATTCATAATTGTTACACTTCAGATAAGCTATCATATGCAAAAAAAGGTCACTACAAGCTACATGTGCCAACTGAAAACGAGCTAAACCGATAATCAGAGACAATGAAACAAATGCATAGAGCTTTAGTGTGGGACAACACAGAACTTTACACATAGTGGGGGGGGGGGCAGCACAGAGCTTAAAGCGGAACTTTTTCATTTTTTCAACTGTCCATCTATTAAATCCTCTGCCCTTGTTGTTTTAACTTTGGATAGCTAACCATATTTTTTTTTCTGCCAGTAAATACCTTATACAGCCCACTTCCTGTTTGTCTGGTAAAAAGCCTAGGCTTATGACATCATGCACAGCTCCCGTGAGAGTTTGCCAGGAAGGGAGGGCCAATGAGAGCTGCAGTGAAGGTAAATTGGGTATCTGGCGCTCCAGGAGGCAATGCCCTTAGTTTGTAATAATGTACAGTCAGTCTTTAGGAAGTTGAACCACGGTAAGGGGGCGATTTAAAAAGAGGAAGCCATCCTCAGTATCTCCAGCAACTCTGCAAAACATATAAAAGAAACGGGGGAGGGGGGGGCGCCTCTCTAAGCGTAGTATTAAAACAGTAACATTTATTGCTCAAGATTAAAGTGGGAGTCATGCTCAGCATAAGTATGTAGTCCTGGCAGTTCTACTGCATCCCACAGGCTCCTCGTACGATCCGGGTAGCTAGGAAAAGCTCAGGTGTGATGTGCTGAATAGCTGTACATTCAGGAATACAAGGAAGTAGTTGGCGCCACGCTGACCAGCTTGAACCGGAAATGATGTCACCAGAAGGGGGCGGGAGGAAGGGGTCAGGACTGTCTCTATTGAATGAAAGGCTACGCACTCGGAGCTCACAGCTCCTTCTACTGGCCTGTTCTCTGGAGGAGAGCATCATTAAATACACTCTCCTGGGCATGACGCCCACGGCCGTAGAACTACAACAGTCAGTGGACCAAAGGCAATGGGATGAAGGAATTTTGGAAAAATAGTAGATTAGAAATAGTTGGGCCTGTGGGACGCAGTAGATTAAAGTAGATTAAAGTGGGAGTCATGCTCAGCATAAGTATGTAGTGTGCGTAGCCTTTCATTCCATAGAGACAGTCCTGACCCCTTCCTCCCGCCCCCTTCTGGTGACATCATTTCCGGTTCAAGCTGGTCAGCGTGGAGCCAACTACTTCCTGGTTTTCCTGAATGTACAGCTATTCAGCACATCACACCTGAGCTTTTTCCCAGCTACCCGGATCGTACGAGGAGCCTGTGGGACGCAGTAGAACTGCCAGGACTACATAATTATGATGAGCATGACTCCCACTTATATCTTGTAAGTGTTTGTAATCTTGTGCAATAAATGTTTTTGTTTTAATGCTACACTTAGAGGGGCGCCCCCACCTTGTTTCTTTTAATGAGAGCTGCAGAACTGGGAGGTGTGCCTCTGTGTGTGTGTGTGTGGGGGGGGGGGGGGGCACATAGCTTTACATCTAGTAGGGGGTGCAGCACTACCAGAAAGGCTCATTGTAAGACCTGCAGCTCAGTAAAAGCAGATTTTCACTTTCTTTTTACAGAGCCAGGCAACCTGTGACTGAGTGCTCACACTACCGGCATCTAGTATTGAGAGTTTTAAAAAGGCAGAAAGCAGCTGCTCAGGGGATATTACATACTGTACTACTGTAACCCGGAACGTCAAATTAAATGTGTGGACTAAAGTTTGAGGGAAAGAGAAGTAGTGTGAAGGATAACAAAAAGGAAGCACTGGTGGCTTGCGGTACAGAGTTTACGCTGTAAATATGTGTAGAGGATAAAAGTCACAGTTCATTGTAACGAGGAGTACTACACCCCCACCATCCCTTTACAATGTATCCCCAGTAACCAATTCCTCCGTCTACTTTGGAAGAACACTTCCCTGCAATAAATAAATCTGTCTGTTCATCTTATTACTTCCCAAATTGACATTTGAGGACTCATCCAGGTCACTGTAATATACTATGCTAATTACAGATAATAGACCCCAACTTCCTATTTGATTTTAATCTCATGCAAATAAATACACTTTAATGTATAATGTGTGATTACCAACAATACAGACCTGATCACGGATGTGGAAATACGGGGCAATTTAGGTAACAGCGATCACAGGTCAATTGGCTTCAGTATAAATCACACAAATGGGAAACATAAGGGTAATACAAAGACACCGAATTTCAAAAGAGCCAACTTCCCTAATCTACGAACCTTGCTAGAAGGCATGAATTGGGATAAAATCTTAGGAACAAACAACACGGAGGAGAGATGGGTTTGCTTTAAGAGCATATTAAATAAGAGCATTAGCCAATGCATCCCATTGGGTAAGAAATTTAAAAGAGCGAACAAAAGTCCTGGATGGCTTAACTCCAATGTAAAAATGCATATAAAAGCAAAGGAGAAGGCCTTCAAAAAATTCAAGGTTGAGGGATCATCGTCAGCATTCAGACTTTATAAAAGAATGCAACAAGAAATGTAAGGGTGCAAAAGGTACGGCTAAGATAGAACATGAAAGACATAATATAATCACACGCATAGGTTGGACTTGATGGACTTGTGTCTTTTTTTGGACCTCACCTATTATGTAACTATGTATGCTTCTGGGTACATGAGGCCTTCTAACATGTCTGCTAAGCATAGTTGCATTGTTAGGCATATAGATGACATGATTACATGATTTCAGCAACCATTAAACTTTTTTAACCACTTGCCACCAGGCATTGTATATAGAAGTTTAAAATGGCCTCCCACCCTCAGGAGTCAGCCGTCCGTTCCTTTTAAAACAACTTCCCCATTTGCAGTGTTGGTGTGCATCAGCTTGGGGTTTATCAGACACAGCACATCACAGAGTGGGATACAGGGCCAATGAAATTGGCCCTCTATAATGCGATGATTGTGACCAATCACAGATGTAAACAAAAGGATGCATGTTGCAGCCAGCACGGTTTCCTCTCACGCCTCGGCTGTAAAAGGAAACAAGTGATTGGCAGCAGTTTTTTTTTTTTTTTTTTTTAATAACACACTACAGTGTCACCACAGCAGCCAGTGTTCCTAATCATTCGCCACCCCAGTACAGCGCCACTATGGTGAAACTGTACTGAGATGACTAGTGATCAGAGACACTGGCTGACTGCTCTGGTTACACTGAACTGAGCTGTCTGCATACCCCACTGACTACATTCCCAGTCCTACCCATCTGCTGCAGACAAATGCATTTCTGGAACCACAGGAGCTCTTTTGTTTACCTTTTGTTCAGCTTCCTGCACTTTCTGACCAGTGAACATGGCATTCCTGGGGGGCAGGCACGTACCAGTAGGCTAAAGGCTTGCTTGGCTTACAGGTACGGAGACTGCTATAAGTTTTGCTTCACAAACCTGTATTTTTCCTGACCAATCGTACAAGGTGAGCATTACAATACACCGTTTTTGATATAATGTTGGTTGATTTTTGGGATACGTGGTAATTTTGTGGGTGTTTCTACTATCCTGGCACTCCAGGGCCTCCAAAAAGTGATAGGTAGTCAGAAAATTAGATGCCCAATTTATATCCCTTAAAAGTCTGAAGCTGCTCCTTGTATTTTGGGTCCCTCTATGCAACGAAAAAATCTCACACATGGTATTCTTATACTTGGAAAGAGTAGTAGAATGTGATTTAAGGTGTAATTCTAAGCATGTCCATGTTGTGTGAGAAAGATGTTATAAAATGGACAGCTGTGTATTAAAAAAAAAAGCAAAAAAAAATCAATTTTCTTAGTTTTAAAAAAAACTTGTGGCAAAAAAAACGTGATCTTCAAATGCCTCTAAATAAATATGTTGGAGGATCTACTGTAAAATGTGGTAATTTTGCGGGCATTTCTTCTGTCTTACCACTCCAGGGCCTAAAGAAATGTGATAGGTAGTCAGAAAATCAGATGACCTTTGAAAGTCTGAAGGTGCTCCTTGTAATTTAGGGCCCTTTATTCAGCAAAAAAGTCTCACACATGTGGTATTTGCATGCACAGGTGTAGAAGAATGTGTTTTGTGGTGTAATTGTAAATATGCCTATGACATGGTAAAGAAATAAAACGTTCAAATGACAACAGTGTGAAATTAAACCACATTTTATTAACTTTTTTTTAAGAAAAAATTGTGGCAGGGTTGATATATGTAGTTTGTAGACTAACTTTCACAGACTAAATAATATACACTTTACCATAGAGATGTAGACTAAATAATATACACTTTACCATAGAGATGTAGACTAAATAATATACACTTTACCATAGAGATGTAGACTAAATAATATACACTTTACCATAGAGATGTAGCAAAGTACATTTTAGCCTAATTGTTTTTAGAAAGCGTATTTATTTGCAAAGTTTTATAGCAGAAACTTAGGGGAACAGGTTTCCTTTAAAAAAAAATTTTTTTTTTCCCTTCAAATAGTAAAAAACAAAAAAATAAATAAATAAAGTGGTGATTAAGTACCACCAAAGGAAACCTCCAACTTTAAAGTGTTGCATGAACAAATAACTGTCAGTCAAAGTATACAGTGCTTACAACTGAAAAATGGCCTGGACTAGAAGCAATTCTGTCAGTAGTACATTGAATTTTTTCTTCTTTTAATAGCACATGGTGCATTCAAACTAGGTAATATGCAGAGCTTTACCTGCAAAATGCCCTCTCTGAAGGTTCTCAGTTCACTTAGGCTGGGTTCATATATGAGCACGTAAAAGTGAATATAAGGGTAAAAAAGTGAAATAAGATAACGATTCCCTTTGTGTTTGGGTTGGATGGAGGCGAATTCATCAGAATGTGCGAATTATAACATAATGATGGAATTCAAAATTAATTTCATCCCATTGGGTAGGTTAGGATTCAGAGATTCTGATGGATTCACCGCCACCCAACCCAATCAGAGTAATCTCCCAAAATAAAAGAATTAAAGTGGTTGTAAACCCTTAAGCTGGCCATACACCATACAATTTTCCTGTTCAATTTTCTTTAGATTTACCTTCAACTATGTAGTACAAGGGCCTGCCTGATTGCATCCAAAGTTGAAAGTGTTTAGGTTTGACTTCCTATTATATGGTTTTGGTAAATCTAAAGGAAAGTTGAACAGGAAAATTGAATAGTGTATGGCCAGCCTAACACACACCACTTTAACCTACAGGTAAGCCTATAATAAAGCTTACCTGTAGGCACTTGAAATGTCTCCTAAACTTGCATGGTTTAGGAGATATTTACCATATACGCTTGCGCCAACGTCATCGGTGCATGCGCACTTAAGAAGCGGCACGGTTGTGCCATTTCTATAGGGCCCGTGCTGTGACCATCGGCTCCCGCACACATGCGCGGAGGTGACAGCACGTGACTCCGGCCAGTCACAGAGCTGGCGTCCACGGCCCTGCAAGTAAGAGGGGTGAAGATGGATGCGGCCACCAACAGGGACATTGTGGGCTTCGTTTGCAGGGAAGCGCAACATAATGGGCTAGTATACGATGCATACTAGCCCATTATGCTTTTACTTTGCAGGGGAATAAAGAGGAAGTAAAACCCATCAGGGTTTACTTCCTCTTTAACGCGTCAAAATGAATATAGTCAATCTCCCGAAATAACTTCTGAAACCAAATCAGAATATACACAAAATGAATTCCATAATTGAATCATTCTGACACAACGAATATCGTCAGTCTACAGGGGGAGGGCAGAACCAGGCAGGATCAGCCAGGCATTGTAGTCCAAAGGCCAACAGGGTCCATTTTTTTTTTTTTTTAGGGTAACAAATGCTTTAAGTGGATAATATATGCAAGACCTCAAAAAGTATGGCAAATGTAACCCAACTTCTTCATGCATAATGCCTTATAATATAGAGTATGAATTCCTCACTGAGGTCCAGTAACCCTAAACTCACCTTCTCCATGTGCAAGCCTTCACATTTTATACATAAGCTGTCTCATGTAAAAGGACATTTTATTTGTAGTAGAACTCAAACACGAGGCTAAATCAAACCAACATCTAAATGAATAAAACAGCCTGCATCAGCTCCATTTGTTTATCTTAGGCACAATCTCTCCTTCCAACAGTGTAAACTTACATGGGACATGTTTGAATTAAGTGTTCAACAGCTATAAATAATGCATTTCCAAATGGCACACCCAACCTATAAGTAGCTTTTAAATTTGCCATAAATGGAATGAATGTAAAAGTTTCCATTTTGCAGCTAGTAGAGCCAATCCATTTTTATACACTTTTGTTTCCTCAACAGCTGACAAGTTTTCTCTTCTAGGTCACACAGTCAGAGTGTATAGTAGTACACAACTGAACTTAAAAACCAAGTGTCTGTGATACGGAAATGAAACATATTTAAGCTTTTATGCTAAACGTGATCTAGAAATGTTACAGCACTATTACTGGTCCCTAGGGGTAACACTGGCCATATGCAATACATCGTTTACATGCCTTGCACAATCTTAAAGCCTAACTCCAGGTTTACCAAGTTTTGAATAGTTAATTCGGACCAAGCTGGCCCAAACATTCTATTTCCTTCTTTAATAGATGTGCCTGCTGAGAGGGCTGTACTGTATGTAGCATCAGCTACACACAGTATGCAGCACTTTGTTTTAGTAGCGGGACTGAGACTTCTTGTCCGGATCCTGGAACAAAATCAAAAAAAAAAAAAAAAAAAAAAAAAAAAAAAAAAAAAAATCGGGCAGAGCACTGCTCAGCCATTCATAAGAAGACTTTTATTTTTATGATGGAATACAAAGCTTCCTCTGAATAGAGAGGTGGGCGGATGACATCACAATTACCCCCTCAGCCAGAGGAAGCCTTGTATTCATTCATAAGATACAAAGCTTCCTGTGAATGGCTGAGCAGCCTAACTAATTTTGTTCTGGGAACAGGACTGAAAGTCCCACAATGCTGCCGAACATCAGCGCTGTATACTGTAAATAGCTGATACTTCATACAGTTAATACAGCACTCACAGCGGGCGCATCTGATAGTAAAGGAAATAGTTTGGACCAACCTGACCCAAAAGAAGCTAACTATTTAAAGTCATAGTAAACCTGAAGTTTAGCTTTCAGGTAGCCATATATTTGTAGATTTCTCTTGCTCTGCCCGTGGGCTAAACAAGAAAATCAGTCCCAAATAGCATGGATAGAGGAATCTCCACTGCTGGCTTTTGTATGCAGGCAGCTGCCACTTTTTATTTGTTGAGCCGGGCGATACCAATGGGGTCACCGAAAACCCAATTTTCAGCTCAAAATTGTTAGACAATTTCATTTGATTCAGCAAGCATAGGCTGATATTTGAGCCATGTGTGGTTAGCTTTAGGTTATAGGGTTTGGTGTAGCAGATCCCCAAAAGATATGGGAATCTATATAGCGCTTTAAATGTTAAATGCTTGCTCTTAGCACCACATAAGTGAGTGCACTTCCAGGTTTCGGACCCGTGCATGCGCAGTGCAATCTCCCTACCCTATAGCAGCATTGTCTAAAAGTACTGCGTATGCAGGGGTTTGGAATTTAGAAGCATTTTTGCTCCTGTAATTCTGTGGGCGAGTGCCTAGCGTTTGATGGATCCCAGAACTTGGGCAGGACACAGCTGATGGTTTCAGTGGGAGTTTTTGTGGCAAGCTTTGGGGGCGTCAGCGATGGCTTTCCAGTAAGGACACGATTTGAAAAATGAACAGCATTTTTTTTTTAAACACACTGGGGCCCCTAGACAGCATAGTGTCTTTCAGTAAAAACTTGATCACAGCCTTTAAAAACACTTTAGTTCCAGAAATATATCCAGGCAAATCTGCCATTACATCTGTTTACCTCTTTTTCTGTCCGTCGCCATTTCCTGGAAACTCCAGTGACCCTACCAGTTCTGTATAAAAGCCAATAAACGTGTCTGCAGACATCTCCAAACACAGCCATATTTCTATTGAAGAAAGCATGCTCAGCACCCCTTCTGATATGCATGCTTTAGAGTCTTCTGCATTGATAAGCAGCAATTATCAAGCACATCAAAAGGTTTTCCAGGAATTCCCTGCAATTTGGGATGTTTGCCATGCCTCAGGATTTTGGTTTGATTAACTGCAGAGAGGCCAGTCATTGTTTTTTTCTTGGTAAGAACTGGATGACAAAAAGTCTAAAAATTGCCAAGAATGGTTTGGCCAAGCATGTGTTACGTTTGATTTTTCACAATAGAGCAGTTATGCTTTGAAGCAAAGCTCCGGTACACAAGGACATCATGACCTGGATGGTGGGGAGAGGTAGTGCTGGGATTGGTGGAGCTCTACATTTTTACTTTAAAGCGGAACTTCAGTCATTTTTTCATCTATTAAATCTTCTGCCCTTGTTGTTTTAACTTTGGATAGTAAAACATATTTTTTCTGCCAGTAAATACCTTATACAGCCCACTTTTCTGTTTCTTGTCTGGTAAAAAGCCTAGGCTTATGACATCATGTACAGTTCCCTCACCCTTGTGAGAATTTGCCAGGAAGGGAGGGGGATGAGTCATAAGAGGGCCAATGAGTGCTGCTGTGTTTCTGTGTAAATCCCGGAAGTGAACAGGCAGCAGCTTCAGCTGCCCACAGTTAAAATGGCTGCAGCCAGACTCAGTGGAGGGAGATTTCTGCAGCATATTTGGCAAGTACAGAATCAAAGTATATATAAAATATTATGCAAAGTGGTTGGAGGGAAGCTTCAGAACGGCAAAGATGTTTTTATTACAGATTATGTGAGCAGACTACAGTTCCTCTTTAATATAGGGTGCAGACAAGTTAGCATCCACAGCCACTATACAGGTTTCTTATCAATGATTGGACCTCCATAGTTTAAAAACTGCTCTACAAGTATTATACTGCACTCCAAGCAGAAAGTCCATTTGAAGCTTGGCTATAGCCCAACATCAATGGGATTCTTTTATTGGCTACATTCCTCTAAAGATGGCACAGTTTCAGCTTCCATTAGCATCAAAGATCTAGAAGGTTTAGAAAAGATATAGAATGGAGATGTATTTTCTCTGTTCTTTTTCACAGTACGATTAATAATGCAGATGAATAGTTCTGTTAAATCTGTGTAAATGTGCAATTTTATGGAGTGCCACCAAGAGTTAATGGACCAGATCCCAATCATTACACCAGACACACTTCTGGGTGGGCCCTGCGTATGATAGTCCTGTGATTTAAAACTGCGGAGGACAAAACCCTTATTGATTCATTTCAAAGTTCCTAATAATGCCAACAGCAACATTACATTTTAGCAGTACTGCATAGTAAATGTTGCTGTTATAAGTGGAATTTTACCCTGGAGATGGTATTTAAAGGGCTACTAAGCTTAAAATGAAAAGTCTATTATGTGAAAAAAAAGCAACCAGTTAGGTTCACAACTTTTAAGATGTATGACTACTCATACATTTATAAAAAATGTTACAGTCTAGTGTTGTCCGTTAGCTGGCATTGCAGGTAAGAAGTGGCTCCAAGATGAACATTTCTAGTTATCTTGTACAGAATTAGGGAAAATTCACAATAGGCAAGCCGGCAAATCCCAGAGCAGCCGGAGTGATCACTGCTCCAGCCGCTCTGCATTGCCGGCTGCACTAGGGGGAGTATGATGCGTGATTCAGCTTTTTTTTGTACGAGCTTTATTTGAAGTGTACAAAATGTAGTCTTCGTTAAGGCCGGCCATACACGGTTCGAATCTCGAATTTCCTGCTGAACTGGCTGGGGTTCGACCCGTTAATGGTCATGCTGAATGTACCAAGTTAATGGATCAATCAACTGGGGTACAACCAGCCTGTTGGATTCTCTAGCAATTAACGCTAGCGGCTGCTACAGCCATTAGTGATAATTGTGGGAAGCCGTCCCTGTCGAGGAGAAGACAATTGCTGATTCTCCTGTCAGCACTGGCTGTGTTGATGGGGGAATTGTGTGAATTTCTGCAACCCGTGGTTGTAGGAAAGAAATTTGCACCGTGTATGGCCGGCTCAACTGCAATGTCTGGCGGAATGCTGCCCTGCCTGACATTGCAGTACAATTCGGATCGATGTAGTGCGATAAAACGCAGCATGTCGCATTTTAGTGCAACTCTAGGCTGCATTGCAGTGTGAATGTGACACATAGGAAACAATTGTTTCTGGTGTGTCCTTGCAGTGACAGACATTTTACCATGTAAGAAAGAGGCTTCCATCATGTCAGATGTAGAGTGTGGTGGTCCCATCCCTCACGTATTGGACCAAAAAAAGAATGCCCCCCTTAGTGGGACTTTAATAGACCACCAAACCAGTGGCGTCGCTAGGGGGTGGTTTTGGGGCTATAGCCCCGAATCTGGGGCCCATAGCCCCGAGTCTCCGCAGGGGTCCCCAAGGGGAGGGGGGCTCTCTGGGGTCCCTGATGTAAGGGGGGCTCCCTGGGGACCCTGATGTAAGAGGGGAGCTCTCTGGGGATATATACATACATGCACACACACACGTATATTATATACATGTGTATGCCCGCCCAAGCGTATGACTTTCTTTACTACGCTGCTATGGGCTCTAGCCCCAGATCTTTTGTAAACCTAGCAACGCCCCTGCCACCAACTCTTATGATAAAAAATATACGTTTTTTATGGTATACTATAAAAAGACGTGAAGACGTCTAACATACGAAAATACAAAAATATAAAAATGCAGTCCATACAGAATCAGAACAAGAGGTATACAGATGAAAATGATAATGTTAGATGTACCCCGATGCCCACTACCGAGCCGCATCGGTTGCCATTACAATACAGCCGACCGTCCGCTCTAAAAAGAACAGTACCAGGGTGATGCATGTAGCTGTGAAGTGAAGTGCAGCTGCATGCATCACCCCAGTAAAACCCCTTGAAGCACTAATCGGTAATATCGGTCAGTTTTTTGACCGATACTTCTAAAAAAGTGAATATCGGCCTCACCGATAATCGGTCGCTCCCTAGAAGATACAACACCAATGTGCTGCAATGCAGCCCTATGTGCTGCATTTTGATTACACTGCCCTGCTTTCTGTCATTCAAGTCAACTAAAATCAACTAAAATGAGATCCATAATGCAATGCGTGTTAATGAAACCCAGCTCTCAGGTTGACCAGAAAAGAGATGTAATGTGGCCTGGCTTTTTAATTTGCATGTGGGGGAGAGCAGCTACACACAAAACAACTTCCTGTCTGGTAATCTCATACCACAATAACTGCCAGCTGTCAAGGCGAAGATTCTTTGATTTTAAAATGACATCTAGCAGACTGCGTGTGCGTGTATTTTTTATATATATTATATATACACACACATCAAAAGTACTGGGACGCCTGCCTTTGCCCGAACTTCCCTTCTGTCTCACCAACACCACTGTCAGTGCCTTCCGACAGAACGTGGTGTTGGTGAGGCAGAAGCCCGGAGCTGTTTGATCAGGCGGAAGCCTACAGAGATTTGGCAGCAGTTTAAAGTCTGGCGTTTTCGAGTCCGGTTGTTGGTTTACCTTATGGGTTTCAGGAAGGCGTGAACATACCAGTAAGAGGAGCCCGGAGTGATACATTTGAAAGCTGGATAATCCTTTATATTTTGAGGCTGGATATGAATATATATTAGAGACACCTCTAGCATGAAGAACTATGTGGATTTGATTTTTCTATTTTTACACATCTATATATTATGGTTTGTGATCATTTATTACAGCGCAAGATCACTCGTTCCCCCCACTATTACTATGCAGCACAGTAATATTGGGAGTCAGGTAGCGCTACACCACATATTTTCATTTTTTTTTTTTTTTTAATATACCTATTGCTGGAGGATATAGTATTCGATGGCGGCTGCTGCTTTCTATATACTCCACATACCACTGTGCAGAATTAATTTTAATCACAGAATTTAAAAAAAAATTTTCAACCACTTCGCCCCCGTAGGACGTTCAGGAACATCCTTGACTTTGTGCAGTGATATCTGAATGATGCCTGCAGCTACAGACATCATTCAGATATTGCCGTTTTCAGCCGGCGATTCCCTGCACCATATGAACGATCATAGCGCCCCCCCACCCCCCTCTGCCGACCTCCGGTGCTTCTACCCACTCACCGATTCCATCGGCGAGTCGGAGAACAGATCCGCCGGCCCCGGATGGTGACGATAGAGATTTCTGGTGGACCAAATGGTCGCTGGAGTCTCTATGATCGTTCGGAAGGCTGGGCGCGATGTTATGACGTCACGCCCGGCCTCTGCATTCAAAAAAACAGCGTTGGGAAGCCGTGATTGTTTATTTTTTTTTATTAATTTTTTTTATTGTAGGCCAGCCTAGAGGTGAGATATGGGGTCTTATTGACCCCATATCTCACTGTAAAAAGAACATATCGTGCCATATTCCTATTACAAGGGATGTTTACATTCCTTGTAATAGGAATAAAAGTAATCAAAAAAAATGTAAAAAAAAAAATTTTTTAGGTGTCAAACTAAAATTCAAGTCAAATTAACAATTAAAAAAAAAAATAAAAATTAAAGCGCCCCTGTCCCCATGAGCTCGCACGCAGAAGCGAACACATACGTAAGTCCCGCCGACATATGAAAACGGTGTTCAAACCACACATGTGAGGTATCGTCGCGAATGTTAGAGCGAGATAAATAATTCTAGCCCTAGACCTCCACTGTAACTCAAAGCATGTAACCAGTAAAAATTTTTAAAGTGTCGCTTTGGGGATTTTTAAGTACCAAAGTTTGCCGCCATTCCACGAGTGTGTGCAATTTTAAAGCGTGACATGTTAGGTATCTATTTACTCGGCCTAACTTCATCTTTCACATTATGTAAAAAAATTGGGCTAACGTTAATGTTTTTTTTTTAAAGCATAAAACAGTTTTTTTTCCAAAAAAAGTGTTTGAAAAATTGCCGTGCAAATACCGTGCGAGATAAAAAGTTGCAACAACCGCCATTGTATTCTCTAGGGTCTTTGCAAAAAAAAAAAAAAAACATATAATGCTTGTGGGTTCTATGTAATTTTCTAGCAAAAAAAAAAAAAATTGATGAATTTTACATGTAGGAGAGAAATGTCAGAATTGGCCTGGGTGCGAAGTGGTTAAATAAAACATTCTCCCCCCTCGTAACAAGTTTATAATTGGCTATAAATAATATTTAAAACTGCTCAGGCAAAAACACTCAAACGGCCTGTAGAAAAAAGCCTGTAAAAATGACCAAAGATGCTCAGCTCAAGTATGAATGGAGTCTTAGGGATTCATATTTTTTGAATCGTTTTAAGATACAACACATGCAGGAAATGTATGTTTTGCTCATTATGGTCTGTATAACCACCGAGTATATATCACCAGGTCTTCTGCATAAATCATTTTACAGTAAAATGTTTCCCTTTTCCCCCCATCTCAGACAGCTGTACAGGCAAGGAAACTTCCACATACGTATTTGTTAATGTTATTAATGGCTGTTGAATAAAAAAAAAACTTCTAGGATTACAGGTCAAATTTTCTTTTTTCAAAGCGGAACTAAACTCTCTCAATCAACATTAAAGTGTTTGTATAGGCATATTTTTTAAAAAAATAACAAACATGTTATACTTACCTACTCTGTGCAATGGTCTGGCACAGAGCAGCCCTGATCCTCTTCTTCTCGTGTCCCCTGCCAGCACTCTGCGCCCCCCCCTTCTGCTGGGTGCCCCCATAGCAAGCAGCTTGTACTGGTTTTGGAGCCCGGATGAATGGGGAGTGATCCACTGCAAATCACTTTTCATGACATGGGCTAGTGCGAACCTAGCCTAACAGCTTAGCTCTGTGTTAACACTGGAGCAGGGGACTCCAAACTGCAGCCCATGGGCCGAATATGGTCCCTTTGCTTGCCTTTATCTGGGGCACTATTCCTCCCGCTGACACCCGTGATGGAGCACCATGCCTCCCGCTGACGCCCGTGATGGAGCACCATGCCTCCCGCTGACACCAGTGATGGGGCACCATTCCTCCCGCTGACACCAGTGATGGGGCACCATTCCTCCCGCTGACACCAGTGATGGGGCACCATTCCTCCCGCTGACACCAGTGATGGGGCACCATTCCTCCCGCTGACACCAGTGATGGGGCACCATTCCTCCCGCTGACACCAGTGATGGGGCACCATTCCTCCCGCTGACACCAGTGATGGGGCACCATTCCTCCCGCTGACACCAGTGATGGGGCACCATTCCTCCCGCTGACACCAGTGATGGGGCACCATTCCTCCCGCTGACACCAGTGATGGGGCACCATTCCTCCCGCTGACACCAGTGATGGGGCACCATTCCTCCCGCTGACACCAGTGATGGGGCACCATTCCTCCCGCTGACACCAGTGATGGGGCACCATTCCTCCCGCTGACACCAGTGATGGGGCACCATTCCTCCCGCTGACACCAGTGATGGGGCACCATTCCTCCCGCTGACACCAGTGATGGGGCACCATTCCTCCCGCTGACACCAGTGATGGGGCACCATTCCTCCCGCTGACACCAGTGATGGGGCACCATTCCTCCCGCTGACACCAGTGATGGGGCACCATTCCTCCCGCTGACACCAGTGATGGGGCACCATTCCTCCCGCTGACACCAGTGATGGGGCACCATTCCTCCCGCTGACACCAGTGATGGGGCACCATTCCTCCCTCTGACAGCAATGATGGGGTACTATTCCTCCCACTGACAGCAATGATGTGATTTTTTTTCTCCCACTGACCATCAAGCCTACGACATTGTTTACTCCCACCAATGCCAGAGCATTTTCTACTTCCAGTGTCCACAGTCTGGCCCCCACAAAGTCTGAAGGGCAATAAATTGGCCCTGTATTTCAAAAAGTTGGAGACCCCTGAACTAGAGGGCTGGCAACCTACCAAAATTCTGCTCTCATAGAAAAAAAAATTGAATGTTTCATTGTCTGTGTTATGAAATTTAAAAATGAATTTCTCCACAATGCTTATAATTACAGAGATGAATGAGGTAGTATTTTATTATTTATTTTTTTGTTTGTTCAGAATATTCACATACTTTAGTCTGCATGGACTTGGCAAAGGTTTACTTTAGGTCTACCGCACTATTTAATTTCCTTCTGGGGCAAGGAAGTGAGGATAGATCTTACCAATAGGCAACTGACTTAAAAAGCACTATTTGTTTATTTAAAAAAATATAAACAGACATGTGATTGCACCATCAACACATCATAGATGTTTGCTTATAGGAGGTGAAGCACACAATAACATACAGGGTGGGGTCTAACATGCAATACCAGCAGTATAAACATTTGTGGTGAATGAAAAGTTTTTTTTTTCATTCATACAGCAGATTTTTTCACCAACAGGAGAACCCAGCCCCAGACTCTCAGGGCATCCTGACACTTGTAGTTGCACACAATTCTGGGAGCTCCAGTGCCTGTCTGCTGTAAAGTAGGCCAGAATAAACAGAAACTAAAAACCACGGAACTATGTGCTAGAAACGCCACATATGGAGATTCCCAGTAGCACAGTAAGAAATGAATGAACAGTTTAATATTATGACTAACAGTACAGCTCTGAATTCCAGAGAGTGATCTAATGCAGGATTCCTTTGCCTTTGTAACCGAAAGAAAACTCCTCCTAAAATCCGCCCCCCTTAACTTTAATAGGAATAGAAAAAAAAAAAAAAAAAAAAAAAAAAAAAGGATGAACATTTCCATTTTTGGACATGAGCTGTTGCTGGAGTTCAGTTGGAGACCGCAAACTCAGACAGGGGCATAAACTGGAGCTGGATGTGATCAGCTGAGAGGAAATGATGGGAATAAAGTCTGCTCTGCCACAGTCCTCACCGCTTAAAGAGGAATGGAGCCTTCAAAACTACACCTCTCTGGGAGCTCATACCCAGCTCATCATTCCGACTCTGAAATTATAGCATAAAATCTGACATACTTTACCAAGTATCAGAGGAAAGATTGTATCGGGCAACAAATCAGACACTTGGAAACAATCCAAAAGGCTAAAGATCCTTTTCCAGATATGCAAATAGACTGGAGTTCATTGATGGACACAGCTCTCCTAAACGTTGACCGTTGGGTTTACAGCGCCACCTACAGGAGTAGGACACTAGGCAGAAAAAGAACACATCAACACCTATGAGCAGTCCTAGTTGTTAAAAAAAAAAAAACTCTCTGCCATAGGCAGGTCAGTTAGTCACAAAGCAGTACAAGAAAAAAAAAGAATCAAAATAGAGGAAAGGGTGCTGTGTCCTTCAATGAGCTCAGAAAGGGATTTTACAAGTAACAAAAAATCAGATTTTCTCTAGCGTTTATTGATTTATACAGTTCTTCTGATGCCGCGTACAGACGAGCGGACTTTATGGCAGACTTTGCCCGGCGGACGGGATTTCGTCGGACAATTCGATCGTATGTGGGCTCCAACGGACTTCGTTTTCTCAAAAGTTGGACGGACTTAGATTTGAAACATGTTTTAAATCAATCCGTCAAAATCGAATCCGGTCGAAAAGTCCGCTCGTCTGTATGCTAGTTCGACGGACAAAAAGCCACGCTAGGGCAGCTATTGGCTACTGGCTATGAACTTCCTTGTTTTAGTCCGGTCGTACGTCATCACGTACAAATTCGACGGACTTTGGTGGATTGTGTGTAGGCAAGTCCGTTCATTAAGAAAGTCCATCATAAAGTCCGTCGAAAAGTCCGCCGGGCAAAGTCTGCCGTAAAGTCCGCTCGTGTGTACGCGGCATTAATCTCCAAAGTAGGAACATCACAAAGCAGTGCCTCAATGTGGGAAAGGTCCAAAAGGAAAACCCGTCATGACCTGCCTATGGCAAAGAGGTGGTTTATACCAGCTAGGACTTGTCATAGGCGGTGCTGCGTTTTTTCTGTCTGGTGTCCTACTCCTGTAGGCGGCACAATAAAATCTATGGTCAAGATTTTGAAGAGCTGTATCCATCAATGAACGCAAGAGACATTTTGCCCCCAAAATTTAACACTGCTGGATAGATTTCTCACTTCAAGATGCATCAACCAAAAGGCACCAGCCAGGGTTTTGGCACTGGTGGGAAATGACCATCTAAAATCTATGGATACCTTTGGAGGATCTTCTGTAAGTAGTCATTATTTAATCACCATGTTAAGATACAAGAGAATTTTACCTAGATGAGCAAAAACACAACTGCTACACATGCGTATCAG
The DNA here is from genome assembly GCA_037952835.1 of Lithobates septentrionalis. NCBI lineage: Eukaryota > Metazoa > Chordata > Amphibia > Anura > Ranidae > Lithobates > Lithobates septentrionalis. The sequence goes on from JBBDGP010002449.1 coordinate 25,361, forward strand.
ACCTAATTAGATGGTTCAATGGTGGGGAACAAATATCAGATGACCAATGCCAGATATTTTATGTATTTATTACAGGTACTTATAGAGTGCCGTCAATTTACGCAAGGCTTTACATATATTTATTATCTGCAATTTTATCAGGATGAAGATTAAAAAAAAAAAAAATTGTATATAAATGTCTTGATCCCACCCCTAAACAATGTGACACATCTGAGGATTGGGCCATTTAGGGCTACCCAAGGGGCAGTTTAGGAGGGCTTCAGGGGTGCTCACTGTCACCCGCAGAGATTTTCCAACATGGACAATTTCCATGTGATCCATCTCTCTTACGTGTTAACAGTGGGTGTGGCCTTGGAATCACAAGGGAAAAATGCAGGAAGTCAAAGGGCTACAAAAGCTGGGACACATTTCTCCCTGCCCCTCAATCTCAGGGTGACCTCTACTGTATCGGTCTATGGACAGCTTAAGAGCCAATCTAGACCATATCAGTCAACTGCTATCAAAAACAAAAAGGCCAATGGTCAGGATGGAAGTTTTCAACCAAAATAAAGAAATGTTCCTGCTGAGCAGGCCAGAAGAAAACTCCCCATCAAGCACTCATGTACTTTTAATGGACAGAGACTGCCCATACATATGAAGGTGAGACTGATCCTCTACTGTGCAATGCAGTATACAATCAATATTGACACAGATGCCCCTTCCAGATGTATGCCATATGTGGAGGGACTCCCAAATTATTGGCCATATCATGAACAAATATCCATACCAATATTGACATGTAAAACCTCCAATACTTCTAATTAGGCTTGTCCATTGTCTTCACCGCCGCAAAAAATAACTCAACACACTTCCCCTGTCAATTTCTACAACTCCTTGGACTGCGGGCAATGGGCAATTTAAAATGTAGAAAGATCTTTCAGTTCACTATTGAAATTCTTCATAAATTCACACAATCAACAATTTAATTCATCCACTGTAATTTCTAGAAATCTGTATAGTAGGCTGCCACGTACTAGCTGAAACCCAAAATTAGGCTTGTGGTACATGTGTCTGCTTTGTACACTGTTGGGTGGGAGGAGAGGCATTTTTAGTGGAATTGGAGAAAACAAGGTTTCTCTGGGTTAGGATATTTAGTAGTAGTTATTAAAGCAGGCAAGAGTTAGTGCACAGTATTCTGCAGGTATTGTCACCCTCATTGTGCAATGTAGACATACTGCACAGCATGGGTGGGTGGATGATAAGAGTGTGCGCATCTTGGCAGGTTAAACTATTCTTACCAATATACTTTGTTGTGTACTTGACATTTTGAATGAAGTCTTCATTCAGCTGTCTCAATGGAGTCATCTTTTAAAGCTGAACTCCAGGACACCTAACAATTAATGAACTACTCATTTCTGTCTAGATGTGGAAAAGCTCATGCACTTACCCAATCCTTCTCTTCTGCAGGCTTCTCTGTACTGCTAGACTGGTCCCTACAGCGTCTTTTCCCCCCATGCTCCGGCGATCTAAGGTCTTCTGACCTCATCACAATGTTAGAAGACCGAGAGATAGTCCATTGCCATAGCATGGGGGAGCACTGTCTGCTGCGATAGAGGATCAGATAAGTAAAAATGCTTTTACTCTCCACCTAGACCAGCCATTCCCAACCAGGGTCCCATGGAATCCTAGGGTCCTCCAGTGGTTTCTAGGGACCCTAATGGTTGCTAGTGGTCCTGGGGTCCCTTAAGCAATTTCTGCCTCTTAGATAAAAGTTGAGGAAGGCGGAAAGTGGCACATAGACCCCCCCAAAACACGCTGGATATTTCTTGATCTGTACCCTGACCTTTAATGAAATAAAGTTGTATCTGGACCTCTTAGCAGTGGCGTGGCGCCTAAATTTAAACATTTCTTAGATAAAAGTAACCACTGACAACAATGATCTTTTTAGCAATCTGGAAAGTGGGAGAGGAATTGTTCCCAATGACTGACAAATGTAAAAATAGCAATTAGTAGGGGTTACCCAAGTGTAGAAAGTTGTTTTAAGGGTTCCCCCATGTTAAAAAAGGTTGAGAAAGGCGGCTGAAGAATAAACAGGCAGTTAACTCTTGCATTGCAGGCACAGCCCCACTGCATAGGAGGATTTTAGGTTTCCTGGAGTTTGGCTTTAAATATGAGTATATATATACACACCTGAATTTGACTTTGATCAAAAGGGGCAGTACTAGCAGCCAATACAGTGCACATATGATAAGGAACATACTAACCGGAAGGGAGACCACTGCAGTCTACTTCTGCTCCATCACCATCCAATTACAAACTGCGGGTCATGACTGTATTGTTCAATAGCAGAAGTGAAAAGTCAGGACACCAGCCCAGTCTGCATACATCTGAGGACTAACTGAGCAAAGCACACCCTCAAATGGGCAAAAAAAACTCCCATATATGTATTTTAACCTCAGCTTTATGCGCTCCTGTAGAAGGACTACAAGGAACATAAAAAAAACAAATCTCTTCTGACTATACAAAAAATAGGAGGGAGATGGACATGTGATAATTACATTCATATGGCAGATCTGTGGTTGTGCTCCCATCAGATCTGTGGTACCTAGCTACCGTGCACATCTCCTGACCTTTAAGTAAACTAAATGACACAGGAAAAACATGGGACACATACAGAATTCATTGTTCCTCAAAGTAAACCCGTCACCAACCTGAGCAAGCAAATACAAAATAAGCATTTTATAATAAAAAAGGTAGACAATGCTACATGGGAATAAAACTGTAGTACATATAGTTAGTGGAACATTGTAAGGTGACCAGGGGAGTTCAATATTGGCATCTACATCTTAGTGTTGCTATGCAGTATGCTAACACGTGTTGTATTGTGTCAACTTGCATTGCATTCAGGCAGCTCATTCATTTTGCATGAACTGCCATTGTACTGCAACACAGGCAAAAATGGACATGTCCACCATTGTACCAGTGTACTATCAATTGGTTGCAAATGCATTAAATCGGACATCCCTGCTACTGTACAAGTGCATTGACTGCACAGAGGTATGTGGGCGTAACATGCAGTGAACGAAAGAAAAGAATCAGAACTTTTTATGGAAATAGCTATCCGTCTATGAACTGCCTTTTACTGTCATGGTGTTTGTGAAAAAAGTGATTTCAAAAAGGTATTCTATTTTACAGAAGTCTTCCACTTACTGACTCGCAGAATAAATGATAAATATAACGATCTGAGATAACGCTGACCTTGCAGAAAATACTCTGATGTAAAATGTTGGCAGAAATACAGTACAACTTAGGGAGATTAAAAGTGGACCCTGTCCAAAATCCATGCGAGAACATGAATATGCTTCCTCATCAGTGATTTGGCATTGACACGGTTTTCACAAAATCCCTGCTTAGTTTTTTTGCAACCCCTACCTTTAGAATGTCCTTTGCAACTTCACACATTATACTCCCAGGTCTGAGGGCTGGTTCACACAAGAGGCGGTACAGTGCATTTTTAATCTGCATCAAAAACGCATGCACAGTGTTTTCTAAGTATTCCAATGGCCCTAGTTTACACCAGTGCGTTCCAGTGCAGTCAACAAAAGTAAGGCCTCATGTACACTGCTGCTGGTAAACGGACGTTTAGGAGCACTTGGGCATTTTTTTCAACTGCTCCTGAACTCTCCTCTATGTTATCTTATCAGTACATGCATGTACACAGGTTTGTTTATAGTAGTTTCTAGGCAGTTGAGTTTAGAGGCTTTTTTTGGAACCCCAAAAAAATGCGTTCAGTAGCTGTGTTTAGAGGCATTTCAAGCGCCAAACGCGGCTAAATGCTTATTACTTTTGAGCCTGGAAAATGCCAAAAACACACCAAAAAAACAAAAAACAATTATCACTGCTAGCAAAGTTTGTTGTACCAGGTGATATTTCCCTCATCAGCCAATTATGCTGTACAATACACGACTTGCATTACTTGACGCTGACGTTGAGTCACCAACAGATGTTCCTCTGGTGGCACGCTTTTCCTCATGTTGGCGTCCATGAGAACTAGACGAGGTCTAACCTTTTCCAAGACAACGTCAAAAGGTGGCAAATGACATGCATGTAAAATGAAAAGATTTCTCTGGGTAATTACGCAGCTTAACATACGTATTAAAAAAGTATCCTGTGGACATGCGTAGAGCCATCAATGGATGTGTCCAGTAGTAATGAACTCTGGTCCTCTCACACAATTTTCTATGTCTTTGGAGCCTCAGCAAAAGCAACATCAGGATCATTTCCTCACACATGCTCATCATGGGATCCATATTAACAAACCAACCAAAAAATATCAGCTATCTACAAGAACACTGCTTTCTCAGCTGCTACTCACACCGTTCTCTCACAGAATGGCTGAAATAGTTCATAAATACATGTTTTTAGAGCTTTCTAATCATTTAGGAGGGTTTCCAGAGGTTATCTTTAGTAAATGCTCCTGAACGCAAACATGTCTTGTAAACGCTGCTAAACACACGTTTTTAAACGTGGATTACTAGCGGTGATGTTCCAGCGTTCAGGAGAGGTTGAGAAATGTCCCGTGAATATGAAGCCTAAAACATACTACATTTTTTCTGTATGTGATGCATCTGGAACACAGCAAAAATGTCCTGAATTGAGATGAAGGAAAAAAAAAAAAAAAAAAAGAAGGAGGGGGGAAAAAATGCATGAAACACGTGTAAACATGCATGCAAAAATGCAGCTAGAAAGCAGAAATTGTGTGAAGCAGCCATTGAGACAGAACACCAAAGTCACAGCAGTACATTCCTTCATTGCTCGATCCAGAGAAAAGCTTGCCTGACACACTTAACCAAAACAGATAAACTTTTCCACAGTAGACTTCAAACACACACTAATGACTTTCTATTATAATACAACGAAAGGCCGTATTAACACATAACCAAAACACCAGTTTTGAGTAGACTGAGCATTTAAAGCTGTATTTTATTGCTTTTCCTGGTTCATTTTTGTACCTGGTTTCAGACGGTTAATAAAAGCTGATACAAATGGGCAAGAAAATCGTTCGGTTCAACAGAAATCTGCCGACATTCAGCCAGTGTGTACACCAGTCTGTCCATCTTCTGTCGAACGGGCATGCTGGAAAACCAGCAACAGACAGGGGGACTGCCGCCCCACCACAACACACCAGTCAGAACACAATAGTTCACAAGGGAAAGATCGCTGGACTAACATTGCATAGTTAGTACAGTGAGCGCCTCAGTTTTCTTTTTTGTTCCACCTGCTGGGTTGTGCAAAAATAAAAATAAATAAAAACTGCCTGTGTGTACAAGGCTTAAGGAGAGGGTCCACTAGCTTCGGCCTAGGTAGACCATGAAGTACCCTGCCCCGCCAGGAGCCTTGCACCCCAAGAGTTTCAGGGTTCGAGGCACTTCCTCTTCTGAGGTTTGGTCATTTCTATACCCTTTCTACATATATTTTGAGTGTTGTGATTTCACAATTTTTTGTTCACAGGGGTCTTGGCAAGCTATACACCAGGGGTGTCAAACGCAATTTCATCAGGGGCCTCATCAGCATTATGGTTGCCCTCAAGGGGCCAGTTGTATCTGTAAAACTAAAATGTATCTACACTTTATCATATTAAATAATTGACTCTGCATTTGATTAGAACTGGTTTTAGTAATAACTTAAGACTTAAGTTGTGACAGGCAGGTGCAGACTGAGATGGAGCCCACTCATCCTCCTGTACCAGATGGGGCAAGTCTGAAAAGACAGGTCGCACACGGCTGGTATAATCCACAAGAAACTGTATTTGAGACTGCCCAGACAGAACATGGCTCTGCCTTAAGGGGGGGCCCCATGGCATGGAGAAGTGCAGGATCTGCCGGAGAAGTTCTCTAGAGACGATGTGGGGGGGCGGAAACGAGGGTGCCGCAGCTGCAGGAGAGTTGCGAGGGCCACATGAAATGGCCTTGAGGGCCTTATTAGGCCTTGTGTTTGACACATGTGCTCTATACCATGGAGCTCCAAAAAAAAAAAAAAAAAAAAAAGAATCGGCACAGAACTCTACAAGACTGAAGGTAAGGCTGAAGTTCAGGTTAAGAAAATGTTCTAAATTGCTCTATGCACAGGAACAAAGCACCACTTGGGGATTAATAGTTGATATCACTATTGTACTCTGCACACACCACACACGCAGCCTTGTTGAATTTAAGAGGGATTAAAGGCTCTAGGGTCTGCTCATGTGGTCACAAGCCATACTACAGCATTATCTTTCCAGGAGTGTCGCCAAACAATAAAAGCTCTATAGAAATGTCCCAGTCCTAAGAAGGACAGTGTTACCTCCAGGGTCACTCACCAATTTTCCACCCCCTCCCTGCTGTGTATATTTAATAAAGCAGCCGATCCAGCTTCCTCTTTTCTCTGGAAGAACAGAGGTGAGCTTTATACTTTAGGGTGGGGTGGGGGACATGTGTTGGCTGCATTCTCCTATATTCTTTCTGAGCCTGCAGAATCTATCTATGGAACTGATTTCAAGCCTGGCTCCTGTCACCAAATGAATGAATTCTTCAATGAACTGATCTGTGCACTTTACTGAATGGCCCCTGGGCACAATTATGAAGAACAGCCCTTGCAGATGGCTGCATTTAGACACATGACTGTATGTACTTCCTGATTAAACATCCTCAAAATTGTTTTTTTTTTTCCGCTATACATCACCAAATGAATCACCAGCAGTAGGAAGATGGTCTTGATTCCCCTATATAGATCTTTAGTTATCACGAGCAGTAGGAAGGAGGTCCTGATTCCCCGATATAGATCTTTTTAGTTATGACCAGCAGTAGGTCCTGATTCCCCGATATAGATCTTTAGTCATCACCAGCAGTAGGTCCTGATTCCCCGATATAGATCTTTAGTTATCACCAGCAGTAGGTCCTGATTCCCCGATATAGATCTTTAGTCATCACCAGCAATAGGTCCTGATTCCCCGATATAGATCTTTAGTTATCCCCAGCAGTAGCTCCTGATTCCCTTATATAGATCTTTAGTTATCACCAGCAGTAGATCCTGATTCCCCGATATAGATCTTTAGTTATCACCAGCAGTAGGTCCTGATTCCCCGATATAGATCTTTAGTTATCACCAGCAGTAGGTCCTGATTCCCCTATATAGATCTTTAGTTATCACCAGAAGTAGGAAGAAGGTCCCGATTCCCCTCAATAGATCTTTAGTTATCACCAGCAGTAGGAAGGAGGTCCCGATTCCCCTCGATAGATCTTTAGTTATCACCAGAAGTAGGTCCCGATTCCCCTATATAGATCTTTAGTTATCACCAGCAGTGGGAAGGAGGTCCCGATTACCCTATATAGATCTGTAGTTATCAGTAAAGTGGTCACCAGCAGTAGGAAGAAGGTTCTGTGCGCATATGTGCGTGTGGTTGTCAAAGCCTACCCTTTTGCCGGTGCATGTGGAAGACAGACAGAGGAGAAGTTGCACTAGCGTGAACGAGGCCTTAGCGTGTATGGTTTAAGGCTGATCTCCATGTTTTACTGAAGTTTCAATAGTTCTATTTACTAACACATGCAGCGGCTGTGTACACCGTATGAACTGAAGGTAGCCTCAGCTATATCCAGTATACATCGCTGTGTACAGTGGCAAGGAGACACGGACTTCCTGTCCCACACATGGAAAAGAATTGAGTCGGGCTGAGACCTGCTCAACTATTCACAGGAAGCTTTGTATTCTGTGGAGTCAAAGATTGTGACATCATCCGCCAACCTCTCCTTCCTGTAAATGGCTGTGCCTGACTTGATTTCGTTGTGGGAGTGGGACAGGAAGTACCCATCCTGCTGCTGGGATTTACTTCTGTTAGTGAAGTAAATCGTTCCACTGGACCAGCTTGGGCCAAACAGAACAACTAAAAACACTAAAACAGAGATCTGTTTGCCGCTAACCCCCAGCAACCCCCCCCAATACTTACCTGAGCCCCATCTCGATTCAGCGATATGCAGAGCAGCGGCTCGCTCCATCCTCATTGGTTGAGACACAGCAGCGGGAGCCGTTAGCAAGGAGGGAGCAGAGGGCGGGGCCGAGCACGCTGTGTGTGTCTAAGGGTCCTTTCACACTGGGGCGGTTTGCAGGCGCTAATAATAGCGCCTGCAAACCGACCCGAAAGTGCCACTGCTTTCATTCCAGTGTGAAAGCCCCGAGGGCTTTCACACTGGAGCGATGCGCTGGCAGGACGGTAAGGGTCCTTTCACACTGGGGCGGTTTGCAGGCGCTATTGCGCTAATAATAGCGCCTGCAAACCGACCCGAAAGTGCCGCTGCTTTCATTCCAGTGTGAAAGCCCCAAGGGCTTTCACACTGGAGCGATGCGCTGGCAGGACGGTAAAAAAAGTCCTGCCAGCAGCATCTTCGGGGCGGTGAAGGAGCGGAGTGTATACCGCTCCTGCCCATAGAAATCAATGGGACGGCGCAGCTATACCGCCGGCAAAGCGCCTCTGCAGAGGCGCTTTGCGCTGGTTTTAACCCTTTCTCGGCCGCTAGCAGGGGGATAAAACCGCCCCGCTAGCGGCGGCATACAATAGCGGCGCTTTACAGCCAACAACGCCACCGCCCCAGTGTGAAAGGAGCCTTATAGACGCACATGCAGCTCAGGAGTGAGCAGGCATGAGTGCCCCCACAGCAAGCAGCTTGATATGGGGGTACTTGGCAACGGGGAGGGGCCAGGAGCGACAGCGGGGGGCTCGAGAAGAGAAGGATTAGGGCTGCTCTGTGCTAAAACACTGCACAGAGCAGGCAAGTATGCCATGTTTATTTTTAAATGGGAGCCTTTAATATCACTTTAATGTTTTGTTACTGCCGTCAATGAAAGGTCTGCCACAGCAATTCAGCACAAGAGCTGCAAATTGCTGCAACAACTGACTTCATCCAGCAATTAGAAGCTACAGAATCTCCAGCTTCAGTAGTTACTCATGTAACCCCAACGTAGCTGTGAACATCATGTCACACCAGTGGTGAAACTGTATCTAGCTACTGATAATGAGAGGAAGTTACAAAGTTGCTGGAATGTCATGGCCCTATGATTACATATAAGTACCACCATCAGCTCGGTCCTGTTGAGGGTCCTGAGTGGAGAATATATACATGGGATTGCAGGTTGGTGTGATGTGCATATTGTTTACACCCACGTACCCTCAGACAGACCAGCCCTTCTGTCAGACTGCCTGCCTGTACATGTATAATATGTCTTCTCGCAAGAAATCACCGCTAATGCTGAACTGAACAGTAATTCTGTTACAGCACAGCGATGGAATGCAATGAATTTCTGAAGACGTTCTGAAGACGTACTAGGGAGAAGCAGGAGACACCAACAGGACTGTCACTAGTTTTATTCTCTGTAGGATTTCCTATAGGAGGTCAGTCTTGGAGATGACCCCTCGCTATAGTACCTATGGTTTTAACTGCATTCTATTAAAAATTGCAACTCCAGCTTCTCAAAATCAACTGTAAATCGGTTTAGGACAATTTAAAAGAAATAAAAGTAACATTTGTGTCACTACACACAGTCTATCTGGTGCTGTTCCCAGCAGACTTAACACTCCAAAGTTCAGTGCTACCCATCTTCCAGGTGGGATGGAAAGCTGGGAATCACTGTAGTGGACACGGCTACTTCACACATCTCCACTGGTTTGCAGGTCCCATGCTGAGCAGCCAGCCTGATGCAGAAGGTTGGCCACTCGGCAAGGGTGCCATTCAGAGAATGCTTTGCCTTTTATGAATAAATGCAAAGTGTTCTCTGGTTGGACGAGGTGCCGGGGCACTGACCTCACGCTCTAGACCTTGTCAAATTAAAGAACACGTTGCATTCACGCAGAAAATGCAATGTATTTTTTAAATGGCGCCCATGCCAAGTGGCCAATCTTCTGTATTCACAATGCATCAGACTGGCAGCTCGGCACAGGACCCGGAAACAAGTGGAGGTCACTAAAGTAGCGGTGTCCACTGCAGTGATCTCCAGCTTCCAAGGCATTGGCTAGCTGTGGTGGTACATTGCTCTATTGGTCCAAGCCAGGATCAGTGTAACTATGTAAAATATACCATACCTGGAATTCATATTTAAAAAAGGTATATATTCATATCCACTATGTATTTCAATTATTTCTAGTTTACTCCTATTAGGCCCCTTTTACATGGGGCAGAATCAATCCATGGCTGTATTGATAGCAGCAGGAGCATTGGCTCCGTCCCGCTGCTGTCAAAGCCAGTGACACGGGAGACTGGGTGCGGGGCCGAGCGCCCGGGAATACGGGTCTCTGTGGGGGGCGCTGCTGGGGGACCCTAGAAGAGGAGGATTGGGGCAAGTATGACATGTTTATGATTTAAAAAAAAAACCTAACCTTTACAACCCCTTTAAGGGCCAGTTCACACCGGGAATTGCACAGAAATACTCTGTACATTCCTGTGCGATTCACATGCAGTTCTGTGCGGTGGAATTTTTAGCCCAAACTCACTGCAACCGCATCACATGGTACGTTTGTACCATGCAATCCGATGCAGGCAAACTTGTTTGCCTGCGTTTACGACCTGCATTTGGGGTGTCAATAATAATATTGACACACCGATTATTTGAAGAAAGTGTCACTTAAAGAAAGTCTGTCATGTGACAAAGCCTGTCATTGTCAACTGGTTTTATTCTAAAAATGCTATTTGACTGTCATGGTGTCCCCAACCTTGAGTCAGGGACCTTTACCAAGCACACCGCAAAGGACTTCAGACTTTTCTCTCAACTGCCAGGTCTGCATACATCAAGGACTGAAGCCAGTGGCTATACATATTGGCCAGGTAACTGGTATTTCCAGCCATGGAGGCCCATGCATTTCTCTTAGCACAGGTTTATTTTAAAGAGCAGTTTCCACCTATCAGATTCCCAGAAACCATTCCAGTTTTTGGAACAAGTCTTTGGTAGATTTATGATAATCCATCCATTTTCTTGGCATGTCACATTCTATTCTTTTTATATTATGGATATGGTTGGCTTCTCAAACTTTTGCAATCCAGTTTATTAAACCCAGTGGCGTCTTGCACACGAACACCTAAAAATGTCACATTTTAGGCACTCGGGGGTTTTGTTTTTTACTGATCTAAGTGCAGACTATTGTTTTTAACGGGCCTGTACAAACTGATGCATACATAGTGCTGTATATAGAAAAGTGAAAAAAAAAAAAAAAAAATTACAAAAATATGTGTTGCTGCACAGTATTTTACATGTGTTCACACGCAAATAATCACGTACGCGTGTACAACACAATTACAACCCCCCCCCCCCAAAGAATTAAGCACGAATATGTACTGTGGTTCCAGTCCAATACACCAGTAACTGGCACAGAAAAGTGTCCATGAGAAAATAGTGCAATAGTGGCTTTTTTATGAATGGAGAGTGTAGCTCTATAATGACAACTTTAGTGCGCTGACCAGCAGTGCATAATCTGATTGGCCAATGAGCAGGGGCTGATAGGGCCTGTTCTGGCGTAGGTGAGCAATAAATGGAAGGCCCCTATATTTGTGAGTGGCAGCTGGGAATAGACAGAGCAGGATAAGCTGGATATGAAGCGGAAATGTTGCAGAGATGAAAAAGATGCAGAGGAGTAGGAGGTCACAGCAGGGTGGTGGGAAAGAAGGGGGGATAGAGCAGAGCAAAGGTCAGACAGATACAGGGAGAATGAATGGCATGTTTACAGATCATAAATGAATCAGAGCATTTCTGCATCTTACTATGACATCATTAACCCATCACACAAAACTAAATGTGTAATGAACGTCGCCATGTATTAATAATGCAACACTTTTCATTAAACTGACAGCTTGCCAATAACTTTAAAAGGGCAATTGATTAAATTCAGTACAATGCTGGGATTATTCAAGACCTTCCTTACAACACACCAATTTATATCTGTCTATATTCCCAAGGTGATGGTAGTTGTTAATAGATACTCTCATAATATATATTTAAAAGAGAATTTTTTTAAAATCATACTTACCTAGGTGGATGCAGCATCGGTCCAATGCTGTATCTGTGCCCACCGCTGGACCTAAGACTGAGAATCAAGCGATCAAACACCGCTGATCGCTCAGGTCTCAGAGCTCTGTGAGCAGAGAGCTGGTGACTGTCCGGCCTACTGAAGAAGCCCAATAGGAGGGTGTAACGCGTATGGGTGGGAGGAACCATAGCCCGTGGCGTCATAATGTTCTATCAGTATGGTGAACTGACGATTATATGCCTGTCTTTTTTATATCCTTGTGATGGTTTTTATTCCTTTTGTTTTTTAATAAATGCTAAAAAAAGAGAGGAGCACAATGGTTTTTCTGTTCTATGTCATTCTAGTTTTACATGTCATGTTACGCTGTTACGCTGATGACTGAGGAACGAGGAGGGATTAGCAGTTGTTATACCCAGAGACGAGAGGAAGAGGAGCATTTGCTGCACCTCTCCTAGGAGGAATTTATCAGAGGCGTATATGACTTTGTAATGGGGTCTGGTATTTGAGGTGAGCAGGCAATTCACCTGAAGGTGGTGGGTCACTAGAAGCACTGTGAAGACATATGAATTGTCACTATTCTACCACTTAGTGGTTTCACACTTATAGCAGACTGTCACTTTTTTATTGCATGAAGATTTTCATTGTGTATGGGACAACACATGTTGAATTTAGATGCGTGTTTAAAGATCACTAGTCCTGCCAAGTGTGGTTTGATTAGTAAGTTCTGTCCAATTTGTACTTTATATAGAGCTATATTTTTAAACAGTACTCTCCATTTTCATTTTGTTTATTGTATATTTACCCATTTGCGCTACACTACATTTTGTGGTTCAGTAGACTGTCAGTCCCTGGCTCTCTGCTCTGCGCCCCCCACCCCTCACTGGAGTGCTGGGCTGTGGAGGGGGCAAGAGTGGCGGGCTCAGGCTATGCCAGGTGCCGGTCCAGGATTGTGGGAGGATCCCGACCATATTGTTGCAATCTTTCCCCAGCCAGGACCGGCTCTGTGACATCAGCTGACAGCAGGCTTCAGCCCGCCGTCTGCTGAAAATGGGTCACAGGGGTGCAGAACGAACTGCACTCCTGTCACCCACAGGAGAAGTACAACCAAACGAGTTTTGGCTGTACTTTAACAATTACCGACCCAAATTAAAGGATAATTCTCCTTTAGAGCTCTTGCACACAGACATTTCGAGCCTGTGCAATGTAAATTCTGGTGTATTTCCCCCGCCCGGGAAGCCCAGGTGCTGCCTATAGACATGAATGGCTACATGCTGCTGTATAAAACACTTGTATAACATACAGGCATATTCCAAGAAGTACCGACGCATAACCAAGTACAGCGACACGCAGCCATTCAAGTTTATGGGCGGCTGTACACTGCACTTCCTGGGCAGAGAAACACGTCAGAGTTTATGTTGCACAGGCTCAGGTCACATATGTGTAAAAGCCGGTATAATTAAAATGCGCAGTACAGTCAAGAGGCCATAGTGCAGTGTAAAGAAAATGGAGCTTCCTTGAAATTACGTATCTATCGATTTCTGCAAAGCCTGGCTATAAAAAAAAAAAAAAAAAAAAAAAGTCACAATCTGAGTGATAAGGCCTTTCCTGCACAAACGCTAGGATGGATGGTACATTGAACACATACAATACCTTCTAGCTTACTTGTGGAACGGCACCGTTCATTCAGAATGCTCCATTTTTGGCCAGACTTTGCAGAAGCCACGATTGGCCCACAGGTAAGTCATTTCAAGGAAGCTCAATTTGTTTAAACTGCACCATGGCCTCTCCCGATCGCCTGCTACTGCGGACTACTCCATTCACCACAGATACAGATCGGGAGTCAGCAGCCCACGTGAAAGAGGCCGGAGTATGAAATACATATGTACAGTGGTTTGGGAGCAAAGAAGTGATGGTGGCTCCAGACACAAACCCCTGAAAAACTAACTAAAGATGAAATGCTTTAACAGGGCTGGAGCTTTTCAATAGAAAACCTTTTGAAGAAGAGTTTATAGAAAGATAAACACCGCAAATCACCAAGACAAGTACTAGTATACATAAGAGATTTCCGCAGGTACGGCTGTGAAACAGCAGGAAATCACAGCCAGCTTCCCATCAGCGCCGGGGACTCAAAGACTGACGAAGAACCAGCTTGGGTATAGACAGCGCTAGATCCATAGATCCATGTCTTTATGGACCTTGCTTTGTGTACTGGTCCAAATCATTTGGTGGAGGGGGGATTATGGTGTTGGGTTGTTTTTAGCTCCAGTGAAAGGAACTCTTATGCCGCGTACACACGAGCGGACATTACGGCGGACTTTGCCCGGCGGACTGGATTTCGTCGGACAATTCGATGTGTGTGGGCTCCAGCGGACTTTGTTTTCTCAAAAGTTCGACGGAATTAGATTTGAAACTTGTTTTAAATTTATCCGTTGAAATCGAGTCCGGTCGAAAAGTCCGCCGTCTGTATGCTAGTTCGACGGACAAAAAGCCACGCTAGGGCAGCTATTGGCTACTGGCTATGAACTTCCTTGTTTTAGTCCGGTCGTACGTCATCACGTACGAATTCGACGGACTTTGGTGGATTGTGTGTAGGCAAGTCCGTTCATTCACAAAGTCCGTCGGAAAGTACGTCGAAAAGTCCGCCGGGCAAAGTCCGCCGTAATGTCCGCTCGTGTGTACGCGGCATTATGCCGCGTACACACGAGCGGACTTTACGGCAGACTTGGTCCGGCGTACTGGATTTCGTCGTACAATTCGATCGTGTGTGGGCTCCAGCGGACTTTGTTTTCTCAAAAGTTGGACGGACTTAGATTTGAAACAAGTTTAAAATCTATCCGTTGAACTCAAGTCCGGTTGAAAAGTCCGCTCGTCTGTATGCTAGTTCGACGGACAAAAAGCCACGCTAGGGCAGCTATTGGCTACTGGCTATGAACTTCCTTGTTTTAGTCCGGTCGTACTTCATCACGTACGAATTCGATGGACTTTGGTGGATTGTGTGTAGGCAAATCCGTTCATTCGGAAAGTCCGTCATAAAGTCCGTCGAAAAGTCCGCCGGGAAAAGTCTGCCGTAAAGTCTGCTCGTGTGTACGCGGCATTAAGGCGTCAGCATACCAAGACATTTTGGACAATTTGGAACAGTTTGGGGATGGCGCCTTCCTGTTCCAACATGACTGTGCACCAGTGCACAAAGCAAGGTACATAAAGAGATGAGTGGGGGTGGAGGAACTTGACTGGCCTGCACCGAGTCCTGACCTCAACCTGATAGAACACCTTTGGGATGAATTAAAGTGGAGACTGCAAGCCAGGCCTTCTCGTCCAACATCAGTGCCTGACCTCACAAATGTGCTTTTGAAAGAATGACCAAACATTCCCATAGACACACTTCTAAACATTGTGGACAGCCTTGTGAAGCTGTTAAGGATGGGCCATTTCAATATTGAACCCTACGAACTTAGGTTCCTTTTACATGGGACAGATCCGCGATGATCCGCCCCGTGAACATCCGCTTGCTCAGCGGGGGTCGCTCTGTTGATCCCCGCTGAGCCGGCGGATGACAGTGCAGTCCCTGTACACTGTGCAGGGACCGCCCTGTCAGATCTCCGCGGGGATCGGATGAACACAGACCGTCTGTCCGTGTTCATCCGATCCGTTCTGCAGACGGATAGAAAAATAGGATTTTCCTCCATCCTCAGAATCGGACAATAACGGGGACGGATGATATCGGGTGTCAGCGGATGGTCATCTGCTGACACCCGCTATCCCATAGGGATGCATGTATGTCTGGATTTCATCCAAAAACGGATGGATGAAATATGGACATACGGCCTACCAATACTTTTGGTAATATAGATTATAAATGTTCTTTGTAAAGCTCTCCAACAAATGCAAGATTATAATGGTTGGTTTAACCAGCCTTCACACAAAAATATTATTTAACTTTACAAATTGTTGGCACTTTTAAGTGGACCTTCAAGTCCCTTTACAAGTCCTCATAAATAAATTCCTGACATGTCAAAATATACAGAAACAGTATCATTTACAAAAACACTGTACCTGTTTCAATCCTGTTAAAATACAGTTCTTCTAATCCCATCACGTGACTTTGCCTAGCCTGAGATGATGCAATCAGTCAGATCCCGGCAGGAGGAAGCATATATCATATACTCCAGGGATCAGACTGCAACATTGGAACTTTGTATCAAGTCACAAGGTGAGAGGCTGCAGCAGGTGCAGGATCTGTAATGCCGCATACACACGGTCGGACTTTTCACCTGCAAAAGTCCGACGGACGCCGCCGGACAAAGTCCGGCGGAAAGTCCGACCGTGTGTGGTCTCCATCGGACTTCCGACGGACCGTTTCGGTCGGATTTTTGCGGAAATCCGACGTACTTTAGATTTGAAGCCTGCTTCAAATCTTTACGTCGTACCTCCGCCGGACTCAGTTCCTGACGGAAAGCCCGTTCGTCTGTATGCTAGTCCGAAGGACCAGATACGACGGAGGAGCAGGTTACTGCATCTCGCGCTCGCTGCAATAGGAAAAACAAATCTTCCTATTGCGGCGAGCGCGGGCCATACCAGGCCCTTAGGTCTGGTATGGATTATAAAGGGGAACCCCTACGCCGAAAAAACGGCGTGGGGTCCCCCTAAAATCCATACCAGACCCCGATCCGAGCACGCAGCCTGGCCGGTCAGGAAAGGGGGTGGGGACGAGCGAGCGCACCCCCCCCTCCTGAACCGTACCAGGCCGCATGCCCTCAACATGGGGGGGTGGGTGCTTTGGGGGGGGGGGGGGGCGCAGGGCACCTTGTCCCCATGTTGATGAGGACAAGGGCCTCTTCCCGACAACCCTGGTCGACCACGCCCCCTAAAACGTCACAGTCCCAGCATGCCCAGGGACTGTGACATCATATGGGGGCGGGGTCTCCGCCTATATAAGTCACAACGCAGCCCTCAGAGACCAGTCCAGCCGGAGAGAGCGTCGTGTCAACATCTGGGGGAAGAGAAGAGAAGAGAACACAAGAAGCCAAGAAGCCAAGAAGCCCAGAAGTCCGGACCTCCGCTGGCAATAGAGCTACCTGAAGAAAGCGGAGGGGCCGGCCGAAGACCTGGGACACCGGGAGAAGAGGCCGGAGAGCGGAGAAGAACCAACCGGACGCCGGGAGAAGATGAACCGGAGGGACCCCCGAAGACGGAAGAAGACCCCCCCCCGTTGCTGTTTAATAAATTATTTTAAAAACCTGTGTTGTGTTTTATTACTGACACTTTTTACCTAGGTAAATGGGTAGGGGTACCATGTACCCCATACTCATTTACATAGGGTGGGGGGCCGGGATCTGGGGGCCCCCTTATTAAAGGGGGCTCCCAGATTCCGATAAGCCCCCGCCCGCAGACCCCGACAACCAACGGCCAGGGTTGTCGGGAAGAGGCCCTTGTCCTCATCAACATGGGGACAAGGTGCTTTGGGGGGGGGGCGCAGGGCGCCCCCCTCCCCCAAAGCACCCACCCCCCCATGTTGAGGGCATGCGGCCTGGTACGGTTCAGGAGGGGGGGGGGGGCGCTCGCTCGTCCCCACCCCCTTTCCTGACCGGCCAGGCTGCGTGCTCGGATCGGGGTCTGGTATGGATTTTAGGGGGACCCCACGCCATTTTTTCGGCGTAGGGGTTGCCCTTTATAATCCATACCAGACCTAAGGGCCTGCGACGGGGCTCGCAAGGTTTCAATCTCGCCAAAAAAAGCGGCGAGATTGAATTCCTTTTCTAGTCCCGTCGTACCAAAGTCACGTTCAAAATAAACGGACTTGTCCGTGTGTGGGAAAGTCCGTTCGTTCTGAAAGTCCGGCGGAAGTCCGTCGGGAAGACCGGATTCCGGAAAGTCCGGCCGTGTGTAGGCAAGTCCGGCCGTTCAGAAAGTCCGGCGGTAGTCCGCCGGAAGTCTGGCGGCAAGTACGTCGGACCTAGCTTTCTAGAAAGTCCGACCGTGTGTACGCGGCATTAGGATCGGTTCATACTGTTCCATATTCCATGTGCCACATTTGCCTATTCATTTGAATGGGCTGCTGTACCTGCAAGATAACGCAGGGAAAAGGTCCCTGCACCTTTTCAAAGGTTAGGTTCACACTGTTGCGGGTGCAGGACAGCAAGTAAAATTGCACTCATTACCACACCTGCAGCAATACGTGCTGCCCTTTTGCAGGCATGTGGGCACGCCCACACATTGGAAAACGCACCGTCTTTTTGGGTGTAAAAAAACCACACGGTGCAAAAGCAGCATGTGATTTCTGGGCGGTGTGCAAGCACCAACACCATGGCCACCTGTACAAATTCATGGCAGGCACTGCTGCAGTTTCCTGATTAGGGACTCTAAAGCCGGGTACACACTACAGTTATTTATTAGAAACTGACAGCTTTGGTCAAGAGCCGCTGTATTAACTATGTGAGGTTAGTCCAGCGATCTCCACCGCTAAGCTGTTATGTTCTGACAGAGGCGATCCCCCCTCCCCCCCACCAGAGCACTCCGATCAGCGCCCTCTGCCAATGGCAGACAGCGCTGATCGGGAGTCGGTTGGCTGCTGGTTTTCCCAGCATGCACACCCGACATACACACGGGCAGAATGTCCGACATTTTTTTTTGTACCGGCAAATGTCTCCCGAGATTCTGCCTGTGTGTACGGGGCTTAAGACCTCAATCGCACAGGGCATATTAATTTGTGCCCTGATTAATATCCGTGTTTACCCCCACAGGTGTTTGTGCATTCCCCTGCAGGCAGTCCCATTGCTGTCAATCTGGATGCAGGGGCTGCACCGAAACATGTGACATTTGTGCTCGGCCCTGAATGCACACTGTCCGTGCAGCCCAACTGACAGCAATGGGACTTCCTGTGCATCCCTGTGCGGGTAAACAACGGCTGTCAAACAGAGCACAGAGTCATACGCCCCATGTGACCGAGGCCTAAGCATACCCAGGGGCAGTCAGTTTGCATCCAGGAATGGTGTTTTTGGCTGCCTAGGCCAGGAACCAGGAAGTAACTAAAAAAATATATATAAAAAAA
Organism: Lithobates septentrionalis; assembly: GCA_037952835.1. Taxonomy (NCBI): domain Eukaryota; kingdom Metazoa; phylum Chordata; class Amphibia; order Anura; family Ranidae; genus Lithobates; species Lithobates septentrionalis. The sequence goes on from JBBDGP010002449.1 coordinate 44,428, forward strand.
AAAAAGTTTATACCAAATAAATATACCTTCTAATCTATTTATTACTTCTAGCAGCATAAGTGTTAAAAATAGTCACTGTTGATAAAGAGTGAAGTTCAGCTTTATGGTCTTCCAATTCAAAGAAAGATATGTAAATGCTTGCGAGATAAAGGTTGTACGAGGCGACAGTTATACACAGCAATGACAAATATATTTTATATACCTGTAGCAGGTACTGACACTGCTGACAAGTAACGTACCACACCTTTTTTATTGTTGTACTATAGAAATATTCCAGCAACCCTCTGATTTCCCTGCTACATACCTGGGGGTGGGACGAGTAATTCACATTTCTAACGTTAGATGAAAAGGACTGCTGCCTATCCTACTATCTATATATATATATAGACAATAAATAGTTATGTTATCTCTGCTGGAGACATTCACCCTTCTATTGCTGCGTAGGTTACTATAGCTTCTCAAAAAAGGGAAAGGGGATAAGGGAAAGGACATGGACCTCTTTGCCCAAAGGGAGGATGGAGTTCACCAATGAGGACCAATACGGGCAGAAGGTGAGGAAAGATATCCTCAAAAAAACAAAAAACAAAAAAAAGGGGGGGGGGGTCCGTACCCTCAAGAAGAGAGGTGCGAACACACAGCGAAGTACTCCTAAAATAAGCTTTATTGAAGATTAGCACACAATTTGTAAACATTCACAAAAGATGGCATTTAAAACTTCTTAAAGCACCCTCCCGGGATACCAGCCATGCACTTCTTCCTGTACATGGATTAGGATATGTAGCTCTTGTAGTATGTGAAACGAGCCAAAATCAAAATCAGAGGTGTGATCAGTGATTTGTTCTATAAGCCGCTGTATAATTTATATATCCATAGGGTTCATCAGCACACTTTGTATGCAAGTACAAGAGGCAATAATAGTGTGGAAATACAGGAGGTCGGTTTATAGCTGGAATTCCCCTTCAACACTGTAACTGTGCAAAGATAGGTCTTGTTATATTATACTTTAGTGGGAAAATGCCAAAGTCAGTACTGTCCAAACACTAATGTTATATGAAAAGGTATCAGTCTGTAAGCCTTATATATGTTAACAGAGACTTGTAGTAAAGGACTATGGAGGTGGCCATTGTTGACCTCCCCTTTTGAATTGTATTCATTCACACAGGCAGCTGGAATTTTTACAGCTTTCAAAAAAAGTGATTTTCGATGGATCGCTCTTGAGAGGCAGCTGACCAGATAAGTCAGGTGATTTGCCACCTGCTGGATGCCCTTTTTTTTTTTTGTTTTTTTTGTTTTTGTTTTTTTTTAGGAGAAATCTTGCTGCACCTCACCTGCCTAAAGCGACATGCTGTAAAATATTGGCCATGCTGCGACTGCAGCAAAGTGTAGCGCCAAGTCAACCGGCAATGTTAACTTGCTGGGGGACAGTAAGAAGGTGAATCCACTGTCCATTTCCACCACCCCTCTGCTGCTGGTGTCAAGGAGGCCTAACATAGATCCGGCCGCTTCAGTCATTTCTAAGTCTGACTTGAAAAGTAAGGCCCCTTTTCACAGGAAGGGTCCGATCAGGTCCACCTGTCAGTTTTTCAGGCAGACATGATTGGACCCTTCATTTACCTCTAAAGACTGGCGGGTGTAAATTGACTTTGTGGCATCACACCTACCTTCAATACGATCCAGTCCGCTAGAAAAAAAAATAAAAAATGGAAGGGGGGTCTGTCCCCCTTCCATTTTGGCGGATTGGGGGGTAGCCAGGTATAAAAACGGACTCCACTCAGCAGAATCCGTTTACACCTGGCCACCCATAGAGCAGAGCAGGCTGTGTCCAAAAACTGAGTGGACATGGACCTGTCATCCACCCGCCCTGCTCTGATCAGCAAGCGATCAATGGAAAAGTCCCCTGCTGATCTCAACTGAGTCCACTCCATGTGAAAGGGGCCTTAGACAGACCACGAGTTGTGGCTTCATCGTGACTTTCTTGAACTGAATGCTCGTACCAGGACTGTACCTCGGAAGTACTGAAGCCCATCAGATAGCATTTTCAGCAGGAAGTTAGCAATTCCACTCTTTGCATTTCTCTCAGTACAATTTTCTTTATATACCAATATGAAAAAAACAAAACAAAAAAAAAGGGGAAATAAGACCTACAACGATCAAATATATCTTTAGGACCACCTACTTAATATTGAGTAGCGCCCTTTTTGCTGCCAAAACAGCCCTGACCCTTCATGGCATGGATGTTACTAGACCTCTGAAGGTATGCCTTGATATCTGGCACCGAGCCATCAGTATAGATCCCTTAAGTGCTGTAAATAGTGAGGTCAGGTCTCCTTGGATCAGACTTGTTTCTCCAGCACATCCCACAGATGCTCGATTAGATTGAGATCTAGGGAATTTGAGGGCAAAGTCAACACCTCAAACTCGTTGTGTTCCTCAAACCATTCTTGAATCATTTGGCTGAAAGAGGCCACTGCCATCAGTGAATAGGGGGTATACTCAGTCAGCAACAATGTTTAGGTAGGTGGTATATGTCAACCAACCTGCACATGAATGGCAGGACCCAAGGTTTCCCAGTAGAACATTGCCCATAGCATCATACTGCCTCCACCGGCTTGCCTTTTTCCCATACTGCATCCTGGTGCCATCTCTTTAGCGATGCACACACACCCAGCCATCCACATGATGTAAAAGAAAGCATGATTCAGACCAGGCCACCATCGCTCCGTGGTCCGGTTCTGACACTCACGTGCCCACTGTAGGCACTTTTGCCTGTGGACACGGGTCAGCGTGGGCCCCGACTGGTCTGCAGCTACGCAGTCCTATACACAACAAACTGCAATGGCCATTTTTTATGCAACTTCAGGGACAACATGTTAATGTACTTATTCCACTGACTTTCAGATGCCACTGTAATGAGATTCACTTGAAACAGAAGTTCTGCTTACCCTCCTGCTCCTCCCCTCCTCTATCACTATTGGAAGGTTTTTTTTCTGGGCGGGCAAAGCCAGCAGGAAGTCAGTCGGCGTCCCACACTCCGGATGGCAGTGCTGGAAGATGGCAAAGAACCGGCCCGAGTGATGACAGCGCTGGATCCCTGGGCTGGCGACTACATGTTTATTAAGAGTCCGCAGCTAAAGTATTTGTCGCTCCTGACTTTTCATTTCTTTTCTACAAATGGCTGGAGTTCCTCTACCTGTCAGTGGTCATATTATGGCTGATCCGTGTAGGTTCATCCCGGTACTATTCATCCAACATTTTCCAAATGAATGGAAAAGCCATCCTGTGCCAATAAAATGCAGTCCCTGATCAGTGCTACAAAGTCCAGGAAAAGCACTGCATGTTCAATCCTCACTGCAGCCATCCACATCTGACAATATATGACATTATCAATGCCCAGACAGCCTCCCATGAATACATCCTGCAGCATCACAACTATTTAATAATGGATAAAGTCAGTGATCTCCGTGGCAGGCAACCCGCAGACCAGCTGCTGTGTAGAACAGGCCTGCTGGATATCTGCAATTCTATAGGTGATCCTCCTACAATGGGGCAGCCGTATTCTATAGGCAGCTTGTAGTGTGGAGAAGTAATTGCAATCATTCTCCTCCTTCTAAGAGCCGGCCCCGGGGACCACAATTTTCCTCATTTTCCAAAATCAGTCCAGACTGCCGCAATCACTGGCCACTCATTAAAGAGCAACTATGACAATTGGCCAGCTCTCGGAAATCAGCCCTAATGATTACATGTGACCTGAACTCAGTCTGGTTAGTGTTACTGCTCCAGGGAACTCCGGGCTACAAGAGAGAGTCTATAACTGGGGGGTGTTCCAGCTGGGAGGATACATTGATTTACAGGATCTATGGATCTACCTGGGTTCTAGCTAGGATAATACATTGATTTACATGTTCTATGGATCTACCTGAGTTCCAGCTGAGAGGATACATTGATTTACACGATCTATGGATCTACCTGAGTTCCAGCTGGGAGGATACAATGATTTACAGGATCTATGGATCTACCCGAGTTCCAGCTGGGAGAATAAAATGATTTACAGGTTCTATGGATCTACCTGAGTTCCAGCTGGGAGGATACATTGATTAGATCCATTGATTTACAGGTTCTATGGATCTACCAGAGTTCCAGCTGGGAGGATACATTGATTTACAGGTTCTATGGATCTAACTGGGTTCTAGCTAGGAGAATACATTGATTTACAGATCTACCTGGGTTCTAGCTGGGAGGATTCATTGATTTACAGATCTACCTGGGTTCTAGCTGGGGGGATTCATTGATTTACAGATCTACCTGGGTTCTAGCTGGGGGGATTCATTGATTTACAGGATCTATGGATCTACCTGGGTTCTAGCACTGTGCTGCATAGCTCACATCTGGCTGAGGCTTGTATTGCTGGTACAGTTTCCTTGCCCTCTACACGCAGCATGGAAACATTTATTAACCCTTTCGTTGACTTCTACAGTAGAAAACTCACTGATCTCTGCATGATTCCTCAAGGTAAATACAAGCAGGATCACACCGATCAATCTATCCCTTAAGGCCATGCATGCTTATATGTAATAATGATCAAGCAATGCTACTGTGCAATGTGTTAGAACCTGGCATCCAGCATCCACTTACAGTACTCACAGTAGTGAAAGCTGAACTCCAGGCAAATAGATGAAGTACACATCAGGGAGTGGTTATACCTCCTAAAGAATCTCTATTCCTGTCCATCCAGCCCTGAGATTTACACAGCTCTGCCACACAGCACATCCCTGTCTGGCGGGGCAAGCAGACCTGAGCATTTGACCTTTTAGATGGCCGCACACTGTTCGAATTTTGGTTGGTTCCCAGAAATTCGCTCAGCGGGTGGCTCTGATATCCCTTAATCTAAAAAAAGCATAGCAGAAAACAATCAGCCGAACTGTGGCGGCATCCAATCAGATTGGAACATCCCATCAGAGTCGTCCAATCAGATGCAGCCACTGTTCGGTGACGGCTGGGCCAGCGGGTCAAAATGCAATAGCCATCCATTCAGCAAACTTCACAGGTCTGGCCCCGCCCCCCCAGGCATGTGATTGGCCAGTGAAAGGAGAAGCAGCAGACTGATGAGCTCATCTCTTTGCTCTCTCCTCCTATCAGCAAACCTGATTGGCTGGTTTGTGCTGCTTCTCCTCCTTCCAGCCTGAGCTGTGCTGTCCCATGGAGATGGTGACCTGATAGAAGTCATACTAATGATGTGTGCCCGGAGTCCCAGCACAAGTCAGGAGGAGGAGGAGGGGAGGGGGAAGCGGTGTGTGTGTGTCAGGCCGGCCGGGGCTCACCTTCCTCTGCTGCTTCTCCCAGGCTGGATCGAGGAGCAGATCCCGGTCCCAGTCATCCTCCGGCTGCATATAGTCTCCGGCTGCATTGGTGTGCTGCCCCTCATAGTGATCCATCATCATAGCGCTCCGATCTCTGATCTCTCCGCTCCCCCTACACGACCAACAGCCGATCCCGCAGCCACAGCTACAATGTAACCAAGTCACAGCTCAGCCCAGAGAGGAGAGCCCAGCCCCGCCCACACCACCTCTACCACATACACCATTGGTCGCTGCCCCTGCCTGGGGCTGGGAGATCCGCTACTGGCGACAGCGGCCATCAATCACCTCCGGAGCTCCGCCCCCCGCTCACAGAAGGTCTGCATTGTTGGCATACTTGTGTCTGCGGTCCCTGTCATCCTCTATAGTGGGGGCTGCCAAGCTGGGCCTCCCTTGTGGGACTACAAGTCCCAACATGTCATGCAGATGCTGCTGGAGGCTCAGGCGTGGACACGATCGGCCTCTGGAAATGTCAATGAAAACATCAGAGAGTGTTCCTTTTTAAATAGTTTTCTACAAGAGTACAAAGTTTCCATCAATAAGACTATGTAGAGTAACAGTAATTATACATTATATGAAAATAATGTAATAAGATCAAATAATACCTAATAAGAAATGTTTAACCACTTGCCCACCAGGCCAATTCAGACACTTCTTTCATATATAGAAAAATCTGTTTTTTGCTAGAAAATTACTGAGAACACCCAAACATTATATATATATATATATATATATATATATATATATATATATATATATATATATATATATATATATATATAATTATAATTTTTTTTTTTTTTTAGGATGGGCTCTAGTGCAGTGATGGCAAACCTTGTCACCCCAGATGTTTTGGAACTACATTTCCCATGATGCTCATGCACTCTGCAGTGTAGGTGAGCATCATGGGAAATGCAGTTACAAAACATCTGGGGTGCCAAGGTTCGCCATCACTGCTCCAGAATAGAATAGCAGTCGTTGCAATTTTTTATGTCACGGTATTTTTTGAAACAGTTTTTTGTGAAAAAAAAATACACTTTAATGAATTAAAAACAAAATAAAACCCAATATATAACATATTTCCTATAAAATACAATATATTTTTTGTAAAATATGAAAAATAATGTTACCCTGAGTAAATACAGCGAGAGGAAAAAAGTATTTGATCCCGTGCTGATTTTGTACGTTTGCCCAGTGACAAAGAAATGATCAGTCTATAAGTTTAAGGCTGGATTCACACCTATGCATTTTTAGTGCTTTTTGCATTTTGCAGATTTGCACTACAGAACGTGTTCCATAGGAAACCATGCTAAATGGACTGTATTGCAAATCTGCAAAATGCAAAAAGCACTAAAACTGCATAGGTGTGAATCCAGCCTAATGGTAGGTTTATTTTAACAGTGAGAGACAGAATAACAAGAAAAATATCCAGAAAAACACATTTTAAAAAAGTTATAAATTGATTTGCATTTTAATGAGTGAAATAAGTATTTGACCCCTTCGCAAAACATGATTTAGTACTTGGTGGCAAAACCCTTGTTGGCAATGACAGAGGTCAGACGTTTCTTGTAGTTGGCCACACATCTCAGGAGGGATTTTGTACGACTCCTCTTTTCAGATCCTCTCCAAGTCATTAAAACCACTTTCCGCCCGGCCGGCAGAATGACGGCCGGGCGGTGGTTCAGTTATCCTGACTGGGCGTCATATGACGTCCTGCAGGATAACAGCCGCCACGCGCCCGTGAGGGCGCGCATAGGGTGACCACATTTCCAAACTACCATTCAGGGACAGGTGGCTGGTGCTCAAAATTTTTTAGGGGGGGGGGGGCGAAAACAAACTAAAAAAAAAAAACATCAATTGCAGCCACTGTGCTCATCAAACGCAGCTACTGTGTCAAACGCAGCTACTGTGCCATCAAATGCAGCCACTGTACCCATAAATTGCTGCCACTGTGCCCATCAATTGCCGCCAGTGTGCCCATCAATTGTTGCTACTGTGCCCCATCAGACGCTGCCAGTGTGCCAATCAATTGTCGCTACTGTGCCACATCAAATGGCGCTACTGTGCCCCATCAGATGCTGCTAGTGTGCCAATCAATTGTCGCTACTCTGCCACATCAAATGCTGCTACTATGCCCCATCAAATGCTGCCAGTGTGCCCATTAATTGTCGCTACTGTGCCCCATCAGATGCTGCCAGTGTGCCAATCAATTGTCGCTACTGTACCCCATCAAATGCTGCCAGTGTGCCCATCAATTGTCGCTACTGTGCCCCATCAGATGCTGCCAGTGTGCCAATCAATTGACGCTACTGTGCCCCATCAAATGCCAGTGTGCCCATTAATTGATGCTTCTGTGCCCCATCAGATGCTGCCAGTGTGCCAATCAATTGTCGCTACTGTGCCCCATCAGATGCTGCCAGTGTGCCCATCAATTGTCACTACTGTGCCCCATCAAATGCTACTAGTGTGCCCATTAAGTGCCCCATCAGATGCTGTCAGTGTGCCCATCAGATGCTGCCAGTGTGCCAATCAATTGTTGCTACTCTGCCCCATCAATTGCTGCCAGTGTGCCCATCAATTGTCGCTACTGTGCCCCATCAGATGCTGCCAGTGTGTCAATCAATTGACGCTACTGTGCCCCATCAAATGCTGCCAGTGTGCCCATCAATTGACGCTTCTGTGCCCCATCAGATGCTGCGAGTGTGCCAATCAATTGTCGCTACTGTGCTGCATCAAATTCTGCCAGTGTGCCCATCAATTGTTGCTACTGTGCCCCATCAGATGCTGCCAGTGTGCCCATCAATTGTCACTACTGTGCCCCATCAAATGCTGCTAGTGTGCCCATCAATTGCCGCTACTGTGCCCCATCAGATGCTGCCAGTGTGCCCATCAGTTGTCGCTACTGTGTCCCATCAGATGTTGCCAGTGTGCCCATCAATTGCCACTACTGTGCCCCATCAGATGCTGCCAGTGTGCCCATCAATTGTCGCTACTGTGCCCCATCAGATGTTGCCAGTGTGCCCATCAATTGCCGCTACTGTGCCCCATTAGATGCTGTCCAGCACTTACCTGTCTCACAGCGGGTCAGCGTGGGGGGCCCACCTCAGGCAGTCGGGCGGGAGGAGGTCGGAGATGTCGCATCGGCTGAAGCAATGCACTGCGAGCGGGACTCAGCGGGAGTCGGGACCGGGAACAGCTGAGCCGTGGATCTAAGACTAGCCAGCACTGGCACTGCAGAATGCCGCCACCCGCCGAGTCGCCGAGAGGTCACTGGAGGAGTCAGAAATGACTGATGCTGCTCTCTCTGCTGCTGCTGCCACGCCAGGGGGAGGAGAGGAGGCGGGTGGACTCAGAGAGTGCAGGGCAGCACTAGGTAAAGACCTTGTTCCCTCGGCCTCTGTCTGATACTGAGGCACTCTGCAAATGTGACGTCACTGGTTGCTATGTTGAAATGAAAATATTTGCCAGCACACCATGGAACGGCGTAGATAGCGTCCAAACGTGTAATTTATTGCATGATCACAACACAAAGAGAGTGCAACGTTTCGGAGTCACGCAAGACCCCTTCGTCAGGCATGTGATGTGTGTCATCACATGCCTGACGAAGGGGTCCTGCGTGACTCCGAAACGTTGCACTCTCTTTGTGTTGTGATCATGCAATAAATTACATGTTTGGACGCTATCTACGTCATTCCATGGTGTGCTGGCAAATATTTTCATTTTGACTTGAACTAGTATCCAGCTGGCTGTTGCTACAGCAGCCATATTTCGTGAGCTCATCCAGGAAAGTGTGCAATGGGAATATGAAGTGTCACTGGTTGCTAGACGCGAGGCGGGGCGGCCCTAGCAACCAGTTTGGCAATCATTTATTACGGCGGCTGTGTGTCCTTATCTCATTGCGGGACACTGTATTGTCCTGGAATGATGGTGCCCGGAACACAAATGTGTATTACGGGATAATCCCGGGCAATCCGGGACATGTGGGCACCCTAGGCACACATTGTGGCGATCGGTGGTGCGTTGTGTCAGTCTGACACACCGCTCCACCAATCTCAGTAAAGAGCCTCTGACGGAGGCTCTTTAGCACATGATCAGCCGTGTCCAATCACGGCTGATTGCGATGTAAACAGGAAGAGCCATTGATCGGCTTTTCCTCAGTCGCGTCTGACAGACGCGAGTAGAGAAGAGCTGCTCGGCGGCTCTCCTGACAGAGGGGTCTGTGCTGATTGTTTATCAGCGCAGCCCCCCCTCTGATCCTGCCCAGGACCACCATCATGCCGCTCAGGACCACCAGGATGGCCACTACACTGGACCACCAGGTATGCCCCCCCTAGACCACCAGGGAAATGCAAATCTGTGCCAAGGAAGCTGCCAATCAATGCCCAGGCAGCTGCCAATCAGTGCTCACTCACAATGCCTACCACTGCCAGTGCCACCAGGGATGCCTATCAGTGCCGCATATCAGTGCCTCGTATCAGTGCCCATCAGTGCCATGTATCAGTGCCCAGCAGTGTCGCCTATCAGTGCCCAGCAGTGCCGCTGATCGCCGTCTACCTGTCCGTCTCCCACCGTGGAGGGGGTGATCACCGCCTTCCTGTCTGTCTCCTGCAGGGGGGGATAGCCGCCTTCCTGTCCAACTCCCGCGGGGGGTGGCGGTTGGTTTGCCGTCCCCCCAAATATTGAGTACCACCTGCCACTGCCTGAGCCTCATCTTTGTCCAGCGTGCTCACGTTTCCCGCATACTTGATGCCCGCCGGTGACCCACGATCGTGGTGAGGAGGGGCAGAACGGGGAGTTGCCTATGTAAACAAGGCGATTCCCAGTTCTGCGTAGTGACATGTCAAAGATCTTCTGTTCCCAGTGATCAGGAACAGTGATCTCCGTCATGTTCCAGTAAGCCCATCCTCCCTACAGTTAGAACACACCTAGGGAACACACTTAACCCCTTGATCACCCCTAAACTTAACCCCTTCCCCGCCAGTGTCATTTTTACATTGATCTGTGCATTTTTATAGCACTGATCAATGTAATAATGTCACTGGTCCCCAAAAAGTGTCATTTGGGGTCAGATTTGTCTGCCACAATGTCGCAGTTGCAGTCCCACTAAAAATCACAGATTGCCGCAATTACCAGTAAAAACAATAAAAAAAATAAAAGTCCCTAAATCTATCCCCTAGTTTGTAGGCGCGATAACTTTCGCGCAAACCAATCAATATACACCTGTTGCAATTTTTTTTTTACCAAAAATATGTAGAAGAATATATATCAGCCTAAGCTGATGAATAAATTTGTTTTTTTATATTTTTGTTGGGATATTTATTATAGCAGAAAGTAAAAAAAAAAATTACTTTTTTTAAAAAAATATTGTCAGTCTTTTTTTGTTTATAGCGCAAAAAATAAAAACCGCAGAGGTGATCAAATACCACCAAAAGAAAGCTCTATTTGCGGGTAAAAAAGGATGTCAATTTTGTTTGGGTACAGTGTCGCACGACTGTGCAGTTGAAAAATAAAGCGATGCAGTGCCGTATCGCAAAAATGGCCTGGTCATTAAGGGGGAAAATCCTTCCGGGACTGAAGTGGTTAAAATGCAAATCAATTTATAACTTTTTTGAAATGCGTTTTTCTGGATATTTTTGTTGTTATTCTGTCTCTCACTGTTAAAATAAACCTACCATTAAAATTATAGACTGATCATTTCTTTGTCAGTGGGCAAATGTACAAAATCAGCAGGGGATCAAATATTTTTTCCCTCACTCAAGATAGTCACTCAAGCGAATAAAGAGAGGATAAAAGGGTTGAGGTGTTGCTCCTTGGAATCTGGCGAATCTTCAGCTAGCCTTAAAGTATTAAGAATAGGGTATTCCTTGATGATAGGATATAGTACATTTGGCTGATCTGTGTTGTATCTTTATTTTACTTCACACTCTTCCTATATGGCTGGAATATTATTATATCCAATGAAATTGCTGGTGGTAAAGATGTGAACAGGATATAGATGTCTGCATACAGTGTTCGTTAGAGTATGCTGGGGCCCATGACACCCGCCATGGGCCTACAGGCGGATGGTGGTGCAGTGGGGGGTGGGGGGTTGCACAGCTAACGACACATTTATTAGGTCACAGAAAGTAGTTGGGTGGCTGTACAACTGCCCCATTGCTTTCTTTAAAAATCCAATAGTTGACTTGTGGAGTGTACACACACTCCCGGAAGCTGCAGTTGTTGGGGATATGTGTAAAATTCCCTGTTGCCACCGCTGTAAGACTTCCAGTGGTGGCAACAAAATGTGTTCAATGGTGTATTTAACAGACCAAAAGGTAGCATTAGAGAGAAGTTATTTGATTATTGTTATGGTTTGCATCCACTTTAAATTGCATTGTAGCCCAGTGGTTAGCACTAAGGCTACAGTCACACAGGGGCTGGATGCAGAAGAGAATCCTTTGCCTGGGTTTTACAGACTGCTTTTGGCCTAAGTTGTCAACAATTTCCCAGCAGGGATGGGCCCACCAGGGAAGTGAATTGGATAACACAGCCTGGTCAAAATGGTACATCTGAGATCTTTCAGGACATCTTTTGTTACCTGAAAGATGAGGGCAAGTTTTTTGAAATGTGCCAAGTGACATTTTTGGTACTTGTTAAAAACAGAATGCCCACCCTCTCCTGTTGTACAGACTTCAGGGTGCAAAGAAGCAAAGCTATGAGTAAGTTTCAAGTTGTAATGTAATGTTTTGGACAATTATAAAGCAACTACTTACTTTAGAGTTTTAAGTTCACCTCTTTTTACTGCATTATTATGTATTCTCAGTTGATGCAGTTGTTTCTGCCATGTTATACAAACTATTGCGAGCAATGTCAACGCAAAATCCCATATATGTTTGATTTTTTTGTCATGTTATACAAACTGTCTAACCAAAAACATGCATACCATAGGAACAGCAAACAGGAGGGTGCAAGGACTTCTGAAGACGTTACGTGGTGTCAGTTCACCTGTAGGACCAAGTGACTAGGAGCGCACCACTGAGGACCCAATGGCTGACTGCTGAGGGTCGATGGTTCTGAGCAGCAGCTACACAGGGTCGCAGCCACAGTCCTGCACAGGGATCTAGAGCATAAGATTCCCCAGGGTGCGGAGTCTAAGACCCCATTCACACTGTATCGTTTTGCAGGCGTTATAGCATTAAAAATAGCCCCTGCAAACCGCCCTAAAAACAGCTGCTCCATTCACTCCAGTGTGAAAGCCTGAGGGCTTTCACACTGAAGCGGTGCGCTGGAGTGGTGCGCTGGCAGGGCGTCAGAAAAAGTCTTGCCAGCAGCTTCTTTGGAGCAGTGAAGGAGCGGAAAACTCACCACTCCTCCACCGCTGCTCCCCATTGAAATCAATGGGGCAGCGCTGCGATTCTGGCAGCATTTTGCAGGCGGATTTAACCCCTTTTCGGCCGCTAGCGGGGGGTAAAACCACCCAGCTAGCGGCCGAATAGTGCCGCTAAAACTACAGTAAAGTGGCGCTAGCGATAGCGCCGCTTTACCGTTGACGCCGGTGGCGGCACAGTGTGAAAGGGGTCTAAGAGCCAGCAGGTTTTCACCAGAGCCTCTCATGGTAAGGATGGACTTGACTGCAGCTGACTCCAGGTCACGGCCCCCAGGGTTTCCCAGCTCATGCTCACGGCTGACTCTGGTGGATAGAGAGGAAGCAGCAGTCCAGGGCAACAATGAATAGTCAGAAGACAAGCCAAAGGTCGGGACAACAAGCAGACAGTGATGGTCAGAAGAACAAGCCTTAGGTCGGGACAACAAGCAGACAGTGATGGTCAGAAGAACAAGCCTTAGGTCGGGACAACAAGCAGACAGTGATGGTCAGAAGAACAAGCCTTAGGTCGGGACAACAAGCAGACAGTGATGGTCAGAAGAACAAGCCTTAGGTCGGGGCAACAAGCAGACAGGGATGGTCAGGAGGACAAGCCAAAGTCAGTACACTGGAATCAAACATAGAGCATATGGCACGAATCACTCAGGAAAACCTTCACACAATTGTTGCTCGGGCAAGGCTGGCTTGCGTTGTGTGGGGTTAAATAGTGTTTCTTGTTAGAGGCTGGGGTGGAGCCATGCTGAGAGAAAATACACAGGTGTGAGGGATAAGCTTATTCATGTAAAATACCTGCACAGAATCTACTACACTCCGCAGAAACTGTATCGCATTTTCCCAGACCGGGATCCCTTATGCCCTAAGTGCAGGACACAGGTGGAAACGTTTTTCCATATGTTCTGGGAATGCCCGATTATAACATTGTTTGTTGATCAGAGGTCTTCAGCGAAATAAATCTTCGGCTGCAGTCGTCCCTTCCAGTTACAACCGAATTGGTGCTATTGGGGGTATTGCTCTCCCCCCCTTCTCTTTCCTCCTGGGAAGCCTTGATAGACACTGCCCTGCCCATGTACAGATTAACTTATATAACAGGGGTTGTCAATGGAAATATGACATAGTGTGGGCCCCATGGACCAATACATAGAAGCTTTTGGAGGGAGGGAGGGTTATGTACTATCTTTGAGTCTTCTTCCTCCTATTAAACCTGCTGCTGTTTGTGATTACTGTCTAGTATGTAAATAACTGCACTGACAAACTACGGTTGTGTTCTTCCCCTGCATCCTGTATGAAACCCAAGCATTTTGTATTGTTTTGTTCTAAGTCAATCTGTATGCTTTGTCTTGCCTGTTTTGACAACAATAAAAGACCTTTGATTGTAAAAAAAAACAAACAGGTGTGAGAGCACGTTCCCTAAAGCTGATACACAGACCAGAAAGGAAAGCAGACAGTCAGGGCATGAAACATTACTGCAGATTCATGACAGTACCCCCCCCCCTCTTACGAGCCCCCCCTCCCCCGCTTGGGTCCAGTCTTGGAGGGGAACCTCAAATGAAACCTACTCAAGGACCAAAACCTTTCCAATGCACGAGGTACTGAAGAATGCCTTTACAAAGCCGGACATCCAGAATTTGACTAACCTCGTACTCCTGATTATCCTCAGAGACTGGAACCGAGGTAGGGAGAGGATGAGAGAACTTATTGAGGACTAAAGGCTTCAGGAGGGAAACATGAAAGGAGTTTGAAATCTTGAGGCTTTTAGGGATCTAAAGTTTAAAACAAACCGGATTAAATGTAGAAATTATAGTGTACGGGCCAATAAATCTTTCAGAGGAACCCGGAGCTTGATGTTCCTGGTGGAAAGCCAGACTTTGACTCCTGGCTGTAGAGAAGGCGGCTTACGCCTGCGACGGTCGGCAAAACCTTTGAATTTTTCAGCAGCTGCCTGGAGGTAATCATGTACATCACCCCAAATGGAATTGAATGATTCCTTGAACCGTAGCCAAAGCTGGAATGTCTGGAGAACAGGTCATAGGAAGAGGGAGTTGAGGGTGTCTTCCATAAATTGAGAGAAAGGGTTTCTTCTGAGAACTGATGTTAACTTGATTATTGTGAGAGAATGCTGTCCACGGGAGTAGAGAGGACCAATCATCATGATGAGCAGAGACTAAAGTGTGGAGAAAGACCTCTAACTCCTGATTAACCCTCCCAGTCTGTCCATTGGATTGAGGGTGGTAAGAAGAGGAGAAAACCAAGATAATGTTGAGAGATTTGCAAAAGGCTGTCAAAAAGCGAGATGTAAATTGAACACCCTTGTCGGAAACAATATGGGGAGGAACCCCATGGAGGCGGAAGGTTTCTCAAACAAAAATGGGAACCAAAGCAGGAGCAGAAGGGAGACCAGGACGACCAGGAAAATGAGCCATCTTGGAGCACCGATCGTTTACCAACCAAATGACCGTATTATTCTCAGACGGTGGAAGATAGTTGATAAAGTCCATGTCAATGTGAGACCGGGGCTCCTTAGGAATGGGCAAGGGTATGAGAAGACCAGCAGGAGCTTGCATGGAGGATTGGGCACAGACATGACAAGCCTTAACGTAGTCTTTGACATCCAAACAGAGGGTAGGCCACCAGTAGTGGCAACTGATGGGAAGGAAGGATCAGAAGAGCCCAGCATGAGCTGCCACCTTGGAATCATGTCTCCAACAAAGGATCTTAGCTCTTAGCCCTGTGGGGACGAAGGTTTTGCCAGGAGGAATTTTCAAATTCAGGGTGGTATAATGGGCAAGAATGCATGAGGTAGGAATGATCGGCTCAGGTTCAGAGGTGGGCTCCTCATCCAGAGTGTCAAATGACCTAGAGAGTGCATCAACCCGACTGTTGCAGGAACCAGGTTTGTACGTAATATTGAAATTAAAACAGGAAAAGAAAGGGCTGTCTGGGATTCAGTCGTTTGGCATTCTGCAGATTTTTGTAATCAGTGAAAATTGTTATGGAGTGAGGGGGACCCTCCAAGAGATGACACCACTCATCTAACGCCAATTTAATTGCAAAAAGTTACCGATCGCCAATAGCATCATTTTTCTCTGCCTGGGAAAATTTTTCGGAGAAAAATGTACATGGTTGACGTTTTTTCTTAAAGGATTGAAGAAGCACAGCTCCCACCCAAGTCGAAGCGTCTACTTCAATAAAAAATGGATGCCCAGGATTAGGTCTCCTCAATAGAGGTCCAGAAACAAAGGCCTATTTTAACTCATGAAATGCAGAGACAGCTTCTGAAGGCCACTCCTTGGCATTCGCACCCTTCTTGGTCAAGGTGATAATAGGCGCAGCAATGGAGGAGTAATTCCTAATAAACTGCCTGTAATCATTTGTGAACCCAAGAAAGCGTTGTGTCGCCTTGAGGCTGGCAGGGAGAGGCCAGTTAGTAATGGCTGAGAACCCGTTACAGGGTTCATACGAAGACCCAAACTAGAGACAAAACAGCCTAAAAACAGGATCTCAGTACATTCAAAAGAACACTTTTCCAACTTGGCATACAGATTATTCTCTCTAAGGCGCTGGAGTACAATCTGGACATGGCTTCTGTGAACAACCAGGTTTTCAGAAAAGATGAGAATGTCATCCAGATAGATGACAACAAATTGAGAAAACAGATCCCTGAAGATTTTGTTGACAAGGTTTTGGAACACAGCTGGGGCATTACACAGACCAAAGGGCATAACCAATTATTCGTAATGCCCAACTCTAGTGTTAAACGCAGTTTTCCATTCATCGCCTTCCCGTATCTGGTATTAGATTGTATGCACCCCTGAGATCCAACTTAGTAAAAATGGGGGCACCTTTCAATCTGTCGAACAGTTCAGATATTAAGGGTAAGGGGTATTGATTTATGATTGTCACCGCGTTTAAACCTCGATAGTCAATGCAGGGTCCTAAAGTACCATCTCTCTTGGCAACAAAAAAGAACCCTGCTCCCGCAGACAATGAGGATTTCCAGATGAATACTTTTTCTAGATTTTCAGCAACATACTCTGACATGGCCTGGGTCTCTGGGATGGGCAGAGGGTAGGTACAACCCCTGGGAAGAGTTGGCACAAGGTTAATAGCACAATCAAAAGACCTGTGAGGAGGAAGCACCTCAGCTGATTTTTTTCAGAACACATCCCAGAAATTGCTATATGCAGCGGGAAGAGCAGAAGATACTGATGTGGTGGCAACAGGAAGTCTCTCCTTTGGGGCAACCTTAAGTAGGCAGGACGAGAAACAAGAGGAACTCCAAGCCAGGATCTGCCCAGAAGTCCAGTCAACGTGTGGAAAATGGAGCTGTAACCAAGGAAGGCCCAATACAGTAGGGGTTGAGGCTTTAGGTAGGATAAGGAAGGATATCCACTCCTGAAGGAGCACCCCTACTGACATCTTAACAGAGAGGGTCTGGAAGCAGATAGGGGCCCCCTGGAAAAACAGTGCCATCAATCGCCGAGACCACCAGCGTGTGGTGAGGGGCGAAAGGGAAAGTTTCATGGAAAACGCAGATCCCCAGTCCATAATTGCCAGTGGCTCCGGAATACAGATCTTCCAAGAACGATTGAGAGGAAGTGCCAACATGGAGGAACACAGAAAAAAGGACACGAGAAGGTGAAGGTGATATTTCTGGGTCCAATACGCCACCTTCCAGATGTAATAGACCCGAGCGTTTCCTTGACGAAGTGAGCTGGAGTCATGAAAATGACCTTTGCTCCCACAATAGACACACAGGGCTAGAGTTCTGCGCCTAGCACGTTTCTCGGGAGATAGCCTGATCCGGCCCAGCTGCATAGGTTCCTCAGCTGGCAGGGGATGCTCCATGGGTCAAAGAGACTAAGGACCAAGGAGTGCTGGCGTCTTTTTTCTAGGGTCCTCTCCTGAAAGCGAATATCGATCAACGGGGATGGTTCTTCCTGCTAATTTATCCTTCACTCTGTCAGAGAGGCCATGTAAAAAAGTTGCAAGTAAGGCCTCATTATTCCAGCTCAGCTCAACAGTTAGTCATGGGCGTCCGCAGTACTTTTTTCAGGGGGGGCATCATTTTAGGCTCACCCATGCCCTGCCCCCTTTCGACAATGTCATGAAGGGGAGGGGCTTAGCCACAACTCGCAAGTATTTATTTTTAAAGGGGAAACAGCAGACTTCAATCCAGGCATGTGCTATGTACAGGGTGCAGATTCCAGGCATGTGCTATGTACAGGGTGCAGATTCCAGGCATGTGCTATGTACAGGGTACAGATTCCAGGCGTGTACTATGTACAGGGTGCAGAATCCAGGCGTGTGCTATGTACAGGGTGCAGAATCTAGGCGTGTGCTATGTGCAGGGTGCAGAATCCAGGCGTGTGCTATGTACAGGGTGCAGAATCCAGGCATGTGCTATGTACATGGTGCAGAATCCAGGCGTGTGCTATGTCCAGGGTGCAGAATCCAGGCGTATGCTATGCCAGTATGCATAACCAATCCCCCACCAGAGCTCTCTTCCCCCCACAGAAGAGAATCGGCTATAACTCACAGTGGCAGGTCTCTTGGCACGGGCTTCTGTTGATACACGCTGCAGGCTTGAGAGTCTGTGTGGATAACCCGCCACACCCCCTCCTCTGTTGTATATGCAGAGCTGGGAGAGCACTAAGGGTTTTGTGTGTGCTGACTCCCGATGCTAGAGACCAGTTCTGGAGGCGGCAGAAGCTCCGGATGATGAAAGGCCTGCCGGCTGCTGCCCACAATGCAATATTCCTTCCTGTGCCGGGTGCTGGTACATGGAGAGCGTTCCAGCGCCTGGCACCAGCTGACAGTCTGCGCGTTGCACTCGGGTGAAAAACGTGTGCCTGGGTACAACCCATGTGCATGCCAATGGCGGACACCTTGCCCATCCCTGGTTCCAGGGGGGGCATTTGCCCCCCCTTGCCCCTACCTGCGGATGCCCATGCAGTTAGTATACGAAAATGAAGAACATACTGTCCCACAGAAGCAGACTCTTGCGGAGATGTAAAAGGCCGCTGGCCGCTGAAGGGACACGACCCAGTTCCTCAAAGATATTCTGAAAGAGTTTCAAGCAGTTAGAAACCACTGGATCATTCTTCCCCCAGAGAGGGGCAGCCCAGACTAAAGCCTTGCCAGACAGGTGGAAAATAATATAGGCTACCTTTGCCTGATCAGACGGGAAGTTTTGGGTATGGAGTTCAAAATGAATGGTGCACTGGCTAAGGAACCCCCTGCCGGCCTTGAAGTCCCCAGAGTAACGGGACAGAGCTGGTAAATCCAAAGAATTTGTGCCTGCGACTGTGACCAGAATAGGCAGATTGCGATTGAGGTTGTTGAACCGGGGATCCTAAGGAGGCCGGAAACTGTTCAAAGCGGGAGGCCAAATCCTTAAGGAATCGCATAACCTGGGTCCGATTAGACTCCTGAGTCTTGAGTTTGTGGACTATGCCCTGCAGCTGATCATCGGCAGTTAGCGGGACATCAGCCCGGCCGGGTCCATGGCCCGAGCAAACTGTCAGGTCACCTGCGGGACCAAGTGACTAGGAGCGCACAGAAGAGGTTGTGGACCCAATAGCTGACTGCTGAGGGTTTGATGGTTCTGAGAAGCAGCTACACAGGGTCACAGCCACAGTCCTGGACAGGGAGCTAGAGCATAAGATTCCCCAGGGTGCGGAGTCTAAGAGCCAGCAGGTTTTCACCAGAGCCTCTGATGGTGAGGATGGACTTGGCAGCAGCTGACTTCAGGTCACGGCCCCCATGGTCTCCCAGCTCATGCTCACGGCTGACTCTGGTGGGTGGAGAAGAAGCAGCAGTCCAGAGCAACAAGGAATAGTCGGAAGACAAGCCAAAGGTCGGGGCAACAAGCAGACAGGGATGATTAGAAGAACAAGCCTTAGGTTCTGGCAACAAGCAGACAGGGATGGTCAGGAGAACAAGCCAAAGTCAGTACACGGGAATCAAATGTAGAGCACACGGCAAGAATCAATCAGGAAAACCTTTCCCACAATTTTTGCACGGATAAGGCTGGCTTGCAGTGCGCGGGGTTAAATAGTGTTTCCTGTTAGAGGCTGAGGTGGAGCCATGCTGAGAGAAGATTACCTAAACACATAGGGGTGAGAGCACGGGTCCCTAAAGCTGATACACAGACCAGAGAGGTAAGCAGACAGTCAGGGTATGAAACACTACTGCAGATTCATGACACGTGGTGACGAAATGCATCGAGTTGGAATGCAAAGTGCGTAGACTCACATACAGCTGGAACACACGCTGGAGTCTAGTGAGCCTCTGCTGTCTAAAGGAATGCCCATGTTTTTAATTGTTGCATTATATTGCTGCATATAACTAGTTACGGGCTATTTTTGATAAAATTGGAAACATTTTACACAATGAGAGGCCCGTCCTCTCTTTTTTCTCCATAATCAAGTTTACTTGCCATGAGAGACCACTGCGGGAAAACGATATTGGTGAATACCTGAGGATACCCCTGGTTGGTGAGAGACCACCAAAGCGATCTTTGACTCCTCATATGACAAGAGGGTCAACTACATCTGGTGAGTGGGGACCAATATCATTCACTGTGGCACTGGAGTGGAATATATTATTATATGAAGAAAAAGCACAAGGCACTTTATTATATGTGGAAGATTGCACAATTGCACATTTTATTGGGACTGAGCACTTAAACTATATATTGCCTTAGATCTGTAGGGACCTTGGTTTATAATTCAGTAATCTCTGCATGTTTAATACCTATTGGTTTACATTGCAAGTTGCACACCGGGACTTACCTTGTGGTGTTTTACACAGGTTTTTGGCTAATTGCAACGTTATCCATATATTTTTCTTTATATACACTGCAAGCGCTGTTTGCATACAGGGTTTACCTGTGAGCCTTTAGGACTGATTCACACCTATGCAGGCTGCAGTTTGCATATTCCAGGTGCATTTTGCGTTTTTCAATACACATTTCGATCCATTGAAGTCTATGGAATTAAAAACCAGAAACAAATCCCTGGCCCTTTCCATAAAATGCACAGATGTGAACTACAACCATAGGAAACCATGTTAAATGGACTGTAGTGTGTTTCCGAAAAACTGAAAATGCACTAAAAAATGCATAGGTGTGAACCCGGCCTTATGTAGGAGGGTGCAAACACCTAGTGCAATGCCAAAAACTTTTTTTTATTCAAAATAAACACAAGAGCCAAATTCATACTCACAAAAGAATGCAAGCATTGTAGCGCACCACAACCAGATCCAGAGCTGGTTAAGTGTCACCTGGTCCAATGCACCAATTGATCGGCAAGCCAATGTGTTTCGGTGGTGCACCCCCTTCCTCAGAACTATGGGGAAGTGGGTGCGCCCCCTCCGAAATGCAAATCTAACACGTTTTGGGGACGCACCCCCTTCCTCAGAGCTATCTGGTGTGATACAATGCTTGCATTCTCTTCTCTTTTGTGAGTATAAATTTGGCTCACAGGTTTTTTTTTTTAATAAAAAAATTGTTTTGGTAATGCACTAGAAGTATCTGAGAATGGCTTCATGGGCCAAGCTTTCCAGTTGAAGATATACTATTGATTCATATTGTCTATGTACTATTGAGACCTTGTAGAAGTCCTCTGAGTTTGTTTTATTGTCAGTGCATACCCACCTATAACTTCTTTCAGCTAAACAGCCAATTCTGCAGGTTCAAGATTCCTTCCCTCCCCGTTCGCCACCACCCTCTCATTAGATCATACCCTTTTTCTAGGTATCTTCAGTACGGTCCAGTGTTACCACAGGTCCTCTTTGTCCTCTTCTTCCTTTGACAGTGGAAGGATCCTTGGCACTGCAGAAAGAGGTGCCATGTAATGACATGTCGCTGCTCTTTGTAGCATTCTCCAGTACTGCCTCGGTCTGAAAGAAAGACACCCTGGGCATTACTCAAACCAGAATATAAGCAGCACTGAATCAAAGGGTTAGTGTGCAATGAACAGCACCAGACATAGTTTAAATATAACCCCTGGAGCTGTTTTTCTTTTGTAGGCCCCTTTCACATGGGAGGACCAGAACGGATGTTCCATGCAGGTCTATGGAGCGACGGACGTCAGCGTTTATATGTCCACTGACATCCGATCCGCTCTGATCCGCTAAATTCAGACGGATGGAAACCCTATTTTCCATCCATCTGGTGGATCGGATGAAAACGGACAGGCAGTCTGTTTTCATCCGATCCCCCATAGAGGAGAGCGGAGCTCTGACAGGTCCGTCTCTCCACAGTGAGCAGAGACAGACCTGTCATCCGCCTGCTCAGCGGGGATCAATGGAGCGATCCCCGCTTAGCAGAGCGGAGTACGTACACAGACACGCCCGTGAGAAAGGGGCCTTAAATGTAATTTTTTTAACACTAACGATGGTATATTTACCAGACAAAAGGGAGCGTTGATGTTCATGTTCATTGTTCGAAATGTATGAAAATAGCACTGATGACCACTTCCTCAAATTGAATTTATCCAAATCCGAGTTTATAATATTTCCTCCTCAATGTGCCCCTTCACCTGACTTCTCAAGATTGATGGCACAACGATCAACCTGTCCCCATATGCCAAGGTGCTAGGTGTAAAGCTGGACTCTGAACTCTCCTTTCAGCCGCACATCGAATCACTGTTCAAATTTAGCCGCCTTAATCTACACAACATCTCCAAAATATGCCCCTCTTCTAACCAATGACACCAGAAAGCTTCTAATGAATTCCCTGATTATCTCTCGCCCCGACTACTGCAACTCCCTCCTCATTGGACTATCTTTATGTAGGCTATCCCCCCTTCATCATGAATACTGCTGGCAGATTCATCCACCTTACCAACCATTCAGTGCCTGCTATCCCTCTCTGCCAATCCCTCCACTGGCTTCCGCTCATCCAACAAACTCAATCCAAAATACTAACAACAATTTACAAAGCCATCCACAACTCTGCACTCACCTACATTACCAACCTTGTCTGAAAATACTAACCAAATCATTCTCTTCATTTTTCTCAAGACCTCGCCTCCAGGACTTTTCCAGAGGTTCTCCCATCCTCTGGAACTATCTACCCCAATCTGTCTGACTATTTTCTACTGTGGCCACTCTTTGGCAGGAAATCCCTGAAAACCCTTCTCTTTAGAGAAGCCTATCCTGCCTCCACTAACAACAGTACTTTTATTTTCTCCATCAGCTCACCCCCCACAGTTATTACTTTTGTATCACTTGACTCTCCCTTTTAGATTGTCAGCTCCAAGGAGCAGAGCCCTCTAACTCCTCCTGTATTCAATTGTTTGTAATTGTACTGTCAGCCTTCATATTGTAAAACGTTGTGCAAACTGTTGGTGCTATATAAGTGCTGTATAATAATAATAATGAGCCCTTATGAAATTATGAAATGTACTATAGGTGTTGTTATGGACAAATTGAAAAGAAAAATGGTTAATCCAACCAATGAAGTGCTGGCTGATGATCAGCACCGAAAAGAAACAGCATTGTTTTATAGGTAATCTTTAACTTTTTTCTGTATTCCCTCATTATTGTATGAAACAATGTATAGTGCCTTAAAAAAGTATTCATACCCCTTGAAATTTTTCCACATTTTGTCATGTTACAACCAAAAACGTAAATGTATTTTATTGGGATTTTATGTGATAGACCAACACACAAGTGGCACATAATTGTGAAGTGAAAGGAAAATGATAAATGGTTTTCAATTTTTTTTACAAATAAATATCTGAAAAGTGTGGCGTGCATTTGTATTCAGCCCCCCTAAGTCAATACTTTGTAGTACCGCCTTTCACTACAATTACAGCTGCAAGTCTTTTTGGGTATGTCTCTACCAGCATTTCACATCTAGAGAGTGACATTTTTACCTCCTTTTTTCTCCTATGCAAAATAGCTCAAGCTCTGTCAGACTGAATGGAAAGCAATTTTCAAGTCTTGCCACAGATTCTCAATTGGATTTAGGTCTGAACTTTGACTGGGCCATTCTAACACAGGAATATGCTTTGATCCAAACTATTCCATTGTAGCTCTGGCTGTATGTTTAGGGTCGTTGTCCTGTTGGAAGGTGAACCTCTGCCCCAGTCTCAAGTCCTTTGCAGACTCTATAAGGTTTTCTTCTAAGATTGCTCTTTATTTGGCTCCAAGGGCGTTGCTAGGTCTACAAAAGATCTGGGGCTAGAGCCCATAGCAGCGAAGTAAAGAGAGTCATAAACTTGGGCGGGCATACACATGTATATAATTTACGTGTGTGTGTGTGTGTGTATATATATATATATATATATATATCATTACATAAAGGTCCCCAACTCCCCCCTCATTACATCGGTGTCACCAGAGAGCTGGTCAAGTCACCTGCCACCAGATGCGGATTGTGTATACAGAGAGGCTGGGTATATACAGGGAGGCTGGGTATACAGAGAGGCTGGGTATACAGAGAGGCTGGATATACAGAGAGGCTGGGTATATATACAGAGAGGAAGGGTATACAGAGAGGCTGGGTATAGTATATACAGAGAGGCTGGGTATATACAGAAGATAGACTGGGTATATACAGAGAGGCTGGGTATATACAGAGAGGCTGGGTATACAGAAGATAGGCTGGGTATATACAGAGAGGCTAGGTATATACAGAGAGGCTGGGTATACAGAAGCTAGGCTGGTATATACAGAGAGGCTGGTATATACAGAGAGGCTGGGTATACAGAGAGGCTGGTATATACAGAGAGGCTGGGTATATACAGAGAGGCTGGGTATGTACAGATATGCTTGTATATACAGAGAGGCTGGGTATACAGAGAGGCTGGGTATATACAGAGAGGCTGGTATATACAGAGATGCTGGGTATATACAGAGAGGCTGGTATATACAGAGATGCTGGGTATATACAGAGAGGCTGGTATATACAGAGATGCTGGGTATATACAGAGAGGCTGGGTATATACAGAGAGGCTGGTATATACAGAGAGGCTGGGTATATACAGAGAGGCTGGGTATACAGAGAGGCTGGGTATATACAGAGAGGCTGGGTATATACAGAGAGGCAGGGTATACAGAGAGGCTGGGTATAGTATATACAGAGAGGCTGGGTATATACAAAAGATAGGCTGGGTAAATACAGAGAGGCTGGGTATATACAGAGAGGATAGGTATACAGAAGATAGGCTGGGTATATACAGAGAGGCTGGGTATATACAGAGAGGCTGGGTATATACAGAGATGCTGGGTATATACAGAGAGGCTGGTCTATACAGAGATGCTGGGTATATACAGAGAGACTGGGTATATACAGAGAGGCTGGTATATACAGAGAGGCTGGTATATACAGAGATGCTAGGTATACAGAGAGGCTGGTATATACAGAGAGGCTGGGTATATACAGAGAGGCAGGGTATACAGAGAGGCTGGGTATAATATATACAGAGAGGCTGGGTATATACAGAAGATAGGCTGGGTATATACAGAGAGGCTGGGTATATACAGAGAGGCTGGGTATACAGAAGATAGGCTGGGTATATACAGAGAGGCTAGGTATATACAGAGAGGCTGGGTATACAGAAGCTAGGCTGGTATATACAGAGAGGCTGGTATATACAGAGAGGCTGGGTATACAGAGAGGCTGGTATATACAGAGAGGCTGGGTATATACAGAGAGGCTGGGTATGTACAGATATGCTTGTATATACAGAGAGGCTGGGTATACAGAGAGGCTGGGTATATACAGAGAGGCTGGTATATACAGAGATGCTGGGTCAAATCATTCTTTGCAGCTATTACCTTTTGTACCACCACCCCTCCCTTTAGAATGTAAGCTCTACGAGCAGGGCCCTCCTGTACCTTTTGTATTGAACTGTACTGTAATTGTGTTGTCCCCCTTATACATTGTAAAGCGCTGAGTAAACTGTTGGCGCTATATAAATCTTGTATAATAATAATAATAATAATATACAGAGAGGCTGGCTTTATACAGAGAGGCTGGGTATATACAGAGAGGCTGGGTATATATAGATATGCTTGTATATACAGAGAGGCTGGGTATACAGAAGATAGGCTGGGTATATACAGAGAGGCTGGTATATACAGAGAGGCTGGTATATACAGAGATGCTGGGTATATACAGAGAGGCTGGTATATACAGAGATGCTGGGTATATACAGAGAGGCTGGTATATACAGAGATGCTGGGTATATACAGAGAGGCTGGGTATATACAGAGAGGCTGGTATATACAGAGAGGCTGGGTATACAGAGAGGCTGGGTATATACAGAGAAGCTGGTATATACAGAGAAGCTAGGTATAAAGAGAGGCTGGGTATATACAGAGAGGCTGGTATATACAGAGAGGCTGGTTATATACAGAGAGGCTGGTATATACAGAGAGGCTGGTATATACAGAGAGGCTGGGTATATACAGAGATGCTGGTATATAAAGATGTGCTGGTATATACAGAGAGGCTGGGTATACAGAAGATAGACTGGGTATACAGAGTTTCCCCCCTCCCTCTCCATATGGTCTGCACATACCAGCTCAGGAAAGATTTGTGTGAGAAAGTTCCTCCCGACTCTATGATATGGGCGGAGCAAGGAAGGATGGGTATACAGAGAGGCTGGGTATACAGAGAGGCTGGATATACAGAGAGGCTGGGTATATACAGAGAGGAAGGGTATACAGAGAGGCTTTGTATAGTATATACAGAGAGGCTGGGTATATACAGAAGATAGGCTGTGTATATACAGAGAGGCTGGGTATATACAGAGAGGATAGGTATACAGAAGATAGGCTGGGTAAATACAGAGAGGCTGGGTATATACAGAGATGCTGGGTATATACAGAGAGGCTGGTATATACAGAGATGCTGGGTATATACAGAGAGGCTGGGTATATACAGAGAGGCTGGGTTTATACAGAGAGGCTGGTATATACAGAGAGGCTGGTATATACAGAGAGGCTAGGTATACAGAGAGGCTGGATATATACAGAGAGGCTGGTATATACAGAGAGGCTGGGTATATACAGAGAGGCAGGGTATACAGAGAGGCTGGGTATAATATATACAGAGAGGCTGGGTATATACAGAAGATAGGCTGGGTATATACAGAGAGGCTGGGTATACAGAAGATAGGCTGGGTATACAGAAGATAGGCTGGGTATATAAAGAGAGGCTAGGTATATACAGAGAGGCTGGGTATACAGAAGCTAGGCTGGGTATATATAGAGAGGCCGGTATATACAGAGAGGCTGGTATATACAGAGAGGCTGGGTATATACAGAGAGGCTGGCTTTATACAGAGAGGCTGGGTATGTACAGATATGCTTGTATATACAGAGAGGCTGGGTATACAGAGAGGCTGGGTATATACAGAGAGGCTGGTATATACAGAGATGCTGGGTATATACAGAGAGGCTGGTATATACAGAGATGCTGGGTATATACAGAGAGGCTGGTATATACAGAGATGCTGGGTATATACAGAGAGGCTGGGTATATACAGAGAGGCTGGTATATACAGAGAGGCTGGGTATATACAGAGAGGCTGGGTATACAGAGAGGCTGGGTATATACAGAGAGGCTGGGTATATACAGAGAGGCAGGGTATACAGAGAGGCTGGGTATAGTATATACAGAGAGGCTGGGTATATACAAAAGATAGGCTGGGTAAATACAGAGAGGCTGGGTATATACAGAGAGGATAGGTATACAGAAGATAGGCTGGGTATATACAGAGAGGCTGGGTATATACAGAGAGGCTGGGTATATATAGAGATGCTGGGTATATACAGAGAGGCTGGGTATATATAGAGATGCTGGGTATATACAGAGAGGCTGGGTATATACAGAGAGGCTGGGTATATACAGAGAGGCTGGGTATACAGAGAGGCTGGGTATATACAAAGAGGCTGGTATATACAGAGAGGCTAGGTATACAGAGAGGCTGGATATATACAGAGGGGCTGGGTATATACAGAGAGGCAGGGTATACAGAGAGGCTGGGTATAATATATACAGAGAGGCTGGGTATATACAGAAGATAGGCTGGGTATATACAGAGAGGCTGGGTATATACAGAGAGGCTGGGTATACAGAAGATAGGCTGGGTATATACAGAGAGGCTAGGTATATACAGAGAGGCTGGGTATACAGAAGCTAGGCTGGGTATATATAGAGAGGCTGGTATATACAGAGAGGCTGGTATATACAGAGAGGCTGGGTATATACAGAGAGGCAGGCTTTATACAGAGAGGCTGGGTATGTACAGATATGCTTGTATATACAGAGAGGCTGGGTATACAGAGAGGCTGGGTATATACAGAGAGGCTGGTATATACAGAGATGCTGGGTATATACAGAGAGGCAGGTATATACAGAGAGGCTGGTATATACAGAGATGCTGGGTATATACAGAGAGGCTGGTATATACAGAGAGGCTGGGTATACAGAGAGGCTGGGTATATACAGAGAGGCAGGGTATACAGAGAGGCTGGGTATAGTATATATAGAGAGGCTGGGTATATACAGAAGATAGGCTAGGTATATACAGAGAGGCTGGGTATATATACAGAGAGGCTGGTATATACAGAGAGGCTGGGTATATACAGAGAGGCTGGGTATACAGAAGCTAGGCTGGGTATATGCAGAGAGGCTGGTTTATACAGGGAGGCTGGGTATACAGAGAGGCTGGGTATATATAGAGAGGCTGGCTTTATACAGAGAGGCTGGGTATATACAGAGAGGCTGGGTATATATAGATATGCCTGTATATACAGAGAGGCTGGGTATACAGAAGATAGGCTGGGTATATACAGAGAGGCTGGTATATACAGAGAGGCTGGTATATACAGAGATGCTGGGTATATACAGAGAGGCTGGTATATACAGAGATGCTGGGTATATACAGAGAGGCTGGGTATATACAGAGAGGCTGGTATATACAGAGAGGCTGATATATACAGAGAGGCTGGGTATATACAGAGAAGCTGGTATATACAGAGAAGCTAGATATAAAGAGAGGCTGGGTATATACAGAGAGGCTGGGTATATACAGAGAGGCTGGTATATACAGAGAGGCTGGGTATATACAGAGAGGCTGGTATATACAGAGAGGCTGGTATATGCAGAGAGGCTGGGTATATACAGAGATGCTGGTATATACAGAGAGGCTGGGTATACAGAAGTTAGGCTGGGTATACAGAGTTTCCCCCCACCCCCTCCATATGGTCTGCACATACCAGCTCAAGAAAGATTTGTGTGAGAAAGTTCCTCCCGACTCTATGATATGGGCGGAGCAAGGAAGGACACTCACTCTCACACTGATCTCCGGGCTCTAGCTGTGTCACTGAAGCACGGAGTGCAGACTCAATGAGAGTGCCGCAGCTGTGCGGGAAGCTCTGTGTCCGGTAGCCTGCGTCTCTCTCTCACGGTAGGACCGACCCT
This sequence comes from Lithobates septentrionalis, assembly GCA_037952835.1. Classification (NCBI taxonomy): domain Eukaryota; kingdom Metazoa; phylum Chordata; class Amphibia; order Anura; family Ranidae; genus Lithobates; species Lithobates septentrionalis. The sequence continues at coordinate 73,589 of JBBDGP010002449.1, forward strand.
GGACTCAGGGCTATAGGCCCCTGATTCGGGGCTCCAGCCTCAATAGCCACCCTTTATCGATGCCACTGATTGGCTCCATCCATCTTCCCATCAACTCTGACCAGCTTCCCTGTCCCTGCTGAAGAAGAGCGTCCCCACAACATAATGCTGCCACCGCCATGTTTCACAGTGGGAATGGTGTGTTTAGGGTGATGTGCGTGTTAGTTTTCCGCCACACATAGCGCTTTTCTTTTAGGCTGAAAAGTAAAATTTTGGTCTCATCTGATCAGAGCATGTTTGTTGTGTCCCCCACGTGGCTTCTTGCAAACTGTAAACGGACTTCTTATAGCTCTCTTTCAACAATGACTTTCCTCTTGACACTCTTCCATAAAGGCCAGATTTGTGAGTTGAGCTGTGGATCTCTGCAGCTCCTCCAGAGTTATCATGGGCCTCTTGGCTTCTTCTCTGATTAATGCTCTTCTTGCCCAGCCTGTCAGTTTAGGTGGATGGCCATGTCTTGGTAGGTTTGCAGTTGTGCTATACTCTTTCCATTTTTGGATGGTGGATTAAAAAGTGCTCCGTGAGATGTTCAAAGCTTGGGATATTTTTCTACAACCTAATCCTGCTTTAAACTTCTCCACAACTTTATCCCTGATCTGTCTGGTGTGTTCCTTGGCCTTCATAATACTGTTTGTTCACTAAGGTTCTCTAACAAACCTCTGAGGGCTTCACAGAACAGCTGCATTTATTCTGAAATTAAATCACACACAGGTAGACTCTATTTACTAATTAGGTGACTTTTGAAGGCAATTGGTTCCACTAGATTTTAGATATTCCGAGTAAAGGGGGCTGAATACAAATGCACGCTACACTTTTCAGATATTTATTTGTAAAAAATTTTGAAAACCATTTATAATTTTCCTTCCACTTTTTACAATTATGTTCTATTTTGTGTTGGTCTATCACATAAAATCCCAATAAAATACATTTAAGTTTTTGGTTGTAACATGACAAAATGTGGAGAAATTCAAGGGGTATGAATATTTTTTCAAGGCACTGTATTGGAGATAAACCAGAATTCCGTGAGGTGTGCATCTAGTAGCTCAGTATCTGCATAGGATATGTCTATTTATCGTGCAGCTTCTAAAAGGATTGCCATAAAGAAAGCGACGATCGGCATGCAATCCTCCCCCATATGTCCCTCATTTCTAAAGCTAATTCTGAGAATTTTAGACTGTCATTTATCTAACTGTATATCTCCTCTCCCTGTTTGTGGTTGTTTAGGTTAACTTTACAAGACCGCCACAGACATTAGAGGACAGCCAGATGTGCAGGCATAGTTCTAATATGTTCAAGCATTCATGCCAGTGGCCAAGTCCCTAAACAGAAATAGAAAAGAAATAGATTATAAACAGCAGATTTAAAATCCCTAAAAAAAAATTGGAAATTTCTCCCAACCTTTAAGAGAACCACAGAAAGAGGTGTTTCCTTCTTTTACACACGTTAACCGAACATATTATCAGTGCGAAAAGCTCTTATACACTGTATTACCAAAAGTATTGTGATGCCTGCCTTTACACCGTAGTATCCTTCCAATGTTACTTACCTTGTCCCTTCGATCCCCCCGTGTCCTCCGGCCGATGAATCTGTCTTCCGGGTTCCTTCCCTGTGTACGCCGCAACGCATGGGGACGGAGCCAGCGGCAAAGTCAAAAAGTTCAAAACATAGCATACACACAATACATTATAATCTGTTAGGATTACATTACTGTATCAAAGCATTTCACCTCAGTTTTGTCCCTAGTGCTTTGTCCAGTGCCCTGCCTGCACTTTTACCGTTCTTTCTGCCTAGAAACTGAAAATGTCCATGGCATCCAAAAAGCATCCCTTTAGGTCAAAAGCGGTTTTAGACCAGCTAGAAAACAGCAATAGTGAATTAGAACCACTTGCAGAATTGAGCGATAGTGATTCGTGGGGAAATTCATCATTAGACACATGTGACGATTCTGCGACTGAGCTCAGTGATGTGCAAACTTGGTGCTCTATTGACTGTGGTATGGATCAGGCAGCTCCCCCAAAATTCCCATTTACTGGAGCATCTGGTATGAAGGTAGACGTTGAACACAACAACCCCTTGGCATACTTCCAATTATTTCTGACCGATGAGATTATTTAAAAAATAGTTACTGAGACAAACTGGTACAAAGAGCAACAATTAGCTACTACGCATCAGAGGTTTCCAAGAAGCAGAAAGTGGGAACCAGTGACCAAAGATGACATTTGGAAATTACTGGGCCTAATAATACTTCAGGGAGTGGTGGTATTGGACAACTAATAAATTACTTGCCACTCCATTCTTTGGCACGGTCCTGTCAGAGCTAGTCAGACCTAGTCGCCTGACAAGTCGCCTCCCGTTCTGTACAATGGAACCGTTCTAATAGGAGTCGCTCCGACTTAGAAAAAGGTTCCTGTACTTCTTTTGGGGCGACTTGAGGCGACTTGCATAGACTTCTATACAGAAGTCGTTTTGCAAGTCGCCGTGGATGTCGTGTGCAGGTCGCCTCGGTGAGGTGACCTGCAAGTCGTGCCGCCCCTAGTGTGAACCGACCCTTAGAGTACAGATTTTTAGTGATCATTAAATATTTACATTTCGAAAACTACAAAGAATTTGATGAAACTACTCATCCTGCACTAAAACTAGAAAGAAAATTTGGGAAGTATCTTAAATGATTCTAAAGAATTTTCAACGGAGCTGTAATGATTCTAAAGAATTTCCAACAAGGCTATGTGCCAGAAAGAGATATCAGCATAGATGAAAGTCTAATGGCCTACAAGGGGAGGCTCAGCTGGGTACAATACATTGCATCAAAGAGAGCGCAATTTGATGTAAAATCCTACAGGCTATGCGAATCATCAACTGGCTACATTTGGAATTCAGTCATATGCACTGGAAAAAGAACAACATTCAATCCAAAATACAGCAACCATGGAATGGCAACATCTTCAGTTCTTTCACTCATTGAGCCATTGCTAAATCAGGTCTATTGCGTAACAACCGCCAACTTTTATATGTCTCCTGAACTTTATGAGTTTCTTCTGCAAAACAAAACAGATGCCTATGGAACCGTTAGGGCTAAAAGGCGCGATATGCCGCCAATGTTTGGCAATAAGAATCTGAAGACTGGAGAAATGGTGGCCTGGCAGAAAGGCAAAATGATGGCACCGCAATGGTGTGACAAGAAAGATGTGTGCCTAATGAGTACAGTTCATAATAGCTCCACTGTTATGGTACACACGAAAGGTGGGAAAGAAATCATGAAGCCACAAGTAGTGATAAACTACAATATCACCATGAGAGGTGTCGATAGAGCCGACCAAGCAATGACATTCTACCCAGCAATGGGGAAACAGCAAAATAAGTACTACAAGAAGATCTTCATGCATCTTCTTGAGCGATGCTTGTAGAATGCCTACATTCTGCTCAAAAAGAGAGTGACAAGCCTGTGATTCATTCCGACTTAATTTGGAAAGTTGCCGAACGTATCTTTGTGAACCACCAAACACCAATGGCTGTGAATAGAGCTGGATGTCGTGCTGTTGGCGTTGTCAACCCGGAACGCCTGACTGGTCGTTACTTTGTGGACTACATCCCACCAACCAAGAAAAATTCAGCACCTACAAGGATGTGCATGGTTTGTTGCTCGAAGCGAGATGACAGTGGAAAGAAAATCAGAAAGGAAACCAGGTTCCATTGTCCTGATTGTGCCGTCGGACTTTGTGCAGTCCCATGTTTCAAAATTTTTCATACCCGGGATTTTTACTGAACCAATATGCAGTTTCTAGTATTACAGTGACTAGTAATATTGCACCTTTATTTGGCCAATTTCAGTGTTTTTGGTTTGATTACATTATTGAATAAACATTATTATTATTATATTATTATTTTTTATAATTATTTATTATATTATAAGTTATGATTTTGTGTTTCAAACGTTATTATACCCGGGATGTGTACTAGACTCTTGTTTGGACAGAAGTGAGTTATTACTAAGAATTACAAGCCTACAATATAAAACAATAAATGTCCATGCAAAACAATGTACCGCTTTGACATTCAAAAATACTCACACAATCAGACCGGCAGGGAGGTTAATGACATCCCAGTCTTAGTCCGTATGGTTCAATATTGTGTTGGCCCACACTTTGCAGCTATAACAGCTTCAACTCTTTTGGGAAGGCTGTCCACAAAGTTTAGGAGTGTGTCTATGGGAATGTTTGACCATTCTTCCAGAAGCGCATTTTTGAGGTCAGGTACTGATGTTGGACGAGAAGGCCTGGCTTGCAGTCTCCACTCTAGTTCATCCCAAAGGTGTTCTGTTGGGTTGAGGTGCAGGCCAGTCAAGTTCGTCTACCCCAAACTCGTCATCCGTGGCTTTATGGACCTTGCTTTGTGCACTGGAGCGCAGTCATGTTGGAACAGGAAGAGGCCATCCCCAAACTGTTCCCACAAAGTTGGGAGCATGAAATGTCTTGGTATGCTGAGGCCTTAAGAGTTCCCTTCACTGGAACTAAGGGGCCAAGCCCAACCCCTGAAAAACAACCCCACACCATAATCCCCCCTCCACCAAATGATTTGGACCAGTGCACAAAGCAAAGTCCATAAAGACATGGATGAGCGAGTTTGGGGTGGAGGAACTTGGCTGGCCTGCACAGAGCCCTGACCTCAACCTGATGGAACACCTTTGGGATGAATTAGAGTGGAGACTGTGAGCCAGGTCTTCTCATCCAACATCAGTGCCTGACCTAAAAAATGCGCTGCTGGAAGAATGGTCAAACATTTCCATAGACGCACTCCTAAACCTTGTGGATAGCCTTCCCAGAAGAGTTGAAGCTGTTATAGCTGCACAGGGTGGGCCAACTAAATATTGAACCCTCCAGACTAAGACTGGGATGCCATTAAAGTTCATGTGCATGTAAAGGCAGGCGTCCCAATACTTTTGGTAATATAGTGTATGTTTAAATGGGAAGCAGAACTTGATTATTGCTTCTCCTTATCACAATGGCAACATGCTATATATTGTAATAATAAATCATCTGCATGTATTGAACATTGGGAGAATGCCCAAAAAATGTTAAATAGGTGGTATTTAACAACCTATAGATTATCTAAGATGTTCTCCTCTTTTGATCCCACGTGTTGAAGATGTGAATGCCAAATAGGCTCACTACACCATATTTTTTTGGAGTTGTAAAAATATTCTGAGTTTCTGGAATTCTGTATCATCATTTTTAGCATCCCCCACGGGCATTATAACCCCACTCACACCAGCAATGGGACTCTTGAGCTTAAAGAGTAACTCCACTTTTGTTGAGAAAAAAAACATTCCCCTCTGGGGGATCTATGTACAGTGCAAGGATCATAACAAACTTTGTTGCAGATTCCTACCTTTTGTTATTCTGAAGAAATCACTGTTTGTTCCTCTGTGCCCCTGTTCTGAGTGGGTCTAATGGAAGTGGTTTCATAATTATCAATCAACTGTGGCACCTACGGAGCACTAATGAGGAAAGCTGCTTCGAGTTTATGTTTGTGGGAAAGAGTGCAGTAAATCTAAGATGTGTGAGCACTAGGGTATCATCCCGATATAGTAGCAAAAGGTATTTTAGGACTTTAAACGTAACCCAGTGTGAACACTTACCATGCAAAAAGAAAAATTATCCTATATCATACAGTTTGTATAAAAAATTATTTTTTATTACATACAATATAAAAACACATATTGTTGTCTGTGGAATACATTACAAAGAGAAGCGCATTAAATCTTCTGAGAAGATCAACGAGCTTTGCGGTTCATCGGCTTCATCAGTACCAACAGAATCGGGTATATTGAAAATAAGTAAATCACAAACAGTTAAAACAAATCTACAATAAAGCAAAAAGGAAGAAGAATGAGCAACAGCAAAAAATACAGCCTATTCATAATTTATCACATTTATCTGAGTATAATCTTACACAATTCAATACATTCCTCATGCAACAATGAATTAATATCTAAAATCTTATCAATCCATTAGGGAAAAAACATACGTTTCTTACCCAAGATGGATGCAATATAGTGTGCTCAATGCTTTATGGAAGGAAAAATTGGGGGTCTTAGAGACACATGGGAAGGCAACCCTCAAGCACATAAACATAGACCAGAGCAACTGCAACAGAAAAGAAGGAACAATAAAATAAAATATCAACCCACAAAGGGCCCATCAATAAACCCGCATAAACCAGATATATGTACAATGACCGCCCACCTACACCCCCCAAAAGCCTGCATACAGACAAAAGAGAAAAGGGTGCTTACTCAAAATCTATTCTGATGTAAATAAAATGTTGTCTCTGGTTAGGGTTGGAGTCCAAGTGGATTGAAGTGGGTATTTCAAAAATGAGGAAAGCTGCTGGGCCTGCACCCCTTTAGATGTGTTCCTATTGGGAGTATCTCACCAAAAATGAAATTTTTGTTGCAGAGGATGCCTCAAATCTGACTTGTATCTTAGGCAGACTTCTGGGAAAACTGGTGAGCTAATCACACAAGCAGGAAATGATGCTTCTGGTCAGTGGCCAGTACACATTCTGTGTACAGAACAACTCCAGGTGGCCATATTGCATTGCATCTTCAGAAAATTACAGCGGCTGCAGATTGAAAAGGAAAGTTCATTTTTAATACCATTCAATTACAATATGACTTGCGCCGCAATTGTATATGCTATATTATTTTTTCGTTATTTGTTTTTTTTTTTTCTCCACGAAAGTGGAGCTACACTTTAAATCTAGACCTATACCCCACATCTTAGAACTATTGATATACACGTGCTCATTGCTGCTAGACTTATGCCGCGTACACACGGTCGGACTTTCCGGCATACTTGGTCCGGCGGACCAGAGTGTGCCGGACAATCCGCCCGTGTGTGGGCGCCGGCGGACTTTTCCGGCGGACTTCTTCCCAAAAGCCCGCCGGACCTAGATTTGAACCAAGTTTCAAATCTTTCCGTCGGACTCAGTTTCGGGCGGAAAGTCCGCTCGTGTGTGTGCTGGTCCGACGGAAAGGCCGCTCGTGTGTAGGCTGGTCCGACGGACCAGATACGACGCGAGGGCAGGGTATTGCATCTCGCGCTCGCTGCAATAGGAAAAACAAATTTTCCTATTGCGGCGAGCGCGGGGCATACCAGGCCCTTAGGTCTGGTATGGATTATAAAGGGAAGCCCCTACGCCGAAAAAACGGCGTGGGGTCCCCCCTAAAATCCATACCAGACCCCGATCCGAGCACGCAGCCTGGCCGGTCAGGAAAGGGGGTGGGGACGAGCGAGCGCCCCCCCTCCTGAACCGTACCAGGCCGCATGCCCTCAACATGGGGGGTGGGTGCTTTGGGGGAGGGGGGCGCCCTGCGGGCCCCCCCCACCCCAAAGCACCTTGCCCCCATGTTGATGAGGACAAGGGCCTCTTCCCGACAACCCTGGCCGTTGGTTGTCGGGGTCTGTGGGCGGGGGGCTTATCGGAATCTGGGAGCCCCCTTTAATAAGGGGGCCCCCAGATCCCGGCACCCCACCCTATGTGAATGAGTATGGGGTACATGGTCCCCCTACCCATTCACCTAGGGAAAAATTGTAAGTAATAAAACACACTACACAGGTTTTTAAAATATTTTATTAATCAGCTCCGGGGGTGGGGATCTTCCTCCGGCTTCGGGGGTTTTCTTCCGGCTTCGGGGGTCCCTCCGCTTCATCTTCTCCCGGCGTCCGGTTGGTTCTTCTCCGCTCTCTTCTCCCGGTGTTCCAGTTCTTCGGCCGGCTCCTCTGCTGTCTTCAGGTAGCTCTCTTGCCAGCAGAGGTCCGGACTTCTGAGCTGCTGGGCTTCTTCTCTTCTCTTCTCTTCTCCAGATGTTGACACGACGCTCTCTCCGGCTGGACTGCTCTCCGAGGGCTGCGTTGTGACTTATATAGGCGGAGACCCCGCCCCTTTTGATGTCACAGTCCCTGGGCATGCTGGGACTGTGACGTTTTAGGGGGCGTGGTCAACATCACCCAGTGACCACGCCCCCTAAACGTCACAGTCCCAGCATGCCCAGGGACTGTGACATCAAAAGGGGGCGGGGTCTCCGCCTATATAAGTCACAACGCAGCCCTCGGAGAGCAGTCCAGCCGGAGAGAGCGTCGTGTCAACATCTGGGGAAGAGAAGAAGCCCAGAAGTCCGGACCTCTGCTGGCAAGAGAGCTACCTGAACACAGCAGAGGAGCCGGCCGAAGAACTGGAGAGAAGAGAGCGGAGAAGAACCAACCGGACGCCGGAAGAAGATGAATCGGAGGGACCCCCGAAGCCGGAAGAAGACCCCCGAAGCCGGAGGAAGATCCCCCCGGAGCTGTTTAATAAAATATTTTAAAAACCTGTGTAGTGTGTTTTATTACTTACACTTTTTTCATAGGTGAATGGGTAGGGGTACCATGTACCCCATACTCATTCACATAGGGTGGGGGGCCGGGATCTGGGGGCCCCCTTATTAAAGGGGGCTCCCAGATTCCGATAAGCCCCCGCCCGCAGACCCCGACAACCAACGGCCAGGGTTGTCGGGAAGAGGCCCTTGTCCTCATCAACATGGGGGCAAGGTGCTTTGGGGTGGGGGGGGCCCGCAGGGCGCCCCCTCCCCCAAAGCACCCACCCCCCATGTTGAGGGCATGCGGCCTGGTACGGTTCAGGAGGGGGGGGCGCTCGCTCGTCCCCACCCCCTTTCCTGACCGGCCAGGCTGCGTGCTCGGATCGGGGTCTGGTATGTATTTTAGGGGGGACCCCACGCCGTTTTTTCGGCGTAGGGGGTTCCCCTTTATAATCCATACCAGACCTAAGGGCCTGGTATGCACCGCGACGGGGCTCGCAAGGTGTCAATCTCGCCGATAAAAGCGGCAAGATTGACATCCTTTGCTAGTCCTGTCGCACCTGAGTCACGTTCAAAATGAACGGACTTGTCCGTGTGTGGGCAAGTCTGTTCATTCTGAAAGTCCGCCGGAACTCCGGCGAAAGTCCGTCGGAAAGACGGGCGGACTTAGCCCGCCGGAAAGTCCCGTGTGTGGGCAAGTCCGTCCGTTTTAAAGTCCGGCGCACCTGGCGGACAAAGTCCGTCGGAAAGTGTGCCGGACCAAGTAGGATAGAAAGTCCGACCGTTTGTACGCGGCATTACAATCGCACGTTTGTGGAAATCAAACATTACACCCAATCTATCCAAAGTTATAGATAGATTGAATACTCAGGGTAACTTTGAACTCATGCTTGCATATAAAAATTACAAACTTAATAGATTTAAATTAATATGGCAAGTATGGATCTCTCATCCCAAAACTTCTAAACATCTTAGAGAGCTTGGCAAATCATGATACAATTTTCCTTTTTTATCTTTGCTTTATTTTTGATGAGGAATCTTCTAGCAATTAGGATACTTTCCTTAAAGTGGAGGGCCACCCTGAAAAAAAAAAATTCCACCAAAAATCCTAAAAAAAATTTTAAAAAAACATTTGGAAAAAAATTTTTTTTTATACTTACCTAAACCCTTGTTGCTAGGCAGTCTTCCTAATCTGCCTCTTCCTATTCCGCGGCGTGTTCTGCTCCTCGGTGAGCTGCCCCGTTGTCTTCTTACCTAGGATGGCAGTGCCGGGACCAGAGAGCCGAGGGACGGGTCGGCCTCGGGCGGCCGACATCGCGGGCACCCAGGACAGGTAAGTCTACTTATTTAAAGTCAGCAGCTACATTGTTTGTAGCTACTGACTTTAAAATTTTTTTTTTAGCTGGCCGGAATCCCGCTTTAATAAGTGTAAAATTATTTGTTAATTGAATGTATACAGTGCCTTGCAAAAGTATTCGGCCCCCTTGAACTTTTCAACCTTTTGCCACATTTCAGGCTTCAAACATAAAGATATAAAATTTTAATTTTTTGTGAAGAATCACCAACAAGTGGGACACAATTGTGAAGTGAAACGAAATCTATTGGATATTTTAAACTTTTTTAGCAAATAAAAAACTGAAAAGTGGTGCGTGCAAAAGTATTCGGCCCCTTTACTTTCAGTGCAGCAAACTCACTCCAGAAGTTCAGCGAGGATCTCTGAATGATCCAATGTTGTCCTAAATGACTGATGGTGATAAATAGAATCCACCTGTGTGTAATCAAGTCTCTGTAAAAATGCACCTGCTCTGTGATAGTCTCAGGGTTCTGTTGAAAGCGCAGAGAGCATCATGAAGACCAAGGAACACACCAGGCAGGTCCGTAATACTGTTGTGGAGAAGTTTAAAGCCGGATTTGGATACAAAAAGATTTCCCAAGCTTTAAACATCCCAAGGAGCACTGTGCAAGCGATCATTTTGAAATGGAAGGAGTATCAGACCACTGCAAATCTACCAAGACCTGGCTGTCCCTCTAAACTTTCAGCTCAGACAAGGAGAAGACTGATCAGAGATGCAGCCAAGAGGCCCATGATCACTCTGGATGAACTGCAGAGAACTACAGCTGAGGTGGGAGAGTCTGTCCATAGGACAACAATCAGTCGTACACTGCACAAATCTGGCCTTTATGGAAGAGTGGCAAGAAGAAAGCCATTTCTCAAAGATATCCATAAAAAGTCTCATCTAAAGTTTGCCACAAGCCACCTGGGAGACACACTAAACATGTGGAAGAAGGTGCTCTGGTCCGATGAAACCAAAATCAAACTTTTTGGCCACAATGCAAAACGATATGTTTGGCGTAAAAGCAACACAGCTCATTACACTCAACACACCATCCCCACCGTGAAACATGGTGGTGGCACCATCCCCACCGTGAAACATGGTGGTTTGGGCCTGCTTTTCTTCAGCAGGGACAGGGAAGATGGTTAAAATTGAGGGGAAGATGGATGCAGCCAAATACAGGACCATTCTGGATGAAAACCTGTTGGAGTCTGCAAAAGACCTGAAACTGGGACGGAGATTTATCTTCCAACAAGACAATGATCCCAAACATACAGCAAAATCTACAAAGGAATGGTTCACAAATAAACGTATCCAGGTGTTAGAATGGCTAAGTCAAAGTCCAGACCTGAATCCAATCGAGAATCTGTGGAAAGAGCTGGAAACTGCTGTTCACAAACGCTCTCCATCCAACCTCACTGAGCTCGAGCTGTTTTGCAAGGAAGAATGGGCAAGAATTTCAGTCTCTCGATGTGCAAAACTGATAGAGACATACCCAAAGCGACTTGCAGCTGTAATCGCAGCAAAAGGTGGCTCTACAAAGTATTAACGCAAGGGGGCCGAATAATTTTGCACGCCCCACTTTTCATTTTTTTATTAGTTAAAAAAGTTTCAACAACCCAATAGATTTCGTTCCACTTCACAATTGTGTCCCACTTGTTGGTGATTCTTCACAAAAAATAAAAATTTTATATCTTTATGTTTGAAGCCTGAAATGTGGCAAAAGGTTGAAAAGTTCAAGGGGGCCGAATACTTTCGCAAGGCACTGTACTTCCTAATGATGGACATTTACGACTATTATTGTCTTGGAATGTTTGTTATTACCTTATTGTTTGCTTATGAAAACTTTCAAAAACAATTTATTGATTAAAAAAAAAAAAATAGATTAGACTTAAGGAAAAGGGTTTGGTACATATTTTTAGGGGGAGCCCCGTGCCATTTATTTTTTATTTTTTTATGGGGGTCCCCATTGACATCAATGTCAGACCCTTATCTATAGAAGAAGTGAATCGCCAGCGCAAACTGTCAATTGCCAGCAAATTTTTTTTTCTTTTTTTGTTGTAAATGTCTGTTTTGCTGTAGTAGACATCTGTACATTGTACAGATGTCTCCCTTCACAGGCAGGTTAAAATGATTGTAAACAATCACCTTCTAAAACAACCCATTATTTTTAAAATAGAAATGAAAGGCAAAACATTTTTGTATAGATATTAAAATACATTATCAATACCTTTTTTCCATTTTTTATAATTGATCACATTCCCTCTGTTCTTAGCTGCATAAGAGCTGGGGGGGGGGGGGGGAGAAGCAACAGCACACTGAGCTTCCCAGTGAACGTCATCGGCACATGCGCACTGAAGCAATGGCACGTTTGCTTCAGTGAGTGTGCCATTACCGGTGGCTCCCGCGCACATGCGCGGGAGTGACGTTATCGCGGCTCTGGCCAATCACAGCACCGGAGCCGCGATACCCGGAAGTAACTCCCGTAAGGGAGAAATGTCGCCGGCCGGTGCTGTGTATGGGTACCGCAGCGGGGGCTTCGATCTCAGGTGAGTATTACATAATGAGCTAGTATGCTATGCATACTAGCTCATTATGCCTTTGTCTTGCAAGTCTTTTTTTTTTGTTTCATGTGGGTTTACAACCACTTTAATAGTTGGAGTAGAGGGACATATAAGTCTGGTGCTGTTCACCGCAGACTCACCCTTTGATGTTGCTTCTCTTCTGGTTTGAATAATGCCCAGGGTGTCTTTCTATGAGACCGAGGTGTCATTGCTCTGCCCCCATCCTGGACTCACTGGAGAATGCTACAAGGAGCATGACATTTCATTAAATGGCACCTCTTTCTGCAGTGTCAAGGATCCTTCCACTGTCAAAGGAAGAAGGGGGCAAAGAGGACCTGTCACAACACTGGACCAAACTGAAGATACCTAGAAAAAGGGTCTGATCTAATGAGAGGGGGGTGGCAAACGGGGAGGGAAGGCATCTTGAATCTGTATAATTGGCTGTTTAGCTGAAAGAAGCTATGTGTTTACAGATCTCAAAAGCTCAATCTCAAATTAACAAACACACCTGAATCCGTCCGATTCATCCCGCTTTCCCAGATGTAAATTTCTCTACGCTACAGGCTGTTGAATGACACAGCAAAGAAATGACTGGAAGGTGAGTATATTATAGGGGAGGAGAGGGGGGGGGGGGTTAAATTGTATTTAAAGCCAAAATGCTTTTTCTTTTGTTTTGGATAAAACATGGAAGGATTAGAACTCCTCTCAGGTCTTTTTGCTGTCTATGTCCCCAATGGAAAAATATTCTCCCTCTGTTTGTTCTGTTGACCATTGTCACTGGGACTAAAAGTGAGGCATCAAAAAATGTTGTCACCAGAACAGAAATAAGGGGAATAGAGAGGAAATACCATAAGGACACCTTTGCTGATTACAGTTGTCTAAGAGAGGATTTTCCTCAAATAGGAGAATTTCCTCTCACTTCCTGTTTTGTCTACAGGACAGGAAATTAAGGAAAATGTCCCCAATGAGACACAGGTGGCAAAAGGAAAAAAAAAAAAACAGGTTTACTTTAAGTACTATTTAGCACAACATCGGTGCTATTGGAATCTGGTAAGTCAAGGCAAAGGCGATTTATCATTATGTACCAGAATTTTAAAACAGGCACTAGGAACCATTCAGAAACTTTGTTTAACCTTCAGCCCTGCAATTTAGGAGTTACCTTTGAAGCTAATCTTGGGTTTGGGGTTGGGTTAGCTTTTGCTATGGACAACAAAACAGTTTCTTGTTAGTGTGCGTTAAATGCCTAGGTCCAAATGATGGTTCAGTCTAGAATTAAGGATCTTGGTGTAGAATGTTATGAGGAATTTTATATGTAGGACATAGTTGTATTTTGAACTGGACATTTGTAAACCATTAGCTTAAAAAGACCATGCTTTTGGAACGGGGAAAACATAACATAAAGTAAGGTAGTTGTTTTAGCAAGACAAAATTTACTCAATAGCAGTATCAGGAATATGAGTGAGCAGGAAGGAAGTCTGAGCTCACACTAAATAAAGCTTACAAGTAAGAGTTCTCTCCAAGCAGCCATGGAAAGGGAAGTTAGGACTGTATTTGGTTGCAAACTAACAAAGAGAGAGAGAAAATTAGGAAAGCGAAATAAGTTTTCCAATACTATTGCTTTTTGCAGTACGGCATTTTTGCAGTTCGATATAATATAACCTTCACTTGAAGAGAATAGAGGCTGAATTAAAGGTTTAGTTCACCTCTTCCAAAACAACGGGTATTCAGGGAAGTGGCGCCAGTAGAGAAAACCCAACTGTGCAGCTTTCGTAAAAGTAAAATAATGCCTCTGCTATAGGTGTAGGCCATTTACGTACCTACTGGAGCCTGTCCGAACGTACCTACTGGAGCCTGCCCTCCACTCCTGCCTAGTTGCTAGGATGTTGCTAAGATGATCCTTATCGTTGATGCTCACTGCCACTATCACAGAAGCAAGTTCTCAACAAGTCTAATTTCTGCGCAAGTAATTTTCTCTAGTAACCATTGGTAAACTGGGACCATGTGACCTAGAGTGCCTAGGCAAGGAGCTCAAAAAGACCATTTTTTATTTGTGGCAAGAAATGGATACTTTAAACTCAAAATAATAATGTGATTTTCCAATACTGATATAACCCATAATAAGTCTCATGAACTCTTAAAACAAAACATCCATGGCCCATAAAAAATAAACAGTATACATGCCTTAAATCCAGGGGTTTTCTGCCAGAGCAAATGCTTTCAGGAGGGTCCTTCCTCTTCTTGGCAGCCTTATCAGTAGGCGGTCCTTACACAGAATAGCTACATGTAGTGATGTGTGAGTTTGTTCTGTATGGCTGTACTTTAAGCCCAAGCTGGCATGATGACTGGCCCAATGATTGGGGGATGTCCATGCAGTACTGAACTTAAAGGAAAATAGATCGAATGATGGTAGGCATCATTCATTCGAAAGTGTGAACAGCACTGGACCATGGAGTGGTGACTTTGATATCGACAGCTCTGGAGAGGAGATGAGTACTGTAGCAAATACTTTATTTTTTGGGAATGTGTTTATTAAGTCAAAGAAAAAAATCTGAAGCTGGGCTTTAACGCTATTTAAAGCCTTGATAGCCACACTGATAACAGCTGAATTGTCCCGTTCCTAAGTTTCCCATTGGTGGGTCATAATATCTAGCACATTTCGCAATTAATTTTTTGAGTCATCAGAGAACTCACCAACAACATAATCATTCATCACTAAAGATAACGTACTCACCTACTTCCATTCTTTCGCTTCCTCTGTATCTGTATGAGTTGATGGAAGCTTTGAAATATGTAAGTTGGCAGTGAGGCAGTGACGTCTTGCTAATCCAGCCAGAGAGGAAGGGACATATGATAGAAGGTGAGTATTTTACTTTCCTGTTTAGCTTAGCATAGAGATTCTGTTGCTGGCAAGTTCCCACCAACGACGATTTTGGTAATGTGACATTGGCCTTACTCTTGCACAGAGAAGCTCTTAAGTAAGGAGAGTGCGGCGCTATCCTGTGGGGCCAGGCAGTTCTCTGCTTACAGGAAGCAGGTTGAATAAAGCTGATCCTTATTTAACCCGAAAAGTGGCAACAGCTTTTTGGGGGGGCACTGGAGAGGAGGTGAGTATTGCAACAAAAGCTGCATTTTTTATTTTAACAACATGCATTCCATTAACTGTATACCTTATCTCACAAAAGTGAGTACACCCCTCACAATTTTGTAAATATTTTATTATATCTTTTCATGTGACAACACTGAAGAAATTACACTTTGCCATCGGTTTAGACATTAATGGCTGTGTGTTGCGTTATTTTGAGGGGACAGCAAATTTACACTGTTATACAAGCTGTACACTCACTACTTTACATTGTAGCAAAGTGTCATTTCTTCAGTGTTGTCACATGAAAAGATACAATAAAATATTTACAAAATGTGAGGGGTGTACTCACTTTTGTAAGATACTGTACCTGCTGTGGCCATTACAAATGGCTCCCACTATCCTCAAGTATACATACCTGCTATGTGCATTACAAATGGCTCCCACTCCCCCGCTTGTTTTCTATTTCTGTTATTGACAATACAAAGTGGCATTAGAACACCCCAAGATGGATGTGAGCAGCCAGAACTACAATGTGAGTAGAAATAAAATCAGAAGGAGATATAGAATGCCAAAGGGTTAATCATTTCACTGTACTCAATATATAAGGCTGCTTTCACACTGAGGCACTTTACAGGCGCTATACAGTGCCTTGCGAAAGTATTCGGCCCCCTTGAACTTTTCAACCTTTTGCCACATTTCAGGCTTCAAACATAAAGATATAAAATTTTAATTTTTTGTGAAGAATCACCAACAAGTGGGACACAATTGTGAAGTGGAACGAAATCTTTTGGATATTTTAAACTTGTTTAGCAAATAAAAAACTGAAAAGTGGTGCGTGCAAAATTATTCGGCCCCTTTACTTTCAGTGCAGAAAACTCACTCCAGAAGTTCAGCGAGGATCTCTGAATGATCCAATGTTGTCCTAAATGACTGATGGTGATAAATAGAATCCACCTGTGTGTAATCAAGTCTCTGTATAAATGCACCTGCTCTGTGATAGTCTCAGGGTTCTGTTGAAAGCGCAGAGAGCATCATGAAGACCAAGGAACACACCAGGCAGGTCCGTAATACTGTTGTGGAGAAGTTTAAAGCCGGATTTGGATACAAAAAGATTTCCTAAGCTTTAAACATCCCAAGGAGCACTGTGCAAGCAATCATTTTGAAATGGAAGGAGTATCAGACCACTGCAAATCTACCAAGACCTGGCTGTCCCTCTAACCTTTCAGCTCAGACAAGGAGAAGACTGATCAGAGATGCAGCCAAGAGGCCCATGATCACTCTGGATGAACTGCAGAGAACTACAGCTTGTTGGGAGAGTCTGTCCATAGGACAACAATCAGTCGTACACTGCACAAATCTGGCCTTTATGGAAGAGTGGCAAGAAGAAAGCCATTTCTCAAAGATATCCATAAAAAGTCTCGTCTAAAGTTTGCCACAAGCCACCTGGGAGACACACCAAACATGTGGAAGAAGGTGCTCTGGTCCGATGAAACCAAAATCGAACTTTTTGGCCACAATGCAAAACGATATGTTTGGCGTAAAAGCAACACAGCTCATCACCCTCAACACACCATCCCCACTGTCAAACATGGTGGTGGCAGCATCATGGTTTGGGCCTGCTTTTCTTCAGCAGGGACAGGGAAGATGGTTAAAATTGAGGGGAAGATGGATGCAGCCAAATACAGGACCATTCTGGATGAAAACCTGTTGGAGTCTGCAAAAGACCTGAAACTGAGACGGAGATTTATCTTCCAACAAGACAATGATCCCAAACATACAGCAAAATCTACAAAGGAATGGTTCACAAATAAACATATCCAGGTGTTAGAATGGCCAAGTCAAAGTCCAGACCTGAATCCAATCGAAAATCTGTGGAAAGAGCTGAAAACTGCTGTTCACAAACGCTCTCCATCCAACCTCACTGAGCTCCAGCTGTTTTGCAAGGAAGAATGGGCAAGAGTTTCAGTCTCTCGATGTGCAAAACTGATAGAGACATACCCCAAGCGACTTGCAGCTGTAAGCGCAGCAAAAGGTGGCTCTACAAAGTATTAACGCAAGGGGGCCGAATAATTTTGCACGCCCCACTTTCCTTTTTTTTATTAGTTAAAAAAGTTTCAACAATCCAATAGATTTCGTTCCACTTCACAATTGTGTCCCACTTGTTGGTAATTCTTCACAAAAAATAAAACTTTTATATCTTTATGTTTGAAGCCTGAAATGTGGCAAAAGGTTGAAAAGTTCAAGGGGGCCGAATACTTTCGCAAGGCACTGTAGCGCTAAAAATAGTGCCTGTAAAGAGCCTCTCCTCTCACTCCGGTGTGAAAGCCTGAGTGCTTTCACGCTGGGGCGGTGCGCTTGCAGGGCGGTAAAAAAAATCCTGCAAGCATCTTTGCAGCTCTGTAAGAGCGGTGAATACACCGCTCCTAAAGCTCCCCTGTCCATTGAAATCAGTGGGCAGTGTCGCCAAACTGCTGGCAAAGCGCGTTTTAACCGTTTTTAGGCCGCTAGCGGGGGTTAAAAGCGCCCCTGCTAACAGCCGAATAGCGCCGCTAAAACTACGGTAAAGCGCCACTAAAAACAGCGGTGCTTTACCGCCGACGCCCCTAATGCCTCAGTGTGAAAGCAGCCGAACTGCTGGCAAAGCGCGTTTTAACCCTTTTTCGGCCACTAGCGGGGGTTAAAAGCGCCCCCGCTAAAGCTCCCTGTCCATTGAAATCAGTGGGCAGCGTCGCCAAACTGCTGGCAAAGAGCGTTTTAACTGTTTTTCGGCCGCTAGCGGGGGTTAAAAGCGCCCCTGCTAACGGCCGAATAGCGCCGCTAAAACTACGGTAAAGCGCCACTAAAAATAGCAGCGCTTTACCGCCGACGCCCCCAATGCCTTAGTGTGAAAGCAGCTGAACTGCTGGCAAAGCGCGTTTTAACCCTTTTTTGGCCGCTAGCGGGGGTTAAAAGCACCCCCGCTAACGGCCGAATAGCGCCGCTAAAACTACTGTAAAGCACCACTAAAAATAGCGGTGCTTTACCGCTTACGCCCCCAATGCCTCAGTGTGAAAGTAGCCTAACTGTGATATTCCACTTTTGGGTAAAATGACTCTTTAACCACTTCCAGTCCGGGCCTTCTTTTACACTTTTTGTTAACATGAAACAATCAGTATATTTTGCTAGAAGATTTAGAACCCCCAAACATTATCATTTTTTTTAAAGCAGAGGCCGTAGAGAATAAATTGCCGGGCTTTGCAATTTTTTATGTCACACGGTATTTGTGCAGCAGTTTTCCAAACACAATATTTTAGGAAAAAATACACTTTTCTTAATTTTACCGATTTTTTTCGTATTTACGAATTTCCGATTTTTATCGAATTTCCAATTTTTTTTTAATTTACAATTTTTTTTTGAAGTTTCCAAATATTCGATTTTTTTTTTCGAATTTCAGTTTTTTTTCCGAATTTACAAATTTTTCGAATTTCCCAATTTTTCCAAATTTTTTCCAATTTCCGTTTTTTTTTACAAATTGCGATCATAACGAATGACCCGAAAAACGAAAAAAACAACAAATAAAATGAAAACAAACAAATTTTTCGGCAGTGCACATGTCTAATCGCTTCTGGGTTATTATAGCGGAAAGACATCCCCACCAATGGCAATTTCTTTTTGTTTGTATTCATATCAGATGTGCCGCATCTTACTCAGGCCATTGCTAGGGTAACACAGTCTCTATTGAGAGGGAGAACGTCCCCAGTCAGCTCCTGCAGGTGATTCCTCCCCCCTCCCTCTGCTCGCTGACACTGCATAATGCGAGCGCTCACACAACCACGGCTGCCCGATCTGCTCCTTCCCCTGCATCCTCATTGGCAGGTAGAAGAGCGAGTTGCAGGAAGGACTCCACCAGGACTCTCAGTTACTGAAAAAACAGACTGATTTCTCCCGTCCTTAGGACAGAACCGGCCTGTAAATTCCAAGAGATGCCAGACCGGCACTGTCAATAGCAGGGGCAGGAGAGCAAGAGGAGGCTGGGGAACCCCACAGTGGCAGAACACCAGGGCCCGGAGGCAAGACAACCTTTGCAACCCTGATAGTTCTCCCACTGCTTTGGACACTTATATTTTCTTGGTATGCTGGTGACATATATCTCTTGTTCTCTGTCACCCTGGTGGGGCCCCAATACAGTAGGAAGGGAGCTCACTGCAGAACATGTGAAAGGGCCATTGAGGGATCGTAGTAAAGGGGTAAAGGGCCCCAGGATATCTATCTATCTATCTATCTATCTATCTATCTATCTATCTATCTATCTATCTATCTATCTATCTATCTATCTATCTTTTATATTGCCCCCCTATTTTTGTCCCTGTCCCCCCATGTGCCCCCCCTAAATATGAAAGCTGGAGACGCCACTGATCCCCACCCCCTAGTTAGTTGCTAGGATTGCCTTTAAAAGAGAGCCAACTGTCTGCTCTAAAAAAACGGTACCAGGCATCACCATGGTATAACCACCGAAGTCCATCGACGTACGGGTAAGTCTCTAGACACGAACACAACAACTTAAAGTTTATGTCAGGGCAAAAAAGAAAGGTACATCTCTGCAATAAATGCTTCCATTTGTGTGACATGATAAAGTCAGATTAATCAAATGCGTCAGATGAAGTTTAGTCATGCAAACATATATCTGAGAAACATCACGGGAGCTAGCAAGAAAATGTGATGTATGCTGGGATTATAAACTGTTTTGTATAGTGCTAGCACACGCACACTAGAATCATGTGAGTGGGAGTGGCTATAGTTGATGCCTTTAAAACTTTTATAAAATCTATGACGTTATAATATAAGCATTTTAAGTTTTTTATTTTAACTGGAGTTAGGTTTTGAAAGGTCAGTCCACCAAAAACTTCAGATTTTTGGTTTTTGTTTGATACAGGAAAGTTAAAACCCTCTGAGGATTTTTTTTTTGTATTCTTTATAATTTTTTCAAAACATATACAAAGGAAAGAACATAAGGGAAATCAGATGAAAAAAAAAGGTCAACAGAACAAAGCCATACAGAAGAGATAATCTGGAACTTGGCATAAACTGCTTAAACAAACAAGGAGGCCTCAAAAAGCAGTAGAAATGAGACCATCAAATAAGGAAGTTATATGAGGCCGGACAGAAGTTCAGGTGCATTACTTAATCCAATTGATAATAGTAAACAATACAATCGAGCGGGGGGGGGGGGGGGGGGGGGGAGAGGGCTCGGGGTTTGTCTCAGTAAGGAGGGACCCCATGTGCCTGTTGTGGGTCTTGTCTTTCAGATGTCAGGGAGACTCCACCACCTCCAAATATCAATTAGAGGGAAAAAGTACATAAAAAAGGCCACACAAGAAGGAGGTAGGGAGAGAAAGAGATAAAAAGGGGGGGGGGGGGAACGTAGGAGGAGGGGTAAGGTGCAATCGGTGGGGGGCCACACTGGTTAAGTCACATGAAGGGCCCTCAGCAGTAGTCACAGCATTCGTATTGCAGAGACATTCAAGAACCCTCTGAGGATTTCTTATACCACCCTTTAATTTTTTATGTCTACAAACCTGCTATGGTCATTACAACTGACCCTCATTACCCCTCCTAGTTTTTTATTTCTGTTATTGATAATAGAAAAGGGGCATTAGAACATCCAATGGTGTATGTGAGCAGCCAGCAATAACACCAGGAGGAGATATAGAAAGCCAGGTGGTTAACCCTTTCACCAGGCTCGAGTATTGTTTGGCGAACGATTCGGGCCGAGCAAAAGTTCGGCCCAAACATCGCCTGTTCACCCATGCAGTGAACACCTAAATTTGCCCTAGAATGAACTGTGCAGCGTGCAGTGCATTGTGGGGCGCTCGGTGGGCGAACATCCTGCTGAGCTCCCTACAATGCACTGTGTGCTGCACAGTGCATTCTAGAGGCCTAATTGGATGAAGCCTTGCACCTGACTGCTAAATTTGGGTAATAAGCCCCCCCATCATATTTGGGAGGCCAACAAAGAGAGGCAGACATTCCTATGCCACTATGAGGGGGCCAGCAGCGTCTGTGACCACAGGCAAATTTGGACGTGGTCTGTCCTCAGGCAGAGCACATTTGTTTCTGTTTAGTGATGTTTACCGTGCTACCCAGCCACAGCACGTAGAGGAGGTGGTTAAGTGGCTTACTAAAACATCCTCATCCTCTATGATTCAAGTTGACACTAGTGCGCAGTCCACAAGACAGCTGCCAGAGTGGCTTATTCCGCCTCCTTGTCCAGGGCTACTTCTGCCACAGCCCCAGTATCATGCATGGAGGAGTCAGCTGAATTATTTGAACACAGCTTCAGCCACTTGCTCCTTGACGATGCACAGCCATTACTTGATTCTGATGTTGGTTCTGAGGTTGAGGCTGGGTTCACACTGGTGCGACACGACAGCCGTCCTACTTTGGATCCGACTTTGCCCTGCGACATGAAGCCGGCATATGTCCGACTTTCAATGAACGGGGATCCGACTTGGATCCCCGCCAATGCCCGGCACTGTGTTTGGTATGAATCTTTAGGGGGAACTCCGCGCCAAATTTTAAATAAAAAACCGGCATGGGTTCCCCCTCCAAGAGCATACCAGGCCCTTGGGTCTGGTATGGACCTTGGGGGGAACCCCCTACGCCAAAAAAACGGCGTGGGGGTCCCCCCCAATCCATACCAGACCCTTATCCGAGCATGCAGCCCGGCCGGACAGGAATGGGGGTGGGGACGAGCGAGCGCCCCCCCCCCTCCTGAGCCGTACCGTTGCATGCCCTCAACATGGGGGGTTGGTGCCTTGGGGGAGGGGGCGCACTGCAGCCCCCCCCACCCCAAAGCACCTTGTCCCCATGTTGATGAGGACAAGGGCCTCTTCCCGACAACCCTGGCCGTTGGTTGTCGGGGTCTGCGGGCGGGGGGCTTATCGGAATCCGGGAGCCCCCTTTAATAAGGGGGCCCCCAGATCCCGGCCCCCCACCCTATGTAAATGAGTATGGGGTACATGGTACCCCTACCCATTTACCTAGGTAAAAAGTGTCAGTAATAAAACACAACACAGGTTTTTAAAATAATTTATTAAACAGCTCCGGGGGGGGGGGGTCTTCTTCCGTCTTCGGGGGTCCCTCCGGTTCTTCTCCACGCTCTCCGGATCTTCTGCCGGGCTCCTCCGCTCTCTTCTGCTCTTTTGCCGCTCTTTTGCTATAGCGGAGGAGCCAGGTCTTCAGTCTTCAGTCTTCTGCCTTCTGCCCTCTTCTCTTCTTCTGATGTTGACACGACGCTCTCTCCAGCTGGAATGCTCTCTGTGCGCTCTGCTATGGCTTATATAGGCGGTGACCCCGCCCCCTTATGCCGTCACAATCCCTGGGCATGCTGGGATTGTGACGTTTTAGGGGGCGTGGTCATCACCCGGATAAGGGTCTGGTATGGATTGGGGGGGACCCCCACGCCGTTTTTTCGGCGTAGGGGGTTCCCCTCAAGGTCCATACCAGACCCAAGGGCCTGGTATGCTCTTGGAGGGGGAACCCATGCCGGTTTTTTATTTAAAATTTGGCGCGGAGTTCCCCCTCAAGATCATCTGAGCACAAGTCGCGTGCCGAAGTCGGATCATGCAAGACGGCGATCCGACTTCAATGATAGTCAATAGGCTGAAGTAGGATCAAAGTCGGATCAAAGTAGTACAGGGAGCATTTCTAAAGTCGGAACGACTTGTGTCGGACCAGTTAGGACGGCTCCCATAGGGAAACATTGGATTTCACACGTCATGCGACATGAGCTCCCAATGTTGGAGCGTTTGTCGGACCAGTGTGAACCCGGCCTGAGGAAGGGAGTAACATGAGCCTACAGAGAGGGGAGAACACTGATAAACAACACATTGGCAGTCATGTTCCCCCAGCCGCAGAGTATTGCCAAGTTGGCTCCAGTGATAATGAGGATCGAGGGCATGATGATGATGAGGTCACTGACTTTATCTAAAAAAAATTGTTAATCTTGGCCTGAGTGAATTATATTTTGGCTTCTTCACATTAGGCTTGCTTACTGTGGTGCAAAAATGTGTTATTTCCATCCAAAGTCTGGCAAAGAGACACCAGAATTTATGCAAAAAATTTCTAATCTTGTTCCAAGTGCACTAAATTGTGGCCTCGTCATACATACTGGTTCCCCAAGCTATTATTTACAAAACACAGGAAGCTTGCAGGGAAAATCAATTTAAATGTAATTTTTTTTCTTTATATACAGTATGTCAGTTTTGCTGCAGCAGGTTATATACACGTACAGATGCCCCACTTTGCAGGCAGACTAAGGGTACCCCCCAGTCACTATATTTAAAGAAATTTTCACTTATCTTTTAAAAAAATCTTTTTAAAAAAATGTTTGCATTGATACATGTTACTTTTCCAACACAGAAATTAAAATAAAAAGTGTGAATGTTTCCAGTTTGAGCTGGAAGGATAGGGTGTAAACTAAAGCTGCTCATATACTAGTAGAATTATGTTTTTTTTAAAAAAAATTGTTTTTGGAACATTTTTTCAATTTTCTAAGACCCCTTTCACACTGGGACGGTTTTCAGGCTCTTTAGCACTGGAATTAGCCTCTGCTAAGTGCCTAAAAACTGCCTCCCATTCATTCAAGTGTGACTTTTCACACGCTTGGGGGACATTCATAAAAGTCCTGCAAGTAGCATCTTTGGGGCAGTTTGGGAGCTCTGTATTTAGCGCTCCCAAAACACCCTGTCCATTGGAATGAATTGGCAGCGCTTTCTGTAGCGCCTAAAAAGCGATTCTTTGGGGTTAAAAGTGGCCCACTAGCGGCTGAAAAGTGCTGCTTAACCACTAGGCGTCCGCGCTATAGCCGAAAGACGGCTACACCGCGGACTCCAATCGCCGGGAGGGCGTCCCTGGACGTCCTCCTGTTTACTTCCCCGTTGCGCACACCCGCGGGCGCGCATCGGGGAAGTTTTGTGCTGGCCGTGTCCCTTGGACACAGCCAGTCACAGATCGCTGAAAACGGCTAATCATAGCGTCAAAATGCCGCTAAAACGAGCAGGGCTTTAGCGCTAATGTGGCCGCGGTTCAGTGTGAAAGGGGTCCAATGGTTAGGGGGGTCAAATGGACATTTATTGACAACTGTAGCAAGGAGAAAATTAGAAGGAGCAGGATTTAAAGATTTTCTATAACATACAAACAGCATGTGTTTCATAGTTTCATAGTAGGTAAGGTTGAATAAAGACAATAGTCCATCCAGTTCAACCTGTGTGGGTGCACGTGTGTCAGTGTCTATAATTATTTCCCATATCCCTGTATGTTGTGTTCTTTCAGATGCACATTCAAGAGTCTCTTAACCACTTCAGCCCCGGACCATTTGGCTGGCAAAAGACCAGAGCACTTGCGATCCGGCACTGCGTCGCTTTAACTGACAATTGCGCGGTTGTGCGATGTGGCTCCAAAACGAAATTGATGTCCTTTTTACCCCACAAATAGAGCTTTCTTTTGGTGGTATTTGATCACCTCTGCGTTTTTTATTTTTTGCGCTATAAACAAAAAAATAGTGACAATTTTGAAAAAAACACATTATTTTTTACTTTTTTGCTATAATAAATATCCCCAAAAAATATAGAAATAATATAAATAATATATAAACTTTTTTTTTTCCCTCAGTTTAGGCCGATACGTATTCTTCTACATATTTTTGGTAAAAAAAATTGCAATAAGCGTTTATTGATTGGTTTGCGCAAAAGTTATAGTGTCTACAAAATAGGGGATAGTTTTATAGCATTTTTATTAATACCTTTTTTTTTACTAGTAATGGTGGTGATCAGCTATTTTTATCGTGACTCCGACATTATGGCGGACAGGTCGGACACTTTTAGCTCTATTTTGGGACCATTCACATTTATACAGCGATCAGTGCGATTAAAAATGCATTGATTACTGTGTAAATGTGACTGGCAGTGAAGGGGTTAACCACTAGGTGGTGCTGTAGGGGTTAAGTGTGTCCTAGGGAGTGATTCTAGCTGTGGGGGGGAGGGGCTATGTGTGACGCGACACTGATTACCGCTAGCGATTACAGGGAGCTGTGATCAGTGTCAGTGTCACTAGGCAGAACGGGGAAATGCTTGTTTACATCAGCATTTCCCCGTTCTTCCTCTCCATGAGACGATCGCGGGTATCCCAGCGGACATCGAGTCCGCGGGACCCGCGATCACACTCGCGGAGCTCGCGGCGCAAGCATAGGGCGCGCGCGCGCAAAACGCTTCTTAACCACTTGCTTACTGGGCACTTAAACCCCCCTCCTGCCCAGACCAATTTTCAGCTTTCAGTGCTGTCGCACTTTGAATGACAATTGTGCGGTCATACAACACTGTACTCAAATGAAATTTTTATCATTTTTTTCCCACAAATAGAGTTTTTTTTTGTGTGGTATTTGATCACAGCTGGGAATTTTATTTTTTGCTAAACAAACAAAAAAAGATGGAAAATTTTGAAAAAAAAAAAATCATGTTTCATAGTTTGTTATAAAACTTTGCAAACAGGTAATTTTTCTCCTTCATTGATATGCGCTGATGAGGTGGCACTGGTGGGCACTGATAGGCTGCACTGATGGGCACGGATAGGCACAGTTAAGGCGGCACTGATAGGCACAGTTAAGGCGGCACTGATAGGCACAGTTAAGGCAGCACTGATGGGGACAGATAAGGCGTTACTGATGGGCACAGATAAGGCGGCACTGATGGCCACTGATGGGTGCTGATGGGTGGCACTGATGGGTGGCACGGATAGGTGGCACTGATGGGCACTGATAGGTACCACTGATGGGGGGCACTGATGGGCGGCACTGATGGGGGGCACTGATGGGTGGTACTGATGGGCAATGATGGGCGGCACTGATGGGGGGCACTGATGGGTGGTACTGATGGGCAATGATGGGCGGCACTGATGGGCACTTATGGGCACTGGTAGGTGACACTGATGGGCACTGATAGGTGGCACTGATGTGCAGCACTGTTCTGGCACTGATGTGGGCGCTGATGGGTGGCACTGTGGGCGCTAATGGGTGGCATTGATGGGTGGCACTGTGGGCACTGATGGGTGGCACTGTGGGCACTGATGGATGGCACTGTGGGCATTGATGGATGGCACTGTGGGCACTGATGGGTGACGCAGATGGGCACTGGTAGGCGGCACTGCTCCCTTTTCTTAGGTGTCACTGGCAGGTTGCAGATGATCGCAGTGATCGGGACTGATGTCCCTCTCACGGCCGCCGGTGATCGGCTTTTTTTTTCCTCCTCACGCTGTCAGCGCGAGGAGAAAAAATAGCCGATCACCGGCTCTGTTTACATCACATGATCAGCTGTGATTGGCTGACAGCTGATCATGTGGTAAGGGGTCTCCTAGACTCGCTGATCACTGAGCGCGCCCTGCAGGGGGCGCGCAGGCCGCTCGTGCATGGGACGACGTCAATAGACGTCGTCCCGGCAATGTAGATCCGCGCTGTTGCCGTCATTTGGCAATAGCGCGGATATGAAGCGGTTAAAGGGCAACGTACAGGTAAGTTAATATGCCTGTACGTGCCCTTTTGCTGACGTATATCGGCGTGAGCCGGTCAGCAAGCGGTTAAAAATATCCATACTCCCCGCAGCCATCACCAATTGTGGAAGAGAGTTCCACATCCTTATTGCCCTGACAGTGAAAAACTCCGTGCGCAATTTAAGGTTAAACCGCTTCTCCTCCAATCTCCTTGTCAAAAGATTTTATTAAATGTACAACAATTAACAGGTATGTCAATTACGCTTATAGAAATAGAGAAAATAAAGCTCTTTGCTATACAACGTTATGCAAACATTAACAATTAAATAAAAGTATCTTTCAAGTGGAATGTATTTAAATACAACCTGAGGAGTTGGTGAGAAGTCATTTGACAATATACTGACGTCTATAATATTAACAGTATCAACAGTAATTATACACTAATGGATTTTGAGGGTACAGGTCGTATGCATTTAAAAAGTGAGCTGTAAAGTTAGAATAAGAGGGCAGAAAAAGTATAAGAGGAGAAGGGTAGAAAGTTGGAGAAGTCCACAAGGTCGATCCAAGCGCCAGTGCAAGAAATGGTTTGGTTGATTAAATGGATGAATGGATGAAACAGCTACCATTTTAGGAGGACCGATTCATCAAAGGTTGGCGGTAGGTAATATTTTAACCATGGGTGCCATATCTTTTCAAACTTGGGGATTTGGTCTTGTTCGATAGCCATCATTTTGGCGTGGGACATGGTGGCATTCATTCTATGCTTTGTTTCAGCCATCACCAATGCAGGGGACTTCCACGCCTTTGCCATCGTTTGTTTTGCGCCCGTGAGGAGTTGAACAAAAAGTTTGAATTGGGAAAGTGTTAAACCAAGGGTCTTCAAACTATGGCCCTCCAGTTGTTCAAGAACTACAATTCCCATCATGCCTAGCCATGTCTGTGAATGTCAGAGTTTCAAAATGCCTCATGGGATGTGTAGTTCCGCAACAGCTGGAGGGCTGTAGTTTGAGGATCCCTGTGTTAAACAATCTAGTTTCAAATTAAGTAGTGCAGTTAACGGTCTGGTCGCATTAAAATCAGAAACATTTTGGAGGCAATGTCAAAGATTTCTTTCCAAAAGGTTTGGGCTATCGGACATGTCCATCAAATATGTAGATGTGTACCTATTTCCGAGCAACCCCTAAAACAGAGAGGAGAGTAATTAGGTACGTATTTGGCTACTCTGGAAGGTACAAGTTACCATCGGGTTAGGAATTTATAATTAGCTTCCATCACTATATTGTTAAGTGAGGCTGATTTTGTTATCGACCAGATCTCTGACCAATCTGCAGTTTCAAGGGTTCGCCCCAGGTTCTCCTCCCATTTCCTGGACATAGGTGCTTCTCCTCCAATCTCATTGTGTGGTCCCATGTCCTCTTACACTCCTTAAAACTGAATAGTTTTTTTCCTATGCTGGGATCACCATTGAGGTATTTGTAAATCACTATCATGTCCCGGGACTCTCAAGCGTTGTTTCTCCAGCGAGAATAAATTTAGTGCTTGCAATTGCTCCTCGTAATTGAGGTTCTCCAATCCCCTTATTAGTTTTGTTGCCCTCCTTTGGACTCTCTCCAGTTCCAGGACATCCCTTCTGAGGACTGGTGACCAGAACTAGACAGAATACTCCAGATGCGGCCTAACCAGAGTTTTATAAATTGGTAGGATTATAGTTTTATTCCTGGAGTATATCCCTTTTTTTATGCATGCTAATATTCTGCCGGCTTTGGTAGCTGCAGCTTGACATTGCATGCTATTGCTTAATCTGTCATCTACTAGGACCCCCAGATATTTCTCCATCCTTGATTCCCCCAGCGGTTCTCCCCCTAGTGAGTAGTTAGCATTTATGTTTTTTTGACCCCAAGTGCATTACCTTACATTTTTCTACATTAAACCTCATTTGCCATGTATTTGCCCACTCCATTATTTTGTTCAGGTCTTTCTGTAAAATGTCTATATCATGATGTGAAGTTATTGCCCTGCTAACTTTTGTGTCGTCTGCACAAACTGAGATTGAGCTATTTATCCCATCCTCTATATCATTTATGAAAGACAGAACCCTGGGGCACCCCACTTACCCCTCCAGACCAGCCTGAGTACATGTTATTTATCACTACCCTTTGGACACGCCCCTGTAACCATTTTTTTACCCAAGAACAAACCTTATGGTCCATGCCTGTAGACTTCAGCTTGTAGATTAAGCGCTTATGGGGTACTGTATCAAATGCCTTTGCAAAATCCACTGGCCTTTCCCTGTCTAGATGGCAGCTCACTTCCTCGTAGAATATTAACAGATTGGTCTGGCAAGAACTACCTTTCGTAAACCCATGCTGATAACTACTTATATTTTTTTCTTCAGTAAAGTTTTGGATATAGTCCCTTATCATCCCCTTCAATAATTTACCAACGATTGATGTTAGGCTGACCAGCCTGTAGTTTCCAGGGATTTGTCTCTGTCCTTTTTTGAATATTGGTACCACATTCGCTTTTCTCCAATCAGCTGGTACAAATCCTGTCAGTATGCTGTCCACAAAGATTAGGAACAATGGTCTCGCTATAACCTGAGTTCTCTGAGGACTCTTGAGTGGAAGCCATCTGGTCCTGGTGATTTATTTGTATTAAGTTTATTAAGTCTTCCCTTCACTCCATCCTCTGTTAGCCAGGAGGGTATGCCCTGTTATGTGTCACTAACAGTACTGTCGCGGTCGGTATACCCCTCCTTTTCCTGCGTAAAAACTGAGAAGAAGGCATTTAGTACAGTTGCCTTCTCTGTGTCATCTGTAGCCATCCTCCCATCCTCGTCTTTTATGTGGGCAATGTACTCTGATCTAGACTTTTTACTGGCAATGTGTCTAAAAAATTTCTTTGGATTCTTTTTAACTTTCCTCTGCTATGGGTCTCTCGTAATTTTTTGGCCACCCTAATTGCGTTCTTACACTTCTTATTGCATTCCTTGTAGTGTTGAATGCTGACGGTGACCCATCCCCTTTAAAATTGTTTAAAGGCCATTTTTTTCTCTCTTTAATGAGGCTTTTTACATTACGGTTTAGCCACCCAGGTTTAACCTTCGTTCTTCTATATTTATTGCCCATTGGAATGCACAGTGATACCTTTGTTTAATATGCTCCTAAAGCATTCCCATTTTTTGCTTGGCATGGGCGAACTTGCCTCTCAATTTACTGGGTTACCCAAATTTAACTACCTAATTAGGAACTGTCTGGTGTGGATCTCTGTTGCCTTCTTTAACCACTTCCCGCCCGGCCTATAGCAGATTGATGGCCGGGCGGTGGTTCAGTTATCCTGACTGGGCGTCATATGACGTCCTTCAGGATAACAGCCGCCGCACGCCTGTGGGGGTGCGCATTGCGGTGATCGGTGGAGCGGTGTGTCAGTCTGACACACCGTTCCACCGATCTTGGTAAAGAGCCTCCGGTGGAGGCTCTTTACCACGTGATCAGTCATGTCCAATCACGGCTGATCACAATGTCAATAGGAAAAGCCATTGATCGGCTTTTCCTCACTCGCGTCTGACAGACACGAGTAGAGGAGAGCCAATCGGCAGCTCTCCTGACAGGAGGGGTCTATGCTGATTGTTTATCAGCGCAGCCCCACTCAGATGCCCGTACTAGATCACCAGGGAAGCCGCTAGGACCACCAGGGAAGCGGGCAACATGTGGATGGCCAGGTATGTACCCCATGGCCATCCACATGTTCCCAATGTGCCCAGTCTGTGCCCAATCTGTGCCAATCAGTGCCCACAAATGGGCACTGACTGGCACCATTATAAATCAGTGATGCCCAGCAATGCCACCCATCAATGTCAACAGTGCCACCCATCAGTGTCCATCTGTGCCACCTATCAGTGCCCATCCGTGCCCATCAGTGCCACCTATAAGTGCCCATCAGTGCCGCCTATGAGTGCCCATCAGGGCCACCTATGAGTGCCCATCAGTGCCGCCTATGAGTGCCCATTAGTGCCGTATAACAGTGCCACCTATCAGTGCCCATCAGTGCCACCTATCAGTGCCCATCATCAGTGCCTGTCAGTGCCACCTCATCAGTGCCACCTCATTGGTGCCACCTCATCGGTGCCCATCAGTGCCGCCTTATCAGTGCCTGTCAGTGCAGCCATATCAGTTCCCGTCATTGAAGAAGAAAACTTACTTATTTACAAAAAATTTTAACAGAAACAAAGAAAAACTTGTTTTTTTTCAAAATTTTTGGTCTTTTTTTATTTGTTGCGCAAAAAATAAAAACCGCAGAGGTGATCAAATACCACCAAAAGAAAGCTCTATTTGTGGGAACAAAATGATAAAAAATTTGTTTGGGTACAGTGTTGTATAACTGCGCAATCGTCATTCAAATTGCGACAGCGCTGAAAGCTGAAAATTGGCTTGGGCAGGAAGGTGCCTAAGTGCCTGGTATTGAAGTGGTTAAAGAAATAGACAAACGTAGAGGATCCTTTATTTGGTGTGGAGCGATCCCAAGATTGGCCTGCTCTACGCTCTGGCTGCCTGCCCACCTAGGTGGACTAGCCCTCCCCAACTTTCAAGTCTACTATTGGGCGGCAGTTCTGGTGACGGTCCAGTGGTGGTATCAGGGAACTAAATCTAACACGGCCGTCTGTCTGGAGGCGAACTGTTTGGGCTCACTGGCTGGGCTCCACAGCTTTACCTACAGGGGACCGGGGTTGTACGAGATGACCCCGGGACCAACTAGAGCGACATGGCGAGTGTGGACTGCCGCCCGGCGGCGCTTTAAGCGGCCGGATCAGTGGCCTCCGGCACAACCCCTATGGGGTAATCCCACTCTACCACACTTCCGTTCCATCCCAGATCTCCAGCTATAGGCCAGACATGGCATCACAACACTGGACCATATTGTGCCCCAGGGTACCCTACTACAATTTACAGACCTGAGGGCCAAATATAACTTACCTAGCTGGATGGAATTCCAATACCTACAAAGCAAACATGCACCAGGGCTCAATTCCCTCGCCCGCCCACCCTCCAGGCTGACCTTATAGAGGAACTTCTGGTCCCAGGGGACCTAACTAAACTCTTATCCACTCTATATGGTGCACTCCTGGGCACTGACTCCCCCAAGCTAGAGAAATTATGGGAAACATGGCACAGTGACATACCCTCACTGGACAGGGAGGGGTGGGAGGACTGTTTGGAGTATGACCCCAAATTAGTTATCTCCTCTAAGGACAAACTCATCCAGGTAACATTTTTGCACAGAATATACTATACACCCCAAAGACTTCACAGAATTTTTCTGGATAGGGACCCTGAGCGCGTTAGATGTAAAGCACACATAGGAACATTTTTTCATATGTTCTGGGACTGTCCTATCATCTCGGCCTACTGGACGAAGGTATTTAGAGAAATAAACTCTAGACTGCAACTGTCCCTTCCAATGCTACCTGAGTTGGCCTTATTGGGGGTTCATGATGACGAACAATGCTCTCATCACTCCAAATTACGGATTTCATACCTTCTCTTTTACGCTAAAAAAGAAATACTCCTTAAATGGATTACGCCAACCCCCCCTCTCTCTCTTCCTGGAAGGCACAGATTGGAGCTGCCCTACCTATGTATAGGATTATGTATATAAACAGGGGTTGTCAATGGAAATACGAAAAAGTTTTGGCCCCTGGACTTCTGACTAGCATACCAAGGAGGACTACACGTCTTAGCATAAATACTAGTTAACCACTTCAGCCCCGGACCATTTGGCTGCCTAAAGACCAGAGCACTTTTTACAATTTGTAGTAGTATGTATGAATGTGAGTTAGGGACCTTAGATTGTAAGCTCCTTGAGGGTAGGGACTGATGTGAATGTACAATGTATATTTAAAGCACTGCGTAAATTGACGGCGCTATATAAGTAACTAAATAAATTTTTTTAAAAATTTAAAAAATAAAGACCAGAGCACTTTTTACAATTTGGCACTGCGTCGCTTTAACGCTTTTTTATTTTTTGCGATATAAACAGAAAAAGACCAAAAAATTTGAAAAAAAATGATATTTTCGACTTTTTGTTATAAGAAAAATCCAATAAACTCAATTTTAGTCATACAATTAGGCCAAAATATATTCAGCCACATGTCTTTGGTAAACAAAATGTCAATAAGCGTATATTTATTGGTTTGCACAAAAGTTATAGCGTCTACAAACTAGGGTACATTTTCTGGAATTTACGCAGCTTTCGTTTATGACTGAATCTCAATTCTTGAGGTGCTAAAATGGCAGGGCAGTACACACCGCCCTCAAATGACTCCATTTTGGAAAGTAGACACCCCAAGAAAATTGCTGAGAGGCATGTTGAGCCCATTGAATATTTAATTTTTTTGTCCCAAGTGATTGAAAAATGACAAAAAAAAACATTTTTTACAAAAAGTTGTCACTGAATGATATATTGCTCACAGATGGCATGGTTATATGTGGAATTAGAACCCAAAATACATTCTGCTGCTTTTCCTGAGTACGGGAATACCACAAGTGTGAGACTTTTTGAGAGCCTAGCCACGTAACGGGACCCTGAAAACCAAGCACCGCCTTCAGGATTTCTAAGGGCGTAAATTTTTGATTCCACTTCTCACTACCTATCATAGTTTTAAAGGCCATAAAATGCCCAGATAGCACAACCCCCCCCCCCCAAATTACCCCATTTTGGAAAGTAGGCACCCCAGGCTATTTGCTGAGAGGCATGTTGAGTCCATGGAATATTTTATATTTTGCCACAAGTTGCGGGAAAATGACAAACTTTTTTTGTGCACAAAGTTGTCACTAAATGATATATTGCTCAAACATGCCATGGGCATATGTGGAATTACACCCCAAAATATATTCTGCTGCTTCTCCTGAGTACAGGAATAAAACCAAGCACCACCTTCAGGATTTCTAAGGGCGTAAATTTTTGATTTCACTCCTCACCACCTATCACAGTTTCGAAGGCCATAAAATGCCAAGATAGCACAACCCCCCCCCCCCCCCAAAAATGACCCCATTTTGGAAAGTAGGTACCCCAAGCTATTTGCTGATAGGCATGTTGAGTCCATGGAATATTTTATATTTTGCCACAAGTTGCGGGAAAATGTCAAACTTTTTTTTTGCACAAAGTTGTCACTAAATGATATATTGTTCAAACATGCCATGGGCATATGTGGAATTACACCCCAAAATACATTCTGCTGCTTCTCCTGAGTACGGGGATACCACATATGTGGGACTTTTTGGGAGCTTAGCCGCGTACGGGACCCCGAAAACCAAGCACCGCCTTCAGGATTTCTAAGGGTGTAAATTTTTGATTTCACTCCTCACTACCTATCATAGTTTCGAAGGCCATAAAATGCTAAGATCGCACAAACCCCCCCTAAATGACCCCATTTTGGAAAGTAGACACCCCAAGCTATTTGCTGAGAGGCATGGTGAGTATTTTGCAGCTCTCATTTGTTTTTGACAATGAAGAAAGAAAAGAAAAATGTATTTTTTTTTCTTTTTTCAATTTTCAAAACTTTGTGACAAAAAGCGAGATCTGCGAAATACTCACCATACCCCTCAGCAAATAGCTTTGGGTGTCTACTTTCCAAAATGGGGTCATTTGGGGGGGTGGGGGTTGTGCCATTTGGGCATCCCATGGCCTCCGAAACTGTGATAGGCAGTGAGGAGTGAAATCAAAAATTTACACCTTAGAAATCCTGAAGGCGGTGCTTGGTTTTCGGGGTCCTGTACGCGGCTAGGCTCCCAAAAAGTCTCACACATGTGGTATCCCTGTACTCAGGAGAAGCAGCAGAATGTATTTTGGGGTGTAATTCCACATATGCCCATGGCATGTTTGAGCAATATATAATTTAGTGACAACTTTGTGCAAAAATAAAATAAAAAAAAAATATTTTTCCCGCAACTTGTGTCAAAATATAAAATATTCCATGGACTCGACATGCCTCTCAGCAAATAGCTTGAGGTGTCTACTTTCCAAAATGGGGTCATTTGGGGGGGGGGGGGGTTTGAACTGTCCTGGCATTTTATGCACAACATTTAGAAGCTTATGTCACACATCACCCACTCTTCTAACCACTTGAAGACACAGCCCTTTCTGACACTTTTTGTTTACATGAGAAAATATTTTTTTTTTTGCAAGAAAATTACTTTTAACCCCCAAACATTATGTATTTTTTTAAAGCAAAGGCCCTACAGAATAAAATGGTGGGTGTTGCATTTTTTTTTCACACAGTATTTGCTCAGCGATTTTTCAAACGCATTTTTTTTTAAAAACACACTTTTTTTAATTGTAATGCACTAAAACACACTATATTGCCCAAATGTTTTATGTAATAAAAAAAATTATCTTAGGCAGAGTACATGAATACCAAACACGACATGCTTTAAAATTGCGCACAAACGTGCAGCGGCGACAAAATATATACATTTTTTAAAGCCTTTAAAAGCCTTTACAGGTTACCACTTTATATTTACAGAGGCGGTCTACTGCTAAAATTACTGCCCTGGATCTGACCTTTGCAGTGATACCTCACATGCAGGTGCATGGTGCAATTGCTGTTTACATACGATGCCACACCAATGCTTGCGTTCGCCTTTGCGCAAGAGAGGGGACAGGGGTGCTTTTTTTTTTAATTATTTATTTTGCTTTTTTATTTTATTTTTAAACTGTTCCTTTCATTTTTTTATCATTTTTATTGTTACCTCAGGGGATGTAAATATCCCCTATGATAGCAATAGGTAGTGACAGGTACTCTTTTTTGAAAAAATTGGGCTCTATTAGAACCTAGATCTCTCCTCTGCCCCCAAAGCATCTGACCACACCAAGATCGGTGTGATAAAATGCTTTCCCAATTTCCCAATGGCGCTGTTTATATCCGGCAAAATCGAAGTCATAAAATGCTCGTAGCTTCCGGTTTCTTAGGCCATAGAGATGATTGGAGCCATTCTGGTCTCTGATCAGCTCTATGGTTAGCTGGCAGAACCACTGGCTGCATTCTCAGGTTCCCTGTTGGGACAGGAGAGCCAGAGAAAACCATGGAAGACAGTGGTGGTGGTGGTGGGGGGGGACATTCCCTCCCACTGCTTGTAAAAGCAGTCTAGAGGCTAATTAGCCGCTAGGATTGCTTTTACATGAAAGCCGACTGGCTGAAAAGGAATAATCTTTTTTTTTCATTCAGCCTGTGGGCTGAATGAAAAAAAGAGATTGATGGGTGGGTATGCCCACCATTAGAACACCTCCCCTCACCCACCCACTTCTAATGATGGGCATACATGCGCCATTTTGTTTTTAACTGTGGTGGTGAAATCACCTCCTGCAACTGAATGGCGTACCTGCTAAGCAAATGATGGTTAACAATTAAACAAAGTAACATTACAGTATAACAGTAAGACATACCATACCTGCAAAGCAAATGAAAAAAAAATTGTAAAAAATAAAACATTTTTTAACGCAATCTGTGCCTAAAATATATATATGCCGAAGCATGGGGGCATCCGCCCCAAAAGTTAGGAGCATATTGCTCCTCCACCCCTGCTGCCCCCATGCTTCGGCATATATGCTCTTTATTTTAACTGTGGTGGTGAAATCACCTCCTACAGCGTTGGAGTCACGGCTTTATGTATCGTGGGAGCAAACGCTGTTGCTGTCAAGATAAATAAGTCCGCACTGCAGCTGAATGGCGTACCTGAAAACAAAAAAATGGTTAACAATAAAACACAGTAAACAGAAAAGTATAAAAAAATGACATACCTGAAAAGCAAACATGATAAAACATAATAACAATAAAACATTGCCGAATAGAATACAGTAAAAAAGAGCAGAACAATAGAGAGAATAGTGAGAGAGAGAACAATAAAACGACAACTATTTTTTTTTTTTTTTATTGAATATATTTTTTTGTGTTCTTTTTATTTTTTTACACTTTTATTTGTAACTGTAACTGTAACGGTTCGGTTCCAGGTTTGGGTCTCTCAAAATGCAATGGCATCTTGGGAGACCCTGTGAAAGTGTGTCCTAGTCTGTGCAGTGCTGTACCCTATGCTAAAAATCCACTAGTGTATGGTAGAGTTCAAAACATTCACCAATGCAAAGACCATGATTGTCAGGACAGGAGGGAAAATAATAGTAGGTGTCATGCCTATATCCACGCTTGCTACAGACACGACATCTTCTTTGGGGAGGCTCGTTGGGTAGGGGTACTAGGGAGGACATACGGAAAATGCCTCTCATGCAGCCGGCTTACTGCATTTGGATTGGGAAGGTGAGGTGAAGCACCATCTGGAAACAGAAGGGCTCTGATGATCTCTTCCTGAAATTTAAGGAAGGATCCAGTCCGTCCTGAAGTTCTGTATAGCACATGAGCGTTCAGCAAAGCCAATTGAAATAAATAAACAGACACTTTTTTGTACCAGCGTCTGGCCTTACGGGCAACTAGGTACAGCGCCAACAACTGGTCACTGAGGTCCACCCCTGCCATATTTTGGTTATATTCATGGACACAGAGGGGTTTTTCCACAACACCAGTCGCCGTAGGAATTTGGACCGTCGTGTCTGCGTGAAGGGAGGACAGAATGAAAACATTCTTATTATCCCTCCACTTCACAGCGAGCAAATTATTACACTTCAAGCAGGCTCTCTCCCTCAGCCTAAGACGGGAATCTACAAGCCTCTGGGGTAAGCCCCGGTGATTAGATCGCACGGTGTCACATGCGCCAATCTGATGATCTGACAAGTGACTAAAAAGTGGCACGCTCATGTAATAATTGTCCACATACAAATGGTACCCCTTTCCGAATAAGGGTGACACCAAGTCCCACACAATCTTGCCAGCGCTCCCTATGTAATCTGGGCAGTTCTCCGGCTCTATGTGAATAGCTCTTCCCTCGTAAACCATAAAACTATATGTATAGCCTGTTGCCCTGTCACAGAGCTTATACATCTTGACCCCGTATCTTGCATGCTTGCTGGGAAGATACTGTTTGAAAGACTAGCGGCCAGAAAATTTAATCAGGGACTCATCAACGCAGACAACTTGATCGTGAGTAACAAGGCTGAAAAACGTTGGTTAAAGTGGTTTATGAGGGGCCAAAATTTGTAGAGCCGATCGTATCCAGGGTCTCTACGAGGGCGACAGAGTTAATTGTCATTGAAGTGCATGAACCACAAGATCTGCTCGTATCGTGCCCTGGCCATGGAAGCAGAGAACACGGGCGTATGGTGAATTGGGTCAGTGGACCAATATGACAGCAACTCACTCTTTTTAGTTAAGCCCATGAGGAGGTATAGGCCCAGAAAGGTCTTAAATTCGGAAACCGTAATTGGTTTCCAATCTCTGGCAAGGGAGGACAACTGGGGATTAGCGGTGATGAATTGACCAGCATACAAATTACTTTGGTCCACAATAGATCTATAGAGAGCTTCCATGAAAAACAGTGAATAAAAATCAAGTAACGTAAAATCAACTATTTCCACCTGAATTCCGGGTTGGCCAGTGAATGGGGGAAGTACGGGTGCTGCAGAAAT
This sequence comes from Lithobates septentrionalis, assembly GCA_037952835.1. Lineage (NCBI taxonomy): Eukaryota > Metazoa > Chordata > Amphibia > Anura > Ranidae > Lithobates > Lithobates septentrionalis. The sequence continues at coordinate 112,055 of JBBDGP010002449.1, forward strand.
GGTGGGCTCCCAATTAGCATTGGCAAATTCTGCAGGAAGGACATTATGGGCACGACGGTCCTGTGTTTGTCTTCTTGGTAGCAGCGGGACACTACTTGTGCTTGTCATCCTCGCCAGCTTGAACTGCACTTTTGGGACTCGCCATGTCACCACGTGATACTGCAGTGCTGGATGTACAACAAGGGTGTACTAGGCCGCTGGTGCTTGCCAGTTCACCAGAAGCATGAGCGCCACTAGTACTTCTCTGCTCCATATGAGAGCCCTGCGGTTCTTGCACCTCAACAACAGCAGAAGAAGATCGGGGTCTGGTACGCCTGACCTTGGCAAGGAGCACAACTCTGTCGTCAGAGCTATCTGTCATGGAGCCGCTGTGGTCTACACATACCTCACAACTTTTTGAGATGGGAATGAGGGACACCCATCAGCAAAAGTAGGCAGGCATTGGACACACCCCTTGCCACGCCCCCTTAAAGGAGAATTGTACAAAAAAACAAGATTGGTTAAACCCACGAGTGCTTTTTTTTACCACCACTATTTGGAATTTACAAATGCAGCAATTTAGAAATCAGATAATAGGTTTAGCTCTGGAAAACACTTTTTGATAGATAAAAAGTGCATTTTATAAACATCTATATAGATCAGACCAAAAAGAGGGACAAATAAGGAGTAATGAGGGACAGAGGGACATTGCTCCAAATCAGGGACAGTCCCTCGAAATCAGGGACAGCTGGGTGCTATGGTCTACAGGATCGTATTCTGAGCCTGAATCTGACAGATGAGTGACTTCCTCTTCACTATCTGTCATGATCAGAAACATGTAGGCCTCTTCACTAGTGTACTTTCGATTTGCCATTTTGGGCTGTAAACTTACTGGTACACTAGTGAGACTCACAGGAAAAAAAGCTCCTAGGCTGTCAGCAACTGTATCAAACGCTTTAAAAAAACTGTTAGCGATCGCAGAGATCAGGCCTGACTCTGCAAACGCTGCAGTTATGTGTTTAGTGTTTTGCAAGTGACAGTGATCGATCGATACTGCGCTTGGGTGGGCAGGGCTGGGCCGAGGGGCAAAACACAGGTGCTAGCAGGTATCTGGGTTGATCCCGCTAAAACTGCCTTTTTGGGAACCCCAAACTGCTGGGGACGCTAGTATAGATCTGATCAGATCAGATATCGATCCGTTCAGACACTATACCACTAAGGGAGGTGTATGCTGCGTGTGAGGGTGTTAGCGCTACTGGCACTAATCTGATGCTGCCTGGGGCGACGCAGACCCTAACTGACCCTAAAACCTAGCTGATATCACCCGCCAGGCGATTAGGGGTAATAACCTTCATTGGGTAATAAACGGCGGGTGCCCTGATGCTATAAAAAACAAACTAACCAGCGTCACCCGTAACACTTATACAGTGATCACTGGTAACAGGGGGTGAAAGGGTTAACTAGGGGGCAATCAGGGGGTTAAAACCTTTATTAGGTAATATATGGGGGTACCTGATACTATAAAAACCTGACGGTGAACCTAAATAGCTAACTGGCTAACTAGCGTCACCTGTGACACTTATACGGTGATCACTGGTGACAGGGGGTGAAAGGGTTAACTAGGGGCAATCGGGGGGTTAAAACTTTATTAGGTAGTATATGGGGGTACCTGACACTATAAAAACCTGATGGTGAACCTAAATAACTAACAGGCTAACTAGCGTTACCCGCGACACTAATACGGCGATCAGAAAAAAGATTGCTTAGTGACACTGGCGACAGGGGGTGAAAGGGTTAACTGGGGGGCGATCAAGGGGTTAAACCTTTATTAGGGGGGTTACGGGGGTACCCTAGACCTAAAGGGGTCTACCACTAATTGCCCTAACACCTATACCAGTCACAAAAGGACACCAATCCAGTGATCAGCAAAAAAATGAAAACTGCTATTGGTGTCACTGTGACAGGGGGTGACAGGGGGTGCAGGGGGGGGGTGATTTTGTGCCTATGTGTATTGGTGTTAGTGTTCTGTTGGTGTAACTCACTCTGATGTCTTCTCTCATCGGGTGCCGGAACGAAAAGGCTTCACGAGGAGAGATGACATCACTTCTTCTGCTTCTGTTTACAGCTTCAGAAGCAGAGGAAGCTTTTCATTCGCCAGGAGCGATCGTGAGGGAGAGGCCATGAATCAGTGGCCTCCCCTTCAGGACGGATTGCTCCTGGAACGATCGTGACCGCCTCCGGCACCGGGGGGGGGGGGGGGCGATCGCACCCCCCGCCCGCGGGAGGGGAGTAACGTACCTACACGTTACTCTGCCTGCCCGTGCCATTCTGCCGACGTATATCGTCGTGAGGCGGTCAGCAAGTAGTTAATATATGCTGCTAACTAACTGTTTGGATTGTGACTACTGAGTATTTCTGTCCCTATGACTGTGAACATTTGCTGCATGTTTTGATGTACACTGTTTCTTGACCTGTATGTGCACAAATATTTCTTTCATGCAATGCAAGCATTCCTATTTTTCTTCCGTGTTCAATGTATCTAGGATTTGGTCCCAATCGATGTCATGTAGTAATGACCGCAGTTCAGCAAAAATTGGCTCGTTTGAAATTTTGTGTTTTTGTGCTATCCTCGTGCCTCCATTTTCTATGTTTTACGTTAAATGTGATCATCCTATGATCGCTAGATCTCAAGTTGTCCCGTATTTCCACATCTGAGAAGCTTGGATCATTCGTAATTAATAAATCTAGCAGGGCATTCTTTCTAGTTGGGGAATCCACCAATTGGGACATGAAGTTGTTCTGTAAGACATTCATGAAATGATGGGCCTTTAATGAGTGAGCTGTCCCATCTGCCCAGTCAATAGCAGGATAATTAAAGTCCCCCATTGTGATGAAATTCCCCTGTCTCACTGCTGTTTATAACTGTGATAGTAGGTCTTGCTCCTCCTCCTCCTGCTTCATGTTGGGTGGCCTATAACATACCCCCACTATTAATTTCTCACTTCTCTTTGAAGTTATACCCATACTGATTCTCACTCCCCCCTCGTCCCATTCACAATTTCGCTCCTCTCTACCACCCTTGCATAATTTTTTATATATGGACACACCCCTCCCCCTCTTCTACCTTCCCTGTTTTTATGATACAAGATATACCCCTGGATATTTGCCAGCCAATAGTGTGAGCTGTCAAACCAAGTTTTAGTTATTCCCACAAAGTCTAAGTCCTCCTCATGTAATAGCAGCTCCAGTTCCTCCATTTTGCTAACTAGGCTCTTAGCATTTGTGTATACTCCTCTCAATGTTGTATGGGTAACCTAAAGAAGGGGTGAGACCCCGATACATGTAGTTCCTCCTGTTGGCAGTGTATGATCCCCCTTTGCCTTTCTAGCATCAGCAACTTTGAATCGGTCTCAGCAGCAAGGCTTTGCCCATAGTTTCTGGATCCTCTTGTCTGACTTCTGCCAGGCTGTGACATCACTTCCGGACATCGGACACACCCCAAGTGGCCGTTGGTTCCTGGCTCCCATAGCTTCCGTGGCTACAGTCGTGGCTTCCTCTCCATTGGACTCCTTGTTCTATGGTCCTGGTCAGGCCCCCCTGCCAGTGGCGCTCCTGTCATATCCTGCTCCACGGCTCAGCATTTCCCTCCTGAGCCCCTGTGACATCCATGTGGCTCCAGCCTCCAGCTACTGTCAGCTTCCCATTCCAGGTCTCTGTATGACCGTTCTCAGACTGCTGTATGCTTCGGTGTTTATCTTCACTTCCAATGGATTAAAGTGTTACTGTTCTGTACCATAGGATTATTTTTCTGTCTGTGCTTCAGCGCTGTTACAGCTCTATTATCCCTGCTGACTCCACTATTACCCTCTGCCCTTTGCTCACTTCTGGCTTTTGCTTCCTCTGACCCCCTCCCTCCCCCCCAATACCTAGTTTAAAAGCCCCTCCAACTTTGTGGCCATCTTTCTTCCCAATGGGGATGGTGCAGCCCATCCTTACTCTCCACTTTCCTCTCACTTTGTCATTGGTGCCAACGTGTACCATGACCGCTGGGTCCTCCCCAGCCCCGCCCAATAAAATGTCCACCCGATCTGTGATGTGCCGAACCTGAGCGCCCGGTAAACAATGTCAATCATTCATTTTTGTTAAAAATAAACAAAACGTTGAAGTACTTTTGAATGACATGCGTCAAGTCTCTGTTGGTATTATCAAAAGTACTGATGAGATTTTGCACTCGAACATTCCTTTGAAAAAATTCCAGTGTATATTAGATTTTGCTGGTAAGGTAATTGAAACTGTTTCACTGTGGTTTTGGGTATAGGCAGTTTATGGATATTGTTTATTATTAACTAAAGGAGCCGCAAGTATAAAGAGATCCCACACCCTGCACAGCCAGGCACATCGCATTTTCACAGCACACTTGAGTCAGAAGAACAGTCCAGTGTTTTTTTTTTTTTTTTTTTATTAAGGGGAATAAACTTGGATAAGGATAGGGGTATTATGGGATGCCCACTTGACTTTTCAGCAAAAGAACTCCTAAGGGACACAACTATTCACAGTCCATACATACACTCCTCCTCTGCCTCCTGCACAATTCTTGCTTGCAGCACTACAACTTCTAGGACCAGCTGGCACTGTTGGACTGGTAGCCTATGGCCTTTATGGGCAGGGACTGGAGGCCACTTTTTTGTGTAGCAAAGTCCTAGTGCCCAGCTGTCTTCCTGTGGCAACTGATCCCAGCACCAGCTCTTCAGGTACTGCCAGCCCACCTGGCTGCAGCTGCCCTTTTCACTAGCACTCCTCGCTACTCTTCCACAGTCCTCCAAGACTGACTCTGCATCCATCCCAGACTGTTCTCAACCGGTCCTCTCAGGATACCTTTCAGTCCTCCTGGCTGTCTCTCTCGCCAGCCAGCCGGCTGTCTTCCTCCCTGGAGATTTGCCAGGCAGTGTTCTCCTGCTGTCCTTCTCCAGCTCCTGTGCCACTGGTCAGCAAACGTCTGTGTGTCATGAAGAGGGTCCCTTCCGCACCCGAGCTCCCAGACCTGAGGTCACACCCCCCGCCAAACGAGGGGGTTACCCTCTGGGGTCTCCGACAGCCTTCTAACACTCCATCTCCAGCTTCCACCCGAACTCCACAGCCCCAGCTGGCCTGACCCTGAGTATTTGATGGGGGCCAACCCATCTGTTGGGGATTGGTCAGGACCCTTAGAATACTCCAGACAGCTCCCCCTCACCTCCACTCCCATTCTTCTGGAAGTTTCCAGCAAGTTCCAGAAGTAGGAGGAGGTCTCAGAAGTGCTGCTTGTGAGTCATCCAGCCCTCCCTGAGTCATTCACCCTGACCTAGACCTAGACCTAGAAAAAAACACACATATGCTTGGCTGCCAGCCAAGCCTAAACAATTTTCCTACACTAACAAAGTCCAGTCTAGCACACTAGAGGGTGCTACAACTGTAGTTTTAAATTGTTCACTTTGGATTTTATGATTTAAGGATCACAAGGTTGTAATACGTTTGTGTCACGTACTTTGTAGGAGGATTACTATTGCACATTATTTCACATGACAGAAATAGGGGCTCTACAAAGTGCTCATTGATTTATTTATTAGCCAATCACGTTAACCTTGAAGATTTAATGTAGCAGCTGGGGAGTGTTTTAAAGTATCAGGAAGGAATAATGTGTTACCAATTTCTTGCTGGAGCTGAAAATTCTACCTATGCTGCAATGATAGCCCTGCCAAGTTCTATTCTGATGGACTAGAGAACACCTCCCCTTTATGATATGGAGAAGTGGAGAAAGTAGTCCAGCAGGGAAGAATTAGGCAGGGCTGACAAGGCTTGGATTTCAGTGTTGCAAAGACACTGTGTTGTCAACTCAAGCAGGAAGTTCAGAGCACACACATTTCTAACAGATCAGCAAAGTAATTTTCTGTACTTGCGGCACTCTTAAAGGGACAAACCATGGAGAAATGTGCATGTATTGCAGATGTATTACATATGTTTTTTGCCCATGCATACACAGTAATCAGTCATTTTTTTTCCTTTAGTACATTTTTTTGTTTTTCCCAAAAAGCACATACATCCTTCACTAATTCCTCTGTATATACATAGAACAGCTGGATTCTGCAATGACCACTCAAAATTCCACTGCGCAGCTCATAGACTGGGAATGTTGGTTATTTTATGTCAGTCACCCTGTCCTCACATCCCCCAAGCTACTGCTCAGTAGGACACTGAAGGCATATCAAAAGTGTAGTGTAATAATAATGGCACTGACAGAAGAACCATACAGACTAGAAGCAGTTGATCACATGCCAGCCATGCACAATTTGTATCAACCTCATCACTCATTTCCCTGTCATAGAAAAAAGTTTGAGAGGTGTGAAGGGGGTTATGAAGCAGCCAATGTTAAACAGATCTGTATTCTCTATAAACCCAGCAGACATGTGGCTGAACCAAAGAGACCTGAATATATAAGCAATGGGAAGCAAGTGTTTTCAGCAGAAAAGTCAAGTGGTGATGCAAAGTGAAGTCAGTATTGCACTGCGGCATATAACCATGTATACATTTCTTTGGAATTTGTCTTCTGTAGTTATCCTTGCATCCTATGTTGTATAGAGGGCATGAAAATACATGAACATTGTACAGAAAACACATTTACTTGTCCAGCGTATGTACAGTATCTCACAAAAGTGAGTACACCCCTCACATTTTTGTAAATATTTTATTATATCTTTTCATGTGACAACACTAAAGAAATTACACTTTGCTACAATGTAAAGTAGTGAGTGTACAGTTTGTATAACAGTGTCAATTTGTTGTCCCCTCAAAATAACTCAAAACACAGCCAAATAATGTCTAAACCTCTGGCAATAAAAGTGAGTACACCCCTAAATGAAAATGTCCAAATTGGGCCCAAAGTGTCAATATTTTGTGTGGCCACCATTATTTTCCAACACTGCCTTAACCCTCTTGGACATGGAGTTCACCAGAGCTTCACAGGTTGCCACTGGAGTCCTCTTCCACTCCTCTATGATGACATCATGGAACTGGTGGATGTTAGAGACCTTACGTTCCTCCACCCTCTATTTGAGGATGCCCCACAGATGCTCAATAAGGTTTAGGTCTGAAGACATGCTTGGCCGGTCCATCACCTTTACCCTCAGCTTCTTTAGCAAGGCAGTGGTCATCTTGAAGGTGTGTTTCGGGGTCGTTATCATGTTGGAATACTGCCCTGCGACCCAGTCTCTGAAGGGAGGGGATCAAGCTCTGCTTCAGTATGTAACAGTATATGTTGGCATTCATGGTTCCCTCAATAAACTGTAGCTCTCCAGTGCCTGTAGCACTCATGCAGCCCCAGACCATGACACTCCCACCACCATGCTTGACTGTAGGCAAGACACACTAGTCTTTGTACTCCTCACCTGGTTGCCTCTACACACGCTTGACACCATCTGAACCAAAGGACCATGGATTCCAGTAATCCATGTCTTTAGTCTGCTTGTCTTCAGCAAACTGTTTGCGGGCTTACTTGTGCATCATCTTTAGAAGAGGCATCCTTCTGGGACGACAGCCATGCAGACCAATTTGGGGCAGTGTGCGGCATATGGTCTGAGCACTGACAGGCTGACCCCCCACCCCTTCAACCTCTGCAGCAATGTTGGCAGCACTCATACGTCTATTTCCCAAAGACAACCTCTGGATATGACGCTAAGCACATGCACTCAACTTCTTTGGTCGACCATGGCAAGGCCTGTTCTCAGTGGAACCTGTCCTGTTAAACCGCTGTATGGTCTTGGCCACCGTGCTGCAGCTCAGTTTCAGGGTCTTGGCAATATTCTTATGGTCTAGGCCATCTTTATATAGAGCAACAATTCTTCTTTTCAGATCCTCAAAGAGTTCTTTGCCATGAGGTGTCATGTTGAACTTCCAGTGACCTTGTAACACTAACGAGTCACATGACACCGGAGAAGGAAAATGGCTAATTGGGCCCAATTTGGACATTTTCACTTAGGGTTGTACTCACTTTTGTTGCCATTCATGGCTGTGTGCGGAGTTATTTTGAGGGGACAGCAAATTTACACTGTCATACAAGCTGTACATACACTACTTTATATTGTAGCAAAGTGTCATTTCTTCAGTGTTGTCACATGAAAAGATATAATAAAATATTTACAAAAATGTGAAGTGTGTACTCACTTGTGAGATACTGTACCTTTGCCCAGGAATGGATCACTATTCTGCCCCCTTGAACTGAGGCCTTTCAAAAGATGCTCAGCATAAAGCAAGTAAAGGTTATAAAACACACAGATGTAATAAAAATAGACTATGAAACAAAACAAAACAAAAAATTGCAGTCAGCCTATTTTGAATTTCCCCAAACTGGGCTATGTCAACATCCATAGGGCTCACTGCTCTGTTCTTATTAAAGCAGGCAGGTAGGCAAACCAAAGAAAAAATGGGTCACATCTGGCATGGTCTTCAGTCATAACCACATGATTAGGGATATATGCAGTGTTGGTGGAAATGTATGCAGAGTGTAAACTTCATACCTAATTTTGGATAGAATGAGAAAGATCCACACAATCAGTGAGTCAACATCAGTCATCAGAAACTCCCAGTGCACTGGTAATCTACCAATTGAGTACATGCCATTCAGTTCCCCCTTTAAGATCTGTGTAAAATAAGTGAGGTTGGGGCTAGGCCCATGGGTGGCCAACTGTAGATCCCATTGTTTTTTAATTTGGCAGAGGTGTCCTGTAAACTTGAGAAAGAAGTGTATACTCAGGGTCTGGGAGAAGCCTCCTCTTCACTTTACAAAGTCATCTACCTGACACACCATATTAGAGAGTTCCCCTGTCAGTATCTTCTGTAAGATGGCTCCATGAAATGAGCCTAGCTTCACTTAATGGGTAAGAGTATACTGTGAAACTGTTATCTGGTTCTTTATAATGTTGTATGCTTAGCTAAATGTGTGTGTACAATGTGCACAAATTTTATACTCTGAAGACCAAAGAATTTTTGTGAGGGGAGAGTGAAGCCCATGCTGTGCCAGTTCCTTTAAGCAGATTGTTACTCCTTGGCCTGCTCAGACTATTTTTCTAACTCCCTCTCTGCCAGGAGCTAGAGCACAGGGAGAATAGAGTACAGAAGACCAAGATTGGTTGCCACTGCAGTTGAGGGACTGGGCCTGTCCCTAGCAACTTCAGGAGGATACTCTGGTGGCTGCATGGCTGGGTTGTTAGGCCTGCCCACTGCTGAACAGAGGATAATTCATCTGGGATCCTCAACGAGGTGGCATGTGCCCAGGGGGCTGAGCGGGCTGTGTGTGTCTGACCAATGGGAGCCTGGGCACAAGGCTCTGGGGTTATGCTGGCTACAGGAGAAGCTGAACACTTGCTGAATTTAATCCAGGGAGAGTTATCACGGTTGCTGCATGTGCACTTGCAGCAAATACCTCATGCTAGACACTGTCTGTTGTGGCTGTGTCTGCTGGGGATTGGATGCTGGTCTGCTGCTGCTATATTGTCAGGTCTGGGCTCTCAGCCCTCCCTTCTCTGAGCTCAGGTTGCTCAGCTGTCGGTTAATTGCCAGTACTCATCGTTCCACAGTGGCTCACCTGTTGATCATCTCCTGCTCGTCAGTCAAGCCCACAGCCAGTCCCTTCTGGCTATTTCAACTGCCTGGTTCATTTCTTCAATGCCTTCACCTTGGTCAACATATCTAGAGACTCTGCTGTGTACCTGTTGAAGACTTGCCTGGCTGACGTCCCTTCTGCTTCCTGATCCTGTCTGCTGCCTCTGACTATGCTGATCTCTGGCTTTCTGATTTCCTGGCTTGTTCTGACTACCCGATTTGGCTACCAAACCCTGGCTTCTTTTGACTATGTTAATAGTCTCTGTATGACTCTGTACGAATATATTATAATTGCCGCTAAAAAGCCCCCTGGGGGACTTTCCAATTTTTGTTCGTTTTGACTATGTTTACCAGTTGTACCATTTTTACCATTTTATTAAAGTGGTTGTTAACCCACTTAAAAAACAAAACAAAAACTAACACCTGCAAGACAAAGACATAATGAGCTAGTATGCATAGCATACTAGCTCATTATATAATACTCACCTGAGATCGAAGCCCTGCTGCGGTGCCCGTACACCGCTCCAGTGGCCGACATCCCTCCCGGGGGTTACTTCTGGGTATCACGGCTCCAGCGCTGTGATTGGCCGGAGCCGCAATGACGTCACAGGCACGCATGTGCGTGGTGACGGCACATACATGCCATTGCTGCAGTCTGTGTCAGTGCGCATGTGCCGATGACGTCGGCACATGCAAATACAGGGGATTTCTCCTAAACCGTGCAGTTTTATGAGATATCCTGGGTAGCTACAGGTAAGCCTTATTATAGGCTTACCTGTAGCACAAAATGGTCTGTAAGGGTTTACAACCACTTTAAAAGGTGTGACTTTTACTGCATTTTCTGTCTCAGTCTGTTTCATAAGCTCCTGACAGTAGGCAAAGGCTATGAATTCAGAAGATGCAGACAGTCCACCTAGTGGTAATATTTTTTTCAGGTTGAATGAGCAGAATCACTGCATGGATCAGTTTGCCATAGCATTACAGATGCTCCTGATTTGCACTGCTCACCTGGATCCTCCCACTGTGGTTGTTCCGGTACAACCTATGTTGCAGGCCGTCCCTGTTGCTGCTCCATTCTCTGTGTAGGCACCCGCCTCCAATTTTACCTCTGTAAGAGGTATGTCTGGTTCTGCTCCACTTCCCCATGCGATTTGGGGGCGATCCAGTTCAATACAGAGGGTTTCTCAACCAGGTTGGGATATACTTTTTGATGCTGCCCCAGGCGTTCCTCATGGACAGAAGCAAAGTAGGCTTCATTATTTCATTGCTTTCTGATAGAGCCTTGGCCTGGGCAAACCCTCTATGGGAGAAGCAAAAACCCATTGTCCTGAGTTACTCAGAGTTTGTGGCTTCCTTTAAAAGGGTATTCGATGTTCTCGCATGCTCCACTTCTGCTGCCAAGAGCCTCATATCTATCAAACACAGTATGAGAACTGTTGCCGATTACACCATTGAATTCCGTACTCTGGCAGCAGAGGTCGCTTGGAACAATGATCCCCTGGTGGCTGCTTTTTCTCATGGTCTCTCAGATAACATCAAAGATGAGATAGCAGCCCGAGACATACCAACAGATCTGGAGAAGTTGATCACGTTTGCCGTTCTCATTGCCTCCAGACTCCGAGAGAGACATTCCTTAAAGGAGCGCTTGTGGAAGCCTCCTGTACGTTTGGCTCCGGGCTTTGCAGTCACACCCTTGTCTCCCTCACCTCCCATGCCCCCTGGTACCAAGTCTGCCAGTGAAGTAGAACCCATGCAGTTGGGCTTCACACCTGCAGGTGAGAGGCCTTTAGGAGGAGGGAGAGATTGTGCCTTTATTATGGCCACATCACATCTTGAAGTCTTGTCTAGGAAACGCTTGCACCTGAGGTCCTGTAGGGAACAGACTGTGTCGTTGGCGTTGTTACGTCCCCAGTTACCTTGAAGTATAAGCCTCTAGTTCCGATTACCCTTTCGTGGTCTGAGTCGTCCATCGATACACAGGCTCTAATCGACTCTGGGGCTGCAGGCCTGTTCATAGATAGTGCCTTTATGTCTAAGCACTCGATTCCGCTGCAGCTTCGTGCCACTCCACTTGCCATTGAGGCTATTGATGGGAGACCTCTACAGCCTGTCCATGTAACTCATGAGACTGCTCCATTGACCATGGCCATAGGGGCTTTTCACCATGAGATAATCCAATTTCAAGTAATTTCCTCTCCTCAATATTTGGTGGTTATTGGTTATCTTTGGTTACAGAGGCACAACCCCTCTTTTGATTGGCTTCATGCTGAGGTTCTTTCCTGGTCGCCACTATGCAGTAAAACATGTTTTCGGAAAGTGACTAAGGTCTTGAGCACCTCTTCCCTCTCCTTCTTGCCAGAGGAGTACCTCAAATTTAGCGATGTCTTTGACAATGATCAACCTGGTAGTTTGCCTCCACACCGGTCGTATGATTGCTCAATTGACCTTCAACATAGGTGCTATGCCTGCCCACAGCCAGGTTTACCCTTTGTCTGTCCCGGAGGATAAAGCTATGGAGGACTATGTTGCTGACACACTTTCTTGAAGGTTCATCCGCAAAGCCTCATCTCCTGCTGGTGCTGCCTTCTTCTTTGTGAAGAAGAAGAGTGGTGAACTGAGACCTTGTATCGATTATAGGGGTCTCAATCGCATCACTATTAAGAACGCCTACCCGATTCCGTTGATTACAGAATTATTTAACCGCCTGAAGGGAGCAACGGTTTTCACAAAGATCGATGTGAGAGGGGCATACAATCTTGTGAGGATCAAGGAGAGCGACGAATGGAAAACTGCATTTAACACCAGGACATTATGAATACCTCGTAATGCTGTTTGGTCTTTGTATAACGCTCCTGGAGAGTTTCAGGAGTTCATCGACGTCCTCCGAGATATGTTGTAGCAATGTGTGGTGGGTTATCTTGATGATATTCCCATATATTCTAAATCCCTAGAGAGCCACCACACAGATGTCTCTCGTGTGCTACAGAGGCTGAGAGATAATAACCTGTATTGTAAAAGTGCAAGTTCCATCATAAACAGGTTACATTTCTGGGTTATGACATTTCTACTGCCAGTTTTTTGATGGACCCAGAGAAATTATCTGCAGTTCTACAGTGGCCTCGACCCATAGGTCTACGTGCGTTATAACGTTTTCTTGGCTTTGCCAATTATTATCAGAAATTTATTCGGAACTTCTCTTCTCTGGTCAAACCCCTGACTGATATGACCAGAAAGGACGGCAACCTACAGAATTGGTCTCCAGATTCCATTAACGCCTTTGTGTCTCTCAAGGCTGCCTTTGTTTCAGCTCCTGTGCTGGCACATCCTGATCCTACGCTATCCTTCATTCTTGAGGTTGATGCATCTGAGACTGGAGTGAGCGCCCTTCTGTCTCAACGTCATACCTCTGAGAGTGCTATGCATCCTTGTGACTACTTTTCTAAAAAAAATGTCTACTGTAGAATGCAATTACGAGATTGGGGACAGAGAATTGTTAGCTATCATTTTAGTGTATGTAAATGGAATCAGGTGCGCTACCTGTGTCAGGAACACTTATAAAAAGGTCAACATAAAAAATCGGCATGTAAACGTCAACCTTAACTACAAGCTGGAAGTGAAGAGTTAGTGAAAAGGTGAATGAAAAAATATAAATCAATTGAGTGCAAAGTCCATCAGGAGGCTAGTTAGCGTCCTTATTAGATGACCCTCAGCGGTATACATTTTCACTGAGACAAAGTCCTTCAGTCAGATGAGGAATATAGTCTTCATTACATGTTTTCACAAGCCAAGTAATGGTAAAAAAGCTGCTTACCAGATATGTAGGACCCCTATTACAGAGATCTTAAGGGCTCGGATGTGTCAAATCTTTCAGGCAGGAACAGCTGATTTTAAACTTCAAGCAAGACTCCATCCTCCTCAGACCGTTCAGAGCGCCGTAATACCGGTGCAGAGAGCTGCAGTGTTCTCCTTACAAACTTTGTTTCAATGGGATCACTCGAGGAAAAAAGGCGCTCCATAGTGTAGCAAGTTAATAAAATTCCTTTATTCCAAATGATGGATAGCTGACATCATATAGGCATATAGCAGAGCAGAAAATTTCAAACGAGCAACACAGCCGTGGCAAAGCCAGCCAGCTGATATGTGGTGACGTCAGATCCTGTAGCTAAACCCCATGAGCTATCATTTTAGGTCTTAAAGAATGGAGGCATCTCCTCGAAGGTACCACTGTGCCGGTCCTCATTTTGACTGACCATAAGAATCTCACATCCTTGTCTGAGGCTAAAGTCTGAGGCTAAACGCTTATCTCTCAGAAGAGCGCGGTGGGCTCTTTTTTTGTCAAGCTTCAATTACATAGTCTCTATGTAATAACTAAGGATGTAAGGGCTGACGAATTGTCGCAACAGTTTTCCTCTGCTTCCAAGATTGAGTCGATGTCTGTTTCTGTAACACCTCCCGAACACATTCTGGCTACTGTACGCACCAGTCCCACCTCACCTTTGGGTGACAGAATTCTTGCTGCTCAGATCCAGTCTCTCCCGAGAAACCTGGTGACCGCTGCTTTGTCCCCGAGAATCACCACAATGCTTTGCTCCAGACTTACCATTCTCCCAAGGCGTCTGGCCACCCAGGGAAGGATCAACACTGTTGGGCTATTTCTCAACAATTCTGATGGCCTAGTAAGAAACCATTACGCCTTCCAGTGGGCTTCCTACAACCCATACCCAATGGAGAGAGGCCTTGGACCCACCTGTCTATGGATTTTATTGCGGAGTTACCCAACTCCCAGGGCAACACAGTTATTCTTATGGTGGTTGACTGGTTCTCGAAAATGTCACATTGTTTTCCACTAAAGAAGTTGCCCACATCCAAAGAACTGGCATCCATTTTTGCTCGGGAGATCTTTCGGTTACATGGGCTACCCAAGGTTATCATCTCTGACAGGGGTACCCAGTTTGTCTCCAGGTTTTGGTGAGCCCTTTGTGCACAGTGAGGAATTCAGCTTTCCTTCTCCTCTGCGTATTACCCGCACTCCAGTGGGGCCGCAGAACGAGCCAACCATGCCTTGAAGCAGTTTCTACACTGCTATATTTCTGAACACCATAACAACTGGTCAGACCTCCTACTTTGGCAGAGTTTGCTCACAATAGTGCCGTCAATACCGCTTCCCGATTGTCTCAGATTATAGAGAATTATGGTTTTCAAGCATCCATGTTGCCAGACTCATTTGTTCCTCAAAGAATTTCTGTGTTAAAGGAGCATCTCCACGATCTTTGTTCCACTTGAGTGCAGGTCCAAGAGTCCTTGCAACATGCCAGTGAGAGGTACAGACTCCATGCTGACCGCCAACGCCTACCTGCGCCTTCCTACCAGGTTGGGGAGAGGGTCTGGCTGTCATCTCGTAAACCTCAGACTCTGTGTTTCCTCAGTGAAACTGGGCCTTTCTGTATCCTCCGAAGGATCAACCCAGTGGCTTACACATTAGACCTTCTGTCAGGTCACCTGAGTCCAGGTGACATATGCACTCCACTGGGGTCTGGAATGCACCGCAAGGAAGTGGACCCTACGGCTGACTGCTGCAGATGGAGCTCTAGGTGATACAGGAGAGCAGGTACTCTGTAGTACCAACACGGCTGACACTGGGAGCTAGAGCATGAGATTTCCCAGGCGTGGAATCTAAGAGCCAGAGGCCCCTAGTGGTGGGGATAGATTTAGCTGCAGTCTGACTCCAGGTCGCGACCCCTAGGGCCTCCCAGCTCACTCTCATGGTAGACTACAGGGAGGTAAAGAGGAAGTATCAGACTGCGACAACAAAGCATAGTCAGGAGATAGCCAAAGGTCGGGGTAACAAGATAGTAAGGATAGTCAAGAACAAGCCAAGATCGGTAACTGGAATCAGACGTAAAACACAGAGCAAGTAGCACACGGAAGCCAAAAATACTAGTTCCCTGATAGGGGCTGGGGTGGAGCCATGCTTTGAGGAGAGATTACTTAAGCAGCCAGGTGAGAGTGGCTGGCCTCTTAAGACACATTGAGAGGTAAGCTGACAGACAAACATTACCGCATATCCATGACACCTTCCTTCTAACATGCGTATTTCAAATATTTTTCATGTCTCCTTATTAAAACCTTTGGTGTGCAACCGCTGGTGAGATACAATTGATCATTAACTACCATAGTTTCCATGGGCACATACAGTACCTGGTTCATTGGCAAGGGTGCGGCCTGGAGGAACACTCTTGGGTCTCATCCTTGGACGTACATGCTCGTGTCCTCCTCTGTGCTTTCCATAGATGTTTTACCCTCAAACCTGGTGGTCCTTTGAGGGGGAGGGGTCCTTGAGGAGGGGGTACTGTCAGGGCTGGGCTCACAGCCCTCCCTTCTCTGTGCTCAGGTTACTCAGCTATAGGTTAATTGCCAGTACTCATCGTTCCTGTTGATCATCTCCTGCTCGTCAGTGTCATGGTTATGCAATAGAGTTTCTCTGTCAGCTTACCTGTCTCAATGTGTTTATCTCTAAAGACCAGCTGCCTCTCACCTGACTGGTTTTATAACCTCTCCTCTAAGCATGGCCCCACCCCAGGCCCTATCAGGGAACCCTATATTAACCTGTGCACTGCAAGCCAGCAGTGTCGATCAACCATTGTGTGTTAACTTTCGTGTGTACTTGCTGTGTTTCCTACGTCTGATTCCAGTTACCGACTTTGGCCTGTTCTTAACTATTCCTGTCTGCTTGTGACCCTGACCTTTGGTGTGTCCCCAACCATCCCTGTTTGCCTGTGACCCTGAACCTTGGCGTGAACTCTGTTGTCCTTGTCTGCTTGTGGCCCCGACCTTGGCTTGTCCCTTACTTTCCTTGTTGTTCCAGCCTGCTGCCTCCTTCCTCTTCTCCTGTAGTCTACCGTGAGCGTGAGCTGTGAGACCCTGGGGGCTGCGACTTGGAGGCAGACTGCAGCGCAGTCCATCCTCACCACTAGAGGCTCTGGTGAACACCCGCTGGCTCTTAGACTCCGCGCCCTGGGGAATCTATGCTCTAGCTCCCAGTGGGATCTGTGTCAGTGATCCAGTAGACCTGCTTACTGAACCTCCCAGGGTTCAATCCGCAGCAGTCAGTCCTAGGGTCCACTACCTAGCGGTGCACTTCTGACTCCTACTGAGTGCATCTGTCACCTAGCCTCAAGGTGACCTGAAAGTCAGTCAAGCCCACAGCCAGTCCCCTCTGGCTTTTTAAACTGCCTGGTTCATTTCTTCAATGCCTTCGCCTTGGTCAACATATCTAGAGACTCTCTGCTGTGTACCTGTTGAAGACTTGCCTGGCTGATGTTCCTTCATGTTACTTATCCTGTCTGCTGCCTCTAACTACGCTGATCTCTGGCTTCCTGATTTCCTGGCTTGTTCTGACTACCTGATTTGGCTACCAAACCCTGGCTTGTTTTGACTACGTTTACCAGTTGTACCATTTATTGAGATTATATATATATATATATATATATATATATATATATATATATATATACACACAGTTGTACTCATAAGTTTACACACTCTGACAGAATTTATGATTTCTTGGCCATTTTTCAGAGAATATGAATAACACAAAAACTTTTATTTCACTCATGGTTAGTGTTTGGCTGAAGCCATTTATTATCAATCAACTGTGTTTACTCTTTTTAAATCATAATGGCAACCGAAACAACCAAAATGACCCTGATCAAAAGTTTACATACCCCAGTTCTTAATACCGTGTATTGCCCCCTTTAACATCAATGACAGCTTAAAGTCTTTTGAAGGTATTTGTGGATGAGGCGCTTTATCTTCTCAGATGGTAAAGCTGCCCATTTCTCTTGGCAAAAAGCCTCCAGTTCCTGTAAATTCTTTGGCTGTCTTGCATGAATTGCAGGTTTGAGATCTCCTCAGAGTGGCTCAACGATATTGAGCTCAGGAGACTGAGATGGCCACTCCAGAACCTTAACTTTATTCTGCTGTAGCCAATGACAGGTTGATTGGCCTTGTGTTTTGGATCATTGTCATATTGGAATGTGGAATGTGATGAATGCAAATGTTCCTCTAGTATTTTTTGATTACATACTGCATTCATCTTGCCAACAATTTTGACCAAATTTCCTGTGCCTTTGTAGCTCACACATCCCCAAAACATGAGTGATCCACCTCCATATCTTTCATCATAGGCCTTGTTGACTCCTCTCCACATGTAGCATTTATGGTTGTGGCCAAAAAGCTCAATTTTGGTCTCATCACCCCAAATGGCTTTGTGCCAGAAGGTTTGAGCCTTTTCTCTGTGCTGTTTGGCGTATTGTAAGCGGAATACTTTGTGGCATTTGTGTAGTAATGGCTTTCTTCTGGCTACTCGACCATGCAGCCCATCTTTCTTCAAGTGCCTCCTTATTGTGCATCTTGAAACAGCCACACCACATGTTTTCAGAGAGTCCTGTATTTCACCTGAAGTTATTTGTGGGTTTTTCTTTGCATCCCGAACAATTTTCCTGGCAGTTGTGGTTGAAATTTTAGTTGGTCTACCTGACTGTGGTTTGGTTCCAACAGAAAAAAATATATAAAAAGGCCTTCGCGCTATTATATGTGCTAAAACAAACTAATAAACATAAACATCAAAGGTGAAGTGATAAATAATGAAGTATATAGTGCATAAAAGTGCAGTGTATAAAATAAATCACAGCTGTCTGCAGCAGAACCTGAAGTGTATCACAATCCACTCACAGTAAAATAAAAGCTAAAAGTGATCCCGCGCTACAGCAAAAGGCTCAAAGAAATTAAAACATATAAATAACCCTGCAGTGTCTAAAGGTGAACAGATGATAATCCTCTTAAGTGTAAAAATATATATAAAATAAACGGATGAATCCAAAGGCAAGAAGAGTAATAATCGTCTCTTAAAAATAAATAATAAATAATAGAATAAAGTGCATAAATAAGTGTCTGTGCAAAAAAATGCAAAGAAGGTCCAAAAGGACAGTGGGCATGGAGAGGTAAAAATCCAAGAATGAGCTCACAGAGCCCTCACCTTCATAACTTGAAAATAAAGCATGTAATGGACAGGGATCCGTTGTGTAGTTGCCACTTCAGCCACCAGGGGGCCCTCTATTCCACTGTATGCACGGCCAAGTGTCACTCTAGGCCCATAGGAAAGGAGTGATCCTGTTGTGTAATCCGATATCCACCACTAGAGGGTCCTCTACATCACTAAAAGAGCGACCTCAAATAAACATCCCATCCAAGTCCTCATCCGACCTCGTCACCTCCGCTCAAGGGGGGGGGGGGGGGCGGGCGGAGAATAAGGGTAAGAGAGGGTGGGTAGAGGTGGGGAGAGAAGAAATTCCAGATGGTGTAGTACGTTATATCAAAACAAGGTTTAATTCAAATGTAATAATGGACTCTTACAATACACAAGTTAAAAACAGGCAAGAATCATCACACGAGGCGTCCGAACGCCACTCTTACGTCACTTCCGGTGCACTTTCAACCTACGACCACTCCCTACGCGTTACGTCATCACGTGACTTCATCAGGGGATGAAGTCACGTGATGACAAATATATCACAGGTGAGGATGGTTACCTTTTAATAGCCATTCAAACCCCTTTGTGTCATGTTGTGTGCATGTTATCAGGCCAAAATCACCAGGGTGAAATAATTTTTTTGTGTGTTATCATTCATATTCTCTGAAAAATGGACAAGAAATCTTAAATTCTGCCAGGGTATGTAAACTTATGAGCACAACTGTGTGTGTGTGTGTGTGTGTGTATAATTTTCATACTTATAGGGCGTACACACGGTCGGACTTTGTTCGGACATTCCGACAACAAAATCCTAGGATTTTTTCCGACGGATGTTGGCTCAAACTTGTTTTGTCTACACATGGTCGCACAAAGTTGTCGGAAAATCCGATCGTTCTAAACGCTGTGACGTAAAACACGTACGTCGGGACTATAAACGGGGCAGTGGCCAATAGCTTTCATCTCTTTATTTATTCTGAGCATGCGTGGCACTTTGTCCGTCGGATTTGTGTACACACGATCGGAATTTCCGACAACGGATTTTGTTGTTGGAAAGTTTTATCTCCTGCTCTCCAACTTTGTGTGTCGGAAAATCCGATGGAAAATGTCCGATGGAGCCCACACACGGTCGGAATTTCCGACAACACGCTCCGATCGGACATTTTCCATCGGAAAATCCGACCGTGTGTACGGGACATTACAATCCAAATAAATTTGAAGTGCAGACTTTCAGCTCTAATTCAAGGGGTTGAACAAAAAATATCAAGTACAAATTTTAGGAACTGCAACCATTTTTATACATAGCCCCCCCCCCCCCCCCATTTTCAGAGGGTCAAATGTAATTGGACAAATAAATATAATCATAAATAAAAATGTTCATTTTTAATATTTTGTTGAGAATCCTTTACTGGCAATGACTGCCTGAAGTCTGGAACCCATGGACATTACCAAAGACCAAAGGGTTTCCTTCTTTCTGATGCTTTGCCAGGCTCTAACTGCAGCTGTCTTGTTCTCTGTTTGTGGGTCTTTCTGCCATTAGTTTTGCCTTCAGCAAGTGAAATGCACGCTCAATTGGGTTGAGATCAGGCGATTGACTCGGCCATTGCAGAATATTCCATTTCTTTTCCTTCAAAAGCTCCTGGGTTGCTTTTGCAGTGTGTTTTGGATCATTGTCCATCTGTACTGTGAAGCGCCGTCCAATCAACTTTGCTGCATTTGGATAAATCTGGGCTGACAGTATATTTCTAAACACTGCATAATTGATCCAGCTGCTTCTGTCTTCTGTCACATCACCAATAAACACCAATGACCCAGTGCCACTGGAAGCCATGCATGCCCATGCCATCACACTGCCTCCGCCATGTCTTACAGATGACGTTGTGTGCTTTGGATCATGAGCTGTTCCAAGCCTTCTCCACATTTTTTTCTTCCCGTCATTCTGGTACAGATTAATCTTAGTTTCATCCGTCCAAAGAATGCTTTTCCAGAACTGGTCTGGCTTTTTTAGATGTTTTTTAGCAAAGTCTAATCTGGCTTTTCTATTTTCAGGCTTATGAATGGTTTGCACCTTGTGGTGAACCCTCTGCATTTGCTCTTGTGAAGTCTTCTCTTGCTTGTAGACTTTGACAATAATACGCCCACCTCTTGGAGAGTGTCCTTCACTTGCCTGGATGTTGTGAATGTTTTTTTCTTTACCATAGAGAGGATCCTATGATCATCCATGTACCAAACTGTTAATTTGGCCACTCCTAATGTTGCTGCCATCTGTCTGATGGATTTGTTTTTCATTTTTGAAGCCTTACAATGGCCTGTTTCACTTGCATGGACATCTCCTCTGAACGCATGATGTTAGCGGTAAAGCGCTGCTAGTTTTAACGGCGCTTTACCGTCGTTTTAGAGACGCTTTTCGGCCGCTAGCAGGGCGCTTTTAGAATTTTTATGGTTAAAAGGGTCTGCAAAGCACCACTGCCGAGGCACTTTGGCACTGCTGCCCATTTCAATAAGCAGGGGCGCTTTAGGAGCGGTGTATGCACCTGCTCCTAAAGCTCCCCAAACATGCTGCTTGCAGGACTTTTTTTAAAGCCCTGCCAGCACAGTCCCCCAGTGTGAAAGCCTGAGTGCAGATGAGGCATTTTTCAGGCACTTTACAGGCGCTATTTTTAGCGCTAAAGCTCCTGAAAAGCGCCTCCAGTGTGAAAGGGGTCTTACTGAGAGTGTGCACTTTCAACCCATATCCATTATATAACTATAGTTTGAATATGTTTTCGTAAATACCTGAAAAAAAAACTAAAATTGTGCCTGTGTCCAAATATATATTTACTTAACTATATACAGTGGGGACAGAAAGTATGCAGACCCCCTTAAATTTTTCACTCTTTGTTATATTGCAGCCATTTGATAAAATCATTTAAGTTAATTTTTTTCCTCATTAATGTACACATAGCACCCCATATTGACAGAAAAACACTGAATTGTTGACATTTTTGCAGTTTTATTAAAAAAGAAAAACTGAAATATCACATGGTCCTAAGTATTCAGACCCTTTGCTCAGTATTTAGTAGAAGCACCCTTTTGATCTAATACAGCCATGAGTCTTTTTGGGAAAGATGCAACAAGTTTTTCACACCTGGATTTGGGGATCCTCTGCCATTCCTCCTTGCAGATCCTCTCCAGTTCTGTCAGGTTGGATGGTAAACGTTGGTGGACAGCCATTTTTAGGTCTCTCCAGAGATGCTCAACACCAACACCTGTCGAGTTGGTTCGCGATTGCTTTACACGTTAGCATGGAGTGACAGGTGCGCTTTAATTTTTTAAAAATTGTATTTTTTATTTTTACACTGTACCTTTAATTTTTTTTATTGCTTATGTAAACATCCCCTGTGATAGCAATAGGCACTGATAGGTCCTCTTTACTGAGACATCTGGGGTCTATCAGACTCCAGATCTCTCCTCTGCCCTTAAAAGCTTTGGATCATACCAAGATTGGTATGACCCAATGCTTTTTTCAAACCAGTAATGGTTGGTTTACAACCAGGGAAACTGGAAGTGACAAAATAGGATTTTTATAACAGCTTACCTGTAAAATCCTTTTCTTGAAGTACATCACAGGACACAGAGCCATAGTAGTTACTATATGGGTTATAGGCCACCTGTCAGAGAGGTTACCTGGTTGGGCGCCGGTGTGCGCCGGGGCGCGTTGGTGCGCGTGTTCCTGTGCGTGCTGGGGCACGTGTTCCTGGGGGCACCGGCGTGTCTGGTCTGGCCGGCCATGGCGTGCAGGGTGGTGTCCGGGCGTGCACGCGTTCGCGCTAGCGCGCGTTCGCCTATGGGCGTTACTGCGGGCGTGCCTGGTAGTGCTGGCGTGCACGCCGGTGTTCGGGGGCGCGTGCGGGTGCGCGGGCGAATCGGCGCATGCACGAGCGCGGCGTTTGGCGCCAATCGGCCTATTTAGGTCTGCCTCAATTCCTGTTCGGTGCTGCCTGATCAACAGCTCTGTGCCTAAGTTCCGTGATCCTCTCTGTGTTCCGTATCTCTGAAGTTTTGACCCGTTGTGACCCGGCTTGCCTTTTGGACTTCCTTGACTGCTGCCTGAACCCGACCCCGGCTTGTTTGATCCTGCTTCTGCCTGCTCCCTTTGTACCTTTGCTGCCAGCCCGTTGCCGACCTCTGCCTGTGTGTGACCAGCCTATAAGCTCCTGCTCAGCATCAGTTCCAGTGTTCCTGAGTTCTACCCGCTGCTTGAAAGACCACCTTTCTCCAGGATCCATACACCAGGCCCTCATACCACTCCGTACTCGCGGGCTTCCTGTCTGCTCTATCAGGGGCCCCGAGTCGGATACGTAAGGGAGCCTACCCTCTGCCCAAGCGGACTCACCTGTCTGGTAAGTGAGGGACCTGACAGTATCAGGCAGCCATGACTGAGTCCGGGCAGGGGGCCTCCCCCATGGATGAACTTTGCAGGCACCTAGCGGGCCTCACCCAAGCGGTTAAAAGCTTACAGGAGGGCTATACAAGATTGGAAGGACAGGTCCAGGCCCTCTCAGCATCTCCTCAGGGAGCAGCACCTGCTAACCCCTCCACATCTCCAGCAGGTGCAGGCATCTTTTTTGTGGAGAAGAAAGATCACTCC
Source organism: Lithobates septentrionalis (assembly GCA_037952835.1). Lineage (NCBI taxonomy): Eukaryota > Metazoa > Chordata > Amphibia > Anura > Ranidae > Lithobates > Lithobates septentrionalis. Next base: position 135,325 of record JBBDGP010002449.1, read on the forward strand.
CTATGTCCCTGCATCGATTACCGGGAACTAAATAAAATTACTATAAAGAACAGATATCCGCTACCTCTAGTGCCCAAACTATTTCAGAGATTAGGATCTGCTACCGTCTTCACCAAGCTGGATCTCCGCGGAGCCTACAATTTGATCCGCATAAGAGAGGGGGACAAATGGAAGACGGCCTTTCGTACTCGATTCGGGCACTACGAGTACCTCGTCATGCCCTTTGGCCTGTGCAATGCGCCAGCCACATTCCAGCACTTCGTCAATGATGTCTTTCGTGACTTCCTGGACCTATACATCATCGTTTATCTGGACGATATCCTAGTTTTCTCTGCTTCCCTGACTGACCATCGCAAACACGTGCGAAACGTACTTACCCGACTCAGACAACATGGGCTTTATGCCAAACTCGAAAAATGTGAGTTCGAGCTCCAATCCATTCAGTTCCTAGGCCTGGTCATCTCTCCTGACGGTATCAAGATGGACCCGCAAAAAGTATCTGCTATCTTGGATTGGCCTGCACCTGTAGACAAAAAAGGAGTACAGCGCTTTATTGGCTTCGCCAATTTTTATAGAAAATTCATTAAAGGATTCTCTTCGATAATAACTCCCATTACGGAACTCATCAGACAGGGAACCCGGTTCTGCTGGACCCCTAAGGCGCAAGTGGCCTTTGAAAAACTCAAGGCTCTGTTTACTTCAGCCACTATCCTCATACATCCCAATCCTGCCTTACCTTTCGTATTAGAAGTGGATGCTTCCGAAGTTGCGGTAGGAGCCGTGCTCTCACAAAGACAAGGTGCTAAAGCGCTCCTGTTCCCTGTGGGATTCTTTTCACGCAAGCTTTCCTCTTCCGAGAGGAACTACGACGTGGGAGATCGGGAACTTCTAGCCATTAAGGCAGCTCTGGAAGAATGGCGTTATCTCCTGGAGGGTGCAGCTCACCCCATTTTGGTCTACACAGACCATAAAAATTTGGAATATCTAAGGACGGCTAAGAGACTAAAACCCCGGCAAGCCAGATGGGCACTTTCTTTTTCCCGATTTATATTCCACATCACCTACAGACCCGGATCCAAGAATGTCAAATCCGACGCTCTCTCCCGCATGTTCCTTGATTCAGAGAAGACCCTGCCTCCAGACACCATCCTCCCTTCTGGGAATTTCCTGGTCTTACAGGAGGATCTAATCTCTCAGATCAGACAGTCCTCTATGGGAATGTCATCACCTGCTGAAGCTTGTACCAAAGATGGGCTGTTCTTGTACAAAAACAAAATTGTGGTCCCTGAGGAGCTAAAAGTACGGGTGTTAAACTTGTGCCATGATCACAAATTGGCCGGTCACTTCGGCACACAGAAGACAATTGATCTAGTCCAACGCACCTTCTGGTGGCCTCACCTTGTTAAGGATTGCAAGGAATACGTTGAGTCCTGTAATACTTGTGCCAGAAGCAAGAATAGCCGGGCAAGGGCATGGGGTCTGTTGAGACCATTACCAGTCCCAGAGAGGCCGTGGGCCATGATTTCAATGGACTTTATTGTTGAACTCCCCCCATCAGAAGGTTTCTCTTCCATCTTCATTGTGGTAGACAGGCTGTCTAAAATGGCCCACTTTCTCCCCATGAAGGGCACCCCTTCGGCTATGGAAACCGCTACCATCTTTATCAAAGAAATTATCAGATTGCATGGAGTACCAACCAACATAGTTTCTGACAGAGGCGTCCAATTTACCTCCAGATTCTGGAAAGCCCTCTGTGGCTCCTTAGAGATTGAATTGTCATTTTCTTCGGCCTATCACCCCCAGTCAAATGGACAAACCGAAAGGACGAATCAGACCCTGGAGCAATACCTCCGCTGTTTTTCTGCATTCTCCCAGGACGACTGGGCTTCCCTGCTTCCCATCGCGGAGTTCTCCTACAATAACTCACTGCACTCAGCTACCAATCAGTCACCATTCTATGCTAATTATGGCTTCAATCCATCCTTCTTGCCTGGGTCTATACCCGAGTGCTCCGTCCCTGCAGTATCTGAAACCCTGCACTTTTTCTCAAATAACAACAAATTACTGCAGAATACCATGGCCAAAGCTCAGGAAGACTACAAAAGAATATTTGACAGGAAGAGACGCGGAGAACTTGCCCTGGAACCTGGCAACTCAGTCTGGTTATCTACTACTAACCTAAAGTTGGCCTGTCCGTCCAGAAAACTAGGCCCTAAATACTTGGGTCCTTTTCTGGTTAAAAGAAAAATTAACAATGTGGCATATGAACTTGATCTACCTAACGCCCTGAGGATACATCCAGTCTTCCATGTGTCCCTTTTGAAGCCGGTCACCCCCAATTCCTTTGTTGGCCGTAGTATCGGCCCACACAAGCCTATCCTAGTTAATGGCGAAGAGGAGTTCGAGGTGGAGGCAATTTTAGATTGCAGAAGAAGACGCAACCAAGTTCAATACCTTGTAAAATGGAAGGGCTATGGGCCCGAAGACAATTCTTGGGAGCCAGAGAGCAACTTGCACGCCAGGGAACTCCTACAGTCATTTAAAGCTTCTCATGCCTCAAAGATGGCCCAGCTGGGCATCCGGAGTCTGCCCTTGAGGAGGGGGCACTGTCAGAGAGGTTACCTGGTTGGGCGCCGGTGCACGCCGGGGCGTGTTGGTGCGCGTGTTCCTGTGCGTGCTGGGGCGCGTGTTCATGGGGGCACCGGCGTGTCTGCTCTGGCCGGCCATGGCGTGCAGGGTGGCGTCCGGGCGTGCGCGCGTTCGCACTAGTGCGCGTTCGCCTATGGGCGTTACTGCGGGCGTGCCTGGTAGTGCTGGCGTGCACGCCGGTGTTCGGGGGCGCGCTCGGGCGCGTGCGGGTGCGCGGGCGAATCGGCGCGTGCACGAGCGCGGCGTTTGGCGCCAATCGGCCTATTTAGGTCTGCCTCAATTCCTGTTCGGTGCTGCCTGATCAACAGCTCTGTGCCTAAGTTCCGTGATCCTCTCTGTGTTCCGTATCTCTGAAGTTTTGACCCGTTGTGACCCGGCTTGCCTTTTGGACTTCCTTGACTGCTGCCTGAACCCGACCCCGGCTTGTTTGACCCTGCTTCTGCCTGCTCCCTTTGTACCTTTGCTGCCAGCCCGTTGCCGACCTCTGCCTGTGTGTGACCAGCCTATAAGCTCCTGCTCAGCATCAGTTCCAGTGTTCCTGAGTTCTACCTGCTGCTTGAAAGACCACCTTTCTCCAGGATCCATACACCAGGCCCTCATACCACTCCGTACTCGCGGGCTTCCTGTCTGCTCTATCAGGGGCCCCGAGTCGGATACGTAAGGGAGCCTACCCTCTGCCCAAGCGGACTCACCTGTCTGGTAAGTGAGGGACCTGACACCACCTTTAGGTGATGGACACTGGCACACCCTAAGACAGGAAGTCCACTCCCTATATAACCCCTCCCACTACTGGGAGTACCTCAGTTTTTGTAGCAAAGCAATATACATGTATTAAAAGAGGGGAGGGACTTCTGTGTCCCGTGATGTACTCCAAGAAAAGGATTTTACAGGTAAGCTGTTATAAAAATCCTATTTTCTTTATCGTACATCACGGCACACAGAGCCATAGGAGTTACTATGTGGGATGTCCCAGAGCAATGCCAACTGAGGGGAGGGAGACACAACAAAAGTAGGGCACCATGAGACCAGAGGACTTATGCTGCTGCCTGCAGCACACTGCGCCCAAAGGCGATATCCTCATGCCTTTTTACATCAACCTGATAGAATCTGGTAAATGTATGGACTGAACACCAAGTTGCGGCCTTGCAGATTTGAGCCATGGAGGCTTGGTGATGCACTGCCCACAAATCACTAACAGCCCTGGTGGAGTACGCTTTGATTTGAGAGGGTGGAATCTTCCTCTTCAAACCATAAGTTTGAACTATTACTTGCCAAATCCATTTAGAAAGAGTAGATTTCAATGCTGCCTGTCCTTTTTTAGGACCTTCAGGCAACACAAACAAAACATCAGTTTTTCGAACCTGAGCAGTCGCCTTCAAGTAGACTTTGACTGCTCTCACCACATCAAGAGAATGTCGTGACTTTTTGTTACGTACCTAAAGGGTGAGCCCGAATTGCAGAGGATGGCTTCTCCTACGCCTCCGACTCGAGAGCCCCTGATAGTGGTGACAGGGGTGCAGGAGTGCGGAGTGGTATGAGTGCCTGGCAGGATCAACAGCAGAAGGATCAGATGGCCGGCACAGCTGACGGGATGGATCAGTAGACAGGAACTGCAGACTGGACAACTCAGCAGACAGGACAGCAGACTGGATGGATCAGGCAGACAGGTGAGCAGCCTGGATGGCTCAGCAGACAGGCCCAGCAGACTGGATGATCAGCAGACAGATGAACAACCTGGATGGCTCAGCAGACAGGCCCAGCAGACTGGATGATCAGCAGACAGGTGAACAGCCTGGATGGCTCAGCAGACAGGCTCAGCAGATTGGATGATCAGCAGATAGGTGAACAGCCTGGATGGCTCAGCAGACAGGCCCAGCAGACTGGATGATCAGCAGACAGGTGAACAGCCTGGATGGCTCAGCAGACAGGCTCAGCAGATTGGATGGGAGTCCAGGATCGTCAGACAGGCTGGGTCGGTAAGCAGGCTGGCAGCAGAGGTACAAAAGGAGCAGGCAGAGGGATCGTCAAACAAGCCAGGGATCAGGTACAGGCAGATAACAGGAATAGTCTCAAAGCAAGCCGGGTCAAAACAGGAGCAGATATCAGGTTTTCAGGGAACACATACACATAGGGTGACCACATTTCCAAACTGCCATTCAGGGACACCCCCCCCCCCGCGCGCGCCGCCCAAAAAGGATGGTTTTTGATACTTTTTTTTGCGGAGGAAGAACGGAGGGGGACACGGAGGAAGAACGGAGGGGGACACGGAGGAAGAACGGAGGGGGACACGGAGGAAGAACGGAGGGGGACACGGAGGAAGAACGGAGGGGGACACAGAGGAAGAACGGAGGGGGACAGCAGCAGAACGGAGGGGGACACGGAGGAAGAATGGAGGGGGACACAGAGGAAGAACGGAGGGGGACACAGAGGAAGAACGGAGGGGGACACAGAGACAGAACGGAGGGGGACACAGAGGAAGAACGGAGGGGGACAGCAGGGCGGAGGGGGACATCAGCAGAATGGAGGGCGACACGGAGGAAGAACGGAGGTGGACAGCAGCATAACGGAGGGGGACACGGAGGAAGAACGGAGGGGGACACGGAGGAAGAACGGAGGGGGACACGGAGGAAGACACGGAGGAAGAACGGAGGGGGACACGGAGGAAGAACAGAGGGGGACACAGAAGAACAACGGACGGGGACACAGAAGAAGAATGGAGGGGGACACAGAGGAAGAACGGAGGGGGACACAGAGGAAGAACGGAGGGGGACACGGAGGAAGAATGGAGGGGGACAGCAGCAGAACGGAGGGGGACATGGAGGAAAGATGGAGGGGGAGAGCAGCAGAACTGAGGGGGAGTGGGGGGGACAGCAGCAGAACTGAGAGGGAGTGGGGGACAGCAGCAGATCTGAGGGGGGTGGGGGACAGCAGCAGAACTGAGAGGGAGTGTGGCTGTGTGGGGGACACAGCAGCAGAACTGAGGGGGGTGGGGGTCTGGGGACAGCAGCAGATTTGAGAGAGGGAGTGTGCTGTGTGCATGCATTGCTCATGACTGTGGAAGTTACACTAACCTTTCAGGAAGTACTCTGGCGGGCGGACCTCGTGGGCGGGAGGGAGCCGGAGCCCGGAGGGAGGGAGGACTCGGACGAGGAGGAGGCGGCTCAGTCAGGACTCAGTCACGGCGGGCAGGCGGGCAGCTCGGAGTCGGCCCGGGTTGCGCTGCTGGCTGGCCGCTGGCAATGTGCGGCTGCTGTAGTCGGCTCGGCGGCGGCTCCGGGTCCGGGACTGGCAGTGCCAGGCACCACCACTGACTGGGGCTGGGCACAGGGCACTGTGGGCAGGCTAGTAAGCGTGGACAGGACTGTCTGGCTCTGCTGGCAGGCTGGCGGCTGCTCTCTTTCTCAGGCGCGCTGCTCAGCCGTAGAGTCTAGAGTGCGCCGTGCGGGATCCCACTGCACTGACTCTCCCACGTGCCTGTGAGTGCTGACGTGACGTCACTGGTTGCTAGACGCGGGGCGGGCGGCCCTAGCCTAGCAACCAATAAGCTGCCATATCTGTGTGTGTTTAAGGAAGAAAACTGCACTGTAAAATGATAAGGGTGGCAGTCGGACTGGTGCAAGCCGGCGGTGTGTGTTTTTTTTCATTCCGGGACACTGTATTGTCCCGGAATGAAGGTACCCGGGACACGGGACAAAAAACTCAAATAAGGGACAATCCCGGGCAATCCGGGACACGTGGCCACCCTACATACACAGAGCTGCAGAGCAAACAGCAATGATACAAGTGCCAGACAGGTTTAAATAACCCGCCAGACACTAACGAGTGCATGTGCGCGTGCGCATAGACGCCCGCAATCGTGCACCGATGGGTCTAATCTGCCTGTTACTGGCAGGATCTTCATGACACTTTTCTTCCGTAGAACCGAGTTGTGGAAAAAATGAAGGTAGAACAATATCCTGGTGTAGATGAAAACCTGACACTACCTTCGGTAGAAAGTTAGGATGAGGATGCAATACTACGCTATCCTTGTGAATAATTAAATATGGCTCTTTACAAGAAAGAGCAGCCAATTCTGATACCCTTCTTGCAGAAGATATGGCTACCAGAAAAACTAGTTTCCTTGTCAAAAGGACCGAGGGAATATGTTGTACCGGCTCTAAAGGCTGTTTCTGTAATGCCGACAGAACTAAATTCAAGTCCCAAGGGTTCAGGGGTAACCTAACCGGTGGATTAAGTCACGTTACCCCCTGTATAAAGCTACGGACCAAAGAATACGAAGCAAATGGTCGTTGAAACAATACCGATAAGGCCGAGACCTGGCCTTTGATAGTACTCAAGGCCAGCTTAATTTCTAACCCCATCTGCAGAAAGTCAAGGATTCTACCTCTGACATACTTTCTGGGATGCCAACCCCTGGATTCACACCAGGAAACATATGCCTTCTAGACTCTATAATATATGATTCTAGAGGCCGGCTTCCTTGCATTAATCAAGGTAGATACCACTGAACCTGACAGTCCACGCTTCCTCAGAATGTGGGTCTCAATAGCCAAACCGTTAAATTTAAATTTTATCAACCACCAACTGAGGCTCTGGCGCACCTTTGGAGACAGACATATTGGGAAATCTAGAGCTTGGATTTTCTTGTTCCAAGCTAATAGGATACTGTTTTGCAGCAGCCTCAAATGAAACAGAGCATAAGGAACAGCCTCGAATGAAGATACCATCTTTTCCAACAACCTCATGCAAAGCCGGATAGAAGGATTCTTTTTTTGCTTTGACCACCTGAATCAGTTCCTTTATGGCACTGATCTTTGCCTGGGGCAAGAATATCTTTTTCTGGGCTGTATCTATGATCAGATCCAAGTATTCTAATCTCCTTGACGGTTTTAAGGAAGATTTCTCTAGGTTGAGAATCCAACCTAGGTATTCCAGGTAGTTGACTGTGGTGAACTTTGGTCTAAGCGGGCAACCGACTGGTCTATCAAGAGCAGATCGTCTAGGTAAGGGGAAAATAGGCACATGGGGGCATGCATCCTTGATGTCGATTGACGCCAGAAGTTCTCCTCCTTGTAGAATGGAGACTACTGATCGGATTGACGGATATTCAGGAACCGGTTTAGATCTTTGAGATCTAGAATGGGTCTAACATCTCCATTTGGTTTTGGCACCATGAAAAGGTTTGAATAAAACCCAATCCCTGCTCTTGCATGGGGTCTGAGATCACTTTTTGAGACAAAAGATGGTCCAATGCTTGAAAGAGAGACTTCTTTTTCTCTGGATCCTTGGGAACGTTTGATCTGAGAAAACGAGGAGACGGGAACTCTCGGAACTCTAGCTTGTACCCTAGAGCTATTGAGGAAGTCACTCATTTGTCCCGACACTCTTCCTGCCAGACCCTTGAGAACTGCAGAAATCTTCCTCCCACTCGAGCGAGAGGGGGTGCCCCCTCATAAGGAGGCTTTAGTATTTTGCTTTGTAGGTTTCCTCCCCCAGGACTTCTTTTGTCCCTGGGGTTGACCCTGAGGTTTACCTCTTGAACCTGATGGCGGAGGCCGTTGTGACTGCCTGGAGGCTGATGCCCCTGGCACTGGAGAAGGAGTTTGTTTAAATGAAATACATTTACTCCTGTTCCTAACTGGCAAAAGGGTACTTGTTCCGCTAGAAATTTTTTGGATGTATTTATCCAAATCATCCCCAAACAGCCGTTCACCGCGGAAAGGAAAACTAGCCAGGAGCTTTTTGCAAGGCGCTTTGGCTGACCAATTTTTCAACCATAGTATTCTATGCATATGTACCAGCCCAAGCATAAGGCGCGAGGCCTGAATAATAGAATCTCTCATAGCGTCTATTGCAAAACATAAGGCACCTGGTAGCTCGGCTATATCCTGGGCCTGCTGATCAGGGATAACCTTGAGCACCTGTTTAAACTGGTCTTTCAAGGATCAACATACACCAATTGCTGCCACCGCAGGATGAGTCACTGAACCTGCCAGAGAAAATGCGTTTTTTAATAGGAATTCCAATTTTTTATCCATTGGATCCCTAAGCATTTGAGCATTGTGTACCGGACAAGTCAAACTTTTATTCACAGAGGATATAGCAGCATCAATTGCTGGTATCTCCCACTTTTTAGTGAATTTTTCCTCCATAGGATAAAGTGTTGAAAACTTTTTGGGAGGAAAAAAATGCTTATCTGGGTGATCAGAATACATAAGCTGTTCCAGCAATTAATGGACAAGAAAGGCATGCACAGCTTGAGGAGGCTTTAGCGAACCCAAACAAGAAGTGGGCTTATCAACCAACTCAGTTAAGGGTAGCATAAATGTGGAGCGGACCAACTCAGTAAGAGATTGCACCATCAATCTTTCAGATTGTCAAGCTGAATTAGGTCCTTCCGTATTTGACCCCTCAGAGGAGGAGTCATCAGCCTCTTCACGGTCTCCTGAGGGAAATTCGTCTTCTCCCGCCCCCAGTTCCTCTGTTTGAGGGTCCCGGGTAGTGGAAGGGGACCTGTCGCGTTTTGTCCCACTCTGGGAAGATGCGATTAAAGCCGCTAACCTTTCCTCTAATCATAGCTGAAGAAAAATCCTCTTCAGTAATATAGACAGGGGCTGCAGTGTTGGAAACAGTTGCAACATTTGACGGCCCTGATGGCTCACTCTGACCAACCACCTCAGATCACTCAGGGGAGGATGCCATTGTAGAGATGAGACTAAGCTTCTTAGAGCTTGAGGGAGACGCTTTTGAGCCCTTTTTGGGGTGTTTCTACCTCCCCTTCTGACCATAGCCTGATGCACAAATGCAGAGGTACTACCAGAAGAAATTGCACACACTGCTTGAGCAAATAGTTCAGCAACTGCCGCTGCTATTAATGCTCAGTCTGATGCTTCAGTAAATGTGCCAAGGGAATGCCTATGTCACCATTTACCTGCCCCATTCAGCTCTTGTGTCCCTCTGTCAGCTGATGTCAGCAAAATGGAGCTTTTTAAATGCAATCCCGCCAAGCCACGCCTCCTCCGTCTTCCCACCGCACCCCTTCCTCTTTTCAAAAGAGTGTTTTGACTCCAATCCGACGGGATCGGCGTGTGTGTGGGGGGGCAGCGAGGAGGAGAGCTGGTGACAAACCGCCGTGCAGAGGTGGTGGAGAACGGAGCGGCAACCGCCAATTGTTCTGACTTTGCCCTACCTATACAGGCAGAGGGGAAGAGCTTCTGCCCAGGTGGGGGGCGTTTTTAGAAAAAAATCCCCCCTGCAACATACCGGAGGCCTGGGACTGCTAGCCGGAGGGAAGTCTGCAGCTTCTGCTGACACAGAGCAATCTAAGGAAAGCATGAACACGGTACGTGCTCTTTACAGCCCCCAGAGTGGAGTTTAGGCATGACAACATTTACTTTTAAAGGAGACAAACCATAAGAAACTTTAAAATTCCTTAGGAATCTCCACTTACCTTATCCCGCCACAGGGATTCTGTGGTAAAACAACAGACCCAATTTTCACCCCTCACCGTGGGCTCCGTTAAAAAACCTTCAGGGACCAGGGCCCCTTTTTCTCAGGGGATCCACACCCCTGGATCCGTAAAGCACCCAGCCAGGAAACTTTATTGCTGAAAAAACCAAAGCACTGGATCCCGGGGTTCAGCTCTCTGAAAAGAGCAGCATTATGGACTAAACCTTGGATCTTCCACCACGAGGCCCGGGTACCATTCAATTCAGCCTGAAAAGATACTTTGAATGGATCCGGTTGCATAGCTTGCCCCAGCAAAAGATTACTCAGCATAGCACATCTTTACTCGTGACCAACACCTAAGACACTGGCGGAAAAAAAACTGAGGTACTCCCAGTAGTGGGAGGGGTTATATAGGGAGTGGACGTCCTGTCTTAGGGTGTGCCAGTGTCCATCACCCCATAAAGCTGGCCTATAACTCACGTAGTAACTACTATGGCTCTGTGTCTCGTGATGTACGATAAAGAAATATTTGTTGCTACCGGTTTCTTAGACCACAGAGATGATCAGGGCCGCTTCGGTCCCCGATCAGCTCTATGGTCAGCCAGCAGAACCGTTGACTGCAAGAGAGCCCGGGAAGGGTGTGAGGAAGGGGGGAACTTGTAAAAGAAATTCAGTGGTTAGGATTGCGTTTACAAAAAAGTGCTTTGCTGTCTCTAAAAAAAATAATACTGGAATGATGCCTGCAGGTATCATCTCAGTATAGCACCTGAAATGGAAAGTCCCCCCCCGATGTACCTGTACGTCGTAGTGTGGGAAGTGGTTCAAATATTTTACTGCTCGTTCAGAATATGTAAATAGTTTAGTGCGCATAGTCTGGGTGCAGGTTCACTTTAAAATACAGCTGTCTTCATGGTAGTGATAACTGGAGAGGTTTCACTGAGGCTTCTATTGTAAAGAGCAGAGAAAAGAAGTGGTGATAAAATATAATTTCATATGATAAAAATTATTTATGAGAAATAAAGCTTTTAGTAGTTGTCTATCAGCTGAGCCTAATACTTGTTATACAAATGTTTTATTAAAAATGTCATCAAATTAAAGGCACTGACATTAATATACAAAAGTCAAATGTATACATGCATAGTAAAATATACAAAGTAGTAGCGTTTTAACATAAGGGTCATAAAATAGAACAAAGAGCTTTTGCATTGAGCTTAATCATGTAGTTGGTTAGAATGGTATAGGATCCTCTTGCACAGTGATTTGGTTAATACACCAAACACTTCTATTGACAAAATAATAGAAATCCAACAAAGTCAGTACTAAATATATATATTTTTTAAGGTTAGTGCATGCCCTATAGAAAATTCTACATTGCCTTCAGTGTGTTCACATAATTGTCAGCAATAGTCATGGTGCGCACATGTAACATGTACAGATATTTCTGTTAGCTGTCTCTTCCCATGCTAGAAGGCAGGATAACGTGACATAGTACATCCTATGAAGCAATGCCATAAGAAATTAGCCGCCCTATGACAGCCTATTACAGTTTCCTGATGTTATGTGAAAAAAAGGCACCACTGCATCCCTTCAGATGTGCACACCTCATCCTCCCCCCTGGAGGCTCACCGTTGTAGATTGTATTCATTGATATCACATGAAAACATAAACTGAGTTATAATGATGTCTTCCTCCTAAAGGCAGCAGTATAACCCAGCTATCTTATTTACATTTGGATGTGTGCCCCTTAAAGTCCAGTCAAATACTAATTATACAACTGTACTTAAACCTGCTCCTACCCCCATTCTAAGCCCTATTCTAATTACCCTGTAAAGGAAAGATGTCTATACTTACCTATTCTGGCCCGGGCACATGATCTCCTCAGCGGTTGCCTTCAGTGAAGAGGAGAGATCGCTGACAATGACTGCAGAGCCTGGAAAGTGACATCCTCCATAGGCAGTGGCGGCTGGTGTTTTTTTTGTTTTTTGGACGGGGGCAGCAAACAACCCCCCCCTGCTGTTTGCCGGTCAATCTGGCACTTACCTCATCGGCGGCAGCGGGTGGCAGGCGGCGTGGTGCAGCAGCTTTGTGTCCTCTCCTTCATGGCGGCTTTCAGCTCCTCCCCTCCTCCTCCTAGGCATCCAATAGGATTACCTGTCCTTTCAGCCAATCAGGTGACTGGTGTCAAAACTGGCTCCCTGATTGGCCGGGAGGAGGATCAGCGTTACAACAGCGAATATTCATTCGCTCTTGCAAGACACCTGGGTGGGATCGGAGCGCACTTTCTGCGACCCAAGCCCTCCCTATATAGCCTCTAGCTCTATTTGGAGCTTCAAAAAAAAAACAGCTACTCCACATTGGAATCCATGCACAAGGTGTCCTGAAAGGAGCCGGACGCATGGATGGTTGGGGGGGTTTGCGCCCGTGCGCCCTTAATGGATGGGCCGCCCCTGCCCATAGGCATACTCTGAGGCAACCATTGTCGGCTGTCCCTCCTCTACACTGAAGCCGGCACAGGGAGCTGATCATGTGACTGGACCCGAGCACCTTCAGAATAGGTACGTTTAGGCATCTATACAGGGTAGTTAGAATAGGGCTTAGAATGGAGCAGGTTTAAGTATAGTTAGTATTTGTCTGAACTTCCACTTTAATGAACGATAAAGAAATAGAATGAACCTCTTTAGTTCTTGCCTATTCTATTCTAATACTTTTTGCTGTCACAGAACATCACGTTTCTGATATAGGGGATCTGTTAGGACAGCTGCTATTACCCGATTCCTAATTCTAGAACAGACACATCACTATATTTAATGCTGCAAGTGTGTGATTTGCTCTGGAACTAGCTTTGCTTCAGAAAGTCGGACAATGTGAGTCTCCAGTGCTGTATAGGTACTTTGGTTGTGCTCAACCCAATAGAACACCTTTGGGATGGATTAAAGCGTAGATTGCGAGACAGACCTTCTCATCCACATCAGTGCCTGACCTCACGAATGCTCTTCTGGAATAATGGTCAAACATTCCCATAGACACACTCCTAAACCTTGTGGACAGCCTTCCCAGAAGAGTTGAAGCTGCAAAGGGTGGGCCAACTCAATATTAACTAAGACTGGGATGCCATTAAAGTTCATGTAAAGGCAGGTGTCCCAATACTTTTGGTAATATAGTGTATATGCGGGTGCGGTTTGCAGTCCAGGGGTCGGTGCATTTCTGGTCACTGGTTCAGGTGCGATTCAGGTCTGAATTTTTGCCTGAATTTACACCTGAACTGCCCCAGACATGTGTGAACCGCCTCCATTGAGAGCCAGTCACGTTCACATGTCATGCAAATTGGATGCGGTTAAAAACATATCCAATCTGCACATATGTGGCCTGGGCCCTAGTGGTAGATGCTTCAGGGTGGTGTTAATGGAGGAAAAATGTTGATGTCATTAATAACGTTTTTACATTTGTAGCTTTCATTAAAGTAATACCTGTAGGATTGCCACTTTTTCTTCAAGCCAATCCCGAACACTTTAGCGGCGCACAGCAAAACATTTTTTTTTTAGCATACACTATAGGACTGTAACGGACCTGGGACACCAAAGAGAAAAGTAACGTGGCGCACATAGTGCCCCCTCACACTCCAGTCAGGCCCTGTTCTGAACCACATTCCTGTCTGAATATTGTGTCCGGGTGTCAGGCGGTTTGAAACCCGGACACATGATTCAAAACTCGAACTGTCCAGGTGAATCCCGGACAGGTGGCAACCCTAAATACCTGTTGATCCTGCCATGACAGTCCTTGTTCAGGCACATCCCTTTATAATGTGACAAAACTTTATCCTTGTCTCCCAATCGGTCTCCTGTGTTGTCACCCTGTCACTTTCAGTGGAGACAATAAGTGGCTCACCAATAGGAAACAGGTTTCCTTTAACACGGTGTAAAAAGCAATGGATTGGCAGAATAAGACCCAGGAATCAGCACCTGCACATCAGCACCCAGACAATGCCTGGAAAGAGCAAAGTTCATCCTCAGTTAAAGGGATGCTGGGGATGCCCCATTTCCTCTAAGCTGGGGTATCACTGTTCTAGCTATGCAGAAGGGAGGAGATTGGGAAGCCTGCTGGGAGCTTCCCATCCATGTAAGGTAAGGTAAAGTAGCCAAGCTCAGCTTCTCCTAATATGGACATGCTCTCTCCCCTCCATTGGATTGGCCAAGCCCCGGTGATGTCACTGGGTTTGCAAGAGGCAGACTGTAGCAGCACTGTGCTGATAGATAGGGATCAATGTAACAGAATGGAATAATCCATTGAGAGACGCCTAATGTTGTATTATGTAAAGTAACCGTGCACGCGTCCTGCTAAAGCAAGGAAAGCGGGATAAAAAGAAGTTTACACAATCTTGTGAATGAAATCCCTGTAACTCCCACTGAGAAATATTTTGTAATACAGAGATTAGAGCCATGGCATAGTGGGATAAAAGCCTAGACGATGATTACTTCTTTATTAATGTTACTAGTATTACGGGCAGAACTATACACGCTGCCTGGAGAACTACAAATCCTACAGATTCCCAGAGGGGACTGTTAGGGATCGTTCACATCATGTCCATTCAGCTGCCCTGATCGGCATAGAGGCAAAGGCACATAGAAAACAATTGTTTGCTTTTTCACTGATGTTTAGTGAAAATTTTCAATACGGGAATGAAAGAAAAGAGGTGCATCTGGAAACAGCAGTACATGCAAAAAGTCATAGCATGGACGATTGTAAATGCAAGGTCTGAAAAAGTTACAAACAGAATATATTTATTTTTGAACCATATATCAACTTAAGCCAGCCATAGATGGATTGAATCTCGGCCGGTTCAGCAATTTTGATCAATCAACCAGCTTGGGTACAACCAGGATGTCGGATTTTTGGCATGCAATCACTGCCAGTGGCTATAGCCGCGAGCAGTAATCTTTCCTGCAACACATGGTTATGTAGCGCCCTCCTAGATAGGTGCTAGTGAGTGTATATAGTTTTTTTGGGTTTCTCTGCTTAACAGGGAGACAGCCAGGCAAATTTAATATATGTGATGTCTGCTTAACAGAGAGCTGTGATTGTTTGATAGAGTCTGCTCAGTGTGCTCTGGTGCTGCTCATGCTGTCTTGGAGGTTTCACACTGGCCCAATAGTAATGAGACATATTGGGCAGTGGATGAAAACCTAGCAGGTGAGAGCGTGGATGTATATACAGCCCTGGCCAGTTAGAAGGGGATGTGCCCCAAGGAATGCTGGGTACCTGTATTTAAATCTGAAGAGCACATAGGCTGATGGCCCAGTCTTCCTCTGAGAGAGGTCCAGGTGGGGAGGAGGCTGCTGCTGTCTCTCTCCAGGACAGGCGGCCATACGGCCTCAGGTGGTCAACCTGAGGGCCTGAAACCTTAAAGCTAGAACCCATCATTCCTTTGCAAGCTGACTGAGGAAAGATGCCCACAGATCTGATCTGGTATCACTGGTATAAAGTGTCGCTTGGAAGTTGGAAGGAGGCTACCAGCTGTCCCTGGACATTTTGTGAGTACAGACTCCCTAAAGGGATCCCTGAGACTGTATGTGTTGCTGAAATCCCCCCCTTGGTCCTAGAATTCAGCATACTGGGTGTGTGAGCTAAAGGGGACACTGGCTAGTTTCTTGAAGAGACAAAGTCCACTGAGTTCCTTCTGCTACAAAAGGGACTTGTTCATTCCATACAGGCACTGTATGATCCTACAGATCATCTGCTACACAGTTCTATTGAGAGAGTTGTCCTCGCTTGTGAATAGTTAATTCCCTTCTCCTTTTAAAGTTCTCCAATTAAAACATAAAAACACATCCCCTAGACTCGTCATCTGAGACAACAAGTGGAAGAGTGTGTGTGCACCTGGCTGTGTGAAAATACAGTGTAACCGTGAGACCCAGGCACAAATATCCAAGAAGCTCCTGCGGGAGTAGTGCTACAGTTACAGGAAAGAAAATGGCATTATCTACGGCCAGCTTTACAGTTTTATGTGTATTCTGATGGGGTAGAGACTGGACTGGACTCAATCCTCTACTATACAGTAAATATTATACTAATGGTATGCTAGGTATATAGTCATTCATGCATGGCAGTGCATAGAGTTGAATGAAGTGTCACTTTGTGATACTTCAATAAAGTTGAAAAAAAAAAAGGTAAACAGTGTAATGTGTTGCAACAATGGATCATAGCATCCCTAAACAATGTACACCAGTACTAGTGTGTGGACTGATGTGAATGAGCCCTTGCAGACCTGTGTGCTTCCTTGGCTTTGAGATTTTCTTGCTCACACATCCCAGCATGTGTTGCCACAAAAATTCTGTGCATTGTGAAACCCCTTCACTACGCCCTATAGTTCGTCTATTTCTCAATCAGTGCTTTCCTTGATGCATTTACATAAAAACCTGTTTGCAATTATTTTAAGATCTATACAATATTAAAAATTGATCTCTGAGGACAAGGTCTTCCAAATACCTCAGAATGAGTAGCCTCTGGACCCTCACAAGACCCAGAATGGGAGCCAGAATTTCCATGAAAGTGCAAGGGGCAGTGGCTGGACTGAACAGCAAAGTCGCAAACTGAAAATGTTGGTTCTCTCGTAGCAAAGAGGAGAAACCTCTGATGAGGAGGAACATGCAGATAGGTGTCTTGATGTCAATAAATGAAAGTTCTAGGTAGCGCACCAACACCAGGGGGGCAAAGGTGGGTGCTGATGAAGTATACTGGGTGCCACGTCTTAAAAATTCTCAAGAAACAACTGCTAACCAACATGGACTTTTAAGGCACTGATATTCTATCTGTGCCTTAAAAGTCCATGTTGGCTGGACGCGGAGAAGGCCTTCGATCTTGGCTGGCCTTTCCTGTTTGCCACATTGAGACACATGGGATTTCGGGGCCTCTTTCTGCAGGCTATCCAAAACCTGCATACTAGCCCCACATCCCAAGTCAAAACTCCTTTTGCCCTATCTCCCTCTTTCCCGATAGCGAATGGGACCCACCAGGGGTGTCCGCTCTCACCTCTACTGTTTGCACTATGCGTTGAACCCCTGGTGGCTTCTATATCTGTAGAAACCCAGACATTCTAGGTGTCCCGGTCCGAGGGAAGGAGTTTAAACTGGCTTTGTTTGCGAATTATGTTATAGTCACCCTTACCCACCCTAGGATCTCACTGCCCAACTTGCATGCAGAGCTAGACGTCTGTAGGTCTCTCTCAGGTTACAAAATAAATGCGACCAAATCAGGAGGCCCTCCCGATTAACATCCCAGCTGCAGAAGTCCAGCACCTCCAGCAGTGATTCCTATATCACTGGAAGAGTTCTGAAATACTTAGGAGTCCAGATCACCCCATGCTTTGCCTCACTACAGTCAGATCCATAAATATTGGGACATCAACATAATTCTAATCATTTTGGCTCTATACACCACCACAATGGATTTGAAATGAAACGAACAAGATGTGCTTTAACTGCAGACTTTCAGCTTTAATTTGAGGGTATTTACATCCAAATCAGGTGTAGGTTTTACAACAGTTTGTATATGTGCCTCCCACTTTTTAAGGGACCAAAAGTAATGGGACAGATTAACAATCATCCATCAAACTTTCACTTTTTAATACTTGGTTGCAAATCCTTTGCAATCAATTACAGCCTGAAGTCTGGAACGCATAGACAACACCAGATGCTGGGTTTCATCCCTGGTGATGCTCTGCCAGGTCTCTACTGCAACTGTCTTCAGTTCCTGCTTGTTCTTGGGGCATTTTCCCTTCATACATCGTTATATGTCTATCACTATAAGGGATGAGATGGACTGATGAATGATTGGAGGAGAATCCCTTTTTTGAGTTTTATATACCTGACCTGTGACTATTTGACTATTGCGCTAGATGATATATTATACCGTTGGATATGTTTCATCCATAAGAAGCGCTGTTAATGCATGTGATATTTCAGTTTTTCTTTTTTAATAAATCTGCAAAAATGTCAACAATTCTGTGTTTTTCTGTCGATATGGGGTGCTGTGTGTACATTAATGAGGGAAAAAAAATGAACTTATATGATTTTAGCAAATGGCTGCAATATAACAAAGAGTGAAAAATGTAAGGGGGTCTGAATACTCTCCATCCCCACTGTACATCGCCAGGTGTTTTATGGCTACTTGCAAATACGTCATTATGCCCAATCTTTTGCCCCAAATTACCAATTTTCCCCAAGGAACCAGTGCCTTCTAGTGGGGAGACAAGGAAAGGACAGGCAGCACTTACAGAAGCAAGTTTCCTAAGACCAAGGCCATCTGGGACATACCACTCACGTCGCAAGATCCGATTTCAGAAACCAGGATCCAATTTTCACCCATTGCAGGTAATATCTAGCTAGACCCTCAGAAGGCCAGTAGATCCCAGCAATTCTCAAAGAATCTGGAGAAAACATACAAATGTAGCATGCCTTAAATGATGAGAGGGACAAAGAGGGAGGAGAGTGAAGAATCGTAAAGGTGCTTTGCGAAGTTAGAAGGATTCCAACTCCACCTCCTATCTGTCCATTGGGTTTGGGAGAGTGAGTCCAGAGAAGGCTGCCATGGAACAGGGAAGCAGAAGTAGAGTCTGATTCATAAAGCCAGGTTTAAGTAAGAGCAAGTAGATTAAAGGAATTACTGATAAAAAGGTTATGGACAGAAGTGAGCTTGCTAGAGACAGAGCGAGCATTCCAAAGGGCACATGAGAAGGGGAGGCTGGTTTTGGGAAGAGTAATAGTAAAATTGTGGTATGAAGGGTATGTTGACCACAGTTAAATGAAGGTGGCCCAGGGTTTGGGGATATATTTTCAGACGTTAGGAGAAGCAGAAGGATGAGGGAGGTAATATGGGAGTGTGATTTATATGAAGGGACATGCACCATTGTTCTGGGGGTTTTATTAGTATGTCAGTTAGGATGAGCAGGAGTTGATGAGTGCAATAATAAGGAGAGGACAGAAATTAAGGTGATATACTGTGATGAACTGTGGGGTGGAGAAGAGAGAGAACAACTGTGAGAAGGGAAGGTAGGGAGAGCATGTTATAGGATGGGGGGATTAAGAAGAAGATTGGGTAAGAGACGAAAGGGCGGAATGGGGAAACAAGGTCACCTGCAGTTTGGTGTTTTGTAATGTGGTGTGCTGGGAAATTTTGCTTTGTGCAGATCAGAATTGGCCACTTAACCAAAGAAACCTACTTCAGCAAAAGAAACCCAGCCTATTCCAACTCAGCCATGTTCTTCCCCCATAAAGGTGGTGTAGCTTTATACTCTGATGGGTGCAATTGTCAATCAGGAACTTTCACACCTAGACTACACTTCAGACTACAAGAGGAGCAAGAGGGAAGGGTTGTAAAGGTTAAGATCATCCCATAATTTAGAAAAGATAATAAAAAAACTAAATACTGTAAGCATCACAATAATGTGGACAGGGGTACAGATGGTGAATGCAACAGCATAGAATAGTTTGCCATAGACACATTGCTAGTAAGCAGTTTTAGATGGATGTGAGAAGCAGCAGCATAGATGAATAGTTTACCTGTGAAGGGACAAAGAAGAGATGTTCAGATAAGGTAGAACGGAAGTGCCCACTTCAGCAAAATAAACCAAGCCTTAGCCACCCCACCCATGTGCTGCAAGTTTGTCCGATTCCATCTTAGCAGCGCCCAGTTGCCCAGCGCCTCAGAAGGCCAGTAGATCCCAGCAATTCTCAAAGAATCTGGAGAAAACATACAAATGTAGCATGCCTTAAATGATGAGAGGGACAAAGAGGGAGGAGAGTGAAGAATCGTAAAGGTGCTTTGCGAAGTTAGAAGGATTCCAACTCCACCTCCTATCTGTCCATTGGGTTTGGGAGAGTGAGTCCAGAGAAGGCTGCCATGGAACAGGGAAGCAGAAGTAGAGTCTGATTCATAAAGCCAGGTTTAAGTAAGAGCAAGTAGATTAAAGGAATTACTGATAAAAAGGTTATGGACAGAAGTGAGCTTGCTAGAGACAGAGCGAGCATTCCAAAGGGCACATGAGAAGGGGAGGCTGGTTTTGGGAAGAGTAATAGTAAAATTGTGGTATGAAGGGTATGTTGACCACAGTTAAATGAAGGTGGCCCAGGGTTTGGGGATATATTTTCAGACGTTAGGAGAAGCAGAAGGATGAGGGAGGTAATATGGGAGTGTGATTTATATGAAGGGACATGCACCATTGTTCTGGGGGTTTTATTAGTATGTCAGTTAGGATGAGCAGGAGTTGATGAGTGCAATAATAAGGAGAGGACAGAAATTAAGGTGATATACTGTGATGAACTGTGGGGTGGAGAAGAGAGAGAACAACTGTGAGAAGGGAAGGTAGGGAGAGCATGTTATAGGATGGGGGGATTAAGAAGAAGATTGGGTAAGAGACGAAAGGGCGGAATGGGGAAACAAGGTCACCTGCAGTTTGGTGTTTTGTAATGTGGTGTGCTGGGAAATTTTGCTTTGTGCAGATCAGAATTGGCCACTTAACCAAAGAAACCTACTTCAGCAAAAGAAACCCAGCCTATTCCAACTCAGCCATGTTCTTCCCCCATAAAGGTGGTGTAGCTTTATACTCTGATGGGTGCAATTGTCAATCAGGAACTTTCACACCTAGACTACACTTCAGACTACAAGAGGAGCAAGAGGGAAGGGTTGTAAAGGTTAAGATCATCCCATAATTTAGAAAAGATAATAAAAAAACTAAATACTGTAAGCATCACAATAATGTGGACAGGGGTACAGATGGTGAATGCAACAGCATAGAATAGTTTGCCATAGACACATTGCTAGTAAGCAGTTTTAGATGGATGTGAGAAGCAGCAGCATAGATGAATAGTTTACCTGTGAAGGGACAAAGAAGAGATGTTCAGATAAGGTAGAACGGAAGTGCCCACTTCAGCAAAATAAACCAAGCCTTAGCCACCCCACCCATGTGCTGCAAGTTTGTCCGATTCCATCTTAGCAGCGCCCAGTTGCCAATCATTTTAGCTGCAGGAATGGATCTAGAATACCAATCTCATGATCCCTACAGGAACCACTGAGAATCTGACAATGCTGTGCAGAGCGCTAACATCAAGGACTATCAACTTCAGACACTGACAAAAAAATGTATGCTCTCTCTGGAAGGCGGGATTATACAGGGGATGACTTCTTGGCTTTATTTGCCAGTGTCCATTCATCTATAGGTTGCACATAACCCAGGTAGTTATGTGTATTAAGCCTGGTCTGCAGGGCGTAGATAAGGGGGGGGGGGGGTCAGGGGTGTTCAACCCCCCCAGAGCATCCTGGCAAAATGCCCAGACATTGTCCCTGCTGTTTAGCCTCAGCATCAGCACACTAGAAGCAATCAGAGTTTTGGAGTGCAGCAGCCAGCCCCCCCCTTTCTATTGTGCCCCATCCCCTCAGTTTAATAAGAGGTTCCCCTGAAAAGCATGAAATTACTGCAAGGTCATTGACAGTGCACGGTTGAGGGAACTCCTAGACTCCTCCTCGAGGTATCTTATCACACAGCCGAAGGGAGACTGGGGATGCAGGAGTTTTCCTACTCCTTTTTCCCATGCTGAATCTGAGGTCTGGTAAGTGGGGAGGCATCAATTTTCTGTTTTGGGAATGTGGAAGTGAGAGTTCCAGCCTGGGGGAGTTTCTTTTGGTCGGGGGTTAAGGAAAGGGGGGTGGGTTTGCTTTTGGAGAAGGGGGGAGTTTCTTGTAGAGAAGTTTACAGGGGGTGGTTAATGGCAGGGATTTGATTCTGGGAGGGAGTTTGATTGGATGAAGCGAGATTTTCTTCATAATTAGGAACCTTTGCTGGGGGAGAGGATGTTGACAGAGGGAGATATTTTTGCATTGGGGGGTCGGTTTAGAGACATTTTAATTTTTGGGGGTATATTTGAGGGAGGGAGATATTTTACAGTGGGAATCTTTGCTTGGGGAGAGAGGGTTCTTAGGGGGGAGAGGGTTTTTTTTTTTTTTTTTTAATTATACTTACCTAGGTGGATGAAGCATCGATCCAATGTTTCATCTGTCCCCAGCTGCTTCTAAGACCAACAACAGAGCGAACAAATACCGCTGATCACTCAGTTCTCAGCCTTCAGTGAGCAAAGAGTGGTGACTGGCACTCCATGGCTCTGCCCCCCCCCCCCCAAGCTCACTGGAATGCCAGACTGTGGAGGGGGCAGGAGCGGCTGGCTCAGAGTCAATGCGGCTCACTGAGAGGCTGAGTGAGCTACTGCTCTAGGCATCTGGGTGAATCCTGACTTTAAAGTTAGGATCTTTCCACAGCCTGGACCTGCTGAGCGACGGCAGCTGACAGCGGGCTGTCGGCTAAAAATGGGTCACAAAAGTACAGAAGGAATTGCACTCCTCCCCAGGAGAAGTACACCCAAGCGGTATGCGGTGCCTTCAGAGCACATGCACCGATGACATCACTGGCTGCTTTCCATTTGAATATCTCCTAAACACCACAAGTTTAGGAGATATTCACTGTACCTACAGGTAAGCGTTATTATAGGCTTACTTGTAGGTACAAGTTCAAAAGCTGGGTTTACTACATTAAGACTGAATAAAAACCAACCATATTGACCAGGTGCAAAGGGCACCATCCTGTGGTAGGCAGTGCGCAATATTCTTTTTTTTTTTCATCTCTTAAAACATTTCATAAAATTTCTTAGGAGTTTTTTAAGGTTTAAATAAATCACTGAATTTTCTGCCTACCACAATATGTTGCACCTGCTCAACTTTCAACGTAAGGTTAGCTCAAATCCAGTCTTGGGTCTTATTCATACATCCTACATGACCATGGTGCAGCACGTATACTGCAAATACCTGCACCTGGGATCTCAGATGTTCCAATCTCTTTTCAGCCTATCACTCTGGTGAACAGGCTGAGCAGCTGACAAAAAATAAATAAAAAATTTGGGATCCTGGCTGTAGGTATTCAAGGTATATTTGCCATTCCATGGACATTTAGAATATGAATGAGATCCAAAGCCTGGTTCACACGGTAAGTTTTCTTTTCCATAAATCTATTCCCTATTTTGTAGACGGGATAATTTTTGCACAAACCAATCAATATACACTTATTGCATTTTTTTTTTTTTTAATCAAAAATATGTAGCAGAATACATATCGGCCTAAACTGATGAATAAATTAGTTTATTTTTTATTTTTTTGGAAATGTTTTATTTTATAGCAGAAAGTAAAAAAAAAAAAAAAAAACTTTTATTTTTTAAATTGTCACTCTTTTTTTCTTTATAGTGCAAAAAATGAAAAACACAGAGGTGATCAAATACCACCAAGAGAAAGCTCTATTTGTGGGGGAAAAAAAAGGACATCAATTTTGTTCGGGTACAGCATCGCACGACCGTGCAATTTTCAGTTAAAGCGACGCAGTGCCGTATCGCAAAAAATGGCCTGGTCAGGAAGTGGGTAAATCCTTCCGGGGGGTTAAGTGGTTTAACCAGGTGAGAGCACATCTGAAAGGGGTGCAGTGGCACAGGTGGTGGTGGAAATATAAAAAAATAAGAAGTCACAGTATATGTTCATCTTTGTTTCTGATTGCCTGTAAATGTTTAATGAATCTGAGTAGTGGTATGTGGCATTGCTTAGTAAAATCATTGTTTTAAAAATGGTAAAGCACTATTTTAGTTTCTGTTTGCATGCTATCGAGTGGAGGAGTGGAGAGGAAGGCATCTTAAAGGGGAAGTACCACCCATTGAAATTGAGGCTCAGTCCAGTGGAGGTCCCAAAAACTCAGGGAAACTGAAAGTCCATTATCTGTCCTAGAGGACACAAGCTTATTTGACCGTATATGTATATTGTAGGTAAGGTCCACTGCTCCAGATGAGGGCACATCTGCTGGTGGCTGCACAGATAACGGAAAATTCCTATCATAATACTTACCGTAATTTTCCTTTCCTGATGGACTCCATGGCAGCAACGTGTGGGTTCTGCCTCTACTACCCTATAGGACACTACTCCCATAAATCTTTGCTCCCTGCCCCCGGCCGTGTTCGGTAACTAGCCTACTTCAGCCATTCGGGGGAGAACTCCTGCTGCCATGGAGTCCATCAGGAAAGGAAAATTACGGTAAGTATTATGATAGGAATTTTCCGTTTTCCTGACAGACTCCATGGCAGCAACGTGTGGGAAATAACTCGCCAAACACACCCGGGTGGGCTAAATGCTGAACAAAAGATTTATTTAACACTGTCAGCCGACAGCACTTTTAAACCAAAATTAACAGAAGATAAGGTTGCTGGCTCAACACAATAATGGGTCATGAAGGTATGAATCGAAGACCAAGAAGCTGCTCTACAGATCACATCAGGAGCAACGTGACGTGAGGCCGCCCAGGACGTCGAAAGACTTCTCGTAGAGTGAGCTGTAACCGCCTCAGGAGGAGCCAAGCCTTTCTCTCTGTAAGCCCATTGGATGGCTTGAACCACCCAAGCTGCGATGGATCTGACCGAAGCCTTAGAGCCCCTGTTTTTCCCATGGAATAGAACAAAAAGAGATTCAGACTGACAAAAAGATGCCGTAACTTCCAGGTATTGATTGAGAGTAGCTCCAACATCGAGAGGGTGTGGATCAGGACCTCCAGTGGATTTGAAGGTAGGGAGTGTAATATCCTGGTTCTCGTGAAAGACCGAGGTAACTTTGGGATTTGACCCAAGCATTGGTATTAGGACCACTCTGTCCGGAAAAAAGGTGATGAATGGTTCCTTGGACCCCAGGGATTGAATTTCCGAGACCCTCTTCGCCGAAGTTATAGCTATCAGGAACGAAGTCTTGAGGGTTAATTCTCTGACTGAGAGAGATCTGTCAAGTTGAGCAAAGAAATCCAGGACTAACGGAAGATCCCATTTGGGGAATCTGGGTTTCCTCTGTGGCCTAAGCCTGACTGCTCCTTTGAAAAATTGCTGGACCAGAGGGTGCTTGGCCCATGCGACTCCGGAGAAAGCTGATATTGCGGAAACCTGGACACGAAGAGAACTGACGGACAGTGAGATGTCCAGACCCGTCTGCAGAAAACTTAGAACGTCCTGAATAGCCAGATTATCACAGGAGTTGGACCTGGAAGACATATGGCTGCTAAATTTCGCCCAGATCCTCTCATACACTCGGTTGGTACTATTCCTTCTTGAACTAAGGAGAGTGGGAATTACCTCATCCGGGCAGCCTAGCGCCTCCAACCTTCCCCTTTCAAAAGCCAAGCCCTTAGGCGCAGGTGATCCGGGCAAGGGTGTAGCCTCGACCCCTGAGACAGGAGGTCTGGTCTGGATGGAAGAGGGATCGGATCTCGGACACTGAGGAGTGTTAGGAGAGGGAACCAGGGCCTGTTGGGCCAGTAAGGAATTATCGCTAACACCTCTGCTGTCTCTGCCCTGAGCCTCTTCAGGAATTGGAGAATGATCGGAGTAGGCGGAAAGGCATAGGCTCTGTTGAACCACCATTTCTCCGTCAGGGCGTCCACCCCATACGCTTGAGGGTCCCTGTACCTTGAATAGTATCTTGCCATCTTTTTGTTGCAGGGGGAGGCGAACAGGTCGACTTCCGGAAGGAACCCCAACGATAGAATCCACTTGAATACTTCTTCGTGGAGAGACCACTCGTTGTTGTCTAGGAGCCTCCGAGAAAGGAAGTCTGCCTGAACATTCTGAACCCCTGGAACATATGTCGCTGTCAGATCCTTCAGGTTTTTCTGGGCCCAGGACATAATTGGCTCTACCTCTTGTAGTAAGGAGAGACTTCGAGTCCCCCCTTGCCTTCTTATGTATGCCACTGCTGTGGTATTGTCCAGTCTGAGTAGGACCGAGGAGCCTTGAATGAGATGCCGAAACGCTAGAAGTGCCTGGAAGGCTGCTCTCAGCTCCAGGATGTTTGACACTAGCCTTCTGGAGGGGAATTCCCAAGTGCCCTGAGCCACTTCCGCCAGACAGTGGGCACCCCAGCCCCTGTTGCTGGCGTCTGTTGTTATAGTCACCCAAGAAATGGGAAGGATGGAATGGCAGTTGGAGAGGTTCTCCCGTTGAAGCCACCATAGGAGAGAGTGCCTCATGGAAGCAGTAATCCGGATCAGCTGGGTCTTGCTGCCCTTCCACTGGTGAAGGAAGCCCTTCTGAAGAGGCCTCATTCTCCATTGGGCCCACCTCACCATCGGAATCGTCGCCACCATAGTGCCAATGATCCTCAGGCATTGGAGAGCGTGAAGATGAGGAGTAGAAAGAGCTGGGTGGATCCTGTCTCTGACTGTCGAGATCTTCTCTTCCGGTAATGAAATGGTGCCTCTGACCGTGTCGAAGAGGCCACCCAAAAACACCAGAGACTGAGATGGGTCTAACTGGCTCTTCTCCTGGTTCAGAATCCATCCGAATTCCTATAGTGTGGAAATCACTTGCCCTCTGTGTGCTATGAGTTGCACCCTGTCCTGTGCCAAGAGAAGCAGGTCGTCCAGGTAGTGATGTAGACGAATCCCCCTGGTTCTCAGGAGAGCTACTATTGCCAACAGTACCTTTGAGAAAACCCGAGGAGAAGTTGATAACCCGAAGGGAAGGCATGTAAATTGTAAGTGAAGCTTGCCCACGGAGAAGCGGAGAAATTGTTGGAAGTTTTCCGCGATGGGGACGTGAAAATAGGCGTCCTTGAGGTCTATGGACACCATCCAGTCCCCTTGTTGAACCGACTGTTGAATTGTGGAGAGTGTTTCCATCTTGAACCTCTCCTTTTTGATGAAGCGATTTAGATGGGTTAGGTCTATGACCGGCCTCCAGGCCCCACTCTTCTTTTGAACCAGAAAGAGGGGAGAATACATTCCCATGCCTTGCTGGTTGACTGGGACTGGGATGACAGATCCTTGGGCCAACAAAGATTCTATGTAGGTTAAAAGTATTGTCCTTTTTTCTTCTGGTGCCGGAAGAGTAGTGGGTACCCACCTGAGCCTGGGAGGGTCGGCAAAGGTCCAGGCATGACCAGAGGAGACTGTCTTGATTGTCCAGAAGTCGTGAATCGAAGCCGCCCAGACATGCTGAAAGTGGAAAAGACGGGCCCCCACACGGTCTGCCTGAGTGGGCCCACTTTCAAAAGGATTTGGAAGGTTGCCTCTCCCCTTTCGACTCACTACCTGCAGCCTTCTTAAAGGACGATTGCCTTGACTTCCAGGACCTGGAGAATTCCCGGCCTGGCTTGTAAGTACGAGCCTCTCTGGATCGGTCTTGATATTGCCTCTTCGGGAAGGATCTTCTTTGGCCTTGCAAGCGCCTATCCTGAGGTAGGAACCCCGACTTCCCGCCGGTAGCCCGTGTAATGGCCTCATCCAGCTTGTTGCCAAAAAGAGAAGAGCCCCCGTAGGGAATTCGGCACCATACCTGCTTAGAGGCTGGGTCAGCTAGCCAAGGGCGGAGCCAAAGCGCCCGCTTGGCGGTGACCGATGAGAGCATTACTCGGGCCGCCAGACGAATGATGTCAATCGAGGCCTCACCCAGAAAGGCCGATGCTAGCCTTAATTCTTGAATAGGTGAGTTCTTCGCTGTGTCATCTGAAATATTCCTTAGCGTATCTTGAACACTATCCGTCCACACCTCCATAGCTTTGGACAGGGCTGCCAGGGCTAGGGCTGGTTTGCAAGCCATGCCTGCTGTAAGGTATACTCTCCTCAGATCAGCATCAATCCGTCTGTCCAGAACGTCTTTAAAGGACACTGTGTCTTCCAAGGGGAGTGTCACGTGTTTCACCAGCCTCATCACAGCTGCGTCCACCAATGGAGCTGATTCCAGATGCTTCACTTCTTCCTCCTTAAAGGGATAAAGCTTTGAAACTTTAGTAAGCATGGAGTTTTTCTTCTCCACCTTGCTCCATTCATCTGTGATGATCTCGCCCAACTCAGAAAAGAAAGGAAAGTTAACTCGCTCCTTCTTTAGTTGTTTAAAGAATTTTCTCTGTTTGGGAGGGACAGCCGTCGGATCCTCCCAATTTAAATTTTCTCTGATAGCCTTGACCAAGGGAGGTAGCAGAGCGAAGTCAAAACCCACACAGGTATTGTCTTCATCCGAGTCACTGTCAGAGTTGACCACTGAAGGGTGACTAGGTACAGAGGACTCCCAGGTGTCCTGCAACTGAGTTTCCCTCACTGGGGAACCTGGTGGTTCTGCCTGAGGGGTAACAGGCCGGACTGCCTCAATACCCTTAAGTGATTCCTTCACAACCCTCTCAACTAGGGCTTTAAGTTGTTGGTCCGAATCACCTCTTTCCCTGGAAGCTTTGGCGAAGCAGGAATCGCACAGCGATTTACCGACAGGTACTTGAGATCTGCATCCCCAGCAGACACTTGATGAGTGGCTGGAGTGGGCCACTGAGGAGTGCGAGCGCTCCTCACTACGGTGTCCTGTTTTTGAGGAGGAGCCGTAATGCTTAGATTTGGAAGAGGATTGCCGGTGATGCGACTTTGATGAATCACTTCCTTTGTGCGAGCTGCGACGCTGTTCTGACCTGGAAGGGCTAAAGCAAAAGACAGAGAACCACAAACAAAACAGAGCAGTTAGAAAGAACGATCACCTGCGGAAATACACCCCCCCCACCCGCCTAAGGACCCCCGGTAACGGGACCTGCCCCTGTACCTTGTGAGAGGAGGCTGGCCAGAGGCAGGCGGTGGAGAGCTCATGTCTTCAGAAATATCCATCTGACTGCAAGTTAATGTAAAGCAAACAAATTAACTTGGCTATGAGCCAGGGAGCGACAGCCCTCCTGTATGTGAAGCTACTTACCAGTAGCTGATTCACTGGAGCGTGGGGAAGAGCCAAAAACAGACTGCAGGCATTCCCAGGGTCTGCAGACTAACTTCCCAGTTTAAATAGGGCGCCCCAGTGACGTCACCGCCCGTGACGAGCAAACGCCAGTGCGCATGCGCGATTAGCGGCGAATTGCCGCTATCGCGCATGCGCGAAAAACCAAGCCTCGGTTTCGTGCCGTCCGCGCATGCGCGGTACGGCCGGACACAAAGTGAAAGTAAAAACGGCGGCTGGAACGCAGGAAGAACCAGCCGCCATGCCTGCAACCACATAAACAGTAATACGAAGGGGAAAGACACACAAGGGAGAGAAAACAACAAAGAATTCCAACAGAAACTGCTGCCATGATAGCAAGGAAACATCTCACCAATCCCGCCACGATCATCAGGCCGAAGGTAAACACCGGACTTTCCAGGGGCAACAAGGGGTCACCTGCTAATAGCTGGCTATCCAACCCATGCGCGGCCTCGCCTGCCAGTGGCCAGGGAAAACGGCTTCTTCCTGCGCCTCTTCCAACGCCCCACTCCATACCCTGCTAATAGCTAGGGCTTAGCGGAGTAATGCGACTATCCTGATCCAAGTCGCAGCTCGGCCAACCTTGATCGTGGGGAGAAACATCTTCAGGTAGGAAGACCAACACTAGGTCTTGCGAGGAGGACAAAAAAAGAACACGGCCGGGGGCAGGGAGCAAAGATTTATGGGAGTAGTGTCCTATAGGGTAGTAGAGGCGGGACTTAACCCACACGTTGCTGCCATGGAGTCTGTCAGGAAAAGGAGATTTTTATTGCACAATTATAGATTATGAACTAATACAGGAACACAGCGGTATATTGCACTAAGGTCACTGAAAAAAAAATCACATGGCATTCAGTTGGAGTGACTTTATTGTTTAAATATAGTTTTATCCATATGATTTATATTTTTTATGGAACACGTGGTATAATTAGGAAAAAGTATGTACTATTAATATTTTAAACACCGTAGAGGATAGCACTGTACCTGTGGTGATACAAAAAAGAAAAGTAGTCTTTTTAATCATTTCAAAAGTCATTATATTTGTTTTTTTTATGCATGTTACCTATTTTCTATTACTGTTAGTCTACTACTATGTGGTAGTACACTGAGCAAGTGAACCCTTAAGTGCGCAAAGCTGAGTGCTTTCTGGTTCAGCCTAAGCAAAGGAGATTAGTGAATAGGATTTCACAGACCTTCAACCACACATCATCCTGAACTGGTGAGCATGCAGTTGTCCTGGGTCACAGGATCCTCAAATAAGGGCCAAAATCATGAGTTAGAAAGCCAGCAGCCGATTTAGGACTATGCTGTATAGTATGTCCTTGACTGTCAAAGGGTTAAAGTATGTGTCAATCAAATTAAAATGTCATATACAGTATGCTGTCAATATACAGTATGCTGTCATGTTAATCTGAGAAATGCCAAGCAGCCATTGCTGCATTGTACATGCATGTAGACAGGAAGTGGGCTGCAGGAGATTAGTAGTACTAAGATGCAACAGAGGATGAAAAAAGGTGACAAAAAAGTAATGAAAAAAAAAGACAGTTGTCCATAATACGCTGTGCTTTAGTAAAGTAAGTCAAAAACTAAATGAAGCATCAAATTCTGATCAGTGTTTGGCCATCGCCGCTCAACAGAACTTAATCATTTGATTGTTTTCTGTCAATTGGACATATTGTAAAGTTTTTCTCGATCAGCATCTGCAGCCACTGATCCATATATCCAACCATTCCCCCGATGACGTCATCTCTGATGAAACGCGCTGGGTGTGGCTACGTCATCACGCATGCTTGCTGACCAGCCGAGTCCGGTGCGGCCACACAGCCTGCTGCAAATGGTAGAGTAATTTGTTTGCTGTATTTTATTGCCATTGGCAAGTTTTACACTTTTTTGCACTGGGGCTTGCTCTGTGCAATTCTGATATTGCTTACAAGTCCTACTTGTTATCTGATCCTTTTTAGTAAAATTTTTATGGATTACATTATGGGCGTATATGATTTTTATTTTTCATCATATTGATCAACCAACCCTGAATGGATACATTACTGGCGTCCTGGAGTTCCCCCTGCATAAGGAGACTTAATATGCGTATTTGACCATACTATACGATGGTCCACACAATCCGGTAAGAGGCTTGAGCACTTGTCACCTGGTGGTGGAAGCATTGTGAATTCATGGAAGTGGGGACATTAGTGGATGAAGTAACTTGTGGATAATCTGTCCCCCCCTTCTTTTGAACTTTTTGTGGTGCACAGTATCTGCTTATCTAGCATTTTTATGGGCTTTGATGGACTTTGGTTTATTTAGTGATGGTTTTTTTCACTCACATTTTTTCACTTCATAAGTTTGATATTATTATGTCTTTTGAGTTATGCTTAATGTTATCTGTTTTCACATCACTGATTTTCACTTATTAGCGCGCTTTGTACATATATTATACTTTTACATTTTGTATCACAGACAGCTCAAGCAGCTGCTCACTTGTATTACACATGTTTTAGCGTGGATATTCTATATGCTTTTCTGATCCATGTATTCTGCAAGAAGAAGGTCCCCCTGTCAGACAATGTCCCGGCCCAGGAAGGGTGTTACCTCCACCCACCTTGTTTGTGTTGATGGAGGAATCCAATTTTTTTTTTAGCCCACTGGGGTTGAAACTAACAATCAATTGCCAGCTTTAGGGTTTGGTTGATGTCTAGGGGGGCCAGATACCACCTTCATGCTCCCGCCATAAACCAGGGAAAAAGCACAATTGGTCACAGCTATCCATCTGCCCATCACTATATAAGTGAATATGCACTGGTAAGGTTGTTGGATGTCTGATGGGAGAGGCAATGCCAGTTCAGACAATGCAAACTAAGCAGCTTCTCTGTATTTATTGCAATCCTTATTAATACCAGTTGAAAAGGATGCACAGGGCCAATGCAGTTTGCCTTGCCTAGGACTCCATTTTGCTTTAGTTCATCTCTGGCTGCAGAGTGTAGATACTAATCTAGTGCTTGGATTTCTTTGGTTCAGTTTACCCTTTTTCCTGTGAAGGCAAGGTGCAATTGCTGGGAATCACAAAACATGCACTTGTGTACCCTTGTTTTTTTAACCCCTGCATGACCAAGCAAAATCCACCAAAAAAAGAACATAACCCAACCAAACTGGCCCTTCCTTTTTGACCTACTAGCTAAAACATCTGATGTGCATCATAACAGACACATTGCTGTGTACAACAGGCCACATCTGTTGGAAAATCTACTTAAAAGATTTCAGGAAGAAATTCCAGACAAGTGTCTTGAAAGAAAATTGTATTTTTACCATAAACAGCCCAGCTGTAGCCATGGCGGGGGAGTCATGTAAGTGATGTTGTTAAACTGGAATTGTTTTTAGTCAGATTGGCTGGTTAGGCTGAGCTTTCTTCCTAAAAACTTTTCCGGGATAGTGACAACACTAATCAATATGATTTTTAGTATGTAGTTATGTACTGTAAGGATTGATTTATGTAGGGATTGGTTTTATTAAGGTGCACATTATTAGAACACTTTAAACTTAAATAAAGTAGTGCTGTATATTAAAGGAGGACAGAATCAGGATATCCAAGGAATATAATTTACAGCAGCCAGGAATCTATTGGTAAAGAGTACAGATTTAAGTAAAATTTATAGTTTGTGAGGATAATATCTACAGCTGGAAGTATTTGAATTAATTATTTGAATTTAAATTAAAAAATATGGTAGTGGCTATGGAAGGGGCATTTTAAAATAAAACTGACAAGCATGGGGACTTAGACAACAATTTTAAGCAAATAAAGCACACTATGGATAAACAAGTGCACACTTGGAGGGACATAGCCTCCTTGGAAAAGTGTTTATCACACCTGGAAGAATAAGGTTGGCTGTCCCTCCAAATGACAAACAGCTTATGTAGGAATGGTTTCAATGCTTAAAGCCCGTACACACGATAGGAAAATCGGAAGTAAAATTTCACCCGACTAACAATTTGGCAATTTTCGGATCATTAGTATGGCGCTTTCGACAGCCGATTCTGTTTTTTCGGCAAACAAAATGGGAAAGGGCGGACAGAAGAAGAAGGGGGGATGATATAGAACAAGGAGGAAACCAAATGAGTATGGTAATTATGAGCAACCAAATTTGAGACTACTTACCCTTAATTGATTCAACCCTTTACAAAACATTTTTTAATTTGCATTCCAAGGCCAAATAAGTAGTGGCAAATGGTGGATTTTTCAGAAGGGAACTCTAGGAACACCCCTGAGGGGCTCCACAAAATACATTAGTGTCCACTTGTGTCATGGGTGGAGACCTCAAGATTCTCCCATTTAGAAGAGTGTATTGCTCTCATGGTTCAGAGAAGCAGGATCCCCCAATCTATGGATAGTGTAGGACCCACTAATCATGAGGTACTTTGTCGCAGTAAGTGGGCTTAGCACCATATAGCAATATGGCAATATGGTGTGACCAAATCTCCATATTTTTTGATAATTTTTTTTTAAATGTTTAGATGTTTTAAACTAGCCTTGCTGGAGGTAAATGTCTTTTTTGCATGTGTGCGCTGTAATATTTTCTTCTACTGTAGTCTTATGGCTGCACCATCTTTAATGCATCTTTTAGGGTGTGCCCCCCAAATATCTTGTTTGTCCACAAAATACATGACACAAGGAGTAATGATGGGAAATCAAAATCGCCAACGAGAAGGAAAATGGAGATACAAAAGGTGTGTATGAATACACAGCTGAAGCAAGAACACAGAACAGTTGTTACATACTTATTGCACCGAATACGTACTGTGGAGTACTGATCACTGTTTGGTGGATCTGAAGAGTTGCACAAGTCACTTTAATTATTATACAGGATTTATTTAGTGCCAACAGTTTGCGCAGCGCTTTAAAACATGGGTTAAAAAAAGTTTTGCACTGTAGAAATGAACTAATCACGGCATGCGTATACAGTATTTCTTATGATGTATTTGTATGTGTGAAACCTATCATATAGGATATTAATTTGTTTAGTATGCAATTATTGTTTACGTACTGTATGGGTTCATTTATGTAGAGATTGGCACATTATTAGGGCACTTAAACATAGAAGTAATATATTGAAGAAGTGTGATATAGATAGATGTCTTGCGAGCTACCAATGAAGAGTGTCCAAAGAAGGTTTTAAATGTAAGAGAACCAATCCACAGCCTCTAAGCATATTCACACTCCCATAATCTGTGTATAAAATATTAAAAATAAACAAATGCAGCGCTATTTGATATATCACTCGGGTGAAAAAATATATATATAATTGCCATGGGCAATGCACGAGTGAATGTTGGAGCAACTTGAATTCCCAAACGAAGACTGTAAATGGTAAAAAATATATAAATGAAATACTTGTTGTCAAGCAAGTGCACAGTGAAAGAAATATAAAAAAATTGAAGTAAACATCAAAATATCAAAAATTCGTAATTTCAGCAAGTCCACAGTGAGAAAAAAATAATAATAAAAAAAAATATATTATATACACACACACTATATATACAGTGAAAATAAATATAATATAAGCAAGTGCCCAGTAAAAGAAATATAAAAATATTGAAGTAAACATCAAAAATTCTTAATTTCAGCAAGTCCACAGTGAAGAAAGTATATATATATAATTTAAGGTCCCATAAAATGACTCTGTGATGATGATCCAAATAATAACCGTGAATTCACACACGTGCTCCCCCCGTGTGACTGCACTCACCTCCAATTGTGTGACCGCACAATTAAGTTTGGTCCACAACAGCAGCTGAACCAGCTCTGGGCTCTAAGTAGCAGGATTTACAGGCTCCCCCAGGTGTAATCCAAAGGTGGTATCCTCAATTTAAAATACAAAAGGCCAGATAGTGCATTATCGTTTAAATATAGAAATTTATTGTAGGTAAACATCAGGGTACTCACACTTTATGGGTGCTTGCAGCGCACCAGGCTATAGAAAACATACAATGTTAAAATTCAGATCCCCCCGAGGAAGACACGTGATCGCCTGTGTTATCACGCGTAGGGGAGGGGTCAGGATGGTGGAGGAGACAGTCACTTGCTCTTTGAGCTAGCTGCTGATTCACACAAGCTTGCAAAGCATTTGGCGAGGATTTTAACATTGTATGTTTTCTATAGCCTGGTGCGTGTTTGTTTTCTATAGCCTATGTAACTGCTCCACAGAGTTTGTCATTTATTGTCTAATTTGCCCATGTGGCCTACACTGTTGAGAGAACCATACGGACGCTCAGAAAGAGGTTTGGTGAACATCACCGTTTTGTAGAGGGTGGAGACGACAAGCACAGTGTGCCCCGACATTTTTTAAAACGTCACGGAAAATCCTCTGCAGGCCGCCGCCTCAGGGTGTGGGTCAGAGTCTGTCCCTGGTACGTTCCCACTGGCGGAGCGCTTCAAACCCCTTTGCCAGAGGGAAACGTATTGGATATATACCTTGGACTCTCTCACACCCGGGGGCCTCAACAAGAAAATAGAGGTCAACAATCTGATCTGATTAGTCCCCTCAGTCCCTTACCCCCTCCCCCCCCCCCCACCCAAGCCCCCCTTCTCTTTCACCCTCCCCCTATATTTCCTTTCCCTCACAGAATATATATGGGTGTCCACACGGATGTGTGCATGCATACACGCCTCGTATGTATGTACACATCCCCATAAGTATAACTTTATTGGCATAAATCTTACTAGTGATATTAGAGTGGTTCACATACCCATAAAGATAATACCTATGTCTAAATAACTTTTCCATTCAGGACCCCTCTCTCTCCCCCCGCCTCCCAGTCCACATATCTGATCCTGGACCCTTAATGTCTTCAACCACAAAAGTAAGTACATAGATATAATTAGCTATAGTCGTACCACTTCATTATCCAAACGACACCAGGTTTGTTGTGATCTACCCTAAACAAGTGTACAAACAGGGATTTTTTTATCCTATTACTACAAGCAGTAACATTTTTATTGTCATTTTCATTTTTATTGTTAATTTCTAATTTGATTTATTTTTTATTATTTATTTTTATTTCATGTTATTATCACCATTTTTGTTTAATTTGACCTATCTTCATTTTTATCTTTCATCCCCCATATTTTGGAAATCATCTTAATCGCAACATTCATCCTCATTGTTTCTCATGCTTATGTATACTCCAGGGTGCACTTTTAGGTGTGTACACATGTGAGCTAAATTCCTTTAGTCATATCAAGTTGTTCTGTAGCGCTGTTTTAGAAATATCTACCAATGCCTGCTTTTTGCTTTTTTGCTTCAGTGTCTTTTCCAATTATTCGTATTTGCTTCCAGTTTTCATGTCCTTAATTGACAGTTTTTATTGTTTCTTTTATTTATCATCTTAAATGTTGAATCTGATGTGCCTCCCTCCCCTATATATTTTGCCCGGTCACAAGTGGCTAGCCCCACAACCATAGGACATTAGGACCCAGGAGCTCTGGCATTAGAGCATATAAGCCCTTATCCAACATGGCCCCCGGTAGGCAAACGCGTCGCCTATTTGTCCACCGTCCCAACTGGAAGTGTCGTCATGCCTCGGGCTTCCTGTGTGCTTGAGGTCCAGGAAATGTCGGTAACCACTGGCGCAACCTGCTCCACTTCACCAGCGTACAGCCACGGATGGACTCCTGGACAGTTGTTTTCTCATACTTGACATGCCTATTTTTATCCTACTCCTGTGAGTATATATGCACAATTTGCTCATTAAAAATTCATTAACATACTGCACCTAGATTGGCGCCTCTGTGTTTTTTTCCCAAGCCTTCTCAAGAGTTGCTTCTCGTCTTCACTGGGCTGCTTTCAAAGTGCCACATTATGGACTAATATTGACTTTTTACAGTCATTTACTTTCAATTATTTTTCTCAAAGTCCCGCTTACTTTTAGGTATGTAATATTCAGGTGGATCTTCACTGAGGCTGGTGCAAGCGCCAACTTTTTTTCTATGTGGATCCCAGTCTCCTGCCTGGAATTTTATAGTAAAAATGAGAAGAGCAGTGTGAACTCCATGAACATACTTATTGCTGCACAAAGAGTGAGGCTCTAAGATGGGCAGCAGTAGACCTGAGAACGGTGACAGGAAGAACTCAACACTTGAACCTCCTCCAAGAGAAATGATTGACCAGCAACTCGCACCACTACCCTTTACCTTATGTAATGGCCTGAGTCTTTAAGAATTCTACTAATTATTGTGATAAACCTACATACTGTATGTGTAGTGTTCATGTTCACAAAAGTATAACAGAATATAATTTTACTAATGGCATAATCCTGAAATTCTAGCTAGTCTTAGGTAATTGTTTTCAAAATATGAGTGGATGGCATTGGTCTAGGAGTGGCTAGTCAGCAAGAGGGTGCACCCAATTATGTTCATACGAAATAACTACATTGACAATAATCTCAGCTAAAATATAAAAAAAATACCGTTTAAGCTTCTGCTTCATGTCTGTTCACCAGCATTGATGCAGATGCCATTGTGAATTAGGCATGGTCATCCCCTAAGCCAAGGGTCTTCAAACTATGGCCCTCCAGTTGTTCAGGAACTACAATTCCCATCCTGCCTAGCCATGTCTGTGAATGTAAGAGTTTCACAATGCCTCATGGAATGTGTAGTTCTGTAACAGCTGGAGGGCCGTAGTTTGAGGATCCCTGCCCTAAGCAACTTGTGGCTCTACTAGGTCATCCAAAGTCATTCCATGTCCATTGCCAAATGTTTCAAAAACACTAAACAGATCAGGCAAAAACAAATAACATATAGTAAGTCATGGTCACTTATTTGTATTTCATCCTATCCTTCACTATTAACTAGCTTTCCCTGTTAATTACAGAGACATACTGTAGCAAAATGTTGGCATCACAAGTGAAAAAATTGTTGCACCAGATGAAAATGTCTGAAAGCTCAGTGCATAGTGTATAGTAAGGAGCTGGACCAATCACAGCACACATCTGCATTTATTGAGTTAAGCTGGCCATACATGGATGGAATCTTGAGTAGACATGTACACTGCTGAAAAATTTGTACGTTTTTGTTTCCTTCATTTTTATTTTTTTTCGTTTTTCAGCTCATTCGTTATGATCGCAAATAGAAAATCCAAAAATAAGAAATAAAACCTGAAAATTCAAAAGAATAACTAATTATAACTATTAAATTATAGGTATTGGAATTTCCTTTCAAATTTGGCTGTTAGTGAACGTAACGAATATGAATTTATCCGAAGTTACGAATTATCCGAAAATAACAAATGCCGCATCTAAACAAATGGAACAGAACTAATAATAATAAATAATAATAATAAATAACAATAATAAAAACTTATTATTAATTAGTTTGTTTCCATTTGTTTAGATACAGCATTCGTTATTTCGGATAATTCGTATTCGTTACATTCACTAACAGCCAAATTCGAAAGGAAATTCCAATACCTATAATTTAATAGTTAGTAATTGTTAAGTTATTATTAGCTATGATTTCAGATTTTTGAATATTCAGGGTGTTCGGATTTCTGAGTATTTAGAAAAATTTGTTAAACGGTTAATTTGGATTAAAAAATGAGTTTGGAACGAAACGTATTGCACATGCCTAATCTTGAGCATTTCTTAACCAAAATTCCATTTGTAAATGGCCTTCCCAGCTTAACAAACTGAAGCTCAAAGGAGCCAGGTGGAAAATTTTCAGAATAATAGCTGAAGTCACTGTTTTAAGGATTCTAACCGCCATGGGTGCTGGCCATCAGAATACAATAAATGGTAGAAGAGATTCAGCCATAGGCATGGTTTAGTGTGGATGGGGAAATTATCAGATTTTTTTTGTTAATCCAACAGAAATGAATGAAAGAAATCTATGTGTGTATAGGCAGCTTTTCAATGAAGGCATCCAATGAAGCCCCACAGGCTGTACCCAGCGTTTGGTTATTCCAAGTTGGCTAAATATGTCTGTAAATCATTCATCTCTCTAGCTCCTTCTGACATGTCTTTCTATGCTGAGCTGTGATGTCAGCAGCCTAGTTTGGGGGGCTGTCAGACTTGTATATTAGCTGGTTGCCCAGTACAAGAAAAAAAATAGTTGGCTGTATTTAACGTGTATATACTGTACATTTCACATCATTAGACACAATTCTGCCTTATAATGAGATTAATATTTTTCTAAAGATTGTAAAATGTCTATCTCATTATTTGGGCTGTTTTTATCTGCTAAGGGCAGCCTATCACACTTCCTGGCTCTGCAAAGCTTTGAAGAAGTCTAAATGCTTTTCTTTTTGATATTCCGTAAACATCTTGAGAATAGTTTCCAGCTAAACTGTGTATAATGTTCATAAAATGCTAATAAAAATGGCTTCACATTCTCTAGTTTAAAAAAGAAAAGCAAAACACAAGAATGTTTTTTCGCTCATCAAGTGTAAAATGTATTGGATGTGCGTTTCCTTTTAGGTGCTGGCAAGCTAAAACTTTTTTTTCTTAGTTTTAGAATTTAGATGGAATGGGGACAGTTTTGTACTGCTATCTAGGGCTCAGTTGAAGAGATTTCTCCTTTTCTTTATTGTACATCATGGGACACAGAGCAAACTTATTCCTTACTAGCAGGGATGTCCCAAAGCAATGCCCATGAGAGGAGGGAGACACAGTAACCTCTGACAGGTAAAAAAAACAAACTTCACACAGCAGTTAGCAAAACGCTGCAAGCAAAGGCCACGTTTTCAGGGTTTCGAACATCCACCTTGTAAAGTCTTAGAAAAGTGTGAAGATGAATTCATGTCTAGATCTTCAGTGCTTTGCCATATGTCCATAACTACGATGGTTTCCCCATTGAACGTTTCATGGTAGTGGGAAACTGGTATCTTCTTAAAGCTTTTGGGTTGTGGGGCTTCTGGAATGCTCTGGAAATAATCTAAATATGCACAGACACCTTTAGCCACTTCAGCCCGGAAGGTTTTACCCCCTTAATGGCCAGGCCATTTTTTGCGATATGAAACTGCGTTACTTTAACTGACAGTTGTCTGGTCGTGCAATGCTGTACCCCCCCAAAAAATTGATGTCCTTTTTTTTCCCCACAAATAGAGCGCTTTCTTTTGGTGGTATTTGATCACCTCTGCGTTTTTAGCGCTATAAACAAAAAAAAACACGTCAATTTTGAAAAAACAAAACAAAAAACCTTTTACTTTCTGCTAGAAAACATATCCAATAGAAAAAAAAAAGAAATCAAATTTCTTCATCAATTTCAGCCAATATATATTCTGCTACATGACTTTGGTAAAAAAAAATATTAATAAGCCTATATTGATTGGTTTGCGCAAATGTTACAGCGTCTAAAAACTATGGGATAGATTTAGGGACTTTTTATTTATTTTTTTATAATTTTACTAGCAATGGCGGCAATCAGTGATTTTTAGCGGGACTGCAACATTGCACCGGACAAATCTGACACTAAGTGACACTTTTTGGTGACCAGTGACACCAATACAGTGATCAGTGCTAAACAAATGCACTGTCACTGTATAAATGACACCGGCAGGGAAGAGGTTAAAATCAGGGGCGATCAAAGAGTTAAGTGTGCTCCTGGGGAGTGATTTCTAACTGTGTGGGGGGATGGTTTAACTGGAGGAAGAGAGAAATCTGTGTTCCTGATTAGCAGGAACACAAGATCTCTTTCTTCCTCTGACAAAACGTCGGTCTGCCTTGTTTACATAGGCAGACCACCGTTCTGCCTCTCCAGAGAACGATCGGCGCCCCTAAAGCTGACAACAGCAATCCCATACAGGTACGTGATTTTGCGCTTAAGGGCCACCCTGCTGCACTACATGTATGTGAGGTGGTCCTTAAGTGGTTAATGGCTGCATTGATTCCCTGGTGTCCTTTACTAAAGCCTCGTACACACTATCAGATTTTCAGCAGAGAATTGTGTGATGGCAGACTGTTGGCCTAAAATCTGATCATCGATCCATCAGACAATTGTTGTCCAACTTTCCGCCAACAAATGTTGGATGGCAGGCTAGTAAATTTTCGTCGTGCAACGGTCTGTTGTCAAATTTTCGTATTGTGTGTACACAAGTCCGTCACACAAAAGTTCAAAGTACAAACACACATGCTCGGAATCAATGCTCACCAAACACGAAATTAGCAGAAGGTGCCCAAAGGGTGGCGCTTAAGAGCTAGAAGTCCACGTAGTACGTAACTACATTCGCGTTTGTTGGCCGACAATTGTGTGCCGTTAATATGCCAGACAAGTTCCTGGCACACACCCTTCGGACAAAAGTCTGGCGCTTTGTCTGCCGAAAATCTGATCGTGTGTACGAGGCTTTACTCTTCCTTTAAGCAGTACTTTTAATGTTAGATGCCCAGGTAATCTCAATGTAACCCCATGGTGGTGAGGAAACTGTCAAATTGGTTCTCCGTTAGCAGTTATGGATCAGTAAATGTTATGGGTGAACAGAAGTAAAATATGGTAATGTCTAGGTTCTTAAGAAAGGAAGGTATAAATCAGTTGAACTGACCGGGATGCTTTTTATGAACTATTCTGTGTCTTTGTTGTAGTGTGGAA
The DNA here is from genome assembly GCA_037952835.1 of Lithobates septentrionalis. Lineage (NCBI taxonomy): Eukaryota > Metazoa > Chordata > Amphibia > Anura > Ranidae > Lithobates > Lithobates septentrionalis. The sequence continues at coordinate 176,815 of JBBDGP010002449.1, forward strand.
TACCTTGCATCATGTTTCAACAGCAAAAGGGATGGACATTCAGGAAGAGGCAACCAAATAGCTGCTGTGCCTGAACATTATATTTCCATTTGGCACATACCACGGGACCAAGGCCTTAGCATGGCTCATACAGACATCACCAAATGGAAGTATTTTAAGGATTTGTATAGTACAAACTTACATGGACAGTCCCGGATGAGCCCCCCCCCAAAAAGGTGACCCAAGCCACTACCCTTGCACAAAGGCTGTCATAAGTTCTTTTTGCTTTACTTCACCTGTCGCAGCTCTCTCACTAAAAGGAAGGTGTGAAAAGTCTGTAAAAATCAACTTTGCCTTCAGAAGTCTGAATTAAAAGGCCTGCTATCTAGGGATTGTCAGAGAGCCCCGACAAGACAGAGGGAATAACAAAGCTCACAACAGCCTCTATGCACAGATACTGTTAGAAAGAAATGGCATGCGTCACTTTAATATTCATAATTTATGTACTAAACAACAGGGCTTACCAATTAATTGATAACTCCCAAATATAAAGAATAGTCCACTAAAATCACCCCCATAATTAATTGGAAAGAAATACACATGTGAAAAAAAATTTTTGTTTTCTTTAATTTGATGGGTAATTCCTAAAGTTATTGTCACAAATATTCATATCCAATTATTAAAGTGTTTGCTTTGGCAATGTACAGAAAAAAATAAAAAAATATTCAAAGACTGTTACATTTCGGATTATTTTCCAATGCGCTGCATTACTTCCACACGAACAGGTGGTGATACGCACCAATATTTTATCTATAGCCACAGAAGTGAGTCACACTGGCAGAAGCCAGCTCTCTCAAGTAAATGTAAAGGGAGGGAAACCAAATTATAAAAACGGTTTAAAGAAAACACGGATTCCTTTAGTGCAAACTAAATGTTGGCTATGCCCCATAAAGCCAAACAGTGGCTTAAGCAATCAAATACACATAGCCCCAGATTTCAGAACCAGATTGTACACACATTTTAATGTCTCTTCAATGACATGAAGAGAGGTGAACTTAGAATTTCATTTTCTTTTCAGAAGAACTTTCAGATTCTTCTTGCCATTGTCTCTTTAGTCCACTTGGAGACTGCTGCAAACCCCCAGAGTTTGTATGACATGTGATGTTGTTATCTTTGGTACCCCTATTAGAGCCCATTTCAGGTAAACACATGCCTTTGTGCACTGCTGCCTGAGCAGAGTTGGTAGTCTCCATGTTGGAGCAACTATGACAGCACCTTCCTGACTGTTCCCCATAACTTTGCCCAGTGCTATTACAGTCTGTGCAATGAGGGGGCAAATGACCATTACTCTGATGATTAGTACAAGGAATATCTGCCCCCTCATCCTCCATTTCACCCTCCTGGTTTCTTAGGTTATTGTCTGTGCTTTTATTCTCAGGACAAGGAGATTGCTGGTTTATTGTGAGCTGATGTGACTCTGTGCCAGTTTGTACCACACTAGTCTCAAGCTGATCACAGGAATCATCTGAGCATGACGTGTGGACAGCAGTTCCATTTACCTTTTTAGTTTCTGATGGGCATTCTATAGACCCTGTGTCTTGAGAAGAATTCTCTAATTCCTCCAACCAGGAGTGAGGTTCATTTTGATGCTTCTTACGAAGGTTAAGGCTTTCTAATAAGAAGTCTTTGCGCATAAGCTGTTCATTGTCACTGGGATGGTTTTTGCATTCAAGCGGACCGAACGTATGGTCTGCTTCATTTGTGGGTGGTAACACACTATTCCTTCCACTGGTTCCTGGTCTCACATCCTCACTGTCACCATCACCTGTGGAAGTATCTCCATCTTTACCTTTAGAATAAGATATATAAGAATACTGAAGCCATTTGTAGGCTTTGTAGATTTTCCTTTCTACAGAGTCTATGCTGGTACACAGTGAAGATTTTCGGTCTACTTCCCTAGGACCTCTTCGGTCAGGTGAGGATTCGGCAGACGTTGAAACATCATCTACTGCGATTTGAGGATAATCATATACATCCTCACCGATTAGGGCTGCTGCACTTTCTGCATTAACTTTAGTCTTTTCCTCCTTATTTATTTTCTTTTGCTGCCTTAATGCGTTTCTTTGTCTCATTAAGGCCCTCCGATCATTAAGGTTGTCTTCTTCATCGCTGCTACTACTGCTGCTGCTGCTGCTAGATCTTTCTTCCTCAGGACTTGGGGAACGAGGGCGAGGGAAAGGTTCACCCTCTGCTTCCGTTTCACAAGCATTGTCCTCTGAGTCAGAGTTGTTGGACATGGCTGACAGTCGTTTGTCTTGATACTTTCTCAAGGCCAGTAGTCGTAACTTTTGGGATGTAGGTCCTGGTCTTGTTGAAGGTGATTCTGATGATCTTTGTGACTCGCCTGCATGGACAGCATCATCAGATTCCCCTGGAATTTGTGCTGGAGAAGAAGGTAATGAGGTTGATGACTCAGAATCACTGTAGGCAGAGCGTTCACTGACCCCAGGATGGAGCTGTAAAATTGTGCTGTCGCTGTCAGAGTCAGAGCTCCAACCTTCGATCTCCCTCCTCACCAGCGAGTCAAAGAAGGCCATCATTCGGGGGTCTTCCTGGACAGACTGGTTGGCATAATCATGGGACAAACCACTTCCACTGTTGAGTACAAGTCCAATGTATTCCTCATGGGTGTACAGACTACGAGAGTCATCCTCTATTTCACCATCAAGGTCCCCAGTACAGTTTGGTTGCTTGTAAGGACTCCAAACCTCATAAAGAAAAACAAAGATTAATTACACGAAACAAAATAGATGCAATGCAGATGTACACCACAGACAAGTATACTTTACAGGTAATCCTAATCCCAGGTACAGTAATTTGCTATAAACATTCTTAGCATAGTCTAGGTTGCATATACTTCACAAAATAAACTCTTTTGCTTGACTTACTAGTGAAGTTAAAGTCCAACACCAGCTTAAAGTGGTTCCAATGCCTAAACATTATTTATTTTAATGCATTCCTTGCATTAAAGTAAAAAAATTTTAGGCATCGGTTTCCCCGCTCACCCCTTCTTTTACATACCTGAGCCCTCATTCAATCCAGCGCTGTGCACATTTGCAGCAATTCACCCCCCTCACTCCTGGGTTTCCCTAGCTTTGCAGGAGCACCAGGAGCCGTCGGCTCCCACTGTTGTCAATCAAAGCCAGTGACGAGGGAGTTGGGGGAGGGGCCGAGTCCCACTATCTGTGTCAATGGACGCAGTAGCAGGGCTCAGGAGTGAGCACACATGAGTGCCCCCATAGGGGCACTGGACAGAGAGAAGAAGCCAGGAGCGCTGGCGGGGGACCGGAGAAGAGGAGGTTCTTGGCCACTCTGTGCAAATCCATTGCACAGAGTAGGTAATTGTAGAGATGTTTGTTGTTTTTTTTTTTTTACCTTTATAATCTCTTTAACCTCCCTGGCGGTATGATTATTTCGGATTTTAGGTGCTGAAAGCAGTACCATTATTTTGCATGGAAATTTGGCGTTTTATATTGTAGGTCTGTAATTCTAACAATAACACACTTAAATCTGTCCAAACAAGAGTCTAGTAGATATCCCGGGTATGATAAAGTTTGAAACACAAAAACATAAATTATAATATAATAAATAAAAATAAATAATTAAAAAAAATAAAAATAAATAGTAATAAAGTAAATTTCCCCACGATTCACTATTGCTCAATTCTGCAAGTGTTCTAATTTACTATCGCTGTTTTCTAGCTGGTCTAAAGCCATTTTTGACGTAAAGGGACACTTTTTGGTTGCTATGGACAATCTCCAGTTTCCAGGCAGAAAGAACAGTATATATCACATAAAACTGCATGCAGGGCATTGGCCAAAGCACTGGGGACAAAAGGGATGTGAAATTATTTCATACAGTACTGTAATGTGTAAGATTACAGTACTGTATGTGTTATGATTTTGACATTTTTTTGAATTTGCCGCCAGGCTCCACCCCCGTGCGTCACGACGCTCGCAGGGAACGGAGCCTGGCACAGAGAGGCTTCGGGCAGAGGACACAGCCCGCAGACACAGCGGGGGGACATCGCAGGATCCCGGGGACAAGGTAAGTAATGCCACACCAGGATCCTGCGATGTAATCCCGAGTGTGGCTCGGGGTTACCGCTAATGGTCCTGATTTTTAACCCCGAGCCACACTCGGGAAAACCGCCAGGGAGGCTACCAAATATACTTAAGAATTCAAAGTCCTGCAGTCATTCAATCCATTTATTGTGGGCGTCCCTGGGGGCGTGTCATCAAGCCATCCTGGGTTCAAAATGCTGCAGAGAGTTGTGTTACTTTCATTACGTGGCACCAGTCTCTACAGTATTCAGGACCACTGCCCATTGCTGGTGGAAGAAGGAGAGGAAGAGAGCACCTGACATAATGATAACAGAAATCAACCAAATGGCCCTGATAAAAAGTTTACATACCCTGGAATGTATGGCCTTGGTACAGACACAGAAGGTGGCACACACAGGTTAAAATGGCAATTAAAGGTTAATTTCCCACATGTGTGGCTTTTTTAATCACAATTAGTGTCTGTGTATAAATAGTCAATGAGTTTGTTAGCTCTCACATGGATGCACTAAGCAGGCTAGACACTGAGCCATGAGGAGGTAGAAAAGAACAGTCAAAAGACCTGTGTAACAAGGTAATGAAACATTACAAAGATGGAAAAGGATATAAAAAGATATCCAAAGCCTTGAATATGCCAGTCAGTACTGTTTAATCACTTATTAGGAAGTGGAAAATTTAGGGATCTCTTGATACCAAGCCAAGGTCAGGAAGATTAAGAAAGATTTCAGCCACAACTGCCACAGGAACTGTTCGGGATACAAAGAAAAACCCACAAGTAACCGCAGGAGAAATACAGGCTGCTCTGGAAAAAGATGGTGCGGTCGTTTTTAAGGAACACAATACGATGATACTTGAACAAAAAAGAGCTGCATGGTCAAGTTGCCAGAAAGAAGCCTTTACTGTACAAGTTCCACAAAAAAGCCTGGTTACAATATGCCCAACAACCTTGACATGCCTCATTGGCTTTTTTGTAGCATTGGCACAGTAAAGGCTTCCTTCTCGCACCTCAACCATGCAGCTCTTTTTTTGTTAAAGTATTGTTAAATTGTATAGAGGATGCTTAAAACTGGCCCACCTAAAAAAGCACCGTTCAGCGCCCAGGACAAATGCACTTTGAGTTCCTATGTAGTATATAAATGTCACACTTCTATGAAAATACAACACTAATTGTAAAATCACAAGTAAAAAGCAGCTGCTAAAAAAAGCATTACAATAAGAAAACAATATTAAAACACTCAAAATGGAAAGAGTCCTCAATCATATTGTAGCAGTGCTCTTGTCAGATAAAACAAATGACAAGCTTCTATAAAAAAATTAATATACGAGTCAATAAAACAAAGGAGCCCAGTTATAGCTTGTGCTGCAATTTGTTCAAAACACCATCCACCAAACAATTCACCACGTGAGGAAATCTCCCCTTTGGGGGTGCACTCACCACAAGTACAGATGTAATGCGCCTTTAGTTTACACCCTACCTAAGGTTCATAAGGATCCGACTAATCCCCCTGCAAGACCCATTGTTAATAGCATAGATTCTGTCTCCTCAAGAATGGGACAATATTTAGACCATTTTTTACAAAAAAAGTGTGGTCAAGACCGTTCTTATTTTTTGAGAGACACAAAAAACTTTTTGAATTGCTTGCAGAATGTGGATTTGGCAGGAAAACAGCATGTCCTTTTAGTAACAGCAGATGTAGCATCTTTGTATTCTATAATACAACATGATGATGCCCTTCTAGCGTTAAATTGGGTTCTCAGTCAAAAAGAAGACCTGCCCCATAATCAGAAAATTTTTCCTCAGACACGCCTTAGACTTGTGTCTATCCCATAACTATTTTTGGTATGGTAACAAATTTTATTTGCAACAGAGAGGCGTTGCCATGGGTGCGAAATTCGCGCCCACTATAGCAAATTTATTCATGGCAGAATGGGAAGACATAGTCATTTTTAACGACAAGTGATCCAAGCTGATTTTTTATAAACGTTTTATCGATGACCTCTTTTTTATCTGGGCGGGAATGACGGAGTTCCTTTGCCTTTTTTTACAGAAATTAAATTTAAATAAAAACAACATTAAGTTGACCTCGCATTGGCATAGTGAAGAAATCAACTTCTTAGTTGTAAACATTTATCGTCGGGATGATAGCCTGGAGACAAAAGTCTATTTTAAAGAGACAGATAGAAATAGTTATGTTCCTACTTCAAGTGGCCACCATCCCCTCTGGCTTAAAAACATCCCGAAAGGACAAATCATGCGGGTCAAGAGAAAATGTTCCGAAGTCGAGAATTTTCTCTCACAGTCCAAAATTCCAACTGAAAGAATTAAAGCTAGAGGTTATGACCCACAAATTTTGGAAAAAGTGGTTGAAGAAGTGGGTTTGAGTTCCAGAGATGTTGTTTACAAGAAAAAGAACACAGTGATCTCCCCTGATTTGAAGAATAACAAGAGTGAGGCTTTATCTCTGGGTTTCATGCCCAGTACAAAGAATTTGAGTAAATTTTTAAACATTGGCATATCCTACTTATGGACAAGAAATTGAACACAGCACTCCCTCTTACACCACAGTTTATATACAGAAAAGCGCCCAGTTTTGGCGATCAAGCGATAAAAAAAGTTAAAGATCCTCCAACACGCCCACAGTCATTCTGGGACCGTAATGATTTCTTCGCTTGTAGACGGTGCAAGGCATGTAGGGAGGTCACAAGACCAATTAGAGGTCTGGACAATTTCACATCCACATCTAACAATAGAAGTTTTGATATAAAACAGTTCATTACTTGTAACAGTACTTATGTGGTATATGCTTTGAAATACCCATGTGGCCTCATCTATGTAGGACGCACCAAAAGGATGCTGAGAGTCAGGATAGCTGAACATATTCATAACATCAAAATGGGGTTCAAGGATCATAATGTGTCATTTTAAACTGAAACACAATCAGGATGCAGCTGGTCTGGAATTTTGGGGGGTGGAACACCTTGAACCACATTGGAGGGGTCTAAATCTCGTTCGAGAGTTGTCAAAACGTGAGACCCAGTGGATCTATTTAATAGATGTGCGCTCCCCCAAAGGTTTGAACATAGAACTCGACATCGTTTTATCAGCGATACTTGGCACTTTTTTCCAGATTATAATTTTGAATCAATATTTTTAAAATATTTTTGAATCAATTTTTTAATATATCTTTATGCCAAGTAGGGATTATTACCATACTATTTGCAGGTTGGAGTTACCTTTTAAGACATCCGTGGTAGGTCCCCTTTTATATGATGTTTTTAGAAGGCGGTCTACATAAGGAGCGCCTTTTTGAAAATATTATTTTACTTGGAAGTTGTCCCCCAACAAACTAGGTTTCTTTTATTATGTTTTTTATCATTTTTTTAATTATATTTTTTCAATATTTTAGATAAACTATGGTTAATAACTGTTAAATACTATCTTGCAGTAGTCTTCCGTCATGTGATCTCATGAGTATGGGGATCACACAAGTAGCAGCTTAGTATTTAAATCATATCAGTTCCGAAGTATGGATCGGGACACAAGAGTACATTTTAATTGTGCCCGCAATATATGTCCTAATTTAAGACCCTGATTATTTATCATAGTGTATTTTAAATTATAGTTTTAACTATTTTTTTAATGAAGAGTTTATCGTTATTAACATATTACGGTTTTTACTATAAATATGAACAGTTAGCTATTTGCACATCATTGCATATCATTTTTTGTTTTTATCGCTGCCAATAGTAGCACATCATTGCATATCATTTTATTGATTTATTGTTGCCAATAGTAGCTGAACGGTGTTAGACTTGTGGTCCAGGTGTCTCCGTGTTGTATGTAGCTACCAGCCTATGTATTTGATGGGCGGCATGCTATTGAATACAGACGGTGGGACACGAATGGTTAATTAGCCACAATGCTAGTTCTCCTATTTACATAAATACCGGCCATCAGGTCATGAGATCACGCCCTCAGACAAAGTCAGGAAGTGACGAAACGCGTCGTGATCTCCGTTATTTGCCGGAAGTGACGTGCGCATTTCACAGGACGTCGGATATCCAGGAAGTAGATCGCTGATGTACACAGACAAATCTGGTCCTCCATTCTGACGAGCTGGTGAATAACGTTTGCACTTAAGCACTTTATTACTGCTTCAGTTTAACTTGTACGTGTAACTTGTAAGAGGGGTTTTATTTGGTTGAGTCTTGCATAGTATGACTAGAGTTCGGTGGAAGCTTTGGTTGGAGGAACAGTTGTAAAACTAAAGGCGCATTACAGCTGTACTTGTGGTGAGTGCACCCCCAAAGGGGAGATTCCTTCACGTGGGGAATTGTTTGGTGGATGGAGTTTTGAACGAATCACAGCACAAGCTGGACTCCTTCATTTTATTGACTCATATATGAATTTTATATGGAAGCTTGTCATTTGTTTTATCTGACAAAAGCGCTGCTACAATATGATTGAGGACTCTTTCCATTTTGAGTGTTTTAATATTGTTTTCTTATCGTTAAATTGTGCTCCTTAAAAATAACCACACCGTCTTTTTGGAGAGCAGCCTGCATTTCTCCTGCGGTTACCTGTGGATTTTTCTTTGTATCCTGAGCAATTCTGCCGCCAGTTGTGGCTGCAATCTTTTCTTGGTATACCTGACCTTGGCTTGGCATCAAAAGAGCCCCTAATTTTCCACTTCTTAATAAGTGATTAAACAGTACTGACTGGCATATTCAAAGCTTTGGATATCTTTTTATATTATTTTCCATCTTTGTAAAAAGTTTCATTATCTTGTTACGCAGTTCTTTTGACTGTTCTTTTCTACCTCCTCATGGCTCAGTGTCTGGCCTGCTTAGTGCATCCATGTGAGCACTAACAAACTCATTGACTATTTATACATAGACACTAATTGTGATTTCAATTTGGGGAATTAACCTTTAATTGCCATTTTAATATGTGAGTGCCACCTTCTGTGTCTGTACCAAGGCCAAACATTCCAGGGTGTGTAAACTTTTTATCAGGGCCATTTGGGTGATTTCTGTTATCATTATGATTTAAAAAGGATCCAAAAAACTATGTGATAATAAATGGCTTCATGTGATTGCTATCCTTAAATAAAAATATGCTAATATGAATGCCAAAATTTCACAATTTCTGCCAGGGTATGCAAACGTTTGAGCACAACTGTATGTGTGTGTATAATTATAATATATATATATATACACACACACACATACACACACACATATACATACATACATACATACATACACACACAAACAATCATCTCACAAAAGTGAGTACACCCCTTACATTGGTGAAAATATGTTATTATACCTTTTCATGTGACAACACTGAAGAAATGACACTGATACAATGTAAATGTAATGTTATTTCTTCAGTGTTGTCACATGAAAATATATAATAACATATTTACAAAAATGTGAGGGGTGTACTCACTTTTGTGAGGTACTGTGTATGTGTGTGTGTGTGTGTGTGTGTATATATATATATATATATACATACACACATACACATACACACACATTTCTTTTACCACAGATTGCAAACAGTTCATGTATATTACAAAATGTCCCTGTCCTCAGTAAGCCATAGTCTTTTTTTATACTATGGTATAACTGGCCATACATGGCTAAGTCTTTTCGTTTATCGTAAGCGGACTAAACAGGAAAAAAACTAAACCGATTTCCCCATCCACACATTTGAGATGGATGCGAGAATCCCCTCATCGTGCCATTGTATTCTCATTGGCTGTGCTGATCGAATGAAAGTTTTCCAGCAAGCCCATACATGAGCAGTCGATCAGTAGATCGACCGCTTTTGAACAGGATTGGCCACAGAAGGATCGAAATTTTGGCTGGTCCCTGTTGAAACGGTCAAATTTCAATCCATCTATGGCCAGCTTAAATTTCAACAGCCAAACCACTCACCTTTAATTAGTGTTCCTACAATGCACAGTTGAAATGTGATACCTACAGTTTATGCATGAACATCTTAGTTCCTTACTTACTATACTTACCTTTATAATCTTTTCAACACCTGAAGAACAGATCATGTAGGAGTCTGGGTTAAATCGAACTTGATTCACAATTGAACGATGTCCCTTCAGTACCATAAAAGCACCATTTACAACTCTGCCCGGTCCACCTACAAGAAGATATTAACACTGATTTGACATGATATTAAGGAAATAAAGACACAATATGCTGTAATGCTCTAACAAATTGTAACATGCATATAGCATTCCAGCTGCTGAAAACCTCTGACACACATGAACAATGCTAGAGAAATTCCTGTTAGGTCCTAAGTGTGTTTCATGGTGATTGATAGCTCTGAGTTAGTTCCAAGTCTTCCAAGTCATTTATAACTCAATAGTGATGCAATAATCTACTTTGCTTGGACAGAAATTAGACTATTTGGGCTTGCAGACCTGCTATGGAGAGGGGGGGGGGGGGTGAATTACCAAAATGGTGGTAGCCAATCAGCTTCTAAATTCAGCTCGTTTAAATAAGCTTTGACAATGGAACCTAGAAGCTGATTGGGTTACTATGTACAGCTGCACCAGATTCTGTGTGCACCAGTTTTCCTGTTTTCCCACCCCCCTCCCGTTTTTTACACTTTTTGCGGATATAATCTGCCTAGATTGTACAAAGTCATAGGACACGGGAGGAGAAACTAAGCTTGCGTTGTGTAGAACACAAACTATTGTGGATGATAAACATTTTATGCTTCTGTTAAAGTGGAAATTTGGGCTAAGCCTATCTAACTTGTTCCCATCCCCATTCTAACTACCTTGTAGAGGAAAGATGTCTATACTTACCTATTCACAGTGCTCTCCAGTCTGGTCATGTGATTGGCTCCCAGTGCTAGCTTTAGGAAGAGAAGGGACAGTCAAGAACAGATGCCCCAAAGTGTAATGTCATCGCTCATGCATTGCAGCCGTTGTCGCTGCGCTCTCCTCTCCTCTGAAGGTGGCCGTTTGGGAAATCACGTGACCAGACTGGAGTGCCTGAGAATAAGTAAGTATAAGCATCTTCCCACTATTATTATTATTATACAGGATTTATATAGCGCCAACAGTTTACACAGCGCTTTATAATATAAAAAGGAGACAATACAGTTATAATACAATAAAATATAAGAGGATTAAGAGGGCCCTGCTCAGAAGAGCTTACAATCTAATAGGATGGGGCAGGTGGTACAAAAGGTTGTAACTGTGGGGAATGACCTGATGGAAGCGGTAGAAGATTAGTTGGAGACGTGATAGGCTTTCCCAAAGAGATGAGTTTTCAGGGATCGCCTGAAGGTAGCAAGAGTAGGGGATAGCCGGACCGGTAGAGGTAGCAAGTTCCAGAAGATGGGAGAGGCTCTGGAGAAATCCTGGGGACGAGCATGGGAGGAGGAGATGAGAGAGCCTGAGAGTAGGAGGTCTTGAGAAGAGCGGACAGGTTAGTTAGTATAGGAGTTAGAAGGGGGGTTGGAGCAGATGTAAGAATAGGTTTTGCACGGTCTTCCACTTTAGGCTCTGAAGAAGGCTGCACATGACTTCAGAAAATACTGGAACACAATACTTGATAGATGTACAGTACAATAATCCTCCAAAAAAGTATACTGTATCTAAATGTACAATATGATAATGCTTTAAAATAGCATACGGTGTCTAAATGTATTCAGGAAAAGCATACCTCTAGCTGCTGGCACAAGCTACCAGTACTACCAATTGTATGTATAGCTATTTTATCTCAATGATTAGTGAGTGTCTATAAAAGTATCCACACTGATGCAATGCTTGGATAAAAAAAGTAAAGTATGACTAGTTACTATTACACATCACTAAGGACATACCGAAAGATGTTACTAGATCCTAATTAATGACCAATGCAGGTGTCATATGAAATACCTGTACCATTTATAGTATACTGAAACTAAAAGGTACAAATGGACAAAAGACAGAGATTTTCTGATCCCATCATGACTGTTCAGCAAAACAATTTTAACATAATTAGAGACAGCTTTTTTCTGTACAGTTATTGACAACCAATTATTTCTCTTCATCAGTAGTAATACAGATGATCTCTTATAAGTTCATTAGAACATGCAGGGCCCTCTGACTCCTCCTGTTTTGAATTGTAGTGTAACTGTACTGTCTGCCCTCATGTTGTAAAGCTCTGCGCAAACTGTTGGCGCTATATAAATCCTGTATAATAATCATCATTTTTGCCATCTTTGTTTTACCATCATATGCTGTTCTCATCTTCTAGACTTTTGTAAGTTCATCTTTTTATTAAATAAAACAGTGGTCTTCATCCTACTACACTATAAGCTGTGTTTTCCCCTACTATTCTCGTGAATAATCTGAGGGACCCTGGCGACGTCTGGAGCACAAAAAGTGAGCATGTAGTGGCTGTGTCCCTACATGTTGAGCTTGTTTGGAACCTATGAGAACCATGGGTCGCAGATTCTGGTGAGAATCCATCTGCAGGAGGGAGACATCTGGAGGCGCCAAAGATATTTGCATCGTGCCTGATTTGACCCACATACGTAAGGGTCTGGATATCTGGTGAGAGTTAAATCACACTGGGGGGCACAGAAACAAAGGGAAGATATAAGATTTGAAGAAGGATTCACATGTTGCGAGATTATGTGTTTTGATTTTTCACATTTACACGTTTTACTATAAGCCCAGGTTCACACTGAGCTGCGGGAATGAAGCCGTGTGAGTTCAGCTGAACTCGCACAATTTCACTCCTGCATGTCAGTCCCGATTTCGGCTGCGATTTCAGAGACATCTGTGCAGGTTTCTGCACAGATATCAATGTAAATCGCAGCCCGAAATCGCAAAAAGTAGTACAGAAACTACTTTTTTTAAATCAGTGCGGCGTCGCAAATGCAGCGGTGTACCAATTAGGACAGTGCAAACATGTCAAGTCGCATGTCAAATCGTACCAATGTGAACCAGGGCTCAGACTGATTATATTTGAGAAAATAGTTATATTATATTTGAGCTTCATGAATAGAGTGCTGGATACTGATGCACTCGGTTATACTTACCCAGGGGTGAGAAGATACTTCCAGCTGCCGGGGGAAAATTTGAAATTTGAAAATTTGGGGGCGGAACCTGGAGCACTGAATAATGGAGAATTCTAAAAATTAAATGTATACCCAGGGCCGAATCTACCATTGGACACAGTAGGCTTCTGTAGAGGCACAGTTATTGACAACAAATGTATTTCATCAGTTGTAATAAATGTTATCACTTATAAACTCAATAGCACATTTTCACAATATAGTGAGTCAGGTTAAAACAAAATAATGTTAAGTGTAAAAGGAGTGTTTCAGCAAAGGACTGCTGCATTTGGCACCAAAGGTTGTGTGTCTACAAGTTCCTGTGATGGAAATTCAATAACGCTATACAAAGAGAGGTAATCAGGTTTCTATGACAGTTCAGAGTACACAGGGTACACACAGTATAGGTAAATGTGGCCTATAAACTCCAAGCACATGCTGGCACTTCCTGCGTTAGATGAAGTCCAGTCTGCAGAGTCACAATTACATTTACACACCTGCTTCTGGGCTGGATGGGATTTTCCACATGTACAGGTTGAAGTCATCAGAGCCAGAGAGAATGTACTGAAACAAAAGAATGTTGGAAAATGTTATTTTATTCACAATAAGTTACCAAACAGGACCAGTATTTGCCAAAACTATCTATAAAAGGCGGAGGAAAGAAAAAGTGAAGATGTTGTCCACAGCAACCAATCAGATGGCATCTGTCCGTGTAGGTTTAAAAATTAATGCCAGAACTTGACTAGTTGTTTTCCACTTTCCTTTGCTCATCTACAACATCCCTGTTCATATTGCATTAAGAATCAGATACATAAAACAGATATAACACTATACCAGCTAAGATTTGGATAAGGTATCTTGTAGCTATGATGGAAGGTGAAGTGAAAAACAATGTAATCATTCCCACAGGCTGTAATGAGATATACTTTGGTAATTGAATGTTACATTGACTTGCATATTAAGATGCAGCTCTTTTACATAACACGGACAAGCTACAGTTTACTTTGCATTTACACTAAGTCTCTTTGGCTGCAGAACTAGGAATAAAAAAATCCAATGATATCATCCAGACAATCAGCCAAATTGCCCAATGGATTTGATGCTTCTTCATCCAAGTTTTGGGGTCTGCAGATTTAATCAAGGGAGTGGGAACTAGAGCAACTCCAGGCACACAATTAATAAACATATTTTGGAAATGTAGCAACTACCATATATACTCGAGTATAAGCTGAGTTTTTCAGCACATTTTTTTGTGCTGAAAATGCCCCCCTCGGCTTATACTCGAATCAAACACTTTTTCTGCAGCAGAGAATGACATTTTCCAAACCGACTTTGGGACCCTGTATCTTGGGGCCACGTGGTGCTAGGAACCCTAAATTTGGTGTGCAAACACAGTGGAACTAGCACTACAACATATCCAATTGGGTTCCTAGCACCTAGTTGCCCCAAGATACAGAGCCCCGAAGTCTGTTCGGAAAATGTCATTCTCTGCTGCAGAAAAGTGCTTGACATTTTCCGAACTGATTTTGGGGCCCCGTATCTCGGGGCCACTTGGTGCTAGGAACTCCATTTGATATGTTTTAGTGCTAGTTCCACTGAGTTTGCACACAAAATTTAGGGTTCCTAGCACCAAGTGGCCCCGAGATATGGGGCCCCAAACGCGGTCAACTGTGTCCATCTGCAGCAATGTCATTTCGGGAACCTTTGGGTCCAGAGACCCCAAATTTTTGCTGCAGCTAGGGGGCCTATAGGAACCCTTAACTACTGAGTTTGAAGTTCGGGGGACCTATGGCTGCAAATGGGCACAGTGAGGCTGCAAATGGGCATTGTTGACCCTCTTTTCCACTTACAGTAGCTGCGCATTTCTCACCTTAGGCTTATACTGGAGTCAATAAGTTTTCCCAGTTTTTTGTGGTAAAATTAGGTGCCTCTGCTTATATTCGGGTCGGCTTATACTCGAGTATATACGGTAATTCATCTGACACAATTAAAAGGGTTAACCCATCCAATATTCAGCTTTAAGTAGATGAGGTCAATTTGAGTCACCTGCCGACTTCAGTTCCTCTTCAATGTGTTTTTGGGTCTGTTTGCATGCTGAGACCACTACAGGGGGGTTTGATCCCCCTTTCAGTTTACTTTAATATATTAGGATTGTTACAGCTGCAGGAGTGAGGTGTGGGAGCACACCTGGGAACTATGGCAGGGGGAACTCGATTATGCAGATCCCGAGAGACATTAGAAGCCAGTAGATTTTACTCAGCAACATCTTCAATCAGGTTTGGCTGCACTGACTGATAATACAATTCTTGGTTCAAGTAAGTTCCAGTTTGATAAAAATGATTTGGCTGCCACAATTGCTGTATGTCTTGCATAATTCTCCAGTGTGGATTTGCAAGAAGTGGTTTAACAAAATCGAGAGCCTGTTCAGGGAACTGATATGGAGAGGGAAACAAGCTAGAATACGTCTACGGGTACTTCAGCTCCCGCTACGGGAGGGTGGATTTGCTCTCCCTCATCCTCAGCGATATTTTTTATCTTCCCAACTGCAGCAGTAAATGGGGTGCGGAGCCCCGGAAGGGGGTACTCCAAATGGTAGAATTGTATTAATGGGAGCCTCACATAATACATTAATAGAAACTCTAGAAGCAAACTCGTTCCACTACACCTGTCCAACAATTATAATGTTAACTAAAGTATGGAAAACAGTCAAGAACCAGATGAGATATAATGGGTGTAATGAATATACTCCCATTTGGAACAACTGAAATTTGCAGGAAATGCATAAGATAGGAAAAGTAAGAGAGTGGGAAGACCGAGGTATTAAAAAGTTGAGACAACTGTATAATGGTAATACTCTGAAGAAATTCTCAGAGTTGGAAAGTGAATTCAACCTATCCCCGGGCTCCTTCTATACGTACCTTCGGCTAGAACACGCTCTTAAAACTCAATTTAGGAACTATTGTTTAGTATGGAATAAAACGCCCCTACTCCGTAGTATATTGCAGGTAGCCCCGACTAAGGGGTTAATATCCAAGATATACAATCAACTGAGTGAAGAAGCCAACAGTGAAGACTTATTCAACGGTGTAAAAGCCAGGTGGGAAGAGGATGTGGGGGTTATAACACAGGCTCAGTGGAAGAGAATCTTAGAGATGACATCGTTGATATCAGTCTCCCCCCCACAGAAGATATCACAATTGATGTTGTTAAACAGAGCTTATTATACACCTAAACGTCTCTTCAAGTTTGGAAGAAGATCTGATGATAGATGTCCTAGATGTCGGGGGACGGGAGACCTCATTCACATGATGTGGAGATGTCCCAAGTTGTTTCGCTATTGGGAGGGGGTGATTGATAGTTTGAGAGATATATTTGGGATCATACTGGAGAAAGAGGCTAAAGTATGCATCTTGGGGTATAGACAGATACAGGGGGAGAGGAAGAGTACCACACTGGCAATTCTGAGAGGTCTATTCCAAGCAAGAAAAACTATCACATTAAGATGGCAATCAAAGGAACCCCCCACAGTGAGAGATTGGATGGTTATATTTAGGGTTGTCCCGATACCACTTTTTTAGGACCGAGTACAAGTACCGATACTTTTTTTCAAGTACTCGCCGATACCGATCACCGATACTTTTTTTTTAATGTCACGTGACAGTTTTTTTTTTGCTATTTTTTGGGGGGGGGGGGGGGGGGGGGGGCGGGGGGGGGGGGGGGGTGAACGTTGTATGTGTGTGTGTTTTTTTTTGTTTTTTTTTACAATTTTTATTTTTACAATAATATTTTTTTATTCTTTATTGTTTTTTTTTTTTTTTTTAATCAGCCCTTTTGGGGGGCTTTGGTGAGATATCAGGGGTCTTAACAGACCTCTGATATCTCCCCCTTGAGACAGAGAAAGAGACAGAGGATAGAGATTCCCCAGTCCCTTTCTCTGCAGCATCAGCTGCACTGAGAATGAATGGAGAGAAGACAGCAGCTTCTCTCCATTCATAAACTGACACATCGGAATCACAGGAGATTACAATGTTTCAGTTATGTGAATGGACAGAGTCAGCTGACTCTAAGCATACACAAAAGGAAGGAGGGGGAGGACGGAGGAACTGAGGGGGAGAACGGAGGGGACAGATAAGGAGAGGAATGCAGGGGACAGATAAGGAGAGCGGAACGGAGGGGGAGAACGGAGGAGGACAGATAAGGAGAGAGGAACGAAGGGGGAGTACGGAGGGGGACAGATAAGGAGAGAGGAATGCAGGGGACAGCGGAGAGGCACAGAGGAACGGAGGGGGCATGGAGGAGGATGCAGTGACAGTCAGCTGTGAGCGATCACCGCTGTATGTCACTAAAGCTGGTGAAAGCCGCTGGGGGAGAATCTTGTAACTCCCCCACGTGCCGATCACAGCTGTCCTCTAGGTATCGGGGAAGCATCGGGAGCATTTGCCCGAGTACAAGTACTTGGGCAAATGCTCGGTATCGGTGCCGATACCGATACTAGTATCGGTATCGGGACAACCCTAGTTATATTAAAGGAAACCCTTTGTAGGGAAAGAACAGAGTATATTAAGAGAGGCAATTTTAAGGAATTTAATAAAATGTGGAGACCATGGCTAGAGAAGGTAGGAGGCTCTTAATAGGAAGTGAAGAATATAACAGTGTGGGATTTAAAAATGAAAGCCCTAGGCAGCCAGGGATTGGGTCTATCAGCATATAACCTGTTAGGTGCTCGTCTATATCTGACAAATAATAGTTAATAGAAGCTGTGTTTGTTAACTAAAGGTGTTGTAAGTCTAACCCTGAGTACTCTGTAGAGGGGAGTGGGACGTGGGAGGGGGGGGGATGAGAGGGTAAGAGGAAAGAGTGATGGAACTAAGTTTATATAGAGGAGCGGACGCGGGAAGCGCCTTAGTCCCTGTTATTATTGGCTTTGGACTGGCTACATGGTACCCGCATCGAGACTCTACAGGTCCATACCAAGTGGCAGTGAATTAATTTCTAATTTATGTTCCTGTGTAATTTCAGCTTAAGGCTCAGGAAACATGTTTGAGGGGAAGGGGGGGGGGGGAGGGGATGGGGATAATAAAATTTTGCCACTATGATGTGAATTTAAGAGGTCTGTAAATGAACGCCAAGCTGAATAAGTTTCCAGACACTATTTTCTGACATGGTAAAAAAAAAAAAAAGTAAGTTCCATTTAAGCCTATGCACTTAACAGGCATTTGATCAACAGTGGTAGTGTAAAGACTGGGGTCAAAGTAGATACAGGGACAGTATAGGCACCTATCCACCATTGTAAAACTGGATACACACTGTCTGAAAATCGGCTGGTTCATCAGGAACCAGATGACTTTTGGTCAAAGTGTACAGAAGCCTGTCCAAGGGGCATGCTGGAAAGCCAGCATCCCAATCAGCCCTTGCAGCCAATGTCAGCACAGCGTGGAGACTGCAGCACCAATGTTGCTTGTGTTGCTACAGCTTTTTTCGCGCAACCCAAAATTAACTTGCAGTGTGTACCGGGCTTAACGCGAATATCAGCCTTCTGGTGTTGACTTTCTCTGTACGGTACATACCTGGTCAGTGCCATAGTTTTCTAGATCGCAGCAGCTGTTCACAAACTGTACAGACGTGCTAAACATGCTACAATTGTGTCTGTGGTTGAGTTATATGGGTAAGAACTGGTGGCTTTGGGCTGATGGCAATGCTCAAAGCAACCAATTGGATAACAAATTCAATCTAGTAAACAAGGTGACCCCTGTCTTACCTGATCACGTCACTGGTCCCTATTTGGGGTCCAGGCTTTACGTATCATGGTGTGCATACCCCAGAAGGGGGCATCAGATTCTGGGATGGACCACGGCACTGAATCTGTAAAGCATCGTGCGGCTAACTGCACACATTGCACCAAGTGTTATGGTGAATGCCCAAGCAGCATCCAGTGCCCAAAACAACATTACAGGCCATTGCCACAGTGTGGGGCCTCGGTCCTGCTCCCAAGGTTTTACTTAAGTGTAATTGATTGGGAAGCACTGCTTACATTGCTGTGGTTGAAGACAGTGAAGAGTTGATTAAAGAATTTTGAAGTAAAATAATAAACTGGTAAAGCTAAGAGTGTTTTCTCCATAAAGGAATAGAGGTCCATCACCTTAGGACACTAGCAAAAAAAAAAAAAAAAAAATATATATATATATAAAACGCCCCTTGGGTGTTTACCTATAACCCTACCACACTCTGTGAGTATATATATATATATATATATATATATATATATATATATATATATATATATATTTATATATATAAATATATATTTATATATATTTATATAGGTAAACACCCAAGGGGCATGTCCTTTAAAAGCTTTGCCAGTGTCCAATCACCTGAAGGTACCAGCCTACAACTCAGGGTTTATGAATATCAAGTCTGTGTCCTGTACTGTGCGATTAGGATAAGGTTGCACCAGACTGGTTGCAATAAGACAACAAAATTTCATCTTCTACAATTAAGGTCATGGAACTTGTTGGTCTAGTTAGAAGACCAGGTAAACTTCCAGATCTAGTCTCATTTGCCAATAGGCATAGTCAAAGCAACCAATTAGTTTTTTTTTTTTAGTTTTTTCAGTGGGGGTCAGAACAGGAAACATCTGGTTGTTATGAGCAACAATAGGTGTATTTTCAAACCTATCCCATATACAGATTGTACCTGGGCAACGGCTGTTTCCACTATGGACAATACCCTTTTAAAAATAATCACTAATTTGTCTACCTACAGTATTACCTTAACTATCCAAAATGCATACACAGTTATGATAAACTGTTTCCTTTGTAACCCATAGCAACAGAAAGGTGCCAATGTCACGCTACAGGTAAATATATGGACTTCAGCAGGCGCTCCAACAGCTGTATTAATTGTATGCTACACCAAGTTTTATTTTTTTTTAGTGTAGTTTGAAAGATTTAAGCACTCTACATCTGTCTAAAGAGACCCTAAGGCTATGCATTCCAGCGATTGAGAAACCATATTTTGTAACTTTTGACTCTGGGAGGTGGCACCCCCCACCTTCCATGTTCAAACACTAAAAAAGTATGGGGACGCAAAGCATGTATTGCAATGTGGGAAGGCTTAAGATGCAGCTTAGGAAACTCCGCAGCAGACTTGGTCACCCTGTAGGGGATACAATTTCTGGAGGAGGTTGTGGAGCAATACGTGATGTTTGGGGGACTTTATAGGACACTGTTGGGGGACTAAGGGTGGCTGGAGGGGCATTGTGGGAGGCTAGACAGCATTGAAGGAGGTTGGAGGACCCTGTAGAGGCTGAGGGCTCTCAGGAACCTGGGGCCACTGTGGGCCATTATAGGTGCTTGGGGGGGGGGGGGGGGCACTTTGGGATATGGGAGGTACAGTGAGAGGTTAAAGTATATGTAGCTGGCTTAATAGCCAGGGGGGAGACCATGGCCCGGTGGGTCGAGAATCACTGCTTTAGACAGTCAGAGGCACTTATTATCCTTCTCTGTCAAGATCAATGGCACAACCATTAACCCATCCCCGCATGCCAGGGTGCTAGGTTTTCTCCTGGACTCTGAACTCTTTTCAGCCGACCTCAAGCTCCACAACATCTCCAAAATATGCACCTTCCTAACCAATGAAACCACAAAGCTCCTAATTTACTTCCTGGCTATCTCTCGCCTAAACTACTGCAACTCCCTCCTCATTGGCTTACCTTTAAATAGGCCATCACCTATTCAGTCTATCATGAATGCTGCTGCCACACTCATCCATCTTACAAAACGCTCAGCGTCTGCTACCCCTCTCTGCAAATCCCTCCATTGGCTGCCACTCATCTAACAAATTAAATTCAAAATACTGATAACTTACAAAGCCATCCACAACTCTGCCCCCAGCTAAATCACTAACCTAGTCTCTAAATACCAACCACTTTCAGGCGATGCCTGAAAATGTTTCTTCTCAGAAAAGCCTATCCTGCCTCCACCTAACTGTACTTTACCTTTTATCATCAACTCAACCCCCACAGCTATTACCCTTTGTATCACTTGCCCTACCTTTTAGATTGTAAGTTTGAACGAGCAGGGCCCTCTGATTTCTCCTGTATTGAATTGTCCTGCTTCTCCTAACCGCTGGAGATATTTCCCCAAACCCTGGGCCTCCCTTATTTACCTGTACCCAACACACCCATCACCATCACCCTACACCCTCTGGCAGTAGTCGCAATCTACGCAATTTAGTCTCTGTTCCTCTTCTTCCCAAGGCCAGCCTCCCCCTCTCCTGTGCCCTCTGGAACGCCCGCTCTGTCTGCAACAAACTCACCGCTGTTCATGACCTCTTTGTTACTAACTCCTTTACCTACTTGCTGTCACCGAAACCTGGCTCCGCGAATCAGACACCCCTTCTCCTGCTTCCCTCTCCCAGGGTGGCCTTCACTGGACTCACTCCCCTAGGCCTAATGGACGTAAGGGAGGTGGAGTGGGATTCCTCCTATCCCCCCAGAGCACCTGCCAGGTTATTCACTCTCCTCCCTCTCTTTCCCTCACATCATTTGAAGTTCACTGTATAAGTCTATTCTCCCCAACTTCTGTAAGAATTGCTGTGATCTACCGGCCCCCTGGACCATTATCGACTTTCCTTGATGAGTTTTCTGCCTGGCTTCCCAACTTTCTCTCTTCGAAAATTCCCACAATCCTTCTTGGTGATTTCAACATTCCTGCTAATACAAACACTCCTGCTACTTCTAAACTTCTTAGTCTAACCTCTTCATTTGACCTGAAGCAATGGGTACAGGCTTCTACTCACTCTGATGGCAACACCCTTGACCTTGTATTCTCCTACCTATGCACTCCATGCAACTTCTCAAACAATCCTTTTCCTCTCTCCGACCACCACCATATTAGTTTCTCTCTCCCCCTGTCTTCCACCACCTTTCCCTCCAATCGCCTAACCATCACCCCCTAGAAACCTTTGCAACTTCAACTCTTCTCTCTTCTATTCTGCTACTGACCAACTCTATGACAAAATCTCTCCCCTGTCCTGCCCCAACCAAGCCACTTCCATCTACAATAAATCCCTGTCCTCCACCCTGGACAAGCTCGCTCCCCTCACTACACGCAGAACAAGGCCTCAACCCCTACAACCCTGGCAAACAGATGACACTAAAATTCTCAAAAAACGTAGACGCGCTCTTGAACATCTGTGGCACAAGACTAAGTCTCTCAAAGGCTTCAACTAATACAAATCTGCCCTCCAAAAATACTATTCTTTCCTCCACATTGCCAAGCAGCCCTAGTTTACAACCTCTTATTAACACCTTCTCATTCAGTCCCCGTAAACTCTTCTCCACCTTCAACTCTCTACTTCATCCTCCACCCACTGATTTACTCACTGCCCAGGAGATTGCTAATCACTTCAAAAACAAGATTTATACAATCCGTGATGAAATCTCCACTCTACAGGTCTCCCCCAGTTAAGATCCCATGTCAACAGGTACAATTGACTCTCCCCTTATTCAAATCTGCTACTACAGACGAAGTTAAACTCCTTTCTAACGCCCACCTAACCACCTGTGCCCTGGACCCTATTCCCTCTCAAATACTATGGTCGCCCTCTGACTCTATCCTACACTCTCTATAACCCACATCTTCAATCTCTCCCTCACCTCTGGCATCTTCCCCAATGCTCTAAAACATGCACTCGTCACCTCCATACTAAAAAAGCCGTCCTTGGACCCTACCAATCTTAACAACCTAAACCGTATCTCCTTGCTGCCCTTTTCCTCTAAACTCCTTGAATGTCTGGTTTACAACCAACTGAGTGACCACCTTCTTGATCCCCTCTAATCTGGATTTCGCCCTCAACATTCCACAGAAACTGCTCTCTTAAAACTCACAAATGACCTACTAACTGCAAAAACCAACAGACACTATTCTGTACTCCTACTTATGGACCTTTCAGCTGCCTTTGACACGGTTGAACACCACCTTCTCCTCAAAAAACTTTATTCCCTCGGTCTCCGCGACTGTGCTCTTCAGTGGCTCTAATCTTACCTATCCCAACGCACCTTCAGTGTTACTTACAATTTTACTTCCTCCACTCCTCTCCCCTTCTCCGTCGGGGTCCCCCAAGGTTCTGTTCTTGGACCTCTTATTTTTAATCTACACCTCTTCCCTGGGTCAGCTGGGTCATTTCTACGCTGACGACACACAAATCTATCTCTCCACCCCTCAACTCACTCCATCAGTCTCCTCACGCATCACTAACTTACTAACAGACATATCTGTATGGATGTCACACCACTTCCTCAAACTCAACTTGTCCAAAACTGAGCTTATAATATTTCCTCCGCCACATGCCTCTTCCCCTGACTTATCTGTCAAGAGCAAGGGCACAACCATCCACCCATCCCCACGTCAGCGTGATAGGTGTTATCCTAGACTCTGAACTCTCCTTTCGGCCCCACTTCCAATCACTTTCCAAAGCTTGCCGCCTCAACCTTCGCAACATCTCTAAACTATGTCCCTTTTTAACCAACGAAACCACAAAGCTCCTGATTCACTCCCTGGTTATCTCTCGCCTTGACTACTGTAACTCTCTCCTCATTGGCTTACCTTTAAATAGACTATCCCCCATTCAGTCCATCATGAATGCTGCTGCCAGACTCATCCACGTTACAAACCACTCAGTGTCTGCTACCCCTTCTCTGCCAATGTCTCCATTGGCTGCCACTTGCCCAACGAATTAAATTCAAAATATTAACTATAAGTTACAAAGCCATCCACAACTTTGCCCCCAGCTACATCACTAGCCTAGTCTCAAAATACCAACCTAATCGCCCTCTTCGTTCCTCCCAAGACCTCCTGCTCTCTAGCTCCCTCATCACCACCCCCCATATCCACCTCCAGGACTTCTCCGAAGCCTCGCCCATCCTCTGGAATTCGCTACCCCAATCTGTCAAACTGTCTCCAAATTTACCCACTTTAAGGCGATACCTGAAAACTTTCCTCTTCAGAGAAGCCTATCCTGCCTCCATCCAACAACTGCACTATTTTCTCCATTAGCTCATCCCCCACAGCTATTACCCTTTTGTATAACTTGACCCTCCCTCCTAGATTGTAAGCTCTAACGAGCAGGGCTCTCTGATCCCCCCCTGTATTGAATTGTATTGTAATTGTACTGTCTGCCCTAATGTTGTAAAACGCTGCTTAACTGTCCGCACTATATAAATCCTGTATAATAATAATAATAATAATAATAATATTGTAACTGTACTGTTTGCCCTAATGTTGTAAAGTGCTGTGCAAACTGTTGACACTATATAAATCCTGTATAATAATAATAATATTACCATTGAGAAGAGTACAAGGTATGAGTAACCTGTTAGTGCAACCATGTGTGGTGGTGGGTCCCAGCACTAGAATGCGGAATGTGAGCACAGGCAGATATTTCCTGGTCTCACTTCTCGAGAAGAGCTCTATTACGCGTGTACGCCGAAAACACTTTACATTAGACGGCAGTATTCAATATCTAATCTGACCATGGAAAACCATAGGTCCTGATGTATCTATTACTCACATCTAATAATAACTGTTATGCTTTGAAGAGTAAAATATTTGTATGTAGATCCAGCCATCCTGATTTCATTATAAACTGTGAGCAGTAAGGAAGGGATTGAGCCATCAGCTGAGCACATTGTGTACACAAGCCCTGCACATTCCATGGGCGGTACAGATGCCCAAGGATAACAAATCCTTTTACCTTCTGACTTTCAAGCCCCAGGGGCAGGCGGGTACTGACAGCCTGTTTGATATGAACTGTGAGCATGTTCTGCTACAAGGAGATGTCTGCAAGGAATGTTAACAGAAGCCATGAAAACCAGAGTCCTGCTATCATTTCACAAGGGCCACATTGCTTTACTGGAAGCAATTAGGAGGGGTGGGGAAGCCTCCAGGCACCGGTAGGCAGAAAGTTGCCTTACATGGAAGCAAATCCCAAAATGGATTAGGGCTATGAAGGTGAACGCTATAGTGTAAATCACTGGGGCCCGCTAGGAGAGGACACCATGAAAAATACTGGCCTTCTCCGTGGAATGTGACACGGAAGAGAACATATCAGCAAGCTGACTGCTCTCATCTTTGCCTTGCACGTTCCTATCCAGATTGACAGAGATAATAAATGAGCATGATATCTAGGCCAAAGTTCCATGAGCTGTAATCCATAAGCATGCTAAGTATGGGATTGTGTTGCTGGAGATATTCATTGTTGGTGCAGCGATGAGGAATTCGTCTCATACAAGGAGTTAAGCATCTTTCCACATCTGCCTGTTTACAGTAAGACTGTCAAGCTGGCTTTGTGCATGCAGCATTTGTCCTGAAGGTAAAAAGGTGCATTCCTCATTCACTCCTACTGAAATATAATAAGAACAGAAGGAGACAGGAGTGAAGGAACAGCACAGATCACTGTTGTGGTTACACAGTCTGAGACCAGCATTATTGAAGTATGCCACTGGAACAGCAGCAAACAGACCTAAGAATGTATAGGAGCATGTCTAACATAGGTTACAACGTCTCTTTTACCACAATGTGTTTTGGTCCAGGAGGAGACAAGTATTTCATTTATTACGGATACTTGTATAGCGCTGTCAATTTTATGCAGCGCTTTACATATACACTCACCAGCCACTTTATTAGGTACACCTGTTCAAATTGCTTGGTAACACAAATTGCTAATCAGCCAATCACATGGCAGCAACTCCATGCATTTAAGCATCTAGACGTGGTGATGATGATTTGCTGAAGTTCAAATAGAAACATCAGAATGGGGAAGAAAAGGGATTTAAAGCGGTTGTATAGCCAAAAGGAAACTAAAAAAAACCCAAAAAAAACAACTTTAAGGCAAAGGCATAATGAGCTAGTATGCACCGCATACTAGCTCATTATGAAATACTTACCTTAGAACGAAGCCCCCGCAACGTCTCCCAATCACCGCCGAGGGAGTTGACATTTTTCCTCGGGGATTCTTCCAGGTTCGTGGCCCCGGCGCTGTGAGTGGCCGGAGCCGCAATTACGTCACTCCCACGAGCGGGAGTCTTCTTTACGGCAAGGAGCTCTGATTTTCCAGCAGCATCCACCGGACCGCCAGCGGCTGCATGCAAGGTGAGTATCTCCTAAACCGTACAGGTTTAGGAGATATTCATTTTACTTACAGGTAAGCCTTATTATAGGCTTACCTGTAGGTAAAAATGTGCTAAAGGGGTATACAACCACTTTAAGTGGCTTTGAACGTGGCATGGTTGTTGGTGCCAGACGGGCTGGTCTTAGTATTTCAAAAACTGCTGATCTACTGGGATATTCATGCACAACCCATCTCAAGGGTTTAGAGAGAATGGTCCGAAAAAGGGAAAATATCCAGTGAGCGGAGGTTGTGTGGACGAAAATGCCTTGTTGATGTCAGAGGAGAATGGGCAGACTGGTTTGAAATGATAGAAAGGCAACAGTGACTCAAATAACCATTTGTTACAACCAGGGTAGGCAGAATAGCATCTATAAAACGCAAAACACATTGAACCTTGAAGCAGATAGGCTACAGCAGCAGAAGACCACATCGGTTGCCACTCCTGTCAGCTAAGAACAGGAAACTGAGGCTATAATTTGCACAGGCTCACCAAAATGGGATAATAGAAGATTGGAAAAACGTTGCCTAGTCTGATGAGTCTCGAATTCAGCTGCGTCATTCAGATGGTAGGGTCAGAATTTGGCGTAAACATAAAAAAGCATGGATCCATCCTGCCTTGTATCAACAGTTCAGGCTGGTGGTATAATGGTGTGGGGGGATATTTTCTTGGCTCTCTTAGGGCCCTTTAGTACCAACTGAGCATCGTTTAACCGCTTAAGGACCGAGCCTCTTTCTGAGATTTGTTGTTTACAAGCTAAAAACTTTTTTTTTTTTGCTAGAAAATTACTTAGAACCCCCAAACATTATACATTTTTTTCTAACACCCTAGAGAATAAAATGGCGGTCTTTGCAGTACTTTCTGTCACACTGTATTTGCACACTTTTTTGGGAAAAAATACACTTTTTTGAATAAAAAAATAAGACCGCAGTAAAGTTAGCCCAATTTTTTTTTATCTTGTGAAAGATAAT
Organism: Lithobates septentrionalis; assembly: GCA_037952835.1. Taxonomy (NCBI): domain Eukaryota; kingdom Metazoa; phylum Chordata; class Amphibia; order Anura; family Ranidae; genus Lithobates; species Lithobates septentrionalis. The sequence goes on from JBBDGP010002449.1 coordinate 204,139, forward strand.
GTTATGCCGAGTAAATTGATACCCAACATGTCACCCTTCAAAATTGTGCCCGATCATGGAATGGCAACAAACTTTTACCCTTAAAAATCTTCATAGGCAACATTTAAAAAAATCTACAGGTTGCATGTTTTGAGTTACAGAGGAGGTCTAGGGCTAGAATTATTGCTCTCACTCTAACGATCGCGACAATACCTCACATGTGTGGTTTGAACACCGTTTTCATATGCGGGCGCTACTCACGTATGCGTTCGCTTCTGCATGCGAGCTTGTCGGGACGGGGCATGTTTAAAAAAAAAATTTCTCTTATTTATTTTACCTTTTATTTTTTATTGTTACACTGTTCTTTAAAAAAAAAAAAAAAAAAAAAAAAAGAATTGTGTCACTTTTATTCCTATTACAAGGAATTTAAACATCCCTTGTAATAGAAAAAAAGCATGACAGGACCTCTTAAATATGAGACCTGGGGTCAAAAAGACCTCAGATCTTATATTTACACTAAAATGCAATTTAAAAAAAAAATTGCTGATCTTCCCCTCACTCGTCTCCATGTCAGGATAGGGATAACATCTGATCGCCTCCGCCGCTGCCGACGGCCCTGGAACGCTGCGGTGAGGGGGGGGGGGGGCCTCTCCCGCTGCCGATAAAAGTGATCTCGTGAAGAATCCGCTGCAGAGACCACTTTTATCTTGAAGCGGACCGACCGCTGAAGAAGAGAATACCGGGCTTATGGCAGCTAGTTGCTGCCATAACACGAGTACTCCTCTTCAAAATACCGACGTATAACGACGGTGGGCAGTTCGGAAGTGGTTAAACGCAACAACCTACCTGAGTGTTGTTGCTGACCATGTCCATCCCTTTATGACTACAGTGCACCCATCTTCTGATGGCTACTTCCAGCAGGATAACGCATCATGTCACAAAATTAAAATCATCTCAAACTGGTTTCTTGAACATGACAATGAGATCACTGTACTCCAATGGCCTCCATAGTCACCAGATCTCAATCCAATAGAGCACCTTTCTGATGTGGTGGAACGGTAGATTTGCATCATGGATGTGCAGCCGATGAATCTGCAGCAACTGTTTGATGTTATCATGTCAATATGCACCAAAACCTCTGAGGATTTTTCCCAACACCTTGTTGAATCTATGCCACAAAGAATTAAGGCAGGTCTGAGGGCAAAAGGGGGTTCAAACCCGGTACTAGCAAGGTGTACCTAATAAAGTGGCCAGTGCGTGTATATTATATATTTACATCAGTCCCTGCCCTCAAGGAGCTTATTACAATCCAAGGTCCCCAACTCACATTCATACATATACTAGGGCCGATTTGGACAGGAGCCAATTAACCTACAAGCATGTCTTTGGAGTGTGGGAGGAAACCGGAGTACCCCAAGAAAACCCACACAGGCACAGGGAGAACATGCAAACTCCAGGCAGGTAGTGTCATGGTTGAGATTCAAACCAGCGATCCTAGTGCTACTAGATGGAAATGCTAACCACTTAGCCACTCCTGCCCACCACTTTAATAGTCAGCCCTGTAAAATCATCCCATCTCCACTCTTGTATCATATGCTTCCAAATATTTGTACATGCACAGAAACATACCTCCAATAAGAGCACCCTGTTGTGCTATACAGCTGCATTACGTAAGGGAAGCAGTAACACCTATCAAAGACTGCAATTCTGCAGACAGGGGTGGAACCATTAGGAACTGATGGGGCAAATAATCTATGAACACTAGAACTGAACAGAAGGGATACAATTACAATACATAAATGGCACTTCTTCTGTAAGTGGCTGTGAGGGCAAACCGTTCAATTCCCAGCTGAAAGATGGAATTTTTCTCTGTTGCAAAAATGTATTCAGATCATTTTCTAATCCAGGCACTCTCATCAGACAAAACTGCCTGGAACTGACCCCAATTTTCTCTATTGTGGTTTAAAAAAACTATACTTAGGCGAATAGCTAAATTTACTTCTGAAATACATATAGGAGGGCTGTTCTGCCTGTTAAAAGGTTTGTATTTCTGTGTAGATTTACACAGCCCTGCCAGACAGCACAGCCAGGATAATGACTTGCAGAAAAAACAGGTAGGTCAGCTCCCTGCCCCCAGCCTGTAATGGGGAGTGAAGGAGCAACAAAAGACTCACAAGTTCATTACTCTGCAGTCTCATTCTGTTAGCAAGTTTCATGGAAGTTTATCTGTATGCAGTACACTTGCCTATGAAAACATAACTTCATTAGTGTTGGTTGCATGTCTGTCTGGAGTTTGGGTTTTAGGTCTCATTCACACTGGCATTTCTGTATTTAGCTTTTCTATCTGAGAAGAATAAACAACTTGTATGCCTCCCAGATCACCTTTTTCTGCATTTAGGCGTTTCCTGCTTCTAGCAGTTTCTAAGCATATCCTGGACATACAAAATTATAATTTCTCTAAACAAAGCTAAACTGACTGCACCTTAAAGGGGTTTTAAACAAATACCCAGTGAAGTGACTGGCCTCAGATGATACACAGAGATGGAATAAATCATCCTACATAAGTTGTACCTGTTTATCTGCAGCCATTTCTACTCTACATCCATTCAAAGTGCTGATGTTTAAAGCTTGTCAGAGTTCAGGAAAAACAAAAAAAGGAGGGCGGAGAGCTGAAGTTACACTCTGCAGAGCTCAATGGGAACAGCTTTGAGAGCTGATTGGAGGGAAGGGACACATTCCCATTCACACAGCACAAAGGAACAGAGCTAAGGCTGTCAATCAACTGGAGCCCCCACCGCTGTCACCATTTTTCTCTTGGTGTCAGGAAAAATTATCAGAAGATTCATGCTGATAGCAGAGGAAGGAAGCAGCATACAAAAGTGACACTTTGTGCTCTTAATTGAGACAAGTAGACACTATAGAGGGATATGCTTTGTTCATATTTAACATCTGAGGTTTACAACCACTTTAATACAGGTGTGAATGGCACCATTGAAAAATCATTACCTGCATTTGTATGGGTTTAGAAATGTTCTCCAAATGCATATAAATGCAGGTTTGATGGTGTCGGCGTGAATGAGGCCTTAGTCAAGGACCACCCAACCCTGTGATTAGATAGGGAGGAAGCACAAACACACACCAATACAGTCAATGCTGTGTGCTCCCCTCCTATCAGCCAGCTCTGTAAGGTACAATATGGCACAGACTGATTGGGTTACAATGCTCCTTCCTCTAAAGACATAATGATAATTCTTTTAAAAATACGTTTTAGATGGGGGGCGTGGCCTGACTCTGCATGACGTAGGACGCTTCTTCCCTGAGCACCGGCGAGTGATCCAGTTTTCACCTTAATCTTGCGACTCTACGGCAAGATTTTTCACCCAGACTGGCTCAGATTGATACCCCTAATGCCCTGTACAGACGACCGGTTTTGCTGTCGGAAAAACCTTCAGAGTTTATTCCGATGGAATTCCGCTCAAGCTGTCTTGCATACACACGGTCACACCAAATTCCGACCGTCCAGAACGCGGTGACATACAAGTACGACGGGACTAGAAAACGGAAGTTCAATAGCCAGCCAGATTCCGTCTTGTACTTGCTTCAGAGCATGCATCGTTTTTGGTGCGTCGGAACAGCATCCAGAGGAGCGTTTTTTCCAATAGTAATTTTTTCCGTCGGAAAAAAATATAGAACCTGTTCTCCATCTAAACCCATCTGAATTTTCGACGGAAAAAGTCTGACGGGGAATACACACGGCGGAATATACGATGAAAAGCTCTCATCGGACTCTGTCAGAAATTCCGCTCGTGTGTACGCGACATAACTCCTGCCATCATGTCCCCCACGAAAGCCCAAAAATCTGCAACGGCGAAGCTCTCGCAGTACCGCCAGCAGGATGGAGAGGACATTGAGGAAGATGGTGGTGCCGAGAAGACGGGAGGGGAGCGGGGAACAGGAGGCACAGACAGGCTGCTGGAGGCGATCACACTGTGCCGGATCTCCCTCACTGCTCAGATTGAGGAGGTTAAGATGGACATCTCCTTAATCAGGCAGGACTTTCTGAAACTCCGCGACCGGGTCAGGGAGACTGAGACCCTTATCAGCACCGTTGAGGATCTCCTCCTGCCGTTATAGGCCGGATCAGATCGCATGCAAAGACAAATCAACCAGCTTCTTGCCAAGCAAGATGACATGGAGAACCAGCTGAGGAGGTGCAATCTCCAATTCATCGGTCTGCCGCAGAGGGCGGAAGGTAAGGACCCGACAACATTCCTTGAGCAACTACTTATAACTACATACGGCCGAGACGCCTTCTCCCCCATGCTCGCGGTTGAGAGGGCGCATCGAATGCCTGCAAGGCCTCCCCCCAGGGAGATTCCCTCCACACCTTCGTCGCTAAACTCCTAAACTACAAGGATAGGGATGCTGCCCTGAGACTGGCGAGGGAAAAGGGTAACATCCCTATTGGAAACAAGTGGCAGTTTTCCCCGATTTCTCTGCAGAGATACAGAGACGCCGTCAGGGATTCATGGAGACTAAACAAATGCTGCACAGCCGCCACTTGAAGTACTCCATGTTATTTCCCGCCCGTCTGAGAGTTGAGAATGGAGATTGTGTACTCTTCTTTGAGGATCCTCAAGAGGTTATCTCCTGGCTGGAACGCAGAATTGCCCCTGACAGAGCTGAATGACCATGCACCAGACGAGCCATATGGTGAGATACTTCCTTGCCCCTCATACTCTCTTTCCACATTCCTTGGTTCACTATGACTATCCTTCTTGTCACACAGCTGCCCCGGCTCTCACCTTGGGTTAACGTTCTGCCCAGACTCACCTTTACCTGGTCATGGTGGCACATAGAGCCCTTTATCCCCGGTAGTGATGATATACTTTACAAAATGTGAGTCGAATTACAATTCATTACCCCCCTGGGGGTCTTTTTCACACCCCTGTACTAATTATTATTATTATTATACAGGTTTTTTTATAGTGCCAACAGTTTGCGCAGCGCTTTACAACATGGGGCAGACAGTACACTTACAATACAAATCAATACAGGAGGGATCAGAGGGCCCTGCTCGTTAGAGCTTACAATCTAGAAATCTACCTACCGGAGCTATGGGAACATGTTAGTCCTGCAAGCCGCGTGCATTGTGCAGCGAGTTTTTGCCCCACCAGCCACTGGGAACCATCACCATGCGGACAGTAATAGCAACTGGGACATGATGCCTATATTTAATACCAACTTTGCGCGGCGTGCAATTCAGCCCCATCCTCATCCTTTACAGAGGTGGCTGATCCAACGCCTTTGTCTAACCCAGTGGCTAGAACTGTTCTGCATTTTTTTCTTTTGCTCAAAGATACTGTTTTTCCCAGTTGGCAGTTTGAAGTTGTTAAGGGATTATGCCCGCACATGTTGGGGTGGGTGTAGGGCGGGAGGGGGGTGATATACAGTTATATCTACAAGTCTTAAGTGTGCATGCAATGCTCCAGGAGTGGGTAGTGGGAAAATGTGTACATGTTGAGTGGTTACCACATACATTGTTTAACTTCTTGTTGCTCTCCTCTTTTTCCTGGTTTGGTGACCCTCATGCCCTCTCACTAGACCACACAATAGGTGATAAAATAGAGAGGTGGTATATTGCAACTGTAATTTTATGGCATCTATGAAATTCCTCACATGGAATGTACGGGGCCTGTGCGAGAAAATAAAACGCTCGGCAGCCCTTGCATTCCTTAAAAAACAGCGAGCTGACGTGGTGGTGTTGGTGGAGACACATATAGAGGGGAGACTCCAGATGGCCCTCTGCCACCCCTGGGTTGGGTGGGCGTATCATTCCACCCACACAACTCATGCTAGGGGAGTCTCAATACTAATAGCCAAATCGGTACATTTTGAACTATGTGAGGTACTCGTTGACCCTCGGGCCGGTATGTATTCCTCCATTCTAAGCTTTACGGTGAGCCGTTCCTTCTCATGGCCTTCTACATACCTCCTCCTTTTATTACAACTGTGGTCATGGAAGGATTTACTTTCATGGCTCGCTAGCCCACAATACCAGCAGTATGGCTGGGTGATTTTAACATCACATTACGTCCCGCTTTTGAAAGCCTCCAAACAGCACAGGCGCCAAGTGCCAGTGCTGAAGAGACGAAATTCTCAAAACTTATCTCCACCTTTCACCTAATAGACATGTGGCGACACAACTTCCCACACGCACGGGCCTACTCTTGCTTTTCCCCCTCCCACAACTCCATGTCCCGTATAGATTTCATCCTCATGTCATGCACCCTACCACCACGGATCTTAGAAACCGCTTTCTGTCCCAGGCTACTATCTGATCATAGCCCATATTGGGCCTCCCTGGGCATCCCCATAGAAAAAAACCAATGAGGCCCTGGTGCCTAAACCCGTTCTGGCTCTCATTGCTGCCGGAGGACGATGAGCTCCTAAACCAATGGAAGCTATACTTTTCAGAAAATGACCAAATAGCCTCTATTGCAGCAATTTGGGACTCATTTAAAGTATATGCCCGCACGTCCCTGATCTCACATATAAACAAAATCAAAACGAACTCCACTGGCGCCTTTGACAGGGCTGTAGCGGGGCTAGCCTCCACAGAACAAGAATACGCCACTAATCCCACCCCAGCAACAGCAGCCCAACTTAAAATGCAATCCAGAGTAGTAACTCAGCTCCAATTTACAAAGGCCCGACAAAAACTCTTCTTCACTAAACAAAAACGATTTGAACACGGGGAAAAGACAGGCAAGCTCCTAGCATACCTAGTGCATAGTGAAGACAGACCCACTGTGGTCATCACTTTACATGACCCAGGGGGCCAACAGATCACAGATCCACACAGTGTAACCTTTATGTTTAGAGAATTCTTTGCAGACCTATACAAGACGAAGGTGACAGACTCAACAGACTTGAGAACTGCTTTCCTCCATAGTATTACCCTCCCTCAACTGACAAGCGATCAAGTTGACCTACTCGAGGCACCCCTAACTACAGACAAAATAGCCACTGCGATTGCTAGCTTTGCCAGATCCAAGTCCCCGGGCTTGGACGGTCTCCCTATCGAGTTTTACTCCCAATTCAGCAAACTACTCACTCTCTGTAATCAGCTGTTTGAAACTTTCACCCTGCCCCCCTCTATGAGAAAAGCAACGATAGTCCTTATCCCCAAACCGGGGAAGGACCCGGGCTACCCCGAATCCTATCGTCCCATCTCTCTACTACAAGTAGATATAAAAATAAATCCAATCTGCTTTCCCTTAGACTAAACCAAGTTATTCTGTCCCTGATACACAAAGACCAAGCAGGTTTCATGCCAGGTCACAACACTTCATTCAATCTCCGTAAACTGTACATCAATTTGCAAGCCATACATGCAGAAGCTGGATCACGGGTGGTAGTAACTTTGGACATGGCAAAAGCGTTTGATTCAGTGGAGTGGGAGTATCTCTGGAGTTGCCTGGAGGGATATGCATTTGGACCAAAGTTCATTAAATGGGTCCAGCTGCTATATCAGGCACCCACGGCCAAGGTGGTAGCTAATGGCTGGCCGTCTCAGATGTTTGACCTCAGTAGAGGCATGACACAGGGCTGCCCTCTATCACCACTACTCTATGCCTTGGCCGCAGAACCCTTAGCCATTTCCATCCGAGCTAATCCAGAGATCAAGGGGCTGAGTTCAGGTACTCTGACCGAAAAAATCAGTATGTACACGGATGACACACTGCTATACCTGGCAGACTCTGGCCCCTCTTTACGCATAACACTACAGACAATTGAACTATTTGGGACATTCTCTGGTTTAAAGGTTAACTGGAAGAAATCCCAAATACTACCAATAGACAGTTTCCCGCCGACAGAGTCCCAGGCCAGCTTACCGTTACAACGAGTCAGCACCATCAAATACCTAGGGATACATGTTTCCAGATCAGCGACAGATTACGTGCACTGAAACATAGAACATCTCATCTCCCACGTAAAATCTAAACTTAGGGCCTGGGCCCGCTTGCCACTAGGGGTATGGGGCCGTGTAAACCTAATCAAAATGGATCTTCTACCCAAGATATTATATATGATATGGCACACCCCAATATACTTACCTCTGAAGCACTTAAAATCCCTCGAAGCCCTCCTTAAACCTTTGGTATGGGGAACCAACAGAGGCTTAAAAACCCCACTGACCTGGGAGGCACTGCCTTGCCTGACTTCAATCATTACTATATAGCGTCCCAATTGTCCCAACTTTATCACTTGGATAAGACAGACAGAGAGAGATTCCTCCAGCTAGCTAATGTGCCCTAATTAGGCTAGACATACCAAAGACTCAATCTATGCGATAGCGATAGGCTCTAGCAATACAGGACCAGGAAGCGATAGGAAAACTCTATTGTACCACTACAGACGCATATTGGACTTAGCCTCATCCAAATTATGGATACCTCAATTCAACGATTATACTCCACTGTGGCATAATAAAAATCTGTCAGAATTCCTGCAACTGCCTGATGCGGACCTTTAGTCCACTCATGGCATCCTCTATCTACATCAACTAACTGCAAATGGAACCCACAAAACCTTTACTGCGCTTAAAGAAGAATTCACACTCCCTAACCACATGCTCTTTAGATTCCTGCAAGTAAGACATGCGGCCCAAACTCAATTTCCAGTGTCCAACCCTCAGCCTACTCCTAATGTTATCATGACAATAGTCAAGAATACAGATCCCCACCAAAAACTAACATTGGCCTTTTACAATATGCTTTCCACCCGTTTCCACCAAATTAGCATACACCTTAAGCCCCGTTGGGAGAGAGCGATAGGCCCGCTAGAGGATGAGGAATGGGAGGAGGCCTTGGAATCCTGCAAGGCTGCCTCGCCTAAACTCTCCGATAGACTAACCCAAATTTACATAATCCATCAGGCATATCTCACCCCCCTCAGGGTTGCTAGGTATAAAAATACCCAATCTTCCCTATGCCAAATATGTGGGAAAGAGATAGACACGTTTATTCACCTATTATGGTCATGCCCCAAAATACAGGGTCTTTGGACACAAGTTGTAACCTTTCTACATGACACCATGGGCTCTCCTGTCACATTGGACCCAAAACAATGCCTCCTTGGGCTGCTCCCAGATACTATTGATAAATACAGAGAGTTCCTACACGAGATGCTGTTCTCAGCGCGGAAAGTGATAGCTAAGAACTGGATGAGACCCCTGCCCCCTAAATTTGTGGAGTGGAAGTAAAAAACACCCTACCGTACAAAAAATTCATATATGTCAACAGAGGGTGCCCTGCCAAATACAATAAAATCTGGGACCGCTGGCTGCAGGACTCCGACACCTGTTCATAACATAACTTGTGTTTCTCTCACCATGTAAATATCTCACTGTAGGCCTCTCACTTCACGGTTAATGTGGGCAAGACCCACTGTCACCTCCTGGAGCAATCTTCTCATGTGATCACAACACTTTAAATATGTAATTGATGACTACGCACTTGTATGATATGTTTTATACCCTGGATGTATGTCATACCATGTAAGCACTTTTGACTAAATAAAACGTTGTTTAATTTAAAAAAAAAAAAGTTTTAGATTGCTTTTAATACATAACTGGGTACAATGAAGGTATTTTTTATCTATGCTGCCTAATCATTCAGCACTATTATTCCTTACCTGATCTTTGTCACCAGCAAAGCAGCAGCTTTTCATTGTACAAGAGTTGAAGTAACCCTGGTTGTCAAACTGGAATACGGGCAGTCGAGAGTGAATGTCATACAAGACAGGAGGCAATCGGCGGCGCAGGGCAAGCAGCTGTGTGCCATTGCTGTTGAATCTCACGCTCATTGCACTCTGCAGGGAGAGATTTCCACCATAGCGTAGCAAGGAGCTGAAATAGAGAATATAATGTAGACATTAAATCATTTGTATTCATAAATATAGTTTTCATAACCAAATCCCTGAAATTAGCAGACCCCATGGTTTTATTATTACTGTGCCCACACAGTTCCAACACAATCGAGATCAATGTCCGAGGCTGGGTTTTCCATATGTAACAGAAGAAAAAAAAAGAATTTTGAAAATACTACTGTGCACCAGTTTGTGTGTAAATGGCCTAAATCAGTTCAGAAGTAAATGGAGTATTTAATAATTAATAATAATAATCTATATTATAAACACTAATAAGAAAAGGTTTGCAAGTCCCATTCATAGAGAATCTGCCACTCTGCCATTTAACAGATCTATGGACACACCCATATACTTGTAGTACCACAGCAGCTGCAGAGCCTTAGGTTACCCATTGCTGATATAAAGGATGATGACAGAGGTATGAATGTGCTAAGAATGATGTCCATTATGACATCCATCAGCTAAACTGTATGCATCTTCACGACTAGTTGCCCTAGGTCATCATCACCATTTATCATCCTCTGTTCTTGGATGTCCTAACTTGTACTGTTCCACCTCTGCCTAAAGGACACTAAACTCTCACCGGAAACTAGTCAGCACCCTGCCTCATACACTCACAAAATCTTGACTCAATGCTATTTTACATCTTCACCCGTGAATCTATTTAAAACATGAAGTGACTTGCATTTCACCATCTTGTAGTATTAATTATCCCTTCCAATTTAGGTCAGATCATCTACCAGTTCTAGCTGCTGTCCAGAACATTGGTTGCAACCTGCAAAGAGCCTCTAGCTGGGTTAAATAAGCAAAGTTTAACATCTCACTTATCTTCTTTAGCTGGCCATACACTAGAAGAACTTTGTTTTAAAAATGTTAAAGGAGAGTTTGATTTTCAAATTGTTAGTGGGGTTAAATTGACGTTTGTTTTCGACAGCAGGTCCAGGATGGAAAGTTTTCTCAAATTAATTTCTAACAGTGGATGGGGGTTTGGGTTCACGAAATTACATTCATTTCAAAATCACATGTTAAAAGCAAACCTAATTTTGAAGTACTTTTAAGTGACATCCATCAGTCATCATGTGTACTGATGAGAAATGTTTATTCAAAAACCATTTAGTGTTTGGCCAGATTTAGGCGGCCTTCACACCTTTATGCACACTTTAGATGGTGCATTGCAGTTCCCAATATTTAGAATAGCTGTTGAACACATTATTACAGCAGGCAGAAAAGGCTCCCATGCATTATGGTGCATTGCGTTATGCAGAGACATTTTTTCTTCTGTTGACAGACATTAGCTGCTCATTCCAAATAAATGGGCTGCCTTAGGGCAATACATGAAATATAGCACATTAACAAGCTTGCAGTAATGCACTGCAATAGAAATGTAAAAGTGTAAAAGGGACCTTATTTCTCTATCCACAAAGCTGTAGCCTGCCAAGTTAGTAAAATTGTACAAATCTCTTTAGATTTACTGAGAGCAATGTATTGTGAGGGTTTACTTACACAATCATTTTATATTCCATCAAGTATTCTCTTGAATCATACAGTTATTGGGAAATCTGAAGGCGATTGTACAGTATACATTTTATAAATTATAATAGGGCCAAACAAGCAGATGTCCAGACCAAAAATGACAGCTCTTATAGTCAGATTATGTACTCTTATGCCCGAAAAGTACGTTATATGTCATTAAGCTAGGGATGAGCCAAACACCCCCCGGTTCGGTTCGCAGCAGAACATGCGAACAGGCAAAAAATTTGATCGAACAAGCAAACACCGTTAAAGTCTATGGGAAACAAACATGAATAATCAAAAGTGCCCATTTTAAAGGCTTATAGACAAGTTATTGTCATAAAGAGTGTTTGGGGACCTGGGTCCTGCCCCAAGGGACACGTATGAATGCAAAAAAACTTTTAAAAACTGACGTTTTTTCGAGAGCAGTGATTTTAATAATGCTTAAAGTGAAACAATAAAAGTGAAATATTCCTTTAAATTTCGTACCTGGGGGGGTGACTATAGTATGCCTGTAAAGTGGCGCATGTTTCCCGTGTTTAGAACAGTCCGAGAGCAAAATGACATTTCTAAAAGGAAAAAAAGTAATTTAAAACTACTCGCGGCTATATTGAATTGTCGGTCCCGGCAATACAGATAAAAGAAATCATTGAAAAAAACGGCATGGGATCCCCCAGTCCATTACCAATACCTTTGGGTCGGGTATGAATATTAAGAGGAACCCCGAACCAAAATTAAAAAAAAAAAAATTGCATGGGGGTCCCCCCCAAATTCCATACCAGGCCCTTCAGGTCTGGTATGGATATTAAGGGAAACCCAGCGCCAAATAAAAAAATAAATAAATAAAAAAAAAATGGCGTGGGGGTCCCCCTTAAAATCCATACCAGACCTGAAGGGTCTTTGCGTAATCGGGTGGCCCCGCCCCCTCTGACACCCCAGGAAGGCCATAGGGCTGTCCCCGTGCGTCAGAAGGGGGCGGGGTCACCCGGGGACGTCACGGTGTGGCCCCACCCTCAGTTATAAAAGAGCTGTCAAAGCGAAGATGCGTCATATAGCGGGAGCCTCCCATGGAGGCGGGTCGGTCGAGTTTTTTCTTCTTTTTCGGTCCGTCGGTGGAGCAAAAGAAGAAGACGACTTCATGGGACATTTTTATTTTTTTATTTTTTAATAAAGGACTTGTCCCAAGCCATATCTTGTCATTTTTACACTTTTTTGTGAAATGGAAGGGTTACATTTGTACCCTGTTACCATTTTACACAGGGGGGGAGGCCGGGATCTGGGGGTCCCCTTGTTAAAGGGGGCTTCCAGATTCCGATAAGCCCCCTGCCCGCAGACCCCCAAAACCACCGGCAAGGGTTGTGGGGGTGAGGCCCTTGTCCCCATCAATATGGGGACAAGGTGCTTTTGGGGGCTACCCCAAAGCATCCTCCCCATGTTGAGGGCATGTGGCCTGGTACGGTTCAGGAGGGGGCACTCTCTCATCCCCCCTCTTTTCCTGCGGCCTGCCAGGTTCCGTGCTTGGATAAGGGTCTTGTATGGATTTTTGGGGGGACCCCCACGCCATTTTTTTAAAAATTTTGGCACGGGGTTCCCCTTAAAATCCATACCAGACCCTTCAGATCTGGTATGGATTTTGAGGGGGACCCCGACGTCATTTTTTTTTAAATTTTGGCGCGGGGTTCCCCTCAATATCCATACCAGACCTGAAGGGCCTGGTATGGAATTTGGGGGGACCCCCACGCAATTTTTTTTAAATTTTGGTTTGGGGTTCTCCTTAATATTCATACCAGACCCAAAGGGACTGGTAATGGACTGGAAATGTCATTTTGCTCTCAGACTGTTCTAAACACGGGAAACATGCGCCAATTTACAGGCATACTATAGACACCCCCCAGGTACGAAATTTAAAGGAATATTTCACTTTTATTGTTTCACTTTAAGCATTATTAAAATCACTGCTCCCGAAAAAACTGACATTTTTAAAACTTTTTTTGCATTGATACATGACCCTGGGGCAGGACCCAGGTCCCCCAAACACTTTTTATGATAATACCATGCATATAAGCCTTTAAAATTAGCACTTTTGATTTCTCCTATAGACTTTTATCAGCGGCTTTCGAATTTGCCACAAACACCCCAAATTGTTCGCTATTCGGCCGAACGGGCGAACACCCGATGTTCGAGTCGAACTTACATTCGACTCGAACATCGGGCTCATCCCTACATGAAGCTGTACTAGCTACTTAGTGCTGATGCTTTGAATTGTTTAGTTTGTGTGACATGCTATTCAGGCTGTAATTTCGTACTTATTGTTAAAAGCAATAAAAAAAGAGATAAAAATAAATGAATGCAGTCTTAACAGGCTCATTTGGTTTGATGTGACTTATGATGTCACTTCCTACGACGAAGGCCAACTTCTCTTCAGTAAATGCCAGGCAGCCAGATCAGCATTTCTTCCTGTACTCTCTGCATAGGGATGAGGTTTAAAAAAAATGGAGGCACAGCACTGCACTGCCATCAGTTAACAGGACTGACATTTCCCAACCTCTTGAACCCACAGCAGAATTTCACTGGCTGTCGAGCTGGAACAAAAATTGATACCAACCTTACTGAAACTGCTTTAATATTGCCCACAGGCGTGAGAAGATTGCAAATGCATTTGATTCTGGTCAGAGTAGATACCATAACGATTATGGGCTCTGTGTATTTTGTGCCTACACCGTGTGACTGAAGAATTGATAATCTGGGATGGTGTCAATCACTACTATCCCCTGGATTAAGGCCAGCTCCCAGGAGTGTCTGGTCAAAGCATATACTTGCTGCTCACCATCTCATGTGACTGGTACCTTTATGTTTTCTAAGCAAATAAGGGAAAGTAAAGACATTATACAGACCACGATACTCCACCAACATCTACTGTAAGTAAATGAACAGGATGCTGGCACTAGTAGACAAGTCAGCACAAGCCTCATCTCATACACTAATCTTCAGATTAGAGAAACAATTAAAGAGTGGTTACATTTATTGTGTCCTAAGGAAGGAATGTATAAAAAAAAAAAAAATAACCTGTGTTTATAGCTCACACTTGTCAGTATCGTGATCATAATTACTACACACTAATCCAAAATGATTTAAAGAGTTAGCCTCCTGTGTATTACATTTGGAAAACTGCAACCACTCCGAATTACAGAACATTTTTCACAGTAACACAGAACACATCCCTTTGATAATTAGCATACAAAATAGCTTTTGGCACATGCTGGTTTTTAATTTATGTGTAAACTACTGGGAAATGTTTATTATACTGTATATGAAAAATTATATTTACAACACAATATGCCCCAGAAAAGGTAAAATGCAGACAAAACAGAAAGGTAAGCGTTCTGTAATTAAAAAAACTGACAAAAGTTATCACTGTAAACGGCAGTTCATCCAGCGTGTCTAAACTTTCTGGAATTTTACATGTGTATGAGTATCAATGTAAGCATTTTTCTTATGCACATCTAAGCTCAGTAAGTTTTGATAATCACCAGTCTGCAATGTGGGGACTTCCATGGCCTGTTTGTTTTGCAGCCATAAATATATACTGAATTGGATAATTTTTTGTGGGCAGGGAATCTTATTGCAGATATTTTCTTTTCTGTAAGACTGTATATTTGTAGTTTGCGTGCATATGCTCGGGGTGACATTTCAGCAGTGACATACCCAGGCCACTTGTTTTTCTCCATAAATTTTTATTGTTATCAACAATAGAGCATTACCCAGGCCATTTTTAAGGTGCCACAAGTCTCCGTGGCGTTGCATTTCCCAACATATTGGGTAAATGAGGATTTATAACATTGAAAGCTAAACTCCAGGCAACTATAAAAAAACAAATAAAAAACCCATATTAATCTAGTTATTATTCACTAAACACACACATAATGGAGGCTATTTAAAAAAAAAAGATATCAGACAGGGCTATCCACAGGAAACGATAGTGTTTATCCCATACCGTTTCTGCATTTTACAAATGCAGAGTTGACAGAACATTTTGTAGACAAATGTGCCCATGTATAAGTGGTAAGGTTGTAGCAACGCTAAACTACTGCTTTATAAGTAGGTCCCTAAATATAGTTTACATTTATATAACAAATACACAACTCTGCATTGATAGCCTCCTGTACAGCAGCACTTTTTTTTTTTAAAACGGTAAGTTTCATTAAGTTTTGGCATATTACAAGCAAGAACACACTTGTTCCATAAACTGTATCCGTGAGGATATTTAATAAGATAGCAAGACCAGTACCAGAGCATGTTCAAAACACAAGAAAGGTGGGCAACTGGCCTGAAGTTTGACCAATTACATCATCATTTAGGCAGCTGTGTACGCACATCCTGTCAAAATTGCAATATTACAAAAAAAGCCATTGTCTATTGCTACTGTTTAGCAATGTGGTCTCTCTTTTCGCATCCACCAAGATAAATCATCAAAACTATACGATAAACACACAAGCCTGCACCCAATAGGATGTGGATAAATGCAAGGACCTATATAGATGTGGATGGTAATTTCACCCAACCTAACTGTATTTTGTCAATTTTTTTATGGGCATCCCCTGGCCATACATGTCAACGAAGAAACTCATCAATTAGTTTACATGTGTCAAACACAAGGCCCGCGGGCCAAATCCGGACAGCTAGGCCATTTCATGTGGCCCTTTCGCCCTTCCAGCAGCTGCGTCACCCCCCTCGTCTCCGCTCCCACCTTGTCTCAGCAGTTGGCAGCAGAGAGGCAGAACTCCTCCTACAGAACCTGCAACTCTGTGCAACCGCAGCACCCCTGGTCTCTGCATTCAGCTGACTCCAGCCTTCCTCTGGTCCTTCTCCAGACTCTGCACTTTCTGCAGGTTGCACATTAGATCAGAGCACACTTATTTGGTTTGCCATTGTTCTGCCTGTCTCAACTGGGACCAAAAAGTTAAACAAGGTAATGTAACAGTAATATTTGTCTGATGATTTCTGTTACCAAAACTAAATTTTCAATAAATTGTACAATACACTGTGTGCACAATTATTAGACAAGTTGTATTTTTGAGGATTCATTTCATTATTGAACTACTACATTGCTCTTGGTCAATCCAAAATGTTAATAAGCCTCAAACCGGAATATTTAAGAAAGTAAAAGTGAGATTTTGGCTTCCTTAGGAGAATATCTATGTGTGCACAATTATTGGGCAACTATTTGTGTGCAGATTTATTATGCAACTAAATGAAAAAGGAAAACGATACCATCTCACTTGAATTTTCATTTGTTAGGCCCCTTTCACACGGAGCGGATCCACTGGACGGACTCAGTTAGCTCAGCGGGGGATCGATTCGTTGATGCCTGCTGAGCAGGCGGATGACAGGTCCATCTCCACTCACTGTGCAGATACAGACCTGTCAGAGCCCCGCTGTTCTCTATGGGGAGATCGGATGAAAACGGACAGCATGTCTGTTTTCATCCAACCCGATCCGCTGGACGAATGGCGAACATATCGTCATCTGTCTGTTTTGAGCGGATCTTGTCAGATGGGATGTCAGCGAACAGATCTCCACTGACATCTGCCTGCCCATAGAAGTTAATGGGTGGCCCGCTCGGATCTGCCTGAAAAACGGACAGGCGGATCTGATCGTGTGAAAGGGGCCTAAAAGTGAGAATAATAAACAAACAACTCAAAAATGACAAAATAAGCATTTTTTTTTTTTATATGTCAAAAACAGTGACCAATATAGCCACCCTTCTTTTCAGTAACACTCATAAGCTTTCCATTCATGGAGTCTATCAGTTTCTTGATCAGTTGATAATCAACTTTTTGTGCAGCAGCAACCACAGCCTCCTAGACACGGTTCAGAGAGGTGTACCGTTTTCCTTCACCGTAAATCTCCCATTTAGGAAGGGCCCACAAGTTATCAATAAGGTTTAGGACAGCCAAGTCATTATTCTTTCATCTTTAAGGCCTTTACTGGCTAGCCGCGCAGTGGAGTACTTTGATGCATGCAATGGAGCATTTTCCTGCACAAATATCATGGTCTTCCTGAAAAATGCAGACTTTTTTCTTTACCACTGCTTGAAAGAAGTGTCTTCTAAAAACTGTCAATAGGTTGGGAGTTGATTTTGAGTCCATCTTTAAACCAAAAAAGGTCAAACTAGCTCATCTTTAATAAAGCCAGCCCATACCAGTACCCCACCTCCACCTTGCTGGCGTCTGAGTCGAAGTGGAGCTCTGTGCCCGTTACTGATATAGCCACAGGCCCATCCAACTGGTTTGTCAAGAGTCACTCTCATCTCATCAGTCCGTAAAACCTTTGAAAAATCTGTCTGCAGATATTTCTTGGCCCAGTCTTGACGTTTCAATGTATGTGACTTGTTCAGTGGTGGTCGGGTTTTAGCCTTCCTTATCTTGGCCATGTCTCTGAGCACTGAACACCTTGTACTTCTCGGCACTCCAGGTAGTTTGCAGCTCTGCAATATGAAAGCACTGGAGGATAATGGGTTCCTGGTAGCTTCACGTTTGATTCTTTTTAAATCTTTGGGAGTTAATTTGCGTCTTTTTTTTCTCAACATTTCTTGCAACCCTGTTGACTATTTGCAACAAAACGTTTGATAGTTCTGTGATCACGCCCCAATATCTTAGCAATTTCAAGAGTGCTGCATCCCTCTGAAAGACTTTTTAAAATTTTTGGCTTTTCAGAGTCAGTTGAGATTTTTTTTGGCCCATTTTGCCTGAGGAAAAGAAGCTTCCTAATAATTATGCACACCTTGATATAGGGTGTTGCTTTCCTTAGGCCACACCCTCCCTCATTACACAATTACACATCACCTGATATGCTTAAATCCAATGAGCATTTAAGTTTTTACAGCTTGGAGTTGGACAATATGCATAAAAATTATGATTTGGTCAAAATACTCACTTGCCTAATAATTGTGCACACAGCGTAGCTTTACACTTGAATATCTGCTTGCCATTATTTTTCCTAGACTTATACGTTCACAGCTAGTTGTTCCTTAAAGAAGTAGGGCCATAGCTCTTTTGATCCAACTTCTTCTGTGGGTCACAGGAGTGCACTTCGTTCTGCACTCCTGGGACCCATATTCAGCCAACAGCAGGCTAAAGTCCGTTGTCGGCTGGCGTCATTTAGCCAGTCCGGGGTCTGGAGAGCTCTCAACTGTAATGTCGGGATCCACCCAGATGCCGAACCGATGCTGCATCCACCTAGGTGAGTATGTGTGTTCGGTTTTTTAAAACCCATATTAATTGAACGCAGAGGCAATTATTTACTATGATAAAGAGTAGATACATTTATATAGTCTTACAGATACAACCGGCCCTTTGAGGGCAACTATAATGCTGATGCAGCCGTGATGAAATGGAGTGTGACACTTCTGAATTAGATAAAACTGAAGTTTTGGTTACTTGGGCTTAATGCTGGTTAACTATGCTCCTCTCGGGGAAACAGAAAACTGTAGGTCACTTGTGAGGTAGTAGTTTTGGTTCTCAGATATGTGCAGAAATGTATGGAATATGTTGAAGTTATTGTGCTGTTGAGATTACCGTGATATAGGAATTGACCTCTGTGGCGGGTGCACATACGATGTGTTTTACAGTGTGATGTAATGCTAGCAACGTAAGATGCTAAATCTTCAATAAAAAAACTTTGTTGGATTAAAAAAAAAACAAACAAAAAAAACAACAAAGTTTTGGAGCCGTTGGACTCTTCCAGTACAATACCAGGTACTTTCTGGCATAGAAGAAAAGGAGACAGAGAAGTGTTTTTTGGTGCTACATTTATTTCTTTCCCAGACCAAGAAATAAATAAATATAGACTGATCATTTCTACGTCAAGGGGCAAACATTCAAAATCAACAGGGGATCAAATACTTTTTTCCCTCACTGTATAATACTGACATTTAAATGCTTTCTATGGAAGAAGGGAGTATGTCCAGATTGTCCTGCACAGAACAAAATAAGATTAAGCTTTCTTTTGCTAGAATATAGAAGCCAATATAATTAGCAGTAGGACACAAATAACTGAAGCATCTGTCTGATATGAATCTGATCTTGTGATTGTAGACAGTGGGTACAGCTTACTTTGGAGCATGCTGCAATTTATTGTATGTCCCACCAAAGTGTGAAAACACAGACATACTTAGCACTTGATTTCACAAGTTACTCTTCCTTATAAGATCAACTGTTCTAAAGAAGACTTTCGCTAACTAAATGCCTGACTCTCAGAACTGCTACAGCTGTATTCCCAGCCTGAGGCTCAGTGTAAATAGTGTGTCATGTTTGAAGAGCCCTGCTTTCCAATCAAGGCTAGAAATCTTAAGAATGTGACTCCCTGTGAAGTCTGGAAGTGTTCTTGTTAGGACCTGCCAGGGATGTGCTTTGGTTTTGTACAGGACTGTAGACATGAGACAAACCTACTCACAGAACAGACACTCATCACCCTCTACTGGTTACAATGTGGCATTGCGCTCAGCACGTCTTTGCTTTTACTATCTTTGCCATTAAATGAATAATCAGAATAGAGAATCTAATTTTGCTAACTCAATAATAATCATGACTGTTTCGTAAAGACCATGTATTTAAATATAGATATTTGGATTTAATTTAAAAAAAATGTATAGAGGTGAAATGAACTTTTAAACAAAGTGTTCAAAGAGAAGTCCATCTGTCCCTGAAGACTAAAGCCTCGTACACACGTTTAGATTTTCGGACGACCGAACCTGTTTTTTTGTGGCATGCTAGTCGAAATTGAAGAGGTTACTCACAATACGACGTCAGAAGTGACCTAATAGGTTGAATAGTTTTGTATGTATTTTTTCGTTTCTGAGCATGTGTAGTCTTGCTCTTCCGATTTTTATCGTACAAAAACCATACTGATTAAACGAAAATCGAACAATGAGTTCACATCCGACAAAAATGTTATAGTCTGTACATCCAGCTTTTGCTAAAGCGATAAAGCAAAAATCGGCTGTTGAAAGCACCGTACTAACGATCCGGAAATCGGCAGACAGCTCGTGGTACGAATTTTTCCATCCAATTTTCTTATCGTGTGTACGGGCCTTTAGGCCCCTTTCACATGAGTTGGATTCCGTTGCGATCAGCAGGGGATCTGTGCGCTGATCCCCTGATTATTGGAGGGAAGCGGAGTGGGGGCGGATGACACATCTGTGTTTGCTCAGTTTCGGCAGAGCGGACACAGACAGAGCTCTATGGAGTAAATGGACTCCACTACCTCTTATCCGCTCTGCCTAAACAGAAGAGGACAGATCCCCTTCTGTTTTTCTTTCAGTGGGCCTGATTGGACTGGAGGTATGCAGGGGTAAACAGACACAAGTCCGTTTACACCTGGCTGTCCATAGGAATGAATGAACCTTCTGATCGAGTGCACCTAAAAAATTGACAAGCGGACCTGATCATCATGCCTGTGTGAAAGGGGCCTTAGTTAATTTTATCTTTATATATATTTAGGGTTTAACATGGACCATGATCACAGTCTCCAGCCCACCACCCCAATGGAATTTGAGGGTTCTTCTCCCCATGCTCCTGTTATTTGAATTCAGTGCAGTTGTGCATGGCTCTGCCCACACTGCCAGGTCATTCATTCACAGTAATCTGTTAATGAAAAAGAGTCCAATCTGCCACTATGGTGGAGGAACTTGTAGTTCTCAATAGAGCAAAGTGCGATGATGTTTCCCCACCTGTAATCTGTACTTCCTCCAGCCCTGTTATTGAGGATCTGTACCTCGTTACAGAATAGTCTGCAGGAGCCAGAGCATTGCATTCATGATCCACTGCGGTTGCAGTGCTTTGCTGACTTCACTGCAAAAAGCAAATAAATGCACTTTTTTTTTATCAATATGCGTGCATTTATTATTTTTCCGCAAAAGTTAGAATTAGCCTTTAAGCAATTGAAGATGTAAAAGTATGCATGAAGCTTTGTTGCATGGAAGAAAATGGCAATTTCACTTAGGTAAAACTTGAACTTTTGGCTTTATATAAAACATCCATTTAAAAGCTAAAACATTTTGCTGTACAATATACAATTAACAATCCCTGCAATTCAAAGTAGTCTTACAGGATTGAGCCTTGAACAACCCACACATTTTACTGCAGTGACATATGTAGGAGTGAAATGTTGAAAAATGATTGATATTAAGACAATCAAAAGTTAAGAACTTTTCTCTTTATCAGTATACAAATTGGTGCTCTTAAAAGCTGGCATGTCATATTAGTGTTATTTAGACCAAGTTTGTCCCTCTTGCGCCTTCATTGGTTTAAAGTGGACCCTGCAGTAAAATGTTTTAAGGTCTACTTTAAGAGTTTAAATAGAACAAGGAACCAGCTGTAGTTCAGTTAATAAAATCTTTATATTATGAAGTCCTTTCTCTGGGATAAAATGCTGTAAGCTGCAGTTGTTGCTAATGTTGAGGTATAAATTCATGTATCTAAAAACTGTGTGTAGGCCCTCGCCCACCCTCCTATTATTTATTATTGGTATTTATTTAGCGCCCACACTTTACACCATGCTGTACATAAAATGTATACAGTATATTGTACATTCACATCAGTTCCTGCCCTAAAGAAGCTTACAATCTAAGGTCCCTAACTCACATTCATACATACACATACTAGGGCCAATTTACACAGGAGCCAATTAACCTACCAGCATGTCCTTTGAGTGTGGTAGGAAACTGGAGTACCCGGAGGAAACCCACGCAAGCACAGGGAGAACATGCAAACTCCAGGCAGGTAGTGTTGTGGTTGGGATTCTAACCAGTGACCCCAGTGCTGCCATTGTTAACTACTACGCCACTGTGCTGTCCCAATATTAAAGTATATGTCAGGGCAAAATAACAATAAAAAACAAGCATACATATACGCAGTACATTTCTACAATACATGCACATTTCCCATATTTTATCCCTTCAGACCCTACAATACATACCATTTTTGTGGATATAGTGGTGGCAGCCCTGCCCAGTTTTCTGGCAGAACTACTCTAACCCTCCTAATCTCCTTATCTGTACAAAATAGAGACAAATAATTCTCTAAACAACTAAGAGGGCTAATTAGACTCCTTGAGATAACACAAGAAGTGTGCAGATAGCTCTAATGCCTGGTACACATGAGCTGAATATCAGCTGGTATTGGCTGGTTCAACAGGAAGCGGCTGACATTTGGCCCATCTGTATATCAGCCTGGCCAGCTTCTGTCAAATGGGCGTGCTGGAAAACCAGCATCTGATAAGCGCTCTCAGCCAATGGCAGGGAGTGCTGACCAGTGCATCCTGATGGAGGGGCAGTGGCCCTGTGAGCACACAAAAGCTCAGGAAGGTTTAACATCTGTTTATGCACCAGGTGACTGTGTTGTAGTGCACAGGAATGACCACAGGTGCCATAGAAATGAGAACGCTCTCCCGTTCATCAGTAGAGAACCCATTTTTTATGGCTGTGCAATACAGATTAATCAGTGTAAACAATGCCTGCCAAGATGTAGGGCCGGGCAGTGGGGAACAGGTTTATCTTACATCTTAGGTCTGGGTGGAGACATAATAGACAGGAGGGCATGTGGGTAAACCCATACAGGGTTTTTAGTTAAACATTGTATAAGTACCTCCCTACTTCCTCAGTACAGGGCATTAATGGGCCTACAGAAAACCTACCATTAGAGAAATATGGAGGCAATGACTGCTGACCTCTGCTTCTATTTAAAAAAAAAAAAAATGCTACTTGTCTTTTGCTCGTGCTGCTCCTCTTTTTTCAATACCTAGAGGCAAAGACCTGGAACAAGTATACAGACAAGGATGTCTGACTTTTTTCTGATCTGCATATTTGTTCTGGGCTACCGATTCAAAGTACATAATTCAAAGTTGAAACGAAAGCCAGGCAATTAGCATTTTCAGGGAGAAGTGGTATGAAAGCTGGTCAACTAGTCAAAAGTTGTCTTTAGCAGCCCCCAAACTTTTCTCATCATAGGTTATTTTAATTACAGGTTATCTCCACTCAAAACTGCTACTTGCTTTGTATTTGAGATATTGCAAAATGAGTTTGGGACATAAATCGCAGGGTGTGGCACCACATCCAATAGTATTTGAACAGAAACAAAAAAAGTGGAATAGGAGGAAAAAGAACTTTAAAGGTTGCCACTAAGATCCCGAATAGGAAAGAAAAAAAAGTCTCAGGTTATAATAAAATGTATAATTTATTTGAGTCACATAAAAACACACATGATACAAGAAAAACAAGAACATATTCAAAAAGGTACACTGTCTCATGAAAGAGAACAAGTTGTGATGCTGTAACAAAGAAATCGCATGGATGGCCAAAAGATTGTTTACAAGGTAGTCCTAGAAGAACTCTTCTGTCTAGAGGCCCATTGAAATGAAATTACAATGTCAACGCCAATGGATCACTACGCGTTTCAGCCTTTAGCTTCTTCAGGAGTTCCTATTGGTACTAAAAAGATGTATTGTTATCACTATGGAGTTCATGTATAAATATCATACTAAACTAATGTACATCATTCAAAAAATGTTTAGAGACCATCATTCAAAAAGTAAATATATTACATTGTTGACAGTTTGTGTATCATATAAAGATACAACAAACATGTATGCGTAGTATTCTTAGACTTAATGAAGAAAATTCATAGTAATAATAATAGAGAACATGCTCTAAATAAATATTTTTTATATAAAAATACAGATGTAATCTCTATAAATAATACCGGCAGCAAAGTGAATTCATCATGAGTACTGCCAATATGTATACATATCTTCTGTAGATTATTTCTATATTTATTTCTATTTCCATTCTCATTTTATTTGGCAGGCTGCCATTCAAACGGATTCAGCTCCCCAAATATAGGCTATTTTTACTTGCTTCGGAGTTTGTTTGTTTTTTTTCCCCTATAATGGTGCATCGCTATATAGGATTGGGCCCTCATGGTATGTATATTCAAGTTCTGGGCTATTATCCAGAGAACATCATCAAATGGGCCCCCCCCCCCCCCCCCCTATGAATGTTCTTCGTTAAGTCTAAGAATACTACGCATATATGTGTTTTGTATCTTTATATGATATACAAACTGTCAACAATGTAATATATTTACATTTTGAATGATGGTCTCTAAACATTTTTTGAATGATGTACATCAGTTTAGTTTGATACTTATACATGAACTCAGTAGGGATTACAATATATCTTTTTAGTACCAATAGGATCTCCCGAAGAAGCCAAAGGCGAAACGCGTAGCGATCCATTGGTGTTGACATTGCAATTTCATTTAAATGGCCTCTAGCCAGAAGGGATCTTCTAGGACTACCTTGTAAACAATCTTTTGGCCATCCATGCGATTTCTTTGTTACAGCTACACAATTTGTTCTCTTTCATGAGACAGTGTACCTTTTGAATATGGTCATGTTTTTCTTGTTGTATCATGTGTGTTTTTTTGTGACTTAAATAAATTATACATTTTTATCATGAGACATTTTTTCTTTCCTATTTGGGATCTTATTGGCAACCTTTAAAGTCCTTTTCTTGTTTCTGTTCTTTGTATTTGAGATGACACTTTAAATTTCAGTTGTGGCCTGGACAGGGTGCTATCTAAATCAGAACTCCCAGTTACACCCAATTGGCATGCAGAGAAGCAACGATAATTTGCAAAGTACCAACCGAGTATCATTCAATTTTATCAGTACATACTTCCTTTCAGGGAAGGGAGGGCAAAAGGCTATTGTAAATTAAACCGATGTTGCCATACACAGCTTTATGCATTTGTAATCGTCACAAAAAAATCGGATGTACATACAGTACATCTGAATATATTTAAAGGAAACCTATTGTAAGTTTTGAGTGGGGGGCTCACATTGGTTGATCCAGGCTGGCATACATTGCACAATGTATACTGAACAAATTTTAGGAACCAGACAAAATTCACTCAGAAGGTGGCCCTGTTGGCCGCCTCCTGCCACCAATCTCTCGATTGAGAAAAAAAAAAATCAAAAAATCCAGGCGGAAAACTGTTGGTTGAAAAGCGGCTGTATCCAATAAGTGTAATTGTACAATAAACACAGTGGGAGTATCATCAATCCACGCTGTATGAACATAAAAGTGATGGTTCCCTTTGGCAAGTAAACTGCCTCTATTCCTTTGAAAAAACCTCAATGTGTATTATTACAGTAACCTTAACTTGTACTGCCTGATGGGATTGTCTCATTTCACAGTGCTAGGTGTTCCATAGTCTTATTACTTTACTTATCAGTAAAGGTGATCATAGACATCAAAGGAGTTAACATTACTGATTAACTAAAAACTATTTTATCAGTATTTGGTTTGAGAACTGTCCATTATCAGTGTATGCAAGCACCACCTACAAATATAAGATCATTACCTACTCTACACTGTACAACTGTCATCGTAAGCCTAGTAGACACAATGATATTATTGGACGAATGATGGTCCGTTTTTGCTTTTTGCATGCTAGCCTCTCTATCGAAAACGATTAGGTTACTAAAATATGAAAATTCTCATGCAACAGATTAGAAATTTGGATGTCATGTGTTGTAGTGTATTTCCATTGTATTTTTGTACGAAAACTGTACTGATTAAACGAAAATCGTACCATCTGGTATCATACGAGAAAAATTTTCGCGTTTGTCCCTTTGGAAAATTTTGGACAGCTGTGCACTGACTATCAGATTATCATACGCTTCGAAAGCGGTATTTTATGTACGATATTCTGATCGTGTGTACGGGGCTTTACATAAATGGCATCTTAGAACAAGCCTGTGCCATGTTTCCTAACCACCCCCTTTCCCAGTAGGACATTCTTACCTTGCTTTTACTCCCCTGCCACGCTGATCAGTGCTAGTACCGCAAGGAAATATGTGTCACTTCTGGGAGGGACAACTTGGAGTTTACACAGAACTTTTGCTCCTCCCTAAGTCTTGGGTCACACTGATGGGATGCAGGAACCACAGCGATTCCTGTGCAGGTTCCAGCACCACATCTGAATTTCAGGCAGTTCACATTCTGCGCGAACCGCTGTGGGTGTCAATACAAAGTTAACAACACCTTCAAATCGGTTTACAGAATGCAGTGCAAACTATGGAATTGGATAACATGGGTCTGTACACCCATGCGATCCGATTCCAGTGCAGACCAAAAAAATGGTCCTGCACTATTTTGGTGCGAGTGTGATGCGATTTCAGTCATACAAACTGTATGGCTGAATTTGCATCGCACAGACATCGCATGCGATCTGCAGAGCAGTGTGGTGTGAATCAAATCCGATGTCTGGCATCACACCAGTGTGAACCCAGCCTAAAAGGAGTGTGTAATGGAGATATGGGACTACAATGATTTTTACTTTATGAAGGTCATAAATAATAGACATCATTATTAATTTTTGTATGCCCAAGAAGCACTAGTTGGACATTATCTCAAGTTCTTTGAATAAGCAATTCACCATTTGTTTTGTCACCATTAAACACCACTGGAAGGGTTTCTGAAGAGGTTATGTTAGTCAGGCCACCTGGCTGATGTAAAGAAGTAAGCCCTGGACTCATTGTCATTTCTAACACCTCCTAGGAAGTATTTTAAAAGATCTTCCTGCAGGAATTGAATTAAAAGAATGTAAGTTCAGACAAACTTGATTGTCATAAATGCCAGCTGGTGACCTACAGCTGACCAGTGTCTTGAGATCTTGTCACAGTCCAACAGCACCACCCATTGGCATTCGAAATGGCAAAATCTTAAGATTACTGAAATATTTGGAAGTGTGTGTCTACCTGGATGGGTGGGAGTAAGTGGGGGCACTTTACAAGTGTATATAACATCAGAACACAGACCTCGGTCTCTCTCTTTCACTCTGACTGCACAATGGAACAGAAGGATGCCTGTGTAATGTAACTCAATTATTACTTTTCTTTTTCTGTAACTTTCTTTTTCTGTAATTGTCTCTGTCCATTGGCAACATTTTGTATTTTATTTGTAACATTACTGCTTTATAAAGTTTATCTTTTGTTATATTTGATTAATAACAAACAAATTCCTGTTTTGAATAAATTTAGTTTATATTTTTTTAACACTGCTCTTATTATTTAATAATCTTATTGTAAGGGATACAGGAAAGCTAGATTCCAGTATAGGCAAAAGGTGGTATTCACTTATTATATTCGTCATCAAGCAAACAAACGATCTAATATATTTGTCAAAACTAGTGGCAGGGGAGTAAAAGGAAAGTATGTATAAAAGGTTGGGGAGGTCCGCACTAACGTTAACCCCTTGGCTTTGCCCTGCTCTTCATGCACATATCACATACAAGGATCACAGATGCAGTATGGAGAGGGTGTAGGAGGATTACAAAAATCACTACTGACAATATTGAAGACAAAACAGTTCTCTTTACTTGGAAAGCCTAATGTGTGTCACATGAACGCTACTCTATATTTAAACTCTTTGCAGTAAATCTACACCTACTTGCAATACTGCATGGAAGTTGCATTTTAGGCTTGGTTCACATTGCAATGCAAATCACATGCGATGTCTGTGCCATGCAATTTCAGCCATACAAATAGTATGGCTGAATTTGCATCGCATTTGGGCCAAACTCGCACAGGACCCCTTTTTTGGTCCGCACCAGAATCGGATCGCATGGGTGTTAACACCCATGCGATCTGATTCCTTTCCGAACTGTCAGTTCGCACTGCGATATGATAACTGAAATGGGGGTGTCATTAACATTGTATTGACACTTCCAGCAATTGGCATATGGCAGTGTGAACTGCCTTGCGGGTCAAGTGCACTGCGAGAACCCGCAGTGGATTCACAGTGTTCCCGTATCACACCTATGTGAACCAGAACTAGAAGTGCTGTGGGCAAAAATAAGTATATGAAACATTTGTGAACAATCACTTTGAATGTAAACCAGTATCTCACCTGTGTGGCTTCCTGATGTCCCAAAGTCCAACTCCCTCTTTAGAGTTGGCCGTGGCCAACAGCCTGGGCTCTACAGGGTTAAACATGACACTGTGGAAGGCGGATGGGTAATGCGCCAAGCAGAAAGGATCTAACGGAAAGAAGACAATTAGGAATCATGGCTTTCCCAGAACACAAGTCACAGTTTTAAAGGGTCAATTCACCCTAATGCTGTATTTCAGTTAAGTCTATTCTAATGGCACAGGACACTTCCTTTGACAGAACTGACTGACCCTTTATAGCCCAACTCTTCATATCTGACATTTCTATAGATAACCCATCTTGCTTCCCAATCTATAAGGTGGTACCTGAAGTATCCCATGTGCACAACTGCACAATTAATTCTGCCTGCTGCCAAAGAGAACTGTGGCACAAAATGCAGGTTGTATCTACCAAAATGCAAGTATGTCTCTAAGGCCCCTTTTACACTTCTACGACTTGTCCCACGATTTTGTACTGCAAAATCGCATGACAAGTCATTCTCCATGATTTTCAATGACTACCAGTCATATTGGCACGACTTTAAGGCCCCTTTCACACTTATACGACTTCAAAGTCGTGCGATTTTACTGCGATTTCGTGGCCGCTATTTTGGAGCAATACTACTTTGTACGACTTTGCCACAACTTTGGCATTAACAAATGAAAACATACAGTAGGTGACTGTGATATTGTGTCAATCTCGTTGCTGTTATCGGCGAGATTTGACACCTGCGAGCCCCGTCGCGGGAGCCAGTGCTGAGCTGGCTCGCTGATTGGGAAAGGAAAACTTTTTTTTCCTTTCGCGATGAGCGACAGGCAGTGCTGACAGCTGTCTGGTATGAATCATGAGGGGGAACCCTGCGCCAAATTTTAAATAAAACAGTTTTCCTTTCCCGATCATCAAGCCAGCGCGACCAGCACCGTACCCTGTCGGCGAGAAACACAATCTCGCGGTCAGGTACTGTACATGGCGTGAGGCTTGTGCTTACAAAGTCGTACTGAAATCGTGTCTATATTATTCAGGTACGATTTGCATACTACTTGAGGGTTTAACATTGAGGTCTATGGAGTACAACTCGCATGGAAGTTGGACCAAAGTAGTGCAGGGACTACTTTCAAGTTGCCACGAATTAAAGTCGTGCCAATATGAATGGTAGTCACTGAAAATCATGGAGAATGACTTATCATACGATTTTGCAAAATCGTGGGACAAGTCGTATAAGTGTGAAAGGGGCCTAAGTTGTGCCGACTTCAAAGTAGTCCCTGCACTACTTTGGTCCAACTTCCAAGCGAGTTGATTGTGTAATATAGACACAATTTCAGTACGACTTTGTAAGCACAAGCTGTGCTTACAAGAATGGCAGGAAAAGGAATTGCCTCACACCATGTATGTTTTCATTGGTTAATGCCAAAGTTGTGGCAAAGTCGTACAAAGTAGTACTGATCCCAAATCGCGGCAAAATCACGACCGCGAAATCG
The DNA here is from genome assembly GCA_037952835.1 of Lithobates septentrionalis. Classification (NCBI taxonomy): domain Eukaryota; kingdom Metazoa; phylum Chordata; class Amphibia; order Anura; family Ranidae; genus Lithobates; species Lithobates septentrionalis. The sequence continues at coordinate 234,034 of JBBDGP010002449.1, forward strand.
CGGTAAAATCGCGTGACTTTGAAGTCGCACAAGTTTGAAAGGGGCCTTAGGCCCGCTTCACACTTGTGACACAAAGTCGCATGACAGGTCACAGCCCATAGATTTCTATAAAGTATATAAAGTGGCAGTGACTTTGAAAAGATTTCTGCACCACTTTGATGCATCTTGAGTGCCGGTGTAAAAGTCGAATCAAGGTTGCATCAAAGTTGTGCTCCAAAGTTGCACAAGTGTGCACATGTGTTGAGCATATTTAAAAGACGTTTGTATAAACACAGTATCAGTGTTGTGTCTACAATTACCTCATGGCAACAAGCAAAAGTTGAATACAGTATACAATATCAGAAAGGTGGTGAATTTATTATTTACATAGAAAAAACATTGATCTTCATATTGAGCATCATAAATTACAAATATAATAGAACAAAAAAAACAACAATAAATGGGTGGACAAAGTACTCTAGAATGCAGGAGTCAGCAAATCTAAGCCAAAAAAATTATGAACACTTTTCTTGGGCATCTTCAATAGCAAGGTCCACCTATTTAAGGTACCCAAAAACACTGGTTTTATGTGCAGAAAAAACACCAGGGGGGGTGGGAGATAATATACGGACCTTTCCCCTCCTTCCTCCTTCAACACCTGGCAAGGGTCAGGTCATCCTGTTTCTGCTGAGATCTCATAGAATGTTGAGTAGCCCAAATCTCACCAAAGATGATGCACTACTGTACTGCAACATCTTCTCACGAGATTTGGGCTATATTCAGCATTTTTAGGAATCTTGGCGGCAGGATGATAACCAGTTTTTCCCCCACTGTTCTTCTTTGCACTTTTATATAACATTTAAAGAGTTATTTTACCTTTTCAAAAACCAAAAAAAAAAAAAAAAGCATCCTACACCCTTCCCCCCCAGTCCCCACTGTCAGCACCCACACAGCCGATGTAGCGATGAAATCCTCTTCTGTCTGCAGGACTTCTTGCATGGATCAGAGCGATTCTCTGTGCCAGCGCTGACCAATCAGAATCACATCCCGGAATCAGATCTGTTCCAGAAGCCCTGCAGAAAGAAGGGGGAAGTAGAGCAGGGATTTCAAATCCATGGACTGTGCAGGCACTGCCATCTCATCACCCACAGGTAATTAGCAGGGACTGGGGAGGGTGTAAATTCACCTTTTCCGTGAAAGACAGAAAAGGTGAATATACACCTTAAGGAAGTGGGAGGAATGTCACACTGAATAAGTAGACCTTGCCTGAAATGCAATCTCTAAGGTCTAAAACAGGACTTTTGTACTCCCTGCAAAATCCTTTTCTTGCAGTCCACTGAGGGACAAAAGAAGTCTTTCACCTTCGAGTTAGACTACCACTTACAGAAGGAATGGACACTGGTAAACAAAAAACTGTAGGCCAGCACAAGATAACCCCTCCTGCTACCAGCCTGCCTCAGTTTTGTAGCAGTACTGACAGCATGATCATAATTGTATAGGGGTGTTCCTAAATGGATTCCAAGAAAGGGATTTTGTGAGTAAAAAAATCCCATTTCTTTCTCATCTATTGAGGGACACAGACAGTCTCTCACCTTCAGGATGCCCAAAAGCAGTCCAACTGAGGTGTAACGCAGCAAACAATCGCTAACAGGCCCAACATGAACAATACAAAAACTGTGGACTGCCTGCAGCTGAAGAGCTGTCTAGGGAACCACATGCTCGAAGCTGGCAACAGATGCGACTGCAATCCCTACCTGGACGCTCAAGAGACACTCACATAACCGGTAAAGTGTATATTGAGAAGGAAAAGTGAGAACCGATCCAAAAATACCATAGAATTGGATGCTATTCTATCCGATTCATTCAGAAGGTGAAACAAAAACCGAATCAGCATACAAAAATCACCACAGCCTGATCCATAGTCAACAAGGAAGAGGAGAAGTTCCTCTTGGAGAGCAGGGGCCAGACAGTGGGATGGGAGAACAAAGTCCTGGTTGAAGGAAGATCAGGGCTACCCTATATTAGAAAAGGGTGATATGCCTCAACTCTCCTGATCCTATTACAGGCTCAAAGGGCATGGGGATTCATGCATGGAAAGACTGTTAGGTCAGACAGGCATCCCTCTTTCAGGCAATTACAACCAGGACAAAACAGGGTAAGGTATATAGGAACGCCCCATATAAGAATTAACAACCCCCGAGATAAAGCTTGCTGAAGTATTCTACCATAACCTTGAGCATTGAAAGGGTTACAGATTTAGAGATACTTCTGACTCCCCAAATTCAATGTTGAGTCCACAGAGCAACAGTCTGGAGCCTTACTAGGTCAGCAAAGGACATTCGCCTGGGTCAATTCAGAGCAGGGAAGATTACCATAAAGCCCTCCCTCTCAAGTTGGCCAAGTAGACAAAGAAGTATAAAACGGAGAAAAGGCCTAGATTTGGTCATTGGGTCTGATCTATATGCTCAGTCCTTTGAATCCAGGTGTAGGATTCCTGCACCTAGAGATGAACCTGTTCAGCATGCAGTTGAACCAGGAAATCAGAGCACACACCTTATATTCCCTACCTGCCACGCACTTGGGTGTACGGGCTACTCCCTCGTGTCCAGTTGTAACCAGTTGGGTAAGTCTAACCGCCACCTAATGATCCTATAGGATACCAATACCATGCAAAACATTTAGACTTACAAGCCCCACGAGGCAGGCGTTACTCTGGAAGAGAGAACAGTGACCAGATTGGAAGACAACTCTTGAGAATGAACAAGCACAAGGAAAATTACATCTTGATCCAAAGAGTCAAAGAGTGAGCTGGAGGCGAATGTTCAGTTTGTATCCCTGGAATAACACTCTGCTCCTAGGTACCTGAAAGGGAAACTATCCAGGGGGTCCACAAATATTAACAAACACTGCCCCACTTTGGAAAGTAGGAGCGCGCCCTAATTTTAAGGAAGGCTTTTCTGAGGGTTTAGCAGGCTTCTTTCCCCAGATTTCGTGGGTGGCCAAAAAATCAAGTATGGGGGGCCTAGTATAATCTAGGATTAAAGCCATGAAAGGGAGAAAACTCAATAGGCCTTTCACTAGACTTCTTGCACTGGAGCAGGTGAGTGATCTTGCTTCCACTGAAACCTTTAATAATAGTGTCCCCGCAAAGAGCATGCAGGTCAGGTGCCCCTTGGACCTTGGGGTTGACTTTACCCGTAATGTGAGAACAATTTGATATCTTTGTTTTTTTTTTTTTGCATCTGATCTACTATGAAGTGGTGTGACCTAGTGTGCCAGGGAGCTTCTAGCCATACAAATTATGACCTATTAATTTAGGAGGTCATGGAACTCTGGTAAGCCTCCATACATTTATTTTTGGTGATGGTTTATTACACTGGTGGATTATGCACTGATTTATTTGATTTCTCAGTGAAGAATGGGATAAATCACATGGACTTTGAGTTACAAGTGGACATTTTTTCACTTTTATATTTTTTTTTAAATGTTAAATAGCTTCTTTGGTATTTAACTAATCTTTACACTATAATTACTTTGTTTAGTACAGCACAGTGAGAGGGCTATTTACTAAAGCTGGAGAGTGCAAAATCTGGTGCGGCTCTGCATAGAAACCAACCAGCTTCTAGGTTTTATTGTCAAAGCTTAATTAAACAAGCTGAAATTAGAAGCTGATTGGCTACCATGCACAGCTGCACCAGATTCTGAGTGCCGTCCATCGGTGCGATTTGCACTGCCGATTTCATTGCAGCTTATGACTTCATTTACCAGAAGCCTATGCAAGTCACAATGAAATCAGTAAAAAGTAACGCAGGAACCTTTTTCATAATTGCTGCGACATGAGTGGTGGTGATATGAACGGTTCCATTGCTGGCAATGGGGTGCGACTTGTCATGCGATTTGGAACTGTCAACTGACGAGTAAATCGGGGACTTAGTGTGCCTGCAGCTGGTTTTCACAACTATATTTCTTTGGTTTATTTGACCACTTGCACGGTCTACTATCTCTGTTTTTTTTTTTTTTTAATGACATCAATGTTTAGCCCCTCAAAGCTCTTTTGTCTATACTTCTCCAGTGGGTCACAGGAGTACACTTAGTTCACATACTCGTCAACAGCCAACAACTAATGTTGGGTGGAATTTTATTTTTACCCAAATTCATAAAGTGAACCTTCTCACCTGCTTGGGGAGACTCCCGAATGTCCCATATCAATACTCTGCCATCATCCGATGAACTAGCAAACACGTTATCATTCACAGGACTGACAGACAGACCGTATACTGCCTCTTCATGGGCGAACACATCCAATGTCTCACCACTACAGGGAGATAAGAAAATATTGTAGATCAAAATAAAGTGTTGTATATAAATTCAGGATCACAGATACTGACATTATTAGTACATACGTTTCAACGTCATGGAGGATCACTTGTTCATCATTCCCTATAAGGCAAGTAAAGACGGCTTAAACCAGGCTGCAAGTAAATGAACTATCCATAAATAGTGGTCAACAATTTCTAATTATTATCTGATGAACACTCTCCTCATCTTGAACGGCTCTCCTCCCTTGTCAAGCCCAGGAAACAAAACCCTCTTAAAGCGGTAGTAAAGTTTGTTAAAAAAAAAAGTTCACCCTGCAAGGCAATGTCATAATGTGCTAGTATGCATTGCATACTGGCGCATTATGAGAGACTTACCTTAAAGTGAAGCCATCCAGCAGCACGCCGTCTGCACTGACAGGGCTTCAATCTTCACCCGGTCTTCCTTCGGGTTCATGGACTCCAGTCGTCTGACTGGCTGAGCCACAATCACTCCTGCACATGAGCACGTGAGTTGCGGCTTACGGCACAGACCTCTGAAGGAACGGCACGGTGTGTCATTTGGTTCAGAGTGCATGTGCCGGTGAGGTCACTGGCTTCCACTTCGTGGAATATCTCCTAAATGGTGCATTTTTAGGAGATATTCATTTTACCTACAGGTAAGCTTGATTATAAGTTTACCTGTAGGTAAAAGTACCACAAATTACTTTACTACCACTTTAAGCATGATACACGTGCTAGTAAAAAACTCTTTAAAAATGCCCAAATATGCTTTATAATAGTTGTCGATTTATAACTTGGGCCCATACACCAACAGAAATCTTGCTGCTGTGAGGACCTCTGCTATATGTGTGAGAGCAGTGGGTTTTCTGCAGCTGTCTGACATAGCCCCCTACAGAATCAGACCAGCTCACCAATCAGCAGGGAGTGTGGGCATTGCTAATTGGACAGCTTTAGCTCTGATACAGTGAGGGGCCAATCAAACTGCTCTAATATAGACAGCAGCAGTCCTTCTCTGCAGCATAATATGCTTAGATTCGAGAAGTTCTGCCGCTGTGGGCTAACTGTAAGACATTACAATATCAGAGCTTTATCTAACCTCAGTTTAAATGCATGCTTTTTGATTAAACTAAAATTGGGTTTTCATTTTCCCTGACAGCATAATTTGTGTGAAGCTATAAAACTGCACCTACAGGCCAATAAAAATAAAATAAATCTGAAGCAATATATTTGATGCCATTTCTTTATATACAACTTGTCTTTTATGGAAGCAGATAAGCTAGAGGAATGTGACCTGGCTGTACCGTACCAGTTTTTAGAACGGGTTCTGGTACTTACCTCCAGAGAACACTCTGGTGTTGCCACTGTTGAAAGCAAGGCAGAAGATATTTGAATGGTGCTCTCCTTTCAGCTGTATGGGCTTAGCTGTAGCGTGAATGGCTTTCTCCATATGCCACAGTAAGACTCGACGGTCATCTCCTCCTGTAACAGGGCAAAGAAAATAATTTTTTTTATAACAAACATAGGAGTTTAAAAATAAACTTAAAGAGAAAATAGGGGGTTCCTGTAGTAATAGGATGTTTAAGTTATATATAAAAGCTGAACTCCAGGCAGATAAATAAGATACAAATGCCACTTTGTATTCATTAATACATCCTTAAGCATGTTTTTTTAAATGCAAGCAGTACCTGAATTTGCCTTGGTATCAACTTTCTGCAGTCTCTATACAGCAGAGCTCAGACTGGGGAAGGGAGAAGCAGATGAGCCAATCAGCTGTGCTGCAGTGCAATGAGCACAGTGACAGAGAGCTTGTCAGTGTATTACTTCTCCCTTTACTGTCCAAGTCACAGGATGAGGGTGATGAGGAGACCTGTGTTGCTTAACTGCAGCAGAAAAAAAAAAAATCAGGTCTTCTGCTCTGCCAGATAAGGCAGAGCTGTGGAAACCTCAGGACTGGATGGGCAGGATTACAAAGCATTTGACAGGTAAATCCGCTGCCTTATAGTTACTTATCTGTGTATTTTGATGTTGGCCTGGCGTTCAGCTTTAAACCATGCAGCCACTTATTCTTTTTTAGACTGCGTCAGTTAGGCTGGGTTCACACTTAAAGTGGAGTTCCACCCACTTTTACAACTCTTCAGCATCCCTCACTAAACTGTGCACTGTAAACGAATTGGATATTTTTTTTCTCAGCACCTACTGTATATCTGCTGTATTCATTTTTCACTTCCTCCTCCCTGGCCCATTGCATCATTTCCTGTTTGCAATGCCTTCTGGGAAGGGGCAACTTCCTCTGACACTGCCGTTGCTATGGAAACCTGAACTGAAACCTATTACACTGCTTGTGCTGCACTGAGCATGTGCGAGATCTGCAAGGATACGATCCAGGAAGAAATGCAGTCTGGCTTCAGATGCCCACACTTAAGATGGCCACGGCCTGCTGTAAGTTTATAAAATAACAAACTACTGCTATAAACTAATAAAACAGACCTTAGTTTACAGACTAACTTTACTAGAATACATTAAGCTTGTGTATTATAGGGGTATTTTTATTTGAAAAGTATCATTTCGGCCGGAACACCACTTTAAGCGAATTAGATGCGAGTTACCCTCATCCAATTCACATGACATAAGAGTGTGACTGGCTCTCAGTGGAGCGGGTTCACCTATCTCCAGGGCGGCTGTGGAGTGCACAGCAGGCGTCTTTTGGCTCTGTTTTAGGTCAGAATTCAGGCAAAAATTCAGACCTAAAATGGTGAATGGGGACACACCGGACCCCTGCTGTGCCCCGCACATAGTGTGAACCCAGCCTGAAAGATTTAGATACATTTGGTTCTTAGTAAACTAATGGGCTACACCTTATTAAACTATCTCAAACAATAAATAACAGAAAAACTTTAGAAAATCAACCCCATTGACGCACACTAGTAGATTTTTAAATGAACGTTTGTACGAACACTCATGTGAAAATTCTCAGTAAATTCAGTGACTTGGTGAATGTTATTCAAAAGTACTTAAAGTTGAGTTCCACCCAAAAATGGAACTTCCACTTTTTCGGTTCCTCCCCCCCTCCGGTGTCACATTTGGCACCTTTCAGGGGGGAGGGGGAAGCAGATACCTGTCTAATACAGATATTTTGCACCCACTTCCGTGCATAGATACACGAGCCACCCGCGGGTATCTACTCCACTTCCAGCGCCCTCTCCGCCCCCCTCCCCGTTGTCTTCTGGGAGACACACAGGTCCCAAAAGACAGCAGGGACCAGTGGGCTAGCGCAGCGCAAGTCACGTATGTGCAGTAGGAAACCAAGATGTGAAGCTGCAAGGCTTCACTTCCCGATTCCGTTACCGAAGATGGCTGGCGGCAGCACCCGACAGCCGAGGGACAGATTAGGTTTGGGTGCCGACATCGTGGGTGCCCTGGACAGGTAAGTGTCCTTATTTTAAAAGTCAGCAGCTGCAGTATTTGTAGCTGCTGACTTAAAAAATAAATAAATCGGCGGACCTCCGCTTTAAGCCAGGATTCACACCTATGCGAATTAGATGTGCGTTTCCGCACATCTAATTCGCATAGCAGGAGAATGTGACTGGCTCCCTATGGAGCCCATTCACATATCTCCGGGGCGGCTGCAGAGCGCACTGCACAAAAACGCTGTGTGTCTTTGGCTCCGTTTCAGGGGCGAAGTCAGGCATAGAATCGGCCCTGATTCGTCCCTGAAACGGGGAACAGGGACGCACAGCGCTCCTGTGTGATCCGCAGCCCGATATAGTGTGAACCCGGTCTAAGACCCCTTTCACACCAAGGCATTTTTGCAGCGTTTTAGCGCTAAAAATAACGCTATTAAAACGCTCATAAAACGCTCCCCATGCATCTCAATGGACCCTTTCACACTGAGGCGTTGCGCTGGCGGGGCGTTGAGAAAAGTCCTGCAAGCAGCATCTTTGGAGCAGCTTTTGGGCGTTGAAAAAAGCGATTCAATAACGCCCCTCTCCATTGAAATGAATTGAAAACGCTGTAAAAACGCCTGAATAACGCCTATAATCCGCCCTAAGCTGTAGAAAAGTCACATGATCTCACAAAAAGGTAAACATGCAAGCAGAAAGGAGAGCATCTACAACAACAGGACTGAAATTGTGGGAAGGTCAGAATGATTAAACAGACCAGCAAAGTGCCAAAAAAAGAAAATTAAAGTGCCAAAAAAAAGAATTAATCCCAGAAAAATGAAGATTTGAAGTAAAACAAGACACTGCTTGTTTTACATGATATCACAAAGGATAAACATGCAAGCAGAAAGATAGCATCAATAACACATGCTTCAATAACGCTTGAAAAACGCTGTTAAAACGCCTGCAGCGTTGCGTTAAATTTAGCGCTAACGCCCCTAAAACACTGTAAAAACGTGGTAATAACGCTAAGGCGTTTTAGGGCGTTTTTGAAGCGCCTTGGTGTGAAAGGGGTCTTAGGCCCCTTTCACACTGAGGCGTTTTTCAGGCGTTTTAGCGTTAAAATTACCGCCTAAATACCGCATGAAAAACGCCCCCCCCCCCCCCATGTATCTCAGTGTAACCTTTCACACTGAGGCGTTGTGCTGGCTGTGCGTTGGAAAAAATCCTGCAAACAGCTTTTTTGGAGCATTTTTGGGGCGCATAAAATAGCGCTGTAAAAACGTCTATCCCAATTGAAATGAATGGGAAACGCTGTAAAAACGTCGTAAAAACGCTTTAAAACCACCCAGAAACTGTGGGGAAGGTCACATGACTGCATGGTCACATGGTCAGGTTTGCTGACGCTAACGCTTAAAAAACGCTATAAAAACGCGATTAAAACGCATGGGCGTTAGTGCTATTTTTACCGCTAACGCGGTAAAAACGCGGCAAAAAGGCGGTAATAACGCTCATCGTTTTTACCGCGGTTTTGCAACGCCTCAGTGTGAAAGTAGCAATGAAAAGTTTGCTCTTATTATTTGATTATGAAAGTCAAGGACTTTACTGAAAGAAAACCAAATACACTGTTATAAATATTTGTTCAAGAAAGATTTTCCATCCAGCTCCTTCAAATTTGCTCATCACTGGGTTTTACCGCGGTATTCGGCCGCTAGCGGTGCGGTTTTAACCCCCCGCTGGCGGCCGAAAAAGGGTTAAAACCACTCGTACAGCGCGGCTATAGCCGCGGTATTGCCGCGGCATAGCCGCGCTGTCCCATTGATTTCAATGGGCAGGAGCGGTTTAGGAGCGGTGAATACACCGCTCCTTCACCGCTCCAAAGATGCGGCTTGCAGGAGATTTTTTCTTCTCCTGCCAGCGCACCGCTTTCACACTGAACAAACAGCGGAGGCTGTTTAGGGGCGGTTTGCAGGCTGTATTTTTAGCGCAATAACGCCTGCAAACCGCCCCAGTGTGAAAGGGGCCTTATCATATGTTCCTAAAACAAAGTATTTCAAATGAAATGCTATTCTGTATGGCCAGGCTTACTTACACTTCCTTGCAGCCTGTGACACCCCTGGCACTTCCTGGTATGGGGGAGCATGTGACCTGCTCCCCTGTGATGGAGCCTGGTCCTAGCAGCCATTCACTATGCCTGAACACTGTCATGTGACTGAATGAGTGATGTCAGTGCTCCCCTGGGTCCCTGACACAGCTAACCTCAACGGAGTAGAAAAGAGCTCTGAAGGATAGTAGGTAACTTGTACCGTATATGAGGATGCAGGATGCCCTACCAGAGACACTCATCTTATCCTGTATGGGCCAGGTGACAGAGACTGTCTTTTTATTTTGTTCAAACATCTCCACTTATTGAAAGGATCAGAGAGTCACCCATAGACATGAGACAGTCATTTGATTTTATCAACTTTGTAAATGTCATCTCATGTCTTCGTCTCGGGTCTTTCCCCTAATTTTTTTAAAAATCTTAAAAATTCCAAATGTGTTTTGCTTTGTAGTTACAATATACTGTGTGCATACTGCAGGACATGGGTGTTCAACCTGTGGCCCTTCAGCTGTTGTGGAACTACAATTCCCATCATGTCTCTGCTTTTGGGAGTCATGCTTGTAACGGTCAGCCTTGCTGAAAGCCTCACTGGACTTGTAGTTCTGCAACAATTGGAGGGCCATAGGTTGAGCGCCCATGCTGTAGGAGATAAGCAGCTGATTGGCAGAGTTGTTTATTTTTAGGGGAAGAGAAGATCCAAAAGGAGGCCCAGAGATAAGACGAAGGGGGAAGACTTGCATGTTCCTGCCTACTTTTACTTTCCAGACTCAGACTGACATTACGACTGTAGCTAAAACGGTCACAGTATAGTTTAGATTTGCTTCCTCTTTTTCCACCTCAGTGACACCACTAACCCAAATAACCCATATGAATAAATAGAAGAGTGGCCTCATACCGAATGTACTACTGTACCCAGAGATAGAAGGCTGGAGATAAAGTTAGAACATTTCCCAGAAAACACAGTGTGTAGTGGGGAATGGACCTACATTATCCATTCATTGATACAATCTATCAGACAGACTCAAGATACATAGCTGTTGGTAGGATTTGTTGACCTGACAAAGTGTCACCACACCACCCATAAAGAGTCACTTTGACCATTCTGGGTATCGTTAAAACCCACCCCAAAGAACACCCAGCTTGATTTAAAGTGCAAGTTCACCTTTTCACAAAAAATAAAAAGATAAACGAACACCCTACACCAGGGCTCAACATTTCAAGTCCTGAGCTACTAGCCAGGCCTTAAGGGTTACTCGCCACTAGTTGCCCCACCCAACCCCAAACCTGCCCCCCCCCCCCCCCAATTCCACCCCCCATAAATTATCTCATGAAATGACACAAATATTTTATGCAGAAATTAAGTTACAAAAATAAATATTAACAACTTTATCAGTGCCCATCAGTGCAGCCTCACCTGTGCCCAAGAATGCAGCCTCCCCTGTGCCCATCAATGATGCTTCACCTGTGCCAACAATGCAGCCTCACCTATGCCCATCAATGCCACTTCACCTGTGCCAACAATGCAGCCTCACCTATGCCCATCAATGCCACTTCACCTGTGCAGTGGGAAGAGAGAGAGAGAGAGAGAGAGAGAGAGAGAGAGAGAGAGAGAGAGAGAGAGAGAGAGAGAGAGAGAGAGAGAGAGAGAGAGAGAGAGAGAGAGAGAGAGAGAGAGAGAGAGAGAGAGAGAGAGAGAGAGAGAGAGAGAGAGAGAGAGAGAGAGAGAGAGAGAGAGAGAGAGAGAGAGAGAGAGAGAGAGAGAGAGAGAGGAGGAGAGGAGGATTGCTGGTTGGATCAACAAAGAGCGGGGAAAATTGCTGTAACAGCTTTCAATTGAATTGCCGAGTGTTCCCCCCACACGCCGTCACATACAGTCCCGCCTCGGGTACTTCGATACATGTCACAGGTCCAGGTATTGGACCCGTGTTCTGTCTATCAAAGTATCCGGGCCAGGAGGCGGGGCTGTATGTGACTGCAAGCGTGGGGAACACTTTGCAATTCAAATGAAAGCTGTTACAGCGATGTTCCCCGCTCTGTGATGATCTGGCCAGCTCTTTCTTCCCCTGGGCAATCGCTGGGAGAATGGCTCCCACTTCACCCCGCCTGCCGACGGTGCTTGTCCCTCCCCCCTTCCGAGGCAGCCCCACTTTCGCCAGCAATAATTTTCTACTCGCATTCAAATTTTGAGGGCTGCTCTACACCCACCCCCGTTCCCTGCTGCACTTACCTCTATAGATCATTAGCTGTCATTTTCCATACAGCCGGTGCAGTGGTCACGGATTGGAAAGTCATAGTTTTTCTGTGATGGATCAGAGCACTTCTGATTGGTCAGGTGTTGGCATGTGGCTGCTCTGACCAATCAGAATTGCTCTCATCTGTCTCAGTGTCCCCAGCAACAGAAGGGGGAAGATCAGCGTAGCTTTTAAATCCCTAGACTTCTGCACCGGCTGCGTGGGTACCCATGGGGGTAAGTGCAACAGGGACCGAGGGGGAGTGGTGGTGAGGGTGTAGCGTGTTAGTTTACCTTTACATTTTTTTTGGAAGGGGTAAACTTATGCTTTAAAGCTTAAGAATATAAATATATTTGAATTCCTAGAAGTGGCCAAAGATTCCCTTTAAAAACTCTATTGCTTACATTGTTCTTTTGAAATCCCAATTGCCACATGTAACCTGTTCACTCCAGTGTTATTTGTTGTGCAACTCCTGTCTTTATATGCACAAGAACTTTAATGGCATTCCAGTCTTAGTCCGTAGGGTTCAATTTTGAGTTGGACCACCCTTTGCAGCTATAACAGCTTCAACTCACCTGGGAAGGCTGTCCACAAGGTTTAGGAGTGTGTCTATGGAAATGTTTAACCATTCTTTCAGAAGCGCATTTGTGAGGTCAGGCTCTGATGTTGGACGAGAAGACCTGGCTCGCAGTCTCCGCACTAATTTATCCCAACGGTGTTCTATTGAGTTGAGGTCAGGGTTCTGTGCAGGCCAGTCAAGTTCATCCACCCCAAACTCGCTCATTCATGTCGTTATGGACCTTGCTTTGTGCACTGGTCCAAATCATTTGGTGGAGGGGGGATTATGGTGTGGGGTTTTTTTCTTCAGGGGTTGGGCTTGGCCCCTTAATTCCAGTGAAGGGAATTCAGCATAACAAAACATTTTGAATAATTTCATGCTCCCAACTTTGTGGGAACAGTTTGGGGATGGTCCCTTCCTGTTCCAACATGACTGCGCACCAGTGCACAAACAAGGTCCATAAAGACATGGATGAGCGAGTTTGAGGTGGAGGAACTTGACTGGCCTGTACAGAGTCCTAAGCTCAACCCAATGGAACACCTTTGGGATGATTTAGTGCAGAGACTGTGAGCCAAACCTGCTTGTCCACATCAGTGCCTAACCTCAAAAAATGCGCTTCTGGAAGAAATGGTCAAACATTCCCATAGACACACTCCTAAACCTTGTGGACAGCCTTCCCAGAAGAGTTGAAGCTGTTATAGCTGCAAAGGGTGGGCCAACTCAATATTGAACCCTACGGACTAAGACTGGGATGCCGTTAATGTGCATGTAACGGCAGGAGTTCCAATACATTTGGTAATTGCTAATAATGCTATAGTGCTTGGCCACCACGCCATGGCAGGCGCAAACTGAGCAAAGCGAACAGGTACTTACGGTTGACAGACAGGCAGAATTGTTCAATGACAGTCCAGGTACAAGGCAGGCAAGGTTAAGAATAGTCGGGGTCAATCCATAGTCAAAAGGCAGGAAGAGTTAAGAGAATAGTCTGATATCCGACCCGAGGTCGTCAATGAGGGAATGCAATCTAGTAAAGCAGGACAAACAAACAGGGAGCCTGGAAGATGTATTACACATGCTATCACAAGCATGAGACTGCAGGCTTGGCTGGCTTAAAGCCCAAAAGGGGAAGCTCCGCTTGTCTGCCTCCTCCCCCGCTCCAGTGCCACATTTGGCACCTTGTGGGAGGGAGGGGGGGGGGAATGGGTACCTGGTTTTGACATGTACCCGCTCTCACTTCCTGCTGAGTTCGCCGCGGCGAACTCAGAGGAAAGTTCGGCCCTCGCCGCAGCCAGCCCAATAAGAAAGCGCAGCACGATTCCCGCATGCGTAGTAGGAAACCGTCTGTGAAGCCGCAAGGCTCCACAGTCTGTTTCCCTTACCCAAGATGAGGCGGCGCCAGCACCCGAGAGCCGATTCAAGAATCGGCTTGGGTGAGGACACTGTGGGAACCCTGGACAGGTAAGTGCCCTAACAGTAAAAGTTAGCAGCTACAGTATTTGTAGCTGCTGACTTTCAATTTTTTGGTGGGGGGCTTGAGCTCCTCTTTAACCGCTTTAGATCCGGGCCATTGCCAAATGACGGCAACAGCGCGGATCTAAATTGCCGGGACTACGTCCATTGACGTCGTCCCGTGCACGAGCAGCCTGCGCGCCCCCTGCAGGGCGCGCGGCGCGCTCGGTGATCAGCGAGTCTATGAGACTCGCCTGATCACAGATCAGAGTAAGGGGTTGGTCCCGACCCCTTACCACATGATCAGCTGTCAGCCAATGACAGCTGATCATGTGATGTAAACAGAGCTGACAGCGCGAGGAGGAAAAAAAAAACCCGATCACCGCCGGCCGTGATCGGGACATTAGTCCCGATCACGGCGATCATCTAACACAAGGCAATAGGCAGCAGTGCTGCCTACCAGTGCCCACCAGCGTCACCCATCAGTGCCCACAGTGCCATCAATCAGCGCCACCCATCAGTGCCCACAGTGCCACCTATCAGTGCCCACAGTGCCACCCATCAGTACCCACATCAGTGCCACCCATCAGCACCCACATCAGTGCAACCCATCAGCACCCACATCAGTGCAACCCATCAGCACCCACATCAGTGCAACCCATCAGCACCCACATCAGTGCAACCTACCAGTGCCCATCAGTGTCACCTACCAGTGCCCATAAGTGCCCATCAGTGCCACCCATCAGTGCCGCCCATCAGTGCAGCCCATCAGTGCAGCCCCATCAGTGGTACCTATCCGTGCCACCCATCCGTGCCACCCATCCGTGCCAACCATCTGTGCCAACCATCTGTGCCAACCATCCGTGCCAACCATCCCTGCCGCCCATCCCTGCCGCCCATCCGTGGCCATCAGTGCCGCCTTATCTGTGCCCATCAGTACCGCCTTAACTGTGCCTATCAGTGCCGCCTTAACTGTGCCTATCAGTGCCGCCTTATATGTGCCTATCTGTGCCCATCAGTGCAGCCTATCAGTGCCCACCAGTGCCGCCTCATCAGCGCATATCAATGAAGGAGAAAAATTACCTGTTGCAAAATTTTATAACAAACTATTAAACATGATTTTTTTTTTTCAAAAATTTCCATCTTTTTTTGTTTGTTTAGCAAAAAATAAAAACCCCAGCTGTGATTAAATACCACCAAAAGAAAGCTCTATTTGTGGGAAAAAAATGATAAAAATTTCATTTGGGTACAGTGTTGTATGACCGCGCAATTGTCATTCAAAGTGCGACAGTGCTGAAAGCTCAAAATTGGTCTGGGCAGGAGGGGGGTTTAAGTGCCCAGTAAGCAAGTGGTTAACCACTTCAACCTCGGAAGGATTTACCCCCTTAATGACCAGGCCATTTTTGCGATACGGCACTGCGTTGCTTTAACTGGCAATTGAGCGGTCGTGCGAAGCTGTACCCAAACAAAATTGATGTCCTTTTTTCCCAAAGACAGAGCTTTCTTTTGGTGGTATTTAATCACCTCTGCGTTTTTTATTTTTTGCGCTATAAACAAAGACTGACAATTTTGAAATAAACAAAACATTTTTTACTTTTTGCTATAATACATATCCAAAAATAAATAAATAAATAAATAAAAAATAAACAAAAAAAAAAAATGGATTCATCAGTTTAGGCCAATATGTATTTTGCTACATATCTTTGGTAAAAAAAAATCAGAATAAGCGTATATTGATTGGTTTGCGCAAAAGTTATAGCGTCTACAAAATAGGGGGAAAGAATTAGGGACTTTTAATTTTTTTAATTGTTTTTACTAGTAATGGCGGGAATCAGAGATTTTTAGTGGGACTGCGACATTGCTGTTGACAAATCTGAACCTAAGTGACACTTTTTGGCGACCAATGAAACCAATACAGTGATCAGTGCTATAAAAATGCACTGGTACTGTATAAATGGCACTGGCAGGGAAGGGGTTAACACTAGGGGGCGATCAAGGGGTTAAAGAGGCTGTAAAGGCAGAAGGTTCTTGCCTTTAATGCATTATATGCATTAAGATAAGAAGTCTTCTGTGTACAGCAGCCCCCCCCCCCTCAGCCCCCCTAACACTTACCTGAGGTCCCTCTCTGTCCAGCGAAGTCCACGAGTGTCTCAGTCGTCCAGATTCTCCTTCCTGATTGGCTGAGACACAGCAGCAGCACCATTGGCTCCCACTGCTGTCAATCAAAGTCAGCTAGCCAATCAGGGTAGAGAGGGGGTGGGGCCAGGTTGGGCCTCCATGTCTAAATGCACACAAGGAGCTGTGACTCGGCTTGGGGGCCCCCATAGCAGGCAGCTCTGTGCAAAACCACTGCAACACACATAGCAGGTAAGTATAACATGTTTATTATTTTTATAGGAAAAAACACAATCACTTTAAGTGTTTCCTAGGGAGGTGTTTCTGTCACGGACTGACTGGGAGTAGAGATCGCTGTTGGTGATCACTAGGAACAGTTGATCTCTCTCTCTCCCCTGTCAGAATGGGGATCCGCCTTGTTTACATAGGCAGATCTCCGTTCTGCCTCTCTTCACAGCGATCCCGGGTGGCAGGCGGAAACAAGTCTGCCGGACCCATGGGCGTGAACCCGCAGTACCATATGCACAGACCGACGTACATATACGTCCGTTAGCTCAGCCGAGCTGCCTTGCCGCAGTATATATGCCAAAGGCGGTCGGTAAGTGGTTAAATCAGGTTTAGTCTCCACCCAGAGCCTGGCCACATTAATCACCTTGCAGGTGGGCAGACAGGCAAGGAGAATGCCACAGCCAAAACCAGGATGCCGGAACCAGCAGCTATGATGGAGCATGAGCGCACATTCTCCTTACATTGGAGTGCATGAAAAATGCTTAAAAAAAAAAAAATGCACGAAACACACATAAAATATGCAGGCGTACATGTGTGAACATCACACCCCAGTAGCTTATCACCCCTGTCCATGGTGCTGTTCACAATGTATTCTTTTTAACCACTTGCCCACTGGGCACTTAAGCCCCTTCCTAACCAGACCAATTTTCAGCTTTCAGTGCTCTCACATTTAGAATGACAGTTACACAGTCATGCAACACTGTACCCATACAAAATTGTTGTCCTTTTTTTTTCACACAAATAATAGAGCTTTCTTTTGGTGGCATTAAATCACCACTGAGTTTTTTATTTTTTGTGCTATCAATGAAAAAACACTGAAAATTTTCTAAATAATATCAAATATCATCCCAAACAATTCATCTCAACAACTATATCATAAAAGTGCAGCATGAATTAATTGTATCCAAATCATCGGAAAGACTCCTTTCAATAGAATGTGTTAATGCACTTATTTTTATTCACTAATGATTTGGATACAATTAATTCATGCTGCACTTTTATGATATAGTTGTTGAGATGAATTGTTTGGGATGATATTTGGCTATAATTGCTGATTGGGTGAAACATTCACTATCACACTAAGCACATTTATTTCCACACTGCAGGCTGACGCACCAGTTTGCAATTAGCACAACTAATAGTGCTTTATTTGTAAGTCCCATTTCACACGGACAGACCGTTCAGGTCCGCCTGTCAGTTTTTTAGGCGGACCTGAACAGACGCTCCATGCAGGTCTATCGAGCGACGGATGTCAGCGGTGACCATGTCAGCTGACATCCGATCCGCTAAAATCAGACATATGGCAATACGTTGGCATCCGTCCTGGCGGATTGGATGAGATCTGATGAAAACGGACATGCTGTCTGTTTTCGTCCGATCCCTCCATAGGAATCAGCGGTGCCCTGACAGGCCCCTCGCCGCTCAGTGAGCAGAGGCGGACCTGTCATCCGTCGGCTCAGCGGAGAGATCTCCTGCTGAGCTGGCAGACTCCGCTGAGCGGATCCGCCTCGTGTGAATGAGGACTAAAACTCGTTTTACGCACAGGATGAGAACACCAGTTATGATATTTATTTTATTTGTGATTAACCACACTATCTAGCACTCACTTCTCATTCTTAAAAGAGTCAATCACTGTGGAGTATTACCCTTCAGGTGACGGCAGTGTCTTTTTACCTATTTACTGCAACAAATTATTTCTCACACACAGCATAGGCATACCTGCAACTACACCCCAAAATACATTCTGCTACATCTCCTGAGTATGGCGATACAACGTGTGAGACTTTTACACAGCCTGGCCACATACAGAGGCCCAACATGCAGGGAGCACCTTCAGGTGTTCTAGGAGCATAAACTGCACATTTAATTTCCTGATGACCTATCACAATTTTGAAGGCCCTGGAGCACCAGGACAATGGAAACGCCCAAAAAACGACCCCATTTTGGAAAGCAAACACCCCAAACGTATATTCTTTGAGGCATAATGAGTCTTTTGAACAGGTCATGTTTTTCCACAAGTTTTTGGAAAATGAAAACGCATTTTTGTTTTTTTTGTTTTTTTTTTTTTACACAAAGTTGTTAATTTCTAAGATATTTCTAACACATAGTATGTATATAGCAAAAATTACACCCGAAAATATATTCTGCTACTCGTCCAGAGTATGGCGATACCACAAGTGTGAGACTTTTAAACAGCCTGGCCACATAGAGAGGCCCAACATGCAGGGAGCACCATCAGGTGTTCTAGGGACATACATTTCAAATGTAATTTGACTACCTATTACACTTTTGTGAGACACTGTAGTGACACTGATGGCCACTGTAGTGGTATGGATGTGGCATGGATGAGCACTGTAGTGGAATGGATGTGGCATGGATGAGCACTGATGTGGCAGGGATGGGGATGGATGAGGTTGGATGAGCACAGATCAGCGCCGTGGAAACTTCAGATCCAGCCCACAAGTGCTGCAGCACCGCCTACCTTCTCTCCTCACACTGTACCGATCGGTGTGAGGTGAGGACCTGAACCGGACATGCTGCGGTTTGTTGACAACTGATCGCTCCATCACTGGACGGAGTGATCACGTGGTAAAGGCCCACTGACATTGGCCCTTTACCCTGATCCATGACCCGCTGGTCACAGACATTCCCAGGTGCGTGCAGGACCACGATTCTGGGAGGATGTCATATAATGCCCTCCCAGAGTTATCCGACCACGCTGTAGGCTTCATTCGGCTATGGCTGGCCGGCAAGTGGTTCCCTTCATACACCTAATGGATGATATACTATACAGTGAGATTGATTTACTAAAATTGGAGAGTGAAAAATCTGGCGCAGCTCTGCATAGAAACCAATCAGGTTTTATTGTGAAAGCTTAAATGAACAAATTGAAGTTAGTAGCTGATTGGCTTCCATGCACAGCTGCACCAGATTCTGAGTGCTCCAGTTTTAGTAAATCTCCCCCAATGTTCAATCCTCCCCACATTACACAATTCAAGTGATGTTTATGGATAAGCTAAGGATTCTTACCTTGCCAAATAAACAACACTAGTTTGCCAAGTCGATTGTTCAAAGTTCAAATAATGTTATAAATATAAAACAGTATAACAGTGTAAAGTGAAAAAATGTATGTAAAACAAACATGCACCTTTCTCCCTGGGTATCTATTAACACGAATAGAAAGTAAAAAGAAAAAAAAGACCATGCTACACATCTAATTCGGCATCTACATTATTGGGTATAGTAAAACTAACAGGAGAAAAAAAAAAAAAAAAAAAAAAAAAATAATCGCACCATTCTTGAGGGTCAGTGCACACTAGATGTAACTAATTTGCTGAAAATTCATATCACATCTAAATCGCAAACACGTTCATGCAAACTAATTGCAGCGTGTACGCCTGAAAGGACACTTCGAGGAAGAATCCAGGCACATTGTCTTCCGTGCCAAGGTGGAGAATCTTGAGAAAGGTGAGAAGTGTAATTCTTTCTTCTTCAGAAAACTTCACTCAGGACACACACCCTTGTCAGAGCTGCGGGACGAGACCGGAACACTCCAGAAGGGGAAGAAGGCTGTGATGCAAGTGGTCAGCGACTACTACACCAACCTCTACTCCCCGAAAGAAACGGACACACAGGCGGCCGACAGGTTCCTGTCAGGTATCTCTAACCAAATTGATCCTGCAGGTTCATCAACCGTCAACGCCCCCTTGGTGTTGGAGGAGCTGCACTCTGCCGCTAAATCCTTTAGGCGGGGCAGGACCCCGGGCTGCGATGGTCTCCCAGTTGAGCTCTATGTAGCACTGTGGGATCTCGTGGGCCCGGACCTGCTCGAGCTGTACGAGGAGATGGTGGTGGAGGGCAGAATGCCTCCGTCACTGAGGGAGGGGATGATCACGATTTTGTATAAGCGGAAGGGGGAGAGATCGGATCTTAAAAATTGGCGTCCGATCTCTCTTCTGAACGTGGACTACAAAATCCTCGCCAAGGTCCTGGCCAACAGGCTGAAGTCTGTCATCGGACAGATCATCCACCCGGATCAGACTTGCGGCACTCCTGGTCGCAGGATTGCGGACAGCCTTGCGCTTGTCCGGGACACGGTCCAGTACATTCATGGCCGCCGTGTGCACGCGGCCCTGGTCAGTCTTGACCAGAAGGCCTTTGACCGTGTCTCCCATGAGTTCATGTGCAGAGCTCTGCGCAGGTTTGGTCTTGGGGAAATGTTTTGTTCGTATGTGAATGTGATGTACACTGACATTTCTAGTTTGGTGCTGGTTAATGGCTGGAAAACTGACCCCTTTCCAATTTTGTCTGGGGTCAGACAAGGCTGCCCTCTCTCGCCTCTGCTTTTCGTTTGTTGTATAGAGCTCTTCGCCCGAAGCATCAGATGGAACCCAGAGATCAGAGGGATCACCGCACCAGGACCGGACAGACGGGAGGTCAAGTGCTCACTCTACATGGACGACGTGACGGTGTTCTGTGCTGATCGGCGCTCCATCGACACACTCGCCCAGACCTGTGAGGACTTCGGCCGAGCTTCAGGGGCAAAGGTCAACTGCGGGAAGTCAGAAGTCATGCTCTTCGGAAAGTGGTTCCTGCCTTCTTCTGCACCAATTCCTTTCAGCGTCAAGACGGACTTCATCAAAATCCTTGGGGTCTGGTTTGGAGCTGAGGGCGCAGCCCTGAAGTCCTGGGAGGAAAGACTGTCTAAGATGCGACAGAAGTTTGGACTTTGGAGCCTCAGAGAACTCACCATCGAAGGCAAAACACTGCTACTCCGCAGCGAGATCCTCCCTGTGTTGCAGTACCTCGCCCAGGCCTGGCCCCCTCGGGTCAACACCTGTAAGGCCATCACCAGGGCGGTGTTTCACTTCATCTGGAGCTCCAAAATGGACAGAGTGAAGCGGGCGGTTATGTTCAAGGAACCCCTCAAGGGCGGTAAGGGCGTGCCCGACATCGCTACACTATTGAGGGTGTGCTTTGCTTGTAACTGCATCCGCAGGACATTGGTGGACAGAACTGTGGACTCTGGTGGTAACTCTATGTCCCGTTTTTTCCTCCTGCCTCTATGGAGGACCCTTGGCTGGGACAAATGGGACAGCTCCATCCCCTACAACTGGGACACCCCTTGGTACTACTTGGACACCTTCAAGTTTATTAAGGAGCTGGGGCTACATGGAGTGAAGCCCGACTTGTGGAAGCCAAAAACTATCCACAAGTTGATCAGAGCATCGGACATTGATGAGACTGTTCCAGGCCTCCCTTCAGCCACTTGTAAAGTGGTCTGGAGGAATGTTTCTTCAAAGAGACTCACCAACAGGCACAAAGATCTGGCATGGATGGCAATCCAAGGGGGGTTGCCACTCAGGACATTCATGCATGCCAGAAACCTGTGCAGATACAGGCACTGCCCCTTTTGCATCATCCAGGAGGAAACTGCTCTGCATGTTTTCTGGGAGTGTCCCTTTGCACAGGACCTGTTGAGGGCCTTGGAACCTGAACTCAAAGACTTTGTACCACAGACTGCTATCACACACTTTGGTGTGTTGAACGGACTCTTCTGTGGAACTCATTCACAGGAGGACATTGACGGTGCCTGGCGGGTGCTGTGCTGCTTTAAGGACGCTTTATGGTGCGCCAGAAAGCGCCTCATCCACCAGCGGGAGAGGATGTCCATCGAGGACTGCTGCAAACTGGTCCACAGTCTGCTCAGAGACTATCACTTGATGGACTTCAAGGAGGAAGAGGAGGTCTGAAGATTTCCCCATCCCCCCCCCCTCTCCCACCCGTGTATCCTTTGGCAGTTCAAATAAAGCTTCGGGCCTGTGAACTCTTTACTCCCTCCCCTACCCCGCCTTCTCCACCCCCCCCCCCCCCCCATTACACCCGTTGCCCATTTGAATGTTATTTGACTGTATGACCGGACTTTTTGTGAAATGGTTTTTAAAGTACTGCTTTCAGGGTAAATGCGGCGTCATGCATGATGTGATGTTTCGGGGTATTATTACTCTGCACAACACATTAGGCATCATACCGCAGGATGAATGTAATTTATTTGTATGCTTGGCAATGTACTGTTATGTAGTGTAATTATGCGCTGCGTCGCAGTACTGAATGTACCCTGTTTAAGTACCGTATATACTCGAGTATAAGTCGTTCCGAGTATAAGTCGAGGCCCTAATTTACCACAAAAAAAATGGGAAAAACTTATTGACCCGAGTATAAGACGAGGGTGAGAAATGCACAGCTACTTTAAGTGGAAAAGAGGGTCAACAATGCCCATTTGTAGCATCACTGTGCTCATTTGCATGCCTCACTGTGCCCATTTGCAGCCATAGGTCCCCTGAACTTCAAACTCGGTAGTTAAGGGTTCCTAGATGCCCCCTAGCTGCAGCCAAAATTTGGAGTCTCTGAACCCCAAGGGTCCCGAAATGACATTGCTGCAGATAGACACAGTTGACCGAATTTGGGGCCCCGTATCTCGGGGCCACTTAGTGCTAAGAACCCCAAATTTGGAGGGCAAACCCAGTGGAACTAGCCCCATAACATTTTCAAAGCTGGGGTTTCTAGCACCAAGTGGCCCCGAGATACAGGGCCCCAAATATCAGTTCAGAAAATGTCAAGCACTTTTCTGCAGCAGAGAATGACATTTTCCGAACCAGTTTTGGGGCCCCGTATCTCAGGGCCACTTGGGGCTAGGAACCCCAGCTTTGGATATGTTATGGTACCAGTTCCACTGGGTTTGCACACCAAATTTGGGGTTCCTAGCACCAAGTGGCCCTGAGATATGAGGCCCCAAAGTCGGTTCAGAAAATGTCAAGCACTTTTCTGCAGCTAGGAACTTCAACTTTTTTTTTCTGCAGCTAGGAGCTAGTGCTAGGAACTTCAACTTTGGATATGTTGTGGTACCAGGTCCACTGGGTTTGCATGAGATACGGGGCCCCAAAGTTGGTTCGGAAAATGAAATTTTTTGCTGCAGAAAAGTGCTTGACTCGAGTATAAGTCGAGGGGGGCACTTTCAGCACAAAAAAATGTGCTGAAAAATTTGACTTATACTCGAGTATATACGGTATTTGTTTTTTGTATATTTTCTTGCAAAATAAAGTATACATTTTCAATCAAAAAATTTCAGCATGTACGTTAAAGACATCCCACAATCAGTTTGCAAAACGCAGCGTGATTTGCAGAATCAGATCGCATGGGTGTTCACACCCATGCGATCTGATTCTGCAAATCTGATTCTGGTGCGGACCAAAAAAAGGGTCCTGCACGAGTTTGGTTTGTATGCGATGCAAAGACAGCCATACAGTTTGTATGGCTGAAATTCGCATTGCACAGATATCGCATGTGATCTGCACAGCAATGCGGTGCGAATCACATGCAATGTCTGGCATCGCACTAGTATGAACCGGCCCTGAGGACTGAAAAACAGCAAACTTTGGAATTGTAAATTGAGATTAGGTACAATTTAAAGATCAGATTGGCGCTTCAGAAATTGTCAATTCCTAGCACAGCTCCCTCCCTCTTGTTACATCATAGCCATCTTCTCCAATGGGAGTGTATGTACTGCCTGTGCTAACCCAGCTCCTCTCCTCCCTACATAACCTTTTATGTAGCTGCCTGGGGAGGTCACTTGAGTGACAGCTCAGAGACGGCTGGGGCTGCAAACATAAGGGCCAAGGTGGTGGCACCCAGCAGCAATCTCAGGGCTTTTTAGGCTGTGTTCATACTGCAGACAGATGCGGCTGACAGCAGGGGTCCGGTGTGTCCCTGTTCTCTGTTTCAGGGACGAATCAGTCCTGAATTTGGACCTGAAATGGATGCAAAGATGCTCAGGGCCTCTGTGCAATTCGCTCCGCAACCACTTCGGAGATGTGTGAACCGGCTGCCGGTTACAATCTCCTGTCATGCAAATTGGATGCGGGAAAAGCCACATCCAATTGGCAGTAGTGTGAACCCAGCCTTAATGTCTAAAAAAGGGAGGCTTTTACAGGTAAATAACATGTATAAAATATGTTAAATATGCATACAGTTGTGCTCAAAAGTTTGCATTCCCTTGGAGAATTGGTAATATAAAGTACAGTATCTCACAAAAGTGAGTATACCCCTCACATTTTTGTAAATATTTTATTATATGTTTTCATGTGACAACACTGAAGAAATAACACTTTGCTACAATGTAAAGTAGTGAGTGTACAGGTTACATAATGTAATTTTTCTGTCCCCTCAAAATAACTCAACACACCGCCATTAATGTCTAAACCCCTGGCAACAAAAGTGAGTACACCCCTAAGTGAAAATTTCCAAATTGGGCCTAAAGTGTCAATATTTTGTGTGGCCACCATTATTTTCCAGCACTGCCTTAACTCTCTTGGGTATGAAATTCACCAGAGCATCACAGGTTGCCACTGGAGTCCTCTTCCACTCCTCCATGACGACATCACAGAGCTGGTGGATGTTGGAGACCTTGCCCTTTTCCACCTTACATTTGAGGATGCCCCACAGATGCTCAATAGGGTTTAGGTCTGGAGACTTGCTTGGCCAGTCCATCACCTTTACCCTCAGCTTCTTTAGCAAGGCAGTGGTCATCCTGGAGGTTTGTTTGGGGTCGTTATGTTGGAATACTGCCCTGCAGCCCAGTCTCTGAAGGGAGGGGATCATGCTCTGCTTCAGTATGTCACAGTACATGTTGGCATTCATGGTTCCCTCAATGAAATGTAGCTCCCCAGTGCTGGCAGCACTCATGCAGCCCCTGACCATGACACTCCCACCACCATGCTTGACTGCAGGCAAGACACACTTGTCTTTGTACTCCTCACCTGGTTGCCGCCACACACGCTTGACAATATCTGAACCAAATAAGTTTATCTTGGTCTCATCAGACCACAGGACATGGTTCCAGTAATCCATGTCCTTAGTCTGATTGTCTTCAGCAAACTGTTTGCAGGCTTTACTTGTGCATCATCTTTAGAAGAGGCTTCCTTCTGGGAAGACAGCCATGCAGACCAATTTGATCCAGTGTGCGGCGTATGGTCTGCGCACCGACAGGTTGATCCCCCCCCCCCTTCAATGCAGCAGTGCTGGTGGCACTCATACGTCTATTTCCCAAAGACAACCTCTGGATATGACGCTGAGCACGTGCACTCAACTTCTTTGGTCGACCATGGCGAGGCCTGTTCCGAGTGGAACCTCTCCTGTTAAACTGCTGCATGGTCTTGGCCATTGTGCTGCAGCTCAGTTTCAGGGTCTTGGCAATCTTCTTATAGCCTAGGCCATCTTTATGTAGAGCAACAATTCTTTTTTTCAGATCCTCAGAGAGTTCTTTGCCATGAGGTGCCATGTTGAACTTCCACTAGCCAGTATGAGAGAGTGAGAGCGATAAAACCAAATTTAACATACCTGCTCCCCATTCACACCTGAGACCTTGTAATACTAACAAGTCACATGACACCGGGGAGGAAAAATGGCCAATTGGGCCCAATTTGGACATTTCCACTTAGGGGTGTACTCACTTTTGTTGCCAGCGGTTTAGACATTAATGGCTGTGTGTTGAGTTATTTTGAGGGGACAGAAAATTTACACTGTTATGTAACCTGTACACTCACTACTTTACATTGGAGCAAAGATTCTTCAGCGTTGTCACATGAAAAGATATAATAAAATATTTACCAAAATGTGAGGGGTGTACCAAGAAAACAGGAGTGAGCAGGAAAAACATATTTCTTTTATTTCTTATGGGATTCATATTCAGCTGTAGGTCATAAAAGAATGGCACAATCATAGAACAAAACATGGTAACAAATAAACCAATGAAATGTCCCCTGTTCAAAAGTCTGCATACCCTTAGTTAAGACCAAGCCTTTTCTGACACTTTTTGTTTACAAGTTTCATTCAGTATTTTTTGCTAAAACATTACTTATAACCCTCAAACATTATAATATATATATATATATTTATATTAGCAGAGATCCTAGGGGATAAAATGGTGATCATTGCAATTTTTTTATGTCACACAGTTTTTGCACAGCAGTCTTTTAAACGTAATTTATTTATTTTTTCTAAAATATACATTTTAATGAATTTAAAAAGAAAAAAAAACAAACAAGAAAAACACTCGCTCCTCACATGTATGGTGCGATCAAATTTATTTTACTTTTTACTCTGTCCCTTTAATTTTTCCTAAATTACAAGGAATGTAAACATCCTTTGTAATAGAAATAATGATAACAGGTCCTCTTTATGGAGAGATCTGGGGTCAAAAAGACCCCAAATATCTCCTTTACCTTTAAAAGCAAAAGATCGAAAAAAAAAAAATGTTTTTGATCTTTTGCTTTAAAAAAAATAAAAATAAAACAATAAAAATTATTTACTTCAAGCCTGGACCAGAAGTGACGCAATGACGTCGCTCAGATCCTCCAAGGCCATAGAGGCAATCAAAAATAAGAGAAAAATAAGGCCACGCTATAGGAAAGGGTGACATTTCTCTTTAACCACTTTTGTACTGCGGTATTTTTTTTTTTTCATATTTTGCACGTTAAAATCTATTTTGCTAGAAATAACTGTAAAGCCCCTAAAAAGGTTTTGTATCTTCCTCAAAAGCAGAGACCCTGAATAATAAAATGGTGGTTGTTGCAATTTGTTATGTTGCATGATATTTGCAGTTATTTATCAAATGCCTATTTTCAGGAAAAAAAAATACACTAAAATGAATCTTAGTGCAACACACACACTATAATACCCATTATTGGTAAAATATAAAAGGGGTTGTGTCGATGAAATAGATACCAAACATGTCATGTCTTAAATTTGCGCATGTATGTGGAATCCAGTGGCAAATTTTTAAGGGGCGCAAACGAACTGAAAAATTCTTAAACAAAAACATCACATGCAGCCCACTGCACCCCATCACACGCAGCCCACTGCGGCCCATCACACGCAGCCCACTGCGGCCCATCACACGCAGCCCACTGCACCCCATCACACGCAGCCCACTGCGGCCCATCACACGCAGCCAACTGCGGCCCATCACACGCAGCCAACTGCGGCCCATCACACGCAGCCACTGTGACCATCATATACAGCCAAATGTGCCCATCATATGCAACCACTGTGCCCATCATATGCAACCAACTGTGCCCATCATATACAGCCAACTGTGCCCATCATATACAGCCAACTGTGCCCATCATATACAGCCAACTGTGAGCAACATATACAGCCACTGTGCCCATCATATACAGGCAACTGTGACAGCCACTCACCCGCCGTCATTCGTAATGATACTGCACACTTATGGGGCATTGATGTGTATATATACATGCTTGCCCCACGCTTCACTTTTTTATGTGGGAGTGCTTTCATTTTTTTCTTTATTATTTTTATTTATTGTGTACAATTCTTTTAACACATTTTTTGATTATTTTTTTTTACTTTATTTGTATCACATAGGGGCTAATAAGCCCCTATATGATAGCATGTCTCTCCTGCCCTCTAATGCAAGTAACCAAGCACATACAGTGTTTGAATAGCTGCATGCTTGGCTACACTAACTTTGGAATGACAGCTGTGACCCCAGAAATGACGCAATACACATTGATAGGTCATTAGGGATTGGGGAATGGACATTCCCAGAAAATCCCCCTGCTTTCACCTAGGGAAGCAGTTTCCCATGGACCCAGACTCTTCAGTGGAACAGGAGAGCCCAGGAACCAACATGAATGCCCCTTTGAGAGCCAGGTAAAGGTGATTTGGAGGCCGCTAGGTCACTTTTCTTTTCAAACCCTTTACTGGCTCTTAACCACTTCAATACCGGGCACCTTTACCCTCTTCCTGCCCAGGCCAACTTTCAATTTTGAATGACTATATTGCCGTCGTGCCACACTGTAACCATATGAAAATTTTAACATTTTTTTGAGACAGACAGAACTTTCTTTTGTTGGTATTTAATCACCACTGGGTTTTTTTATTTTTTGCTAAACAAATGAAAAAAGACAAAGAAAATTTTGAGAGGCTGAACCAGGCAGTACATCCGACTTACATCCGACTCATACTTACAGAGGGAGACAACAGGAAGTGAGAGGAAATCTACCTCTAGGAAGGGAAATTCTCTCCTGTAAGAGCTATCATGGGAAAAAGGTTTCTCCACTGAAGCTTTATCACCAATCTTTGTTTCCACGACAACCCAAAATTTTAAAAATCCAATTGTTATTGGGACAAAAAGTGAAGAGAAATCTTCTGAACAGGGGCACACACAGCAAAACTAATGTTACAGGGGTGATAATCCTTCCCTATGCTATCCAAAACCTAAAAACTATTTTTTGGGCTGGAGTTACACTTTAAAAAATGTACCTGTTCCACCTTACATACAAATTCATCTCAAGAACAAACCTTCAGACCCGATCTTGTTCATAATCTGGGGAATGCCTGGATCAGTGTAAAGAGTGTTTTGAGAGCCTTGCTGGTTATCGCCTGTCCTTTCCTCACACGGACAAAACACGAGGAAAGGACTGCCGATAACCGGCAAGTCTGTTTACATGTGATTGGACACAGCTGATGACATGGTAATGGGCTACTGTGATTGGCCCCCTTACCTTGATCTGTGATCAGATGTGTCTAAAGGACACAGTGGTCACAGAGCGTGCTCGATGCGCACCCCAGGGGACATCCTCCCAGAACTGGACAAGCGCACTATATCCATCTTTTGGCTCTAGCGCAGTCAGCAAATGGTTAAAGGCATAGCTCACCTTTACCAAAACATCTGTAGATAAAAACCAGACTGTGCTGCTTTGACCAAAACGAAATAATGCCCTTGCTATAAGTGTAGGTCAGTTACGTACTTCCTGAAGCCTGACTGGAAAACTCCCAGGATGTTGCTGTTCACCTCCTCCATCACTGGACTCTGAGTTACTGAATCAGGGGAGAGAAAACACATTTGGGGTGGTTGGATTTAGAGAACACTTGCCCCTGTTATGGTGGGGATGAGTAGTAATAATTAGGCCTCACACAGCAATGTCCTGGGAGTTTTCCAATCACCTGAGCCGCACAGTTCATTTTTACTTACAGACACCCCTGATCTCCATGGGCAGATTCTTGGTAAAGGTGAACCAACCCTGTAAAGCCGGTACCAACCTGGCAGCTGCTTTAGGCACTCGTCTCCCATGATGTTTATAAACAGACATTGTCAGACAAGCAGAAAAAATTAAAAAAAAGAGTCCTGGAAGCTCCTCGTCCCCCGAGAACACCGAGGACACCGAGAACACCGAGGACACAGAGAACACCGAGGACACAGAGAACACCGAGGACACAGAGAACACCGAGGACACCGAGAACACCGAGGACACAGAGGACACCGAGAACACAGAGAACACCGAGGACACCGAGGACACAGAGAACACCGAGGACACCGAGAACACCGAGGACACCGAGGACACAGAGAACACCGAGGACACAGAGAACACCGAGGACACAGAGAACACCGAGGACACTGAGGACACAGAGAACACCGAGGACACCGAGGACACCGAGGACACCGAGAACACCGAGGACACAGAGAACACCGAGAACACAGAGGACACAGAGGACACAGAGGACACAGAGGACACAGAGAACACCGAGGACACAGAGAACACCGAGGACACCGAGGACACAGAGGACACAGAGAACACCGAGGACACAGAGGACACAGAGGACACAGAGGACACCGAGGACACCGAGGACACAGAGGACACAGAGGACACAGAGGACACAGAGGACACCGAGAACACCGAGGACACCGAGGACACCGAGGACACAGAGAACACCGAGGACACCGAGGACACAGAGGACACAGAGGACACCGAGGACACAGAGAACACCGAGGACACCGAGGACACAGAGGACACAGAGGACACAGAGGACACAGAGGACACAGAGGACACCGAGGACACCGAGGACACAGAGGACACAGAGGACACCGAGAACACCGAGGACACCGAGGACACCGAGGACACAGAGGACACAGAGGACACAGAGGACACAGAGGACACAGAGGACACAGAGGACACAGAGGACACCGAGGACACAGAGAACACCGAGCAAACAATGTGTATAGATTCTGTTCTCAGGGTCCCGGGAACATCCAGGACTCTATTTTCTATATCAATGCTCTCCAAACTGAGGCCCCTTGCTTTATTTCTGCCACTAACACCAACAATGGGGCACCATTTCTTCCTCTGACATCAACAATGGGGCACACTTTCTTGAACTGACAACAATGGGGCACTATTTCTTGAACTGACACCAACAATGGGGCACTATTTCTTCCTCTGACACCAACAATGAGGCACTATTTCTTCCTCTGACACCAACAATGGGGCACTATTTCTTCCTCTGGCACCAACAATGGGGCACTATTTTTACCTCTGACACCAACAATGGGGCACTATTTTTACCTCTGACACCAACAATGGAGCACTATTTCTTCCTCTGACACCAACAATGGGATGTAATTTCTTCCTCTCACACCAACAATGGGGCACTATTTCTTGAACTGACACCAACAATGGGGCAACATTTCTTGAACTGACACCAACAATGGGGCATTGGCTTTGACTGATCTCCTTGCTGACATCTCCCTGCAAGCTGACGCTTAGGAACATCTTATTAACCATTGTACACTGCTCATTTTTTCTACCACAATGTGAGTACCCTTTACATCTGACCTAATAAATAGTGTTTTAAACGGTTTTACACTATGGAATCCTTTCTTTTCTCCTTCATGTCCTTATGATATCTCCCTGTTCCTGGTCCTGCCAAGTACTGCTGCACAGTGGCATATACTGTGACTGCTCGTTACCCCTGCAGGGGACATATAGCTGGTGAGTCTCTGCACAATCACAGCGCCAGACACCAGCACCGGAATAACACCTGTTGTATGCTTTAAGGAAATCCCACAACGGACGTCTCTTTTTCACCTATAGTGCACCGGGCACAGTTACCCATATGGACAGTTTACTAATATAGAACCATTTGCATGACACGTGTGTCAACTATTAACGATTTTCCATAGTGACTTTTTCATTAGGGCACTCGTCACTTTGGTATCTGCAACGCTTGAAGAGTAATTTTAATATTTTAATATTTATTTAACACTAGGCACTTTTGGTCATTTAGCACTAGACACCTTTAGAATTTATGCATGTCACGTGTGATGTATTTATTGCTTTTTTGTGTTTTCTAATGTTTTAGACACAGACCACTTTATGCTCAAAGTAGTGCTAAATATTGTTTTTTCTCCGGAGAAATTGTTTTGCATCCCTTTTGAGGGAATTTAGCACATGACACCTTGGATGTGATTTAGGTGTCCGTTTATGAAGCAGTGAAATCTATTCACTGCTTCGTTCTCCGGCATTCACAGTGAAGATTTTTCTCCTCTGTGTGCCAGTTTATGAAGCAGTGTAGATCGCTTCACCTTTGGAGGAGTGAAGCGATCTACAAATGCTTCAAACAGTGGAGAACGGCCCCTGATACTGGAATCTCGTGAGACTTTACGAGATTACAGTACCAGATGTCAGTTTATTAAGCAGTGATAAATTATCACCGCTCAACGGCGTGGATTAATGTTAGTAAAATAAAGAGTCCCCCTACATTATACACATATGTATACACACACACACATTATAGATACATGTATATACACACACATGATATATATATACATATACACATTATATGTATATATGTATATATATGTATACACATAAATATGACAGGGGGGACATGCTTACAGTGTTGGGGGGTCTGAACGAGGCATAAAGAAGTTAAAAAACTTCCTCCTTCCCCCTCAGATCCCCCCAGATTTCCTCTTCACTCCCCGATTCACCACCTCTGAGCTGGTGAACCTGGGAGTGTGAATTCTGACTCAGATCGCCAGTGAAGCGGTGAGATCACCGCTTCATAAACTGGCCGTTATTGTGTCAGTCAATGAGGATTCTCCTGTGTAGAGATAATCGGCGGGAGAACAAGTTCAAACATGTTCTCCCCAGATTATCTCTGTTTCATAAACTGTTTATGGACTGTGATCAGCGGCGATCCTCGGGAACACCGCTGATCACTGCTTCATAAACGGACACCTTATTGCACTCATTGTGCTTCCTATGTTTAGAACACCAGCCACTTTAACCCACAGGGGTGGGAATAACTGTTTGTTCTCCAGAGAAATTTTCATACATCTCTCGTTTGAGGGAATATAACACATGACACCTTGGATATAATTGTATATATATATATATATTTCTTTCTACACTCACTGATTTCACTAAAAAGCTCTGGGACAGCGCCACACTCACACACTTTTCTTTTCACTATTTCTTAAACTGACACCAACAATGGAGCACTATTTCTTCCTCTGACACCAACAATGGGGCAATATTTCTTCCTCTGACACCAACAATGGGATGTAATTTCTTCCTCTCACACCAACAATGGGGCACCATTTCTTGAACTGACACCAACAATGGGGCACCATTTCTTGAACTGACACCAACAATGGGGCACCATTTCTTGAACTGACACCAACAATGGGGCACCATTTCTTGAACTGACACCAACAATGGGGCACCATTTCTTGAACTGACACCAACAATGGGGCACCATTTCTTGAACTGACACCAACAATGGGGCACCATTTCTTGAACTGACACCAACAATGGGGCACCATTTCTTGAACTGACACCAACAATGGGGCACCATTTCTTGAACTGACACCAACAATGGGGCACCATTTCTTGAACTGACACCAACAATGGGGCACTATTTCTTCCACTGACACCAACAATGGGGCACTCTTTCCTCCACTGACACAACAATGGGATGTCATTTCTTTCTCTGACACCAATAATGGGGCACTATTTCTTGAACTGACACCAACAATGGGGCACTATTTCTTCCTCTGATACCAACAATGGGGCACAATTTCTTCTTCTGCCACCAACAATGGGGCACTATTTCTTGAACTGACACCAAAGAAGGGACATTGTCTACTCCCCCTGGTCACAGTCAGCCCCCCCTAAGGTCTTGATGACAGTAGACGGGCCCTTTGTTTAGAAAGGTTGGAAATGATCCATATCATTGTATGATGAAGTGGGACTCTATTTACTCAGCAGCTCTGTATCTATATCTGTGTATATCTGTGTATCTATATCTGTGTATATCTGTGTATCTATATCTCTATATCAGTGTATATCTGTGTATCTATATCAGTGTATATCTGTGTATCTATATCAGTGTATATCTGTGTATCTATATCTCTATATCAGTGTATATCTGTGTATCTATATCTGTGTATATCTGTGTATCTATATCAGCGTATATCTGTGTAGATCGGCAGACAAGGGGTTCATGTCTGGAAGGGTGAGGGGAAATCTTCCAGTGTTGTGGTGACACCGGTCTGAGAGGAAGAAAGGGATATATTCCTCTCACTTCCTGTTGTTTCTCTTGGACAGGAAGTGAAGGGAGGTGTCCCCAGTGATGTGATGGGGGGTGTCATATGAAAACAAGGAAGTGTGGCCTCCCCATAGGTTTCCCTCACACATTGTACGACTGAGGGAAATCTCTGCCTGACAGCCGAGTCCAGCCTGAGAGGCCAGTGTCTGCCCTGACTGCTGACCCGGTGACGGGGATTGGTGGGCTCGCTGTAAGCCCCGCCCCCTCTAGGGTAATAAGCTTGGATTGGGGGGTTGGGGTGACTCGCCTGACACCAGTAGATGTCCCCCGTGATTGGAGAACTCGATGGCGTTGACACATCCGAAGTGGCCCAGGAGGTCCTTCTTGTAGAGGTTCCTGCAGGCCTGCAGCCTCCTCCTCTGGAAGTCCTCCTTCAGGACCGGTTCTCCGTGCAGGCCTCTCCGGGACAGGAAGCCGCCGACCACTGACCTCATGCCGCATCCCTTGTCCCTCCTCATGGTGGCGGCTGAGGGCCCGGCCTGTCCTCCGCTCCGTCCGCCTCTCGTCATCCAGACATGGCAGCGCCGAGCTCTTTGGAGTCAAGTTGCGGGGCCGCTGTGAGCTCCGCCCCCTCCCCTCAGCTGATCCTCCGCTTCCTCCCCCCCTCCCCGTCCCCGCCGTACTGCGCTGTCACCTAGGGCAGCGCTATCACAAGAGCATACACTATACAATCACATTGTACAATCTCCTATGGAGTGCCTGACCTGATTCATGGAAGAACATTCTACAGAGTGTGGGGAGGCAGTAAAGCCACATACACACCATGACAATAGCCAACCAATGATCAGGGTTTATTTATTTCTTTTTGCATGCCTGTCTCATATCGAAAACTATGAAAAAAAAAACATTTTCTAGGATGAATATCTTACTATTTATAAAGTTGTTCCCAGCACTCACGTGTCTGTGTTTAAACGGTGCTCGATTACCGATTTCATTGAGAAAGATCTCTTATATCCATTGTTCTTGTCTATTACCATCTTGCTTGTGGGCATGTGAAGTTCACAAGCATTATCTTCCGGGATCAGGTGCGGCCGAGCGACCTGCATGCACCGCCCCTTCTCACGCATGCGCGGTATGTATGGCGCAGCGCCGTACACTTCTGACGTTGCCTTCACAACGGGCGTCGTCGTAGGAAGTGCCACCCCTGTTGTGATGGCAGCGAAGCCCTCGGCGCTGCCCAGTGACTCCTGGGAAATGATGACAGACATCTCTCAGGAGCACTAGCGCGCACGGGCGCCGAGGGAAATGACGTCAGGCGCCATGGAGAGGAAGAGGCAGATTACGAGGGACCCCCGAGCAACAGACCTGAAAAGGAGAGTAAACAAAAACAAAGAATTTCCAAATGTTGTTCATTGTATTGAATGCAGATGAATAATGCAAAATTCATGTTATGAGTGGAACTCTGGACGAGGGGTTGTACCCGTACGTCACCAGACATCAGGTGGTTATACCAGGATGATGATTGGCCGGTACTGTTTCTTAGAACCGGTGTTCTATCAATTTGTGCCCTCCGTCCAATAGTGCCCGCGCATGCGCAGAACAGAAGGGCACGCCAGCTGATTTCCTGATCAGCTGGAGTGACGTCACCATAGCGCATGCGCACATCGTAGGAGGCTTTTTTTCAACAGGAGATATCATTTCACAGCCACAATTAAAAGCTATGCAAAGAGCAGAGGGACACCGTAGTTGTCAGATTGAGCCTCACTGTTGCGGGGCGGGTTGTGGGTGTTGAATGGCAGGTTTTGTCTGTGTTGCAACCCGCCATTACACACAGGCAAAACCTGCCATTACACACAGGCGAAACCAACCATTACACACACCAAACCCGCCATTACACACACCAAACCCGCCATTACACACAGGCAAAACCCGCCATTACACACACCAAACCCGCCATTACACACAGGCAAAACCCGCCATTACACACAGGCAAAACCAACCATTACACACACCAAACCCGCCATTACACACACCAAACCCGCCATTACACACAGGCAAAACCCGCCATTACACACACCAAACCCGCCATTACACACAGGCAAAACCCGCCATTACACACACCAAACCCGCCATTACACACAGGCAAAACCCGCCATTACACACACCAAACCCACCATTACACACAGGCAAAACCCGCCATTACACACACAAAACCCGCCATTACACACAAGCAAAACCCGCCATTACACACAGGCAAAACCCACCATTACACACAGGCAAAACCCGCCATTACATACAGGCAAAACTCACCATTACATACAAGCAAAACCCGCCATTACATACAGGCAAAACCCGCCATTACACACACCAAACCCATCATTACACACAGGCAAAACCCGCCATTACACACACCAAACCCGCCATTATACACACCAAACCCGCCATTACACACAGGCAAAACCCGCCATTACACACACCAAACCCGCCATTACACAAAGGCTAAACCCGTCATTACACACACCAAACCTGCCATTACACACACCAAACCTGCCATTACACGCAGGCGAAACCTGCCATTACACACAGGCAAAACCCGCCATTACATACAGGCAAAACCCGCCATTACACACACCAAACCCGCCATTACACACACCAAACCCGCCATTACACACACCAAACCTGCCATTACACACAGGCGAAACCCGCCATTACACACACCAAACCCGCCATTACACACAGGCAAAACCCGCCATTACACACAGGCAAAACCCGCCATTACACACAGGCAAAACCCGCCATTACACACACCAAACCCGCCATTACACACAGGCAAAACCCGCCATTCAACACACCAAACCCACCATTACACACAGGCAAAACCCACCATTACACACAGGCAAAACCCCCCATTTTTTGTCGGACATTTATTGGCATTATCTTCAGATGGACTCAGTTTTTTGATGTGCATATTTCAATTTTTTAATTTTTTTATTTTTTAATTTTTAGTTCATATAGCGCGGTTTCTTATATAATTCTAAAACCCCCCATTACACACAGGCAAAACCTTCCATTCAACACACCAAACCCGCCCTGCAACACAGACAAAACCCAACCTTGAGCACACTGTAAACCCACCCTGCAACCTGCAAGGCACAATTTGACAAATACCGTGTCCCTCCGCTGTTTGCATAGCATTCAGTTGTGCCCGTCAAATGGAATCTCCTGTCGAAAAATGCCTCCTACGATGTGCGCATGCACTATGGTGACATTACTCCAGCTGAGCGGGAAATCAGCTGGAGTGGCTTACAGTTCTGCGTATGCACGGGTACTTTTCAACGAAGGGCACAAATCGACAGAACACCGGCAGTCGGCTCTCTTGTAAAAGCAATCTAGTGGCTAATTAGTCGGTGGACTGCTTTTACAAGCAGCAGGAGGGGACACCCCCCTCCCACCATCTTGCTCGGGCTCTCCCGTCCCACCAGGGGACCCAAGTGACCAGCTGGCACGCCGGAAAGCCAAACAAAGCCAGGATCAGCCTTGATCAGCTCTCAGTTATGTTAACCCGGAAGCAATGACCAAGACATTAGGGGTGCTGAAATTAATCGTTGCATCGATGCATCGCGATTCAGGTGTCCCTGATGCGGCATCGATGCATAAGGACCAGAAAATCGATTGCTGGGTGACGTCATCCCGAATTGCCCCGCCTCTCCTGGGAGAGCGCTCCAAGCGTATTGTTAAAATTACTTTGTTTTAATAAATCCCGTGTTACAATGAATGATGTGCCCCACTGTATGTGCTTTTTAAAAAAATATGTCACTTCATACCAAATTTCACAGTAAATACATCCCGCTCATGTGACTGCCCAGCCCGACCCGTCCCGCCTCTCTCCACTCTCCTCTCACGTCTCTCCTGAGTCCTGACGTCAGTGGGGAATTTTCAGCCCCGCCCGCTGACTATAGCTATCATATCAGAAGAGAGGCGGGCGTGGCTGAGAATTCCCCGCTGACGTCAGGACTCAGGAGAGATGTGAAATGTGAGAGGAGAGAGGTGGGACAAGCCGGCCGGGCAGTCACATGAGCGGGATGTATTTACTCTGAAATTCGGTATGAAGGTCTATATTTTTTAAAAAAGCACATACAGCAGGGCACATCATTCATTGTAACGAGGCATTTAATAAAACAAAGTAATTTTAACAACAGTAAGTAGAGTACAAATGTGTTTGCTGCGTTTGACGGGCACAAGTGGCTGCTTTTGACGGGCACAGGTGGCTATGTTTGACAGGCACAAGTGGCTATGTTTGACGGGCACAAGTGGCTGCTTTTGACGGGCACAGTGGCTGCGTTTGACAGGCATGGTGGCTGCGTTTGACGGGCACAAGTGGCTGCGTTTGACGGGCACAAGTGGCTTCGTTTGACGGGCACAAGTGGCTGCGCTTGATGGGCACAGTGTCTGCATTTGATGGGGGAGGTTCAGTATTTTTCAGTTTGTTTGCGCCCCCCCCCCAAAAAATTTTGAGCACCAGCTGCCACTGGTCAGCACAGAGGCAGTACAGGGAACTTCACAGGGCTGTTTGTCAGCTGTGGATTGTAATCCCTCCTGACCTCCCAGCAGCAGTGTGTGTGAATGCCTGTACCCTGTAGTGCACCGGATTAGTGCACTTTTTAGGGAGTGAGGTTATTTTTAATTCAAAGCGGAGTTTCAGTAAATTTTTTGTTTATTAAAAGTCAGCAGCTACAAAAAGTGTATCTTCTGACTGTTAATAAAAAGACACTCACCTGTCCCACAATCCAGCGACGTGGCCACCCAAACCCTCCATTCTCTCCCCCGCCTGTCCACGGCGCTGGCAATACTACTGTGGGCATCCGGCTGTGACAGCTTGCAGCTTCACAGCCGGGTGCGCATGTCTCACTGCGCTGTCCTGCATAACCGGGCAATATTTTGGGAACTGTGATGTGTCCCAGAAGATTGCAGGGTGGAAGGGCCGCCTAGGTGGCCCAAGCAGAAGTGGGAGCCTGTTGGTAATCGTGATGCATCGCGGAATCGAATCAAAGACCAGATAATCGTAATCAAATCGAATCATGAGACCAGTGAAGATGCTCACCCCTACCTTACATCACTTCCGGTTTACCCGGATGTCAATGGCATCCTTTAAAACAAATCTAAAGCATTCAGAAACACACATCTTGATGTTTTGAATGCTTTTAAGAGCAAAGGAGGGATTTTGAGTCTTATAGACCTCAGATCTCTCCTTAAAGAGGTTGTAAACTCTAAAAAAAAAAACCTGGAGGACAAAGACATAATGAGCTATTATGCATTGCATACAAGCTCATTATGAAATACTTACCTTAGAACGAAGCTGTTGCAGCAGCACCTGCACACCGCTGAGACGGCTGACATTTTCCCCAGAGTGTTCATCCGGTTTCGTGGGCTCCAGCGCTGTGATTGGCCGGAGTCGCGAGGACGTCATTCCCGTGAATGCACGCAGGTCCCCCAGGTCATGGCACAGTGCCTTTAAAAAATGGCACAATTGGGCGTTCCTTCAATGCGCATGCGCAGATGGTGGCGGCGTTGTATATAGTAAATACCTCCTAAACGGTGCAAGTTTAGGAGATATTTACAGTACCTACAGGTAAGTCTTTATTTATTATAGGCTTACCTGTAGGTACAATTAAACAGGAAGACTTTAAAGAGTACCTGTCATGTGTCTAATGCTGGATGTTTACATTCCTTGTGACAGCAATAAAAGTGATACAAAAAAAAGTAAAGCAACAGTGTAAAAATAAACTAATGATGGGAAAAAAAATAAAGTGCCCCCCGTGCTCACATGCAAAGGCTAAGGCACACATCGGTTTCGCACACAAACAGAGATTGTCCCACACATGTGAGGTATCCGCAAACATCAGTACATGGGCAGTAATTCTAACAGTAGACCTCCTCTGTAAATCTAAAGTGGTAACCTGTGAAGGCTTTTGAAAGTGATTGTAATGTTTCGTTTAAAAAAAAAATAAAATAAAAACACTTACCTGCTCTATGCAGTGAATTTGCACAGAGCTGTCTGGATCCTCCTCTTATCGCGTCCCTCTTCTGTGCTCCTGGCCCCTCCCTCCTGTTCAGTGCCCCCACAGAAAGCAGCTTGCTATGGGGCACCCAAGCCGAGTCACAGCTCCCTGTGTCTATTCAGACAAGGAGCTGCTGTTCGGCCCCGCCCCCTCTCTCCCTTGATTGGCTAGCTGACTTTGATTGACAGCCGCAGGAGCCAATGGCGCTGCTGCTTTGTCTCAGCCAATCAGGAGGGAGATTCCTGGACGGTCGAGGGATTCGTGGACATCCCTGGACAGAGAGGGGGCTCAGGTAAGTATTAGGGGGGCTGAGGGGCGGCTGCTACACACAGAAGGCTTTTTATCCTAATGCATAGAATGCATTAAGATAAAAAACTTTCTGCCTTTACAACCCCTTTAGGCTGGGTTCACACTAGAGAACACAGTGGCTCACAGCTCCAAATGCTTTTTCTTTCTGTCCGATATTCTCATCATGTGTACAGGCCTTTAGACCCCCATTCACACTTGGTGTTTCAGTTCACTTGACAGCGCACAGAAAATGCACATAACGCATGCAGTGCCACTACTTGTTAATGGCACCCGAAGCGCAGGTAGCAGGTGTGCGTTTGCCATGCATTTTGATGCACAGCAAACTTTATGTGAAAAAATAGCCATTCTCTGCGCCCAAAATAAGTTTTGGTGCTTCTTTGGGGCATTTGTCACATGTAGGGCAGATAATTCAAGTGAACAGGCTGATCTATGAGCGACGAGTGGAAACATTCCAAAATGCGCGCAAAAAAAAGAGAATGTGAGTACCTGCTACACTGAGGTTTGAGCCCATACTAACAGACCACTTACCCATCGTGCCAAGATTACCCATTTCTATGGAATCGAACAGAAATGCATTACAAACAAAAAAAAACAATTCTTCCCAGAGTCCAAGATCCTTCACTGTTCATATCACTCCTAACAGCAGGATAGAAAAAGACATCTAATGCGTTTCGGAGGCCAATGATCCTCCTTATCCACTTCCCGTCCAGCATACATACAGGGTATAAGTGTATATACATCCTGGACAAGAAGTGGGTAAACCAGGATCATGGCTGCAGCTGCACAGAATACACAGATCAGTGATGCTAGCTAAAGCCAGCAGCACCGATTGTTCGAGAAAACACTGACAGGGTGATTGACTTCTACTAGTCTACTGATTGACTTCTGTACAACCAACCTGCCCATACAGGGATCAAAACTTGTCCGGTTCCTGCTAAAACGTCAAAATTTCAATCCATGTATGGCTGCCTTTAGTCACTTCTGGTTTTGGTTCTTTGTTTACCCGGCCAAGGAGAAAGCCAATTAAACTAATCTTCGTTTAATTGGTTGCCTTGGAGAGCAGAGGAGGGATCAGGGGTCTATAGATCCCTGATCTCTAAATATCTTTAAGTACCTGTCACACCCCAAGCTATCACAAGAAATGTTGTTTATCCTGTGTGATTGCAATAAAGTTGAATCAAAAAATTTTGTAAAAAAATGTAAAGCAAAATTTGAATAAAATTTTAAACCTTGACTTGTTTGGCATCTATTTATTCAGCGCAACATCATATTTTATATTTTATCAATTTTAAAAATTGGGTATTCTATTAGGTTTCTGTACGTTAAAATACATTTTTTCCTGAAAACTTTAATTTGATAAATGGCTGCATAAAAATCAAGCCCCGTACATCCTCACAGATCCTCACCTTATGCCTGATCCTGTGACAGTTGTATCCACGGCACAGCGAATCACTGATCCACGTGCCGAGCGGCAGTGCTCCACCCTGGTACCATGTGATCACTGTGACCGATCACCGTAATCACATGTCCAGTAGTAAACATGGCTGCCATTCATACATCCATTAAGAGTGATTGTTCACAGTGACCACATAGTACAGGGCCAAGCACAGCCTCCTTGTACCATGCAATAGCTGTAGCCAATCACAGTAGTTCTCAATTGCTGCAGAAATGCAGCTGAGAACTGTCAGAAATTATGGCTTATACAGCCAAAACACCAAAATTCCTAGTTCAGGAAGTGCCTAAAATATGGCTTGCGTCTTTGACTGTATCTGAAATGACATTTCTGGGGGCTTTATGCCTCCAGGTTGCCATATAGCATTGTATTTTTCAGAAAATTACAGTGGCTGCACAGTGAAAAGTAAAGGTAATTTTAATAACCTTAAATTACAACATGGCTTGTGTAGCAGTTGTATATTCTATCTTACTTTAATTTGTTAGTTTCCTTCCCCACAAAAGTGGAGCTACCCTTTAATAACTGTTCTTATTGTTACTAGTCTCTACAGTGTATGATTTGTGTTTTTATAAAAAAACAAACTCCGCCAACATGTGACGTTTACAATAAGACTCTACCAAAATGTGGCGTTCACATGGAGACTCCACCAGCATGTGACATTCACATTGAGACATCACCAGCATTTGATGTTTACATTGAAACATAACCACAATCTGACGTTCACATGAAGACTTCACCAGCATGTGACGTTCACATGGAAACTTCACCAGCACATGATGTTCACATGGACACTCCACCAGCATGCGACATTCACATTGAAACTCACCCAGCATGTGACGTTCACATTGAGACTTTACCAGCATGTGATGTTTACATTGAGACTCCACCAGAATGTGACATTTACAACGAGACTCTACCAAAATGCGACATTCACATGGAGACTCCACCAGCACATGGTTTTCACATTGAGACCCCACCAGAATATGACGTTCATGGTGAGACTCCACCAAAATTCCAGGGGAGCCATGAGAACATCTCCTTCAGTGAAAATGGGAGCAGGGTTACAGAAAAGGATAGGCAGATACTGGTAGTAGGGACAGGAACAGAGGAACAGAGAGGGCAATTTGTCACAAAGTCCGTTATCACCAAACAGTATCTTGTTTACTGGGTGCTCGGGTTTGGGACATTGCAGATTGGATGGACAGACTTTTGGGTGAAGCTGGGGAGAACCCGGTTGTCATGGTACATATTAGTACCAACGACAAAGTTAGAGGAAGATGGAGTGCCCTACAAAGTGATTTCAGGGACTTTGGGGCTATAGTGAAGAAAATGACCACCAAGGCAGTATTTTCAAAAATACTGCCTGTACCTCGAGCAACAACAGAGAAGCATCAGGAGCTTAGGGAGCTTAACAATTGGCTGAGAAACTGGTACAGGGAGGAGGGGTTTGGCTTCAAGGAGAACTGGTCTAACTTTTCGGTCGGTTACCATCTCTATAGCAGGGATGGACTGCACTTAAATGGGAGGGGTACAGCTTTTCTGGGAGTAAAGATGGCCAAATAGTTGGAAGAAATGTTAAACTACGTGATAAGGGGGAGGATCAGAGGACGATTTGCTAGTGAACATAAGGGAGTCTAGTTTCAGTCTAGGCACCCTTTAAAATTATAGACAACCTCAAGGCACTCTTTAAAATTATGGACAGTCCCATTCTAAAATGTAAAAAACTATTCTAACAGCTTTACATAATGCAGCAACATCCACATATAGGACATCCAATTTTAGAGGTGATTTGTTCTTCCAAAGCAAATACACTTTTGCACACTGGTACTGACTAGTATTCCAGTGTTTCTCTTCTCTCTCAGTTTCTCTCCATCAATCAGCTAATGTCACCCCAGTGCTGAGGGAAAGGGGCACAGGAGGGTCAAACAAGGATGCTGTGGAGGCAACAGACATCCTCCTTATTACCTGATAATGTCATTGGTTGTTAGGGTGCCAGTGTCTAGAAATTCGTAATGGTGCATAATGAAAACCCGTGGCTTTGTGTAAATAAAAGACATGGTTGATTCATCTGCTGGCT
This sequence comes from Lithobates septentrionalis, assembly GCA_037952835.1. Classification (NCBI taxonomy): domain Eukaryota; kingdom Metazoa; phylum Chordata; class Amphibia; order Anura; family Ranidae; genus Lithobates; species Lithobates septentrionalis. The sequence continues at coordinate 277,774 of JBBDGP010002449.1, forward strand.
TGTATCCAATTTTTTTTATCAATTTTTAGGCATTTAGCCAAGGCACCCCTGAAGAAACCTCAAGGCACCCCAGGGTGCCTGGGCACCCTGGTTAAAAAAGGCTGCTCCACATCATTACTTTCTTGAAAGATTCTCATCAGCACCTATTTCCAAGAAAGCATTACCACCAGCTCTCTTCACTAACAGGGTTGTCACAGTATATTTTCTGCTGGCATTTGTGGGGAGGTTGGAGGCCGGTAGTCCTTTTTTCCCACAGGTTACATAGTTACATATAGTTATATAGTAGGCAAGGTTGAAAAAAGACACAAGTCCATCAAGTCCAACTTATGTATGTGATTTTATGTCAGTATTACATTCTATATCCCTGTATGTTGTGGTCGTTCAGGTGCTTATCTAATAGTTTTTTGAAATTATTGATGGTCCCTGCTGAAACCACTGCCTGTGGAAGAGAATTCCACATCCTTACGGCTCTTACAGTAAGGAACCCTCTACGCAGTTTAAGGTTAAACCGCTTTTCTTCAAATTTTAGTGAATGGCTGCGTGTCTTATTAAATTTCCTGCGGAAAAGTTTTATCCCTATTGTGGGGTCACCTGTACGGTATTTGTACATTGAAATCATATCCCCTCTCAAGCGTCTCTTCTCCAGAGAGAATAAGTTCAGTGCTTGTAACCTTTCCTCATAACTAATGTCCTCCAGTCCCTTTATTAGTTTTGTTGCCCTTCTCTGGACTTACTCCAGTTCCAACACATCATTCCTGAGGACTGGTGCCCAGAACTAGACGGCCCGGGGGGAGGGGGGGAGGCAAGGAATTAGGGTGGAACTGGGGTGGAGACTTCTGTGCAATCCTCCCTAGACCCACCCCATAATTGAATTAATATTTTTTTTTGGTTCACAGGGGTAAAAGGATTGGGTTAGGGTAGGTGGGAAGTGTGGGATGTTTTTTTTTTCATGCATGGGGGAGTGGAGTGTAAAGTGAGAGAAAGAAAGTGGGGATAGTCAGATTTAGGGAAGGAGGGAGGGGTGGGCAGGGGTGCACAGAACTAGGATGGGACTGGGTTGGTGACCTCTGTGCAATCCTCCCTAGATCCACCCCATAATTTTAATCATTAACTTTTTTGGTTCACAGGAAAATTGGGTAGGGGTTTTCTTTTTCCCTCATCCCCTCTCAAAAGTTTTAGTATATGGAAGGGGAAACCTTAGAATATTATGTCTACCTATGGGAGATGGCAATAATATATGACTTATATACCTTAGGAATGTTATGTATTATGAGCATTGTGATATGTGAATATGTTGTATTTTTGTATGTTGAGTCTTTTTAGAATGCTATGTAATAGGTTTGTCTTTTGCAAAAAATTAATAAAAAATGATTAAAACAGAACTGGATGGCATACTCCAGGTGCGGCCGGACCAGAGTTTTGTAGAGTGGGAGAATTATCGTTTTATCTCTAGATTTAATCCCGTTTTTAATACATGCCAATATTCTGTTTGCTTTGCTTGCAGCAGCTTGGCATTGCATGCCATTGCTGCGCCTGTCATGTACTAAGACCCCCAGGTCATTTTTCATCCTATATTCCCCCATAGGTTCTCCCCCCAGTGAGTAGATTACATTCATATTTTTTCCACCCAAATGCATTATTTTACATTTTTCTACATTAAACCTCGTTTGCCATGTAGTTGCCCACACCAGTAATTTGTTCAGATCTTCTTGCAAGGTTTCCACATCCTGCGGATAAGTTATTGCCCTGCTTAGCTTAGTATTGTCCACAAATACAGAGATTGAGCTGTTTATCCCATCCTCTGTTTACAGGCCTTACTTTATCTAGATGACAGCTCACCTCCTCATAGAAGGTTAATAGATAAGTTTGGCAAGAACAATTCTTAATGAATCAATTCTTAATGAATCTTCATGAATCATGAATCATTCAATTCTTCGTGAATGTTACTAACCACAACATACAAAGCCATCCACAACATCAGCTACATCACCAACCTCATCTGCAGACGTCGCCCAAATCGTCCCCTCCACTCCTCTCAGGACCTCCTGCTCTCTAGTTTCCTTGTTACCTCCTCCCATGCTCGCCTTCAGGACTTCACCAGAGCCTCTCCCATCCTCCAGAACTCCCTGCCCCGATATGTCCGATCAGCCCCTAACCTGTCCACCTTTAGGAGATCCTTGAAAACTCACTTATTCAGGGAAGCCTATCCCCCACCCACCTAACAACTGTCCCCGAGCCACCACCATCAAATCATTCCCCGCATCTATTACCTTTTGTACCACGACCCCCTCCCTTTAGAATGTAAGCTCTTCGAGTAGGGCCCTCCTGTCCCTTCTGTATTGAACCGTACTGTAATTGTGCTGTCTCCCTCTACATTGTAAAGCGCTGCATAAACTGTTGGCGCTGTATAAATCGTGTGTAATAATAATAATGAATCCATGCTGATTACTGTTAATGATACCATTATCATTACTAAACTCTTGTATATAATCCCTTATCATCCCCTTCACGAGCTTGCATACAATTGATTTTAGGCTAACTGGTCTGTAATTCCCAGGGATGTATCTTGGCCCTTTTTTAAAATATTGGTTCTACATTGGTTTTTCTCCAATCAGCTGGTACCATTCCAGTCAGTAGACTGTTCGTACAAATTAGGAACAATGGTCTGGCAATTACTTGACTGAGTTCCTTAAGGACCCTCACCTAATTAGTAAATAGCATCCACCTCTGTGCAATTTAATCTCAGTATAAATACAGCTGTTTTGTGAAGCCCTCAGAGGTTTGTTAGAGAACCTTAGTGAACAAACAGCATCATTAAGGCCAAGGAACACACCAGACAGGTCAGGGAAAAAGTTGTGGAGTAGTTTAAAGCAGGGTTAGGTTTTAAAAAAAATATCCCAGGCTTTGAACATCTCACGGAACATTGTTCAATCCATCATCCGAAAAGAAATGGAGTATGGCCCAACTGCAAACCTACCAAGACATGGCCATCCACCTAAACTAACAGGCCGGGCAAGGAGAGCAGTCATCATAGAAGCAGCCAAGAGGCCCATGGAAACTCTGGAGGAGCTGCAGAGATCCACAGCTCAGGTGGGAGAATCTGTTAACAGGACAACTATTAGTTGTGCACTACACAAATCTGCCCTTTATGGAAGTGTGGCAAAAAGAAAGCCATTGTTGAAAGAAAGCCATAAGAAGTCCCATTTTCAGTTTGCGAGAAGCCATGTGGGGGACACAGCAAACATGTGGAAGAAAGTACTCTGGTCAGATGAGATCAAAATAGAACTTTTTGACCTAAAAGCAAAATGCTATGTGTAGTGGAAAACTAACACTGCACATCACCTTGAACATGCCATCCCCACCATGAAACATGGTGGTGGCAGCATCATGCTGTGGGGATGCTTTTCTTCAGCAGGGACAGGGAAGCTGGTCAGAGTTGATGGGAAGGGAACCTGTTAGACTCTGCAAAAGACTTGAGACTGGGGCAGAGGTTCACCTTCCAGTAGGACAACGACCCCAAACATACAGCCAGAGCTTAAATGTAATGGTTTAGATCAAAGCATATTCATGTGTTAGAATGGCCCAGTCAAAGTCCAGACATAACTCCAATTGAGAATCTGTGGCAAGACTTGAAAATTGTTGTTTACAGATGCTCTCCATCCAATCTGACAGAGCTTGAGCTATTTTGCAAAGAAGAATGGGCAAAAATGTCACTCTCTAGTTGTTTAAAGCTGGTAAAGACATACTCAAAAAGACTTGCAGCTGTAATTGCAGTGAAAGGGGGTTCTACTGTCATGAAAGACGTCCTGTTAGCACAGTTGTGGGCGGAAGATCGGTGCACAGAACTCCTGTTGTTAGAGCCAGTGGAAGTGTGCGGGTGCGCGCTAGCGCGAATGGACGCATGCGGGGGCGCACTAGTGCGAATGAGTGTACGCGGGTGCGCGATGGTGCATGTACGATCGGTGCTCGGGCGCGCGCGGGTGCGCGCGGACGTGCAGTGTGACAGTGTTTGGTGCCAATGAGCTTATTTAAAGGAGCCTGTCAGCATGCTTTCTTGCTGTCCGGTCTAAAGCGTTCCCTGTGACCCTAAGCTATCAGTATACCTGTCTACCTGATTCCTGTTACCCGGCCTGCTCCTGACTACTCCTGTTTGCTGCCAGTCCCCGATCCCAGCTTGTTTGACTATTCTCCTGCCTCCTCCTACGGTTGTTCGCTGCCTGTCTGTTGCCGACTCGGTCCGTACCCCGACTACTCTTCTGCCTCTGTCTGGTACCTGCTCTGCCCGCCAGTGTTGACCCGGCCTGTCTGACCCCGCTAGCATTCCAGTTGAACTACAGAACACCTCCCTGCTGCTTGCTGTTCCTGAGTTCCTGCCAGCTACGGTACTTCTCTGCACAGTCAGCTGTTCCAGCGTTCCTGCCAGAGTTCCGGTGCATCTTCCTACAGTCAGCTGTTCCAGTGCTCCAGTTGAACTACAGAACACCTCCCTGCTGCCTGCTGTTCCTGAGTTCCTGCCAGCTACGGTACTTCTCTGCACAGTCAGCTGTTCCAGTGTTCCTGCCAGAGTTCCGGTGCATCTTCCTATAGTCAGCTGTTCCAGTGCTCCAGTTGAACTGCAGAACACCTCCCTGCTGCCTGCTGTTCCTGAGTTCCTGCTGTCTACAGAACTCCTCTTCACAGTCAGCTGTTCCAATGTTCCTGCTAGCCCTCCTTCAGCTGCACCAGAGGTCCGGATCAGCTCTACATCTGCCACCTGCCAAGCACTTGTGGCCCCCTGTGCTCTTGAGTTCCTGTTTCCTCTGTCAGGGGTTCTCGAGCCAGAGGCACATGAGAGGCTACTCCCTGCACTCTGGGCTCCGCCACCAGGTACGTGATAGTACTGGACAGCCATGTCCGAGCCCTCGCAGGGAGCCTCTGCCATGGACGAGCTCTGCCACCATCTTGCTGGACTTACCCAGGTGGTAAAGAGCCTACAAGAGGGCTATACCCAACTGGAAGGCCGAATCCAAGCTCTAGCAGCATCCACACCTCCAGCTTCCGGGACTTCTGCTGCACCCTCAGTGGTGATGTTGCCGCCTGAACCCAGGGTCCCCACGCCTGAAAGATTCTCAGGTAATCGGAGTAAATTCAGGTCTTTCCGTAACTCATGTGAACTCTTTTTTGCCCTTCAGCCAAGGACTTTCTCCCTGGAAGCCACCAAAGTGGGGTTCGTGATCTCGCTGTTGTCAGGCGAGCCCCAGTCCTGGGCCCATCGCCTTCTAGAAAAGAAGGATGCCTCACTTGATACCCTGGACACCTTCTCTCAGGCCATGTCGTTATTATACGAGGACCCACAGCTAACCGCTACTGCAGAGGCAGCTTTGCACGCCCTACAGCAAGGCCGCAGACCTGTGCAGGACTACGTGTCGTAATTCAGACGTTGGAGTATCAGTTCCGTATGGGCCTTTCGGAATCTTTAAAGGACGAACTAGCCCGAGTGGGTATCCTAGAGACTTTAGAGGGCCTCATAGACCTTTCTATTCAAATAGACATACGCCTGAGAGAACAGCATACGGAGCGATCCTCCGGTCCTTCCCGTCCTGTTTGGATGCTGCCCCGTGTGCCTAGTTCTCCCCACTCTGTTCCTCCAGCTTCAACCACCATGTCCTCAGATACTCCGGAACCGATGCAGCTGGGCCTCTTACGTCCTTCACTTACTCCTGAAGAGCATCAACGCCGTCGGGCTGGTAACCTGTGCCTGTACTGCGGGGAACCTGGACATTTTGTACGAACATGCCCGGCAAAGCTTTGTAAGTGCTTTTCTATTTCCCCTGCTCTTACCCCTGCAGTACTGAATAATGTTTCTCATCTGGCCTTTCCGATTCTCTTACAGCTCCCAGGAGGGAATATACCAACCAGCGCTATCATTGATTCCGGGGCTTGCAGCGGCTTCATACACTTGTCCTTCGCTTCCAGACATCACATTCCCCTTCGGCCCAGAGCGAAAGGACTTTCCGTATATTTGGCCGATGGCTCTACCCTCAGATCAGGGCCAGTAACCTAGGAGACTGTACCTCTGCACACAACCATTGCCAGCACTCATCAAGAGCTACTTTGTCTAGATGGCATTGAGTCTCCTCTATTTCCCATCATATTAGGCATGCCGTGGCTAAAGGCCCATAATCCGCAAATTGATTGGACCTCGGGGAAGATTGAGTTCCTATCCTCTTACTGCCATCAACACTGTCTACTAGAAGTCACCTAGGCCTCTTCTTCCCTACTATGCATGGAAACTGACGCTGAGATCTGTCAAATTGTACCTGAAGCCTACCACAGCTTTCTGGACGTTTTCAGTCAAAAGGGCGCTGAGACTCTTCCTTCCCACCGGCCACACGATTGCCCAATTGAGCTCCTTCCAGGGGCAGAGATTCCTTTTAGGAGAATTTTTCCTTTGTCAGAACTAGAACTAGGAGTATTAAAGACTTACATTGATGATAATCTAGAAAAAGGGTTCATCCGACCCTCCACGTCCCCGGCAGGAGCAGGAATCTTCTTCGTGGAGAAGAAAGACCATTCTCTACGTCCTTGTGTGGATTATCGGGCACTTAATAGGATCACGATTAAAAACCGTTATCCTTTGCCATTAGTGCCAGAACTTTTTCAAAGACTGGGGTCTGCAGTAGTGTTTTCTAAGTTAGATCTTCGTGGTGCCTACAATCTTGTCCGCATTCGTAGGGGAGACGAATGGAAGACCGCTTTCTGTACTCGGTTTGGGCACTTTGAATATTTAGTCATGCCTTTCGGACTTTGCAATGCTCCTGCTACATTTCAGCATTTTGTGAATAACATCTTCAGAGACTATCTTGACCTGTTTGTTATTATTTATTTAGATGACATCCTGTAAGTGCTTTTCTATTTCCCTTGCTCTTACCCCTGCAGTACTGAATAATGTTTCTCATCTGGCCTTTCCGATTCTCTTACAGCTCCCAGGAGGGAATATACCAACCAGCGCTATCATTAATTCCGGGGCTTGCAGCGGCTTCATACACTTGTCCTTCGCTTCCAGACATCACATTCCCCTTCGACCCAGAGCGAAAGGACTTTCCGTATATTTGGCCGATGGCTCTACCCTCAGATCAGGGCCAGTAACCTAGGAGACTGTACCTCTGCACACAACCATTGCCAGCACTCATCAAGAGCTACTTTGTCTAGATGGCATTGAGTCTCCTCTATTTCCCATCATATTAGGCATGCCGTGGCTAAAGGCCCATAATCCGCAAATTGATTGGACCTCGGGGAAGATTGAGTTCCTATCCTCTTACTGCCATCAACACTGTCTACCAGAAGTCACCTAGGCCTCTTCTTCCCTACTATGCATGGAAACTGACACTGAGATCTGTCGAATTGTACCTGAAGCCTACCACAGCTTTCTGGACATTTTCAGTCAAAAGGGCGCTGAGACTCTTCCTTCCCACCGGCCACTCGATTGCCCAATTGAGCTCCTTCCAGGGGCAAAGATTCCTTATAGGAGAATTTTTCCTTTGTCAGCACTAGAACTAGGAGTATTAAAGACTTACATTGATGATAATCTAGAAAAAGGGTTTATCTGACCCTCCACGTCCCCGGAAGGAGCAGGAATCTTCTTCGTGGAGAAGAAAGACCATTCTCTACGTCCTTGTGTGGATTATCGGGCACTTAATAGGATCATGATTAAAAAACGTTATCCTTTGCCATTAGTGCCAGAACTTTTTCAAAGACTGGGGTCTGCAGTAGTGTTTTCTAAGTTAGATCTTCGTGGTGCCTACAATCTTGTCCACATTCGTAGGGGAGACGAATGGAAGACTGCTTTCTGTACTCGGTTTGGGCACTTTGAATATTTAGTCATGCCTTTCGGACTTTGCAATGCTCCTGCTACATTTCAACATTTTGTGAATAACATCTTCAGAGACTATCTTGACCTGTTTGTTATTATTTATTTAGATGACATCCTGATTTTTTCTTCTTCCTTAGCTGAACATCGTGAACATGTCAGAAATGTTTTGACCCAACTTCGGCTGCACGGCCTCTACGCCAAACCTGAGAAATGTGTCTTTGAACAAGAGAGTATGCAGTTCCTTGGTCTAATTATCTCAGTGGAGGGCATTAAAATGGACCGTCAGAAGGTCTCCGCCATTCTGGACTGGCCCGCTCCTACTGACAAGAAGGGAGTCCAACGTTTTGTAGGATTTGCGAATTTCTACAGAAAATTCATCAAAGGATTCTCCACCATCATTTCTCCCATTACAAGGCTAACCAAACAGGGCCTTAAATTCCACTGGTCTACTGAAGCTCAGGCGGCCTTCTCAACGCTGAAAGATCTGTTTGTCTCAGCCTCAGTTTTAACACACCCTGATTCCACATTGCCATACATTTTGGAGGTGGATGCCTCAAAAATAACGGTTGGTGCAGTGCTTTCCCAGAGACAGGGGCCTAGGGCTCTTCTGCACCCAGTCGCTTTTTTTTCTCGCAAACTATCTGAAGCGGAGAGGAACTATGATGTGGGCAACCGAGAGTTGTTAGCGATTAAAGCCGCGCTTGAGGAATGGCGATATCTCCTAGAGGGAGCAGCTCATCCGATTCTTGTTTATACAGATCACAAGAACCTGGAATATTTAAAGACTGCCAAGAGGTTAAAACCACGACAGGCCAGGTGGGCACTTTTCTTTACCAGATTTTCATTCCATATAACCTATCGCCCCGGGTCAAAAAACACCAAGCCCGACGCACTGTCACGAATGTACAGCGGATCTGAAGCATCTTCTCCTCCAGACACCATCTTGTCCTCAGGAAACTTTCTGTTGCTCCAAGGCAATCTACTTTCTCAAATCAAGCAAGTCCCCAGGGACGCTTCTGCTCCACCTGATACAGCTCTACAGGCCAGAGGTGATCTTCTGTGGTTTAAGGATAGGATCTTCATACCTCAGGAGATGCGAGCAGCGGTTCTTAGTTCCTGTCATGATCACATGTTTGCCGGCCATTTCGGCGTGCATAAGACATCTGAACTTCTTCAGCGCACGTTCTGGTGGCCGCAGTTAAGAAAGGATTGCAAGGACTGGAAGCATGTGCCACCTGCATTCAAAACAAGAGCAGCAAGTCTAAGGCTTGGGGTCTGTTGAAGCCACTGCCTGTCCCGGAGAAGCCATGGAGGATGATCTCCATGGATTTTATTGTCGAGCTGCCACCCTCTGAAGGTTACACTACAATCTTTGTAGTAGTGGATAGATTATCCAAGATGGCTCATTTCTTACCAATGAAAGGCACACCTACTGCCGCTGAGACTGCTAGGACATTTATCAAGGAAGTAGTGAGGCTTCAAGGCATCCCTGCAAATATCACTTCAGATTGGGGGGGTGCAATTTACTTCCAAGTTTTGGAGGGCTCTTTGTGGGTCTCTGAAGATTGACCTCTCCTTCTCTTCTGCCTATCACCCTCAAACAAATGGCCAGACGGAAAGAACAAATCAGACGTGGAGCAGTATCTGCGCTGCTTTTCTTCTTTCTCCCAGGACGATTGGGCTCCACTTCTACCCCTTGCCGAATTTGCTTACAACAATTCTGTTCATTCTGCCACGAAGCAATCACCGTTCTTTGCAAATTATGGTTTCCATCCTCTGTTCCTGTCTAATAACATCCCGGAGAGCCCAGTACCAGCTGTCCAAGAGAATATAAATTTCTTTGAGTTAAATAACAAACTCCTGCAGGAGACTATGGCAAGGACTCAGAATTGCAATAAAGAGGTGTTTGACAAGAAGAGAAGGGGGGAACTTGACCTCAAGCCCGGAGATCAGGTCTGGCTGTCTACGTTGAATTTAAGACTATCTTGTCCTTCCAAGAAATTGGGCCCTAAGTTTGTGGGTCCCTTCCCAGTCCTAAGGAAAATTAATAATGTGGCCTATGAACTGAAGTTACCAGAATCATTCCGGATCCACCCAGGCTTTCATGTGGCCCTACTCAAACCCACAGTTCCTGATCCTTTTGTCAACCGGAAGGTCGGTCCCCCTGAACCTGTGATCATTGACGGAGAAGCTGAATATGAGGTTGAGTCCATTCTGGATTGCAGGAAAAGACGTAACCAAGTCCAGTTTCTGGTAAAGTGGAAGGGGTACGGGCCCGAGGAGAATTCTTGGGAGCCGGAGTCCAACATTCATGCGAAGAGGTTGATTCTTGCCTTTAAGAGGTCCCATCCAAGTAGGATGGCACAGCTGGGCATCCGGAGGCTGCCCCTTGGGGGGGGGGGGCAAAGTCATGAAAGGCGTCCTGTTAGCACAGTTGTGGGCGGAAGATCGGTCTGTACCCCGACTAGTCTTTTGCCTCTGTCTGGTACCTGCTCTGCCCGCCAGTGTTGACCCGGCATGTCTGACCCCCCTAGCATTCCAGTTGAACTACAGAACACCTCCCTGCTGCTTGCTGTTCCTGAGTTCCTGCCAGCTACGGTACTTCTCTGCACAGTCAGCTGTTCCAGTGTTCCTGCCAGAGTTCCAGTGCATCTTCCTACAGTCAGCTGTTCCAGCGCTCCAGTTGAACTACAGAACACCTCCCTGCTGCCTGCTGTTCCTGAGTTCCTGCCGTCTACAGTACTCCTCTTCACAGTCAGCTGTTCCAGTGTTCCTGCTAGCCCTCCTTCAGCTGCACCAGAGGTCCGGATCAGCTCTACATCTGCCACCTGCCAAGCACTTGTGGCCCCCTCTGCTCTTGAGTCCCTGTTTCCTCTGTCAGAGGTTCTCGAGCCAGAGGCACACGAGAGGCTACTCCCTGCACTCTGGGCTCTGCCACCAGGTACGTGACATCTACAAAGTATTGACTCAGGGGGGGCTGAATACAAATGCACACCACACTTTTCACATTTTTATTTGTAGAAAAATAAATTTGAAAACCATTTATCCTATTTTCCTTCCACTCCACAATTATGTGCCACTTTGTATTGGTTTATCACATAAAATCCCAATAAAATACATTTAAATTTTTTGTTGTAACATGACAAAATGTGGAAAATTTCAAGGGGTATGAATACTTTTTCAAGGCACTGTAGGTAGTCCTTTTTTCCATTGGTGTGCATTGGATCGGCTATGAGGGGAGGTTGGAGGCTGGTAGACCTTTTTTCTTGCAGGTGTGCATCAGATCAGCTATGAGCGAAGGTTATTTGTAGGTAGTCCTTTTTTCCTGCAGGAGTGCGTTGGACTGGCTATGAGAGGATGTTATAGGTAGGTAGTGTTTTTTCCCACTGGTGTGCGTCGGAGCGGCTATGATGCGAAGTTGGAGACTGATAGTTTTTTTTTACCCACAGGTGTGTGTCGGACTGGCTATGAGGGGAGGTTAGAGGTAGGTAGTCCTTTTTTCCCTACAGGTGTGCATCAGACCAGCTATGAGGGGAGGTTGGAGTCTGGTAGTCCTTTTTTTCCAGCAGGTGTGCGTCGGACTGGCTATGGGGGGAGGTTGGAGACAGGTAGTCCTTTTTCCCCACAGGGGTGCATCAGAACAGCTATGAGGGAAAATTAGAGGTAGGTAGTCCTTTTTTGCATAGATGTGCGTTGGTCCGCCTATGAGGGTAGGTTGGAGGCCGGTAGTCATTTTTACCTGCAGATGTGCATCAGATCGGCTATGAGGGAAGGTTATTGGTAGGTATTCCTTTTTTCCTACAGGTGTTAATCGGACCAGGTAAGAGGGACGGTTTGAGGCCGGTAGTCCTTTTTTTCTTGCAGGTGTACATCGAACCATCTATGAGGGAAGGTTGAAGGCCGGTATGAGGAGAGGTTATAGGCAGGTAGTCCTTTTAACCCACAGGTGTGCGTCGGACCATGTATGAGAGGAGGTTGGATAGCGACCGCAAACAGCGGAGACAGAAGGCACCCCTGCCTGGTACCTCTTCTAAGCTGTATAGATGGGAATAGGAGACCATTGACTAAAAGGTTAGACGTGGTATCCCTATAAAGTATAGTGAGCCATTGTTGGAATTTAGCGCAAAAGCCAAATGAGCACAACGCAACCATAATAAAGGGCCATTCTATTGAGTCAAAGGCTTTTGCGGTGTCTAGCGAAGTCAGTGCACATGACTCAGGCAGAAGTTTTCGAAGTTGAGCTATCTAATGGAGGTAGATGGAGGTAGACTTTCCTGGATTAAAGCCATTTTGGTCTGGATGAATTATATTAAGAATGACTGCATTGAGACATTTGGCCAGGATCTTTGCTAGTATTTTATAGACAATATTCAACAAAGAAATTGGCTGATATGACGTACAGTCAGCCGGGTCCTTCTCAGGTTTAGGAATAAGGACCACCGTGGCAGAGTACATAGATGGTGCAGTGCTGTGTCTTGGCCTAGGCCAACAAGGCCCAGGCCTAGGGCGGCACTTTGCAGGGGGCTACAAAAAAGCTGCCCCTGCACGAAAAAAGTCCCCCCCCCGCCCTGCTCCCGAGTCAGCCCATTCACTGCCGGGGTTGCTGGCTGCAGCGCTTGGAGAGCGTCTCTCTCAAAGAGCGTGTGGTGACAGTTACCCCTCCCCTCCACACAGACAAGAGAGGAGACAGCTGGTTGTTGTAATATGTTCAGTTTATGTGGGACATTATATTATTATATGTATGTACACATACAGTACAATATTGACCAGGCCAGAATTCAGTTGACAATGGTCGATTTGTCCAAGCCAACTCAATTTTAATATAACAGCTGATGTCCCTTTGATATGTTGATCTTATGCAAGTCTACCTAGGTGTGTGAGGTATGGCCTATTAACCTAATTGAACATTTCAAAGGGTACATTGTTTAAAGGACCATAGAAGAAGTATGTATTGATGGTAATTAGACTTGAGGGGGTAACAATGGAATCAAGGAGTGTTTTGGGTTGGCCTAGCGGAGGCTCCCTCCTGGGGTGCTAATATATCAGGGGGGACTTGTTGATGTTAATATGCAGGAATACAGATTAGGAATGTAGGCATTCCAGGACTCAAAAGGGTGTTCAGGTGGTATCTGTTAATCTAATCTAATTACACATATCAAAGGGGACTTGTTGATGTTGATATGCGGGAGTGCAGATTGGGGCGGTTTATGACTGCAGCTGTTCACGGCTGGGCGTTGTTGTCTGTCTGAAAGACTAAAGCATATCAAAGGCCTGAATGGAGACGGCCAATCAAATTGCTCAGCCATTCAGTGTCTAGTGAATATAACATGGCGTTCAGTCTATAGTTTAGTCCTGTCTGTGTGTGACTATGAAGGGACAGATCTAGGAAAAATGGGACTCTAAAAGATATACTCTGTTGGATTTTTGTCATCTGTGGACTTTGGACTTTGTTCTGTGTTGGAAGTCAATAAAGTGCATCTCTCTTGAAGAATTGGGTTGCTGCGGAAGAGTACTTACATCATCATTATAATAACTACTAATTAATTATCATACCCACTACACCACATCATATCACTACATTATACAATAATATATCGTACCACCACCCAATATAACACTATATATTATATCACTACACGGGTCAGTTTCACTTCCTGTGTTGTGACCCAAGGTGCACATGGAGCCGTCAGAGGGTGGTTTCAGCAGCGGACCCAGCTACTGTACATTCTGTATATCTGACTTGGAAGGGGTGAGAGTAAGATACTGATCCTCACTGCCTCTCCTTGCAAACCTTATGCCACTGCTTATCTGTGCTACAGCTTTCCCACTTTGTTTCTCCTATCTCCCTGTTATTTGAAATACCATAATTAACTCTCTGCGTCCCTGGTGCTAGGGGAGGACTGTGCTTCTCTATTCTGCTTCAATGGACACATGTACACTGCTGCTTACTTGAATAGTTAAGAGCCCTTGCACACTGGGGCGGTTTGCAGGCGCTATTGCGCTAATAATAGCGCCTGCAAACCGACCCGAAAGTGCCGCTCCTTGCATTCCAGTGTGAAAGCCCCGAGGGCTTGCACACTGGAGCGATGCGCTGGCAGGACGGTAAAAAAAGTCCTGCTAGCCGCATCTTCGGAGCGGTGAAGGAGCGGTGTGTATACCGCTCCTTTACCGCTCCTGCCCATTGAAATCAATGGGACGGCGCGGCTATACTGCCGGCAATGCGCCTCTGCAGAGGCGCTTTACGGTGGTATTTAACCCCTTCTCGGCCGCTAGCGGGGGGTAAAACCGCCCCGCTAGCGGCCGCATACCGACGGTAAAACGCCGCTAATAATAGCGGCGTTTTACCGCCGACGCCGCCCCCGCCCCAGTGTGCAAGGGCTCTTACTCTTTACATCTTAACATCTGCAGGCTGGTGCTTCTGGTATAAGCCTAGGTTCAGACTTGTGCGATCTCAGACATCGCATGTGATTCGCACCCGCACCGCAGGTGCCGACCACATCATTGTCTGAGCAATGCGAGTTCAGCCATACAGTTGTATGGCTGAACTCGCATTGAATTCGCACAGAAAAGGTGCAGGGACTTATTTTTCCCCACACTTGAATCAGATCGCATGGGTGTTCTCTGCGATCTGATTCCTGTATGAATTCACAGTTCATACTGCGATCTGTGAACCGATCTGAGGGTGTCATTAACTTTGTAATGACACCCGCAGCAGTTCGCAGAAGGCAGTGTGAACTGCCTGTGGGAAGGATGCGATGCAGCAATTGACAGGCAGTGGAGGCAGCAATATGCTGCCTCCTCACCACCTGTATGCGCACTGGTGAGGCTGCATTGATGGGCACTGTTGAGGCTGAATTGATGGGCACTGATGAGGCTGCGCTGATGGGCACTAATAAGGCTGCGCTGATGGGCACTGGTGAGGCTGCGCTGATGGGCACTAATGAGGCTGCACTTGATGGGCACTAATGAGGCTGCGCTTGATGGGCACTGGTGAGGCTGCACTGATGGACTGTCAGGGCTGGGCTCAGCCCTTCCTTCTCTGAGCTGGCCACTCAGCTGTCGGCTAATTGCCAGCTCCTTTCTCTCCACAGTGACTCAGCTGTTCATGATCTGCTCGTCAGTCCTGGCTACTCAAAGCCGTCCAGCTCACTTCATCTCCGCCTTCACCTTTGGTCACATCTCAGAGACTTCTCCTGGGCTCCTGTTGAAGACTTGCTCGGCTGACGTCCCTTCTGGCTCCTGATCCTGCTTGCTGTACTACTACGTTGATCTCTGGCTCTCTGACATTGGCTGACTACCCGATCTGGTTACCGAACTCTGGCTATGTATTGACTACGCTTACTCTGTTTACCTTTTTATTATTATTAAACAAGTGTGATAAACTGTACTCCTGTCTCGGTCTGATTCATGGTTTCTGACAGTAGGCGAAGGCCATGAATTCAGAACATGCAGTCAGTCCACTTGTTGGTAATATTTTTTCCAGATTGGATGACCAGGGTCACCGCATGGATCAGTTTGCCTTGGCGTTACAAATGCTCCTGAGTCGCACGGCTCACCTGGAATCTTCCACACAGGCCATCCCTGCTGCTGCTCCAGTCTCTGTGCAGGCACCCGCCTTGAGTATTACCTCTATAAGAGGCATGTCTGGTTCCGCTCCGCTTCCCCAGCGATTTGGGGGTGATCCAGTTCAATGCAGAGGGTTTCTCAACCAGGTTAAGCTATACTTTGATATGCTGCCCCAGGCGTTTCCCACGGACAGATGCAAAGTAGGTTTCATGATATCTTTGCTTTCTGAGAGAGCCTTGGCATGGGCAAACCCTCTATGGGAGATGCAAAAAGCTGTGGTCCTGAGTTACCCAGAATTTGTGGCTTCCTTCAAAAGGGTATTTGACATTCCCGCACACTCCGCTTCTGCTGCCAAGTACCTCATGTCCATCAGAGTACGAGAACTGTTGCCGATTACGCCATTGAATTCCGTACTCTGGCAGCAGAGGTTGCTTGGAACAATGAGGCCCTCGTGGCGGCCTTCTCTCATGGTCTCTCCGATAACATCAAGGATGAGATAGCAGCCCGACATATACCCACTGAGCTGGAGAGGTTGATCACATTTGCCATTCTCATTGACTCCAGACTCAGAGAAAGACTCCTGTACATTTGTCTCCAAGCTTTGCAGTCCCACCCTTGCCTCCCTCACCTCCCATGCCTCCTGGTACCGAGTCGGTCTGTGAAGATGAACCCATGCACTTGGGCTTCACACGTCTCTCTGCGGATGAGAGAGCCCTTAGGAGGAGGTAGAGATTGTGCCTTTATTGTGGCCAGGCTGGTCACTTTTTGAAGTCTTTTCCTACCCGTCCAGGGAACGCCCGAACTTTGAGGTCCTGTCACGTACAGACCTTAGGTGGCGTTGTTTCGTCTTCAGTTTCCCAGAAAGATAAGCCCCTGGTTTCGGTTACCCTGTCTTGGGCTGAGTCATCCGTCGAGATACAGGCTCTAATCGACTCTGGGGCTGCAGACCTGTTCATTGATGCTGCCTTTGTATCGAAGCACTCGATTCCACTGCAGCTGCTTGACACTACACTTGCCATTGAGGCTCTTGACGAGAGACCTCTACAGCCTTCCCATGTGACTCATGAGACTGTTCCGTTGTCCATGGCCGTAGGGGCCCTTCACCATGAGATAATCCAATTCCAAGTTATTTCCTCACCTAAGTTTCCGCTGGTTATTGGTTATCCTTGGTTACAGAGGCACAACCCTTCTTTTGATTGGCTCCGTGCTGAGGTTCTCTCCTGGTCGCCACAGTGCAGTGAGAGATGCTTTCATAAGGTAGCCAAGGTCCTGTGCACCTCTTCACTCTCCTCCCTGCCGGAGGAGTACCGCGATTTTAGCGATGTCTTTGACAAAGGTCAAGCCAGTACTTTGCCTCCACACCGGTCGTATGATTGAGCAATTGACCTTCAACCTGGTGCCATACCCCCCTCGTGGCCGGGTTTACCCTTTGTCGGTCTTGGAGGATAAGGCCATGGAGGAGTATGTTGCACTTTCTCAAGGTTTCATCCGCAAATCCTCGTCTCCTGCTCGTGCTGGTTTCTTTTTTGTGAAGAAGAAGAGTGGTGAACTGAGACCTTGTATCGATTATAGGGGTCTCAATTGTTTCACGATTAAGAATGCCTATCCCATTCCGTTGATTTAGGAGTTATTTGACTGCCTCAAGGGAGCAACGGTTTTCACGAAGCTTGATTTGAGAGGGGCATACAATCTCGTTAGGATTAAGGAGGGCAACGAGTGGAAAACTGCGTTTAATACCAAATCAGGTCATTATGAGTATCTTGTAATGCCTTTTGGCCTTACGCTCCGGCAGTTTTCCAGGAGTTCATTAACGACGTCCTCCGAGATTTGTTGCAGTTATGTGTGGTGGTTTAAAAGAAAAAGAATTGCGCTAGGTGCATAAAAACTGTGAATGAATGTAAATGAAAGAAAGTCCTGCTGCTGTGCACTATAACCCCGATATGAGGGCACAAAAAACAAAATACAATATAAAAAGTGCAGCGCTGGACATGTGAAGTGAATTGTGAAATTAATGAACCAATTATTTAAAATGGTGAAAAGGCTCTCAGAGTCAATATATCAAAATAGTGACCAAATAACAATCATACGTGATAATTATATAGAATGCTTCATAATACATGAACACATAAACTATAAATAAGTGAAAAAAAAAAAAAAAAAAAAATTGAAGACTTATAAAGAAACAAAAAAGTCCATAACAGTGTATTTGATGCTGAATATTCTATGCAGATTTCAGGGATAAATCTTCACTGTTCAGTGTTAGCCTACCACCGAATAAATAGATTGAAGGCTTACCGGAAAGCCTGTGACCGCCCTTATTCAGGGGGGTCAAAACAAGCTTAGCAGATGTGGGTGAACCACCACAGGGACACTCCAAGGGACACCGATGGACCGATGCGTCAGGACTCCTTGCCAGGCAGCCAACCAGCCGACAGCGGCTATGGATGTTCTCCAAAATCCTATCCTCTCATGGAGCAAACTCAATAGCTTCCACGGATCCAGTGCAAAAAGATATGGTTGTAGTGCCAAAAAAAAGGAAACAGAGGAAGATGCTCCGCTGGTGCAAATAACTTTGGCTTCTTTATTTAGCAAAATGCGGCGTATAACATTGATAAAAACAAAGGAAATAAAAAACGACACTACCGCCGTTTAATTTAAAATCGCGCATGCGCGGTGCGTTCATTGTTGTGACCCTACGGCCGTTTAGTCACAACTGACGTCATCAGGGGTACGCACCGACGCACGCGCATGCGCATTAAGTACCCGAGCGTCAAAATGGAAAGCGCTGTGACTGCTTCATAAGAGGCAGTGCTTCGTTGTGATAGGTACTTAAAAATTAACTAAAGAGGGTAATTGTCACGGACGTGAAGGCCATTAATCAATTAAAAAAGGGGGGATCGTCAGGCTATTAAGCCTAACCATATGGAGACAGCAGCAAGAAAACCTGTCTCCGGTGCCACCTAATGACATTTTAGAGGCGTTACACCAAAATTCACCAGCGGCCTATATCCAGGCTATTATGTAAAAAATAGTAAAAATAGATATGGGGTAGAAGAAATAAAATTAAAAAACAATCTACACATCCTAGTTATTATTATAATGACAATGGACATTTGTAGATATGTAAGGCTAAATTAATTAATTATAAAGCTATCAGATTGACAAGTCCAATAAAATAAAGACAGCAGCATTGGACATCGTTTCTAGTGCTATCTAGTGGAATATTAAAAGTGTTACACCAGAATTAACACCGGCCTTAATTCAGACAATTCAAAAATAAAAAATAGAATTATAATAGGTACAATAGGGGGAGGAGGAGCCTAAGAAGCCTGTTAATGCCTATTATAAATTCAATGACATAGCTTGCTCCTTACACTAATTTTAAAATTGCAATACATAAAAATAACACGACCCAATTTAAAACCAAAAAAAATGGAAAACTGGAATAGTTTATAGAGCATATTCAATGGAGATCTTGAGATCTATTCATCGCAAAGGGACATATACCTGATGTTCAATATTTATTTATCACTAGAGGTGTACTAAATATACTAGATGATCCGTATATAATTATCATTCAAGGTGTACCAGAGGGGGACATCAACTACCATCAGCAAAAACAGCCGATGTGTTAGAAAGACATCAACTGTTGTTGATAAAACAGTTGATGTCCCACTCTATATTCAATCCATTGGGGGCATGGGAACCAAGCCTAAAAATCCAGTTGGTTTCTGATCTGGATATGGTTCGCTTCCCATTGCTGCCTCGCCAATGTGGGACATACTTTTCTATCCCTATAAACGTAGTGCCACTAGGGTCTCTGTTATGCACTTCGTCATAGTGTCTAGAGACACTATGCTTATCGAACCCCTGTTTGATATTGGTAATATGCTCCCCTAACCTAACATTAAGCTTCCTAGTGGTTCGCCCCACATATTGCAAACCACATGGACACCTAAGAAGGTACACCACACACTTAGAAGTGCATGTTATTAGAGAATAAATAGGGTAAGTAACGCCCGTGCCTACTCATGTAAATTCTGTGAGCCTCCTTTGACGTAATGCATTTACTCTATAAACCCTACATCTCCTACAGGGGGAGAAGCCTTTCAGATCCCCAAAGAAAGTTGGACGCTGAGGTGGATCAGGGACATTTGGTGCCAAAGTGTGCCTCAAGCTCGTGGCCCCCCTAAATAGGACACGAGGGTTGTTGGATAATAAAGGGCCAAGGATACGGTCGTTTTTAATTACCGGCCAATGTCTTTTAATGATTCTCTTAACCACTTCAGCCCCGGAAGGTTTTACCCCCTTCCTGACCAGAGCACTTTTTACAATTCGGCACTGCGTCGCTTTAACTGCTAATTGCGCGGTCATGCAATGCTGTACCCAAACAAAATTTGCGTCCTTTTCTTCCCACAAATAGAGCTTTCTTTTGATGGTATTTGATCACCTCTGCCATTTTTATTTTTTGCGCTATAAACGGAAAAAGACCGAAAATTTTGAAAAAAAATGATATTTTCTACTTTAATTTATAAAAAAAATCCAATAAACTCAATTTTAGTCATACATTTAGGCCAAAATGTATTCGGCCACATGTCTTTGGTAAAAAAAATGTCAATAAGCGTATATTTATTGGTTTGCGAAAAAGTTATAGCGTCTACAAACTAGGGTACATTTTCTGGAATTTACACAGCTTTTATTTTATGACTGCCTATGTCATTTCATGAGGTGCTAAAATGGCAGGGCAGTACAAAACCCCCCCAAATGACCCCATTTTGGAAAGTAGACACCC
Source organism: Lithobates septentrionalis (assembly GCA_037952835.1). Taxonomy (NCBI): domain Eukaryota; kingdom Metazoa; phylum Chordata; class Amphibia; order Anura; family Ranidae; genus Lithobates; species Lithobates septentrionalis. The sequence continues at coordinate 297,984 of JBBDGP010002449.1, forward strand.
CAAGGAAATTGCTGAGAGGCATGTTGAACCCATTGAATATTTATTTTTTTTGTCCCAAGTGATTGAATAATGACAAAAAAAAAAAAAAAAAATTACAAAAAGTTGTCACTAAATGATATATTGCTCACACAGGCCATGGGCATATGTGGAATTGCACCCCAAAATACATTTAGCTGCTTTTCCTGAGTACGAGGATACCACATGTGTGGGACTTTTTGGGAGCCTAGCCGCGTACGGGGCCCCGAAAACCAAGCACCGCCTTCAGGATTTCAAAGGGCATAAATTTTTGATTTCACTCCTCACTACCTATCACAGTTTTGAAGGCCATAAAATGCCAAGATGGCACAAAACCCCCCCAAATGACCCCATTTTGGAAAGTAGACACCCCAAGCTATTTGCTGAGAGGCATGTTGAGTCCATGGAATATTTTATTTTTTGACACAAGTTGCGGGAAAGTGACAATTTTTTTTTTTTGCACAAAGTTGTCACTAAATGATATATTGCTCACACAGGCCATGGGCATATGTGGAATTGCACCCCAAAATACATTTAGCTGCTTCTCCTGAGTACGGGGATACCACATGTGTGGGACTTTTTGGGAGCCTAGCCGCGTACGGGGCCCCGAAAACCAAGCACCGCCTTCAGGATTTCTAAGGGCATAAATTTTTGATTTCACTCCTTACTACCTATCACAGTTTTGAAGGCCATAAAATGCCAAGATGGCACAAACCCCCCCCAAATGACCCCATTTTGGAAAGTAGACACCCCAAGCTATTTGCTGAGAGGCATGTTGAGTCCATGGAATATTTTATATTTTGACACAAGTTGCGGGAAAGTGACAATTTTTTTTATTTTTTTTATTTTTTTGCACAAAGTTGTCACTAAATGATATATTGCTCAAACATGCCATGGGCATATGTGGAATTACACCCCAAAATACATTCTGCTGATTCTCCTGAGTACGGGGATACCACATGTGTGGGACTTTTTGGGAGCCTAGCCGCGTACGGGGCCCCGAAAACCAAGCACCGCCTTCAGGATTTCTAAGGGCATAAATTTTTGATTTCACTCCTTACTACCTATCACAGTTTTGAAGGCCATAAAATGCCAAGATGGCACAAAACCCCCCCAAATGACCCCATTTTGGAAAGTAGACACCCCAAGCTATTTGCTGAGAGGCATGTTGAGTCCATGGAATATTTTATTTTTTGACACAAGTTGCAGGAAAGTGACAATTTTTTTTTTTTTTGCACAAAGTTGTCACTAAATGATATATTGCTCACACAGGCCATGGGCATATGTGGAATTGCACCCCAAAATACATTCTGCTGATTCTCCTGAGTACGGGGATACCACATGTGTGGGACTTTTTGGGAGCCTAGCCGCGTACGGGGCCCCGAAAACCCAGCACCGCCTTCAGGATTTCTAAGGGCATAAAGTTGTGATTTCACTCCACACTACCTATCACATTTTTGAAGGCCATACAATGCCCAGATGGCACAAAACCCCCCCAAATGACCCCATTTTGGAAAGTAGACACCCCAAGCTATTTGCTGAGAGGCATGTTGAGTCCATGGAATATTTTATATTTTGACACAAGTTGCGGGAAAGTGAAATTTTTTTTTTTTTTGCACAAAGTTGTCACTAAATGATATATTGCTCAAACATGCCATGGGAATATGTGGAATTACACCCCAAAATACATTTTGCTGCTTCTCCTGAGTACGGGGATACCACATGTGTGGGACTTTTTGGGAGCCTAGCCGCGTACGGGGCCCCGAAAACCAAGCACCACCTTCAGGATTTCTAAGGGCATACATTTTTGATTTCACTCCTTACTACCTATCACAGTTTTGAAGGCCATAAAATGCCAAGATGGCACAAAACCCCCCCAAATGACCCCATTTTGGAAAGTAGACACCCCAAGCTATTTGCTGAGAGGCATGGTGAGTATTTTGCAGCTCTCATTTGTTTTTGAAAATGAAGAAAGACAAGAAAAACATATTTTTTTTTTCTTTTTTCAATTTTCAAAAGTTTGTGACAAAAAGTGAGATCTGCAAAATACTCACTATACCTCTCAGCAAATAGCTTTGGGTGTCTATTTTCCAAAATGAGGTCATTTGGGGGGGGGTTTGTGCCATCTGGGCATTCCATGGCCTCCGAAACTCTCCTGGCATTTTATGCACAACATTTAGAAGCTTATGTCACACATCACCCACTCTTCTAACCACTTGAAGACAAAGCCCTTTCTGACACTTTTTGTTTACATGAAAAAATTATTTTATTTTATTTTTCATTGCAAGAAAATTACTTTGAACCCCCAAACATTATATATTTTTTTAAAGCAAATGCCCTACAGATTAAAATGGTGGGTGTTTCATTTTTTTTTTTCACACAGTATTTGCGCAGCGATTTTTCAAACGCATTTTTTGGGGAAAAAACACACTTTTTAAAATTTTAATGCACTAAAACACACTATATTGCCCAAATGTTTGATGAAATAAAAAAGATGATCTTAGGCCGAGTACATGGATACCAAACATGACATGCTTTAAAATTGCGCACAAACGTGCAGTGGCGACAAGCTAAATACATTTTTAAAAGCCTTTAAAAGCCTTTACAGGTTACCACTTTAGATTTACAGAGGAGGTCTACTGCTAAAATTACTGCCCTCGATCTGACCTTTGCGGTGATACCTCACATGCATGGGGCAATTGCTGTTTACATTTGACGCCAGACCGACGCTTGCGTTCGCCTTTGCGCGAGAGCAGGGGGGGAAAGGGGTGCTTTTTTTATTTTATTTTTTTTTCTTTATTAATTTTTTGATTTTTTATCTTATTTTTAAACTGTTCCTTTCATTTTTATTTTTTTTTTTGCATTTTTATTGTTATCTCAGGGAATGTAAATATCCCCTATGATAGCAATAGGTAGTGACAGGTACTCTTTTTTGAAAAAATTGGGGTCTATTAGAACCTAGATCTCTCCTCTGCCCTCAAAGCATCTGACCACACCAAGATCGGTGTAATAAAATGCTTTCCCAATTTCCCAATGGCGCTGTTTACATCCGGCGAAATCTAAGTCATGAAATGCTCGTAGCTTCCGGTTTCTTAGGCCATAGAGATAATTGGAGCCATTCTGGTCTCTGATCAGCTCTATGGTCAGCTGGCCGAATCACCGGCTGCATTCTCAGGTTCCCTGTTGGGACAGGAGAGCCAGAGAAAAACATGGAAGACGGTGGGGGTGGGGGTGGGGAATCCCTCCCACTGCTTGTAAAAGCAGTCTAGAGGCTAATTAGCCGCTATGATTGCTTTTACATGAAAGCCGACCGCTGGCTGAAAAGAATGATACCAAGATGATACCTAAACCTGCAGGCATCATTCTGGTATAACCACTCAAAGTCCAGCAACATACCAGTACGTTGCTGGTCCTTGTATTGTAAACTTTTTTTTCATGCAGCCTGTGGGCTGAACGAAAAAAAGATATTGATCGGTGGGTATGCCCACCATTAGAATACCTCCCTTCATCCGCCCACTTCTAATGATGGGCATACATGCACCATTTATATATGCCGAAGCATGGGGGCATCCTCCCGCAAAAGGCAGGAGCAAATTGCTCCTCCACCCACTACTGCCCCCACGCTTCGGCATATATGCTGAAGTATGTAACTGTGGTGGTGAAATCACCTCCGACAGCGCTGGAGTCACGGCTTTATATATCGTGGGAGCAAACGCTGTTGCTGTCAAGATAAATAAATCCGCGCTGCAACTGAATGGCGTACCTGCTAAGCAAATGATGGTTAACAAAAAAACAAAGTAACATTACAGTATAACAGTAATACTTACCATACCTGCAAAGCAAATACAAAAAAAAAACATAGTAAAAAATAAAACATTTAACGCAACCTGTGCCTACCTAAAATATATATATGCCGAAGCATGGGGGCATCCTCCCGCAAAAGGCAGGAGCAAATTGCTCCTCCACCCGCTGCTGCCCCCACGCTTCGGCATATATGCTGAAGTATGTAACTGTGGTGGTGAAATCACCTCCGACAGCGCTGGAGTCACGGCTTTATATATCGTGGGAGCAAACGCTGTTGCTGTCAAGATAAATAAATCCGCGCTGCAACTGAATGGCGTACCTGCTAAGCAAATGATGGTTAACAAAAAAACAAAGTAACATTACAGTATAACAGTAATACTTACCATACCTGCAAAGCAAATACAAAAAAAAACATAGTAAAAAATAAAACATTTAACGCAACCTGTGCCTACCTAAAATATATATATGCCGAAGCATGGGGGCATCCTCCCGCAAAAGGCAGGAGCAAATTGCTCCTCCACCCACTGCTGCCCCCATGCTTCGGCATATATGCTGAAGTATGTAACTGTGGTGGTGAAATCACCTCCGACAGCGCTGGAGTCACGGCTTTATATATCGTGGGAGCAAACGCTGTTGCTGTCAAGATAAATAAATCCGCTCTGCAGCTGAATGGCGTACCTGAAAACAAAAAAGTGGTTAACAATAAAAAAACTAAGTATAAAAAAATTGCATACCTATAAAGCAAACATGATAAAAACATAACAATAAAACATTGCAGTATAGAATACAATAAAAAAGAGCAGAACAATAGAGAGAGAATAGAGAGAGAGAACAATAAAACGACAACTATTTTTGGTTTTTTTATTTTATATTTTTTTTGTATTTTTATTTTTTTATTTTTTTTGTATTTTTTTTTTTAACACTTTTTTTAGTAACTTTAACTTTTAACTGTAACTGTACCAGGTTTGGGTCTCTCAAAATGTGATGGCATCTTGGGAGACCCTGTGTTAGTGTGCCTAGTCTGTGCAGTGCTGAACCCTACGCTAATACTCCACTAGTGTATGGTAGCGTTCAAAACATTCACCAATGCATAGACCAGGATTGTCAGGACAGGAGGGACAACAATACCGGGTGTCACGCCTAAATCCGCGCTTGCTGCAGACACGACATCTTTTTTGGGGGGCTCGTTGGGTAGGGGTACTCTGGAGGACATAAGGAAAATGCCTCCCATGCAGCCGGCTTACTGCATTTGGATTGGGAAGGTGAGGTGGAGCACCGTCTGGATACAGAAGGGCTCTGACGATCTCTTCCTGGAATTTAAGGAAGGATCCAGTCCGTCCTGAAGCTCTGTATAGCACATGAGCATTCAGCAAAGCCAATTGAAATAAATAAACAGACACTTTTTTGTACCAGCGTCTGGCCTTACGGGCAACTAGGTACGGCGCCAACAACTGGTCGTTGAGGTCCACCCCTCCCATATTAAGGTTGTATTCGTGGACACAGAGGGGTTTCTCCACAACACCAGTCGCCGTAGGAATTTGGGTCGTCGTGTCTGCATGAAGGGAGGTAAGAATGAAAACATTCTTATTGTCCCTCCACTTCATAGCGAGCAAATTATTATACTTCAAGCAGGCTCTCTCCCCCAGCCTAAGACGGGAATCTACAAGCCGCTGGGGAAAGCCCCGGCGATTAGATCGCACGGTGCCACATGCTCCAATCTGATGATCAAACAAGTGACTAAAAAGTGGCACGCTCGTATAATAATTGTCCACGTACAAGTGGTACCCCTTTCCGAATAAGGGTGACACCAAGTCCCACACTATCTTGCCAGCGCTTCCTATGTAGTCAGGGCAGTTTATCGGCTCTACGTGACTATCTTTGCCCTCGTAAACCATAAATCTACATGTATAGCCTGTGGCCCTGTCACAGAGCTTATACATCTTGACCCCGTATCTGGCACGCTTGCTGGGAAGGTACTGTTTGAATGACAAGCGGGCCGAATTTTGTAGAGCCGATCGTATCCAGGGTCTCCACGAGGACGACAGAGTTCATTGTCGTTGAAGTGCATGAACCGCAAAATCTGCTCGTATCGTGCCCTGGTCATGGAGGCAGAGAACACGGGCATATGGTGAATTGGGTCAGTGGACCAATATGACCGCAACTCACTCTTTTTAGTTATGCCCATGAGGAGGGAAAGGCCCAGAAAGGTCTTAAATTCGGAGACCGTAATTGGTCTCCAATCTCTGGCAAGGGAGGACTGGGGAATAGTGGCGATATGTTGACCAGTGTACAAATTGCTTTGGTCCACAATAGATCTATAGAGATCTTCGGTGAAAAACAGTGAATAAAAATCCAGTGGCGTAAAGTCAACTGTTTCCACCTGAATTCCGGGTTGGCCAGTGAAAGGGGGAAGTACGGGTGCTGCAGAAGTGGTGGGTACCCAATTCGGATTGGCGAATGCAGCAGGAAGGGCACTATGGGCACGACGGGCCTGTGTTCGTCTTCTTCTTGGTGGCAGCGGGACACTACTTGTGCTTGCCACCTCGCCAGCTTGAACTGCACTTATGGGACTCGCCACGTCACCACGTGATACTGCAGTGCTGGATGTACGACCAGGGTGTACTAGGCCGCTGGTGCTTGCCAGTTCACCAGAAGGAGTAGCGGCATTAGTACTGCTCTGCTCCATACGAGAGCCCTGCGGTTCTTGCACTTCAAGGACAGAAGAAGTTCGGGGTCTGGTACGCCTGACCCTAGCAGGGACCACAACTCCGTCGTCAGAGCTATCTGTCATGGAGCCGCTGTCCTCTACAGGTTCGTATTCTGAGCCTGAACTTGACAGATGAGTGACTTCCTCTTCACTATCTGTCATACTCAGAAACGTGTAGGCCTCTTCACTAGTGTACCTTCGATTTGCCATTTTGGGCTCTAAATTTAGGGGTACACTAGTGAGACTCACAGGCAAAAAAGCTCCTGACTGTTAGCGACTGATTCAAAACGCTACCAAAAAACTGTTAGCGATCGCAGAGATCAGGCCTGACTCTGCGAACGCTGCAGTTATGTGTGCTTAGTGTTTTGTAAGTGACAGTTATCGATCGATACTGCACTTGGGTGGGCTGGGCTGGGCTGGGCCGAGGGGCAAAACGAAGGTGCTAGCAGGTATCTGGGCTGATCCCGCTAACACTGCGTTTATGGGAACCCTAAACTGCTGGGGAGTATAGATCTGATCGGATCAGATATCGATCCGTTCAGATACTATAGCACTAAGGGAGGTGTATGCTGCGTGCACGGGTTTTAGCGGTACTGGCGCTAACCTGACGCTGCCTGGGGCGACGCAGACCTTATCAGATCCTAAAAACTTAACTTATATCACCGCCGGGCAATTAGGGGGTTAAACCTTTATAAGGTAATAAACGGCGGGTGCCCTAAAACTATAATAAACTCTAATAAACTCTAATAAACTATAATAAACTACAAAAAACAAACTAGCTAACCAGCGTCACCCGTAACACTTATACGGTGATCGCTGGTGAAAGGGTTAACTAGGGGGCAATCAAGGGGTTAAAACCTTTAGCAGGTAGTATATGGGGGTCCCTGTCGCTATAAAACACTGACAGCGAACCTATATACTTACCTCCCTAACTAGCGTCACCTGTGTCACTAATACAGCGATCAGAAAAACGATCGCTTAGCGACACTGGCGACGGGGGGGTAATCAAGGGGTTAACTTTTATTAGGGGGGGTTAGGAGGGTACCCTGGACCTAAAGGGGGGTACTCTAGACCTAAAGGGGGCTAACCAAACTGCCCTAACACTTGTAACTGACACAAACTGACACCAATGCAAAAAAAACAAAAAAACTGCTATTGGTGTCAGAGTGACAGGGGGTACAGGGGGGTGATCGGGGGTGATCGGGGGGTGACTGGGGGGTGAAAAGTGTGCCTGCGTGTTCTACTGTAAGTGTAGTGTTGGTGCACTTACTTGGATGTCTTCTCTCCTCTGCGCCGGGACGAAAAGACCGGCTCAAGGAGGGATGACATCACTTCCTTTCCCTCTGTTTACATTACAGAGGGAAAGGAAGCGTTTTCATTCGCCGGGAGCGATCGGGAGGGGGTGGCCAACAATGGATGGCCTCCCCCTCACCTTTCAACGCCCGCGAACGAGAGCCGACCGCCTATGGCACCGGGGGGGGGGGGGGTCCGATCGGACCCCCCACCCGCGGGAAGCAGGTCACGTATGAGAACGTGGTTCTGCCTGCCCGTGCCATTCTGCCGCAGTATATCTGCGTTAGGCGGTCGGCAAGTGGTTAATGGCCCAATGTTGGCTGGAATAGGTGGTAAGGAAAGCTAGACTGAAATCCTCCCTGTTGTTGACCTGGGGGGGTTTGTCCCTTAGAAGTTCCATACGGTCCCTATTTCCTACTTCTACAATCAAGGTATCCAGCACTGTTGCCTCATAGCCTTTATCAAGAAATTTAGATTTCAAGGATGAGGCCTCTCTAAAGAACTCGTCCAGATTTGAACAATTCCGCCTTAAGCGTAGAAATTGGCCCTTAGGGACAGCGGACAACCATGAATGATGATGGCAAGAGTTGAGTTGAATAAAACTATTCCTATCAGTGGATTTGAAGAAAGTAGATGTAGTGATTCTCCCATCCACTATAGTTATCAATAAGTCTAGAAAGTGGATCTGTATTGAACTAGCCTCATGAGTCAGGACTATGCCCCTGTCATTACCATTAAGGGAAAGGAGAAAGGTGGATAAAGACTCAGAGTCGCCGTCCCAAATAAATAGGACATTGTCAATGAATCTTTTACACATGACGAGTTGGGGAGGTTTATCGCGTAAAACCACGTCCTCCTCCCATTTGGCCATGAAGAGGTTGGCCATACTGGGAGCGAATTTCGCTCCCATGGCCACTCCCTTTGTTTGTAAGTAGTGCACATTATTATGCCAAAAATGATTATGTGCCATCGAGAAATCCAATAGCTCCATCACAAAATTGCATTGTGTGGTGGAGATATTGGAGTCTCGATAGAGGAAATGTCGCACCGCTTCGTGGCCCAATTGATGGGATATGGATGTATAAAGCGATGCGACATCAGCAGTCACTAACATATATGTGCTTTTCCAATCTATGTTACCCAATATGTTAAGGACATGTTTAGTGTCCTTAAGAAAAGCGGGAGTGCCCATCACCAGTGGTTGTAGATAAAATTCAATATATTTACCAACACGTGAAGTGATAGAATCTATACCACTGATGATGGGCCTTCCCGGGGGGTTGACCAAAGTCTTGTGAATCTTTGGCAAAATGTACATGACTGGCAACCTAGGGGCTAGAGGAATGAGGTGTTCCCTCTCTTTTTTGTTCAGAATCCCCATATTATACCCTTTATCAATCAAACCTTTCAACTCCCGTTTGAAAATGGGGGTTGGGTCAGATTGCAAGGGCAAATAGGTGTCGGTGTCAGAAAGGATCCTCTGCATCTCGTTGTTATAGGAGTCTTTGTCTAAGATGACAATAGCACCGCCTTTGTCAGCGGGGCGTATGATAATGTCTTTCCTCCTACACAAAGCCTCCATTCCAATTTTGACATCATGTTCAGGTTGTACTGTTCTCATTCTTAGATTGGCTAAATCCTTCAGTACTAGATCCTTAAATATAGCGACATTCGGTGCTGAATTTCCAGGAGGGTTAAACAGTGAGGCATTCGACAAACCTGAATGCACCACCGCAGAGGCCTCTCTGGCAAGATGTCTAGAAGGGTTGCTCAGAATATACCGTTTAATGTTGAGTTTACGTGTATATTTCTGCACATCTATAAATGTCTGGAATTTATTCAAATTCCGAGGTGGAACGAACTTTAAACCTTTATTCAAGGTAAAAAGTTCTTGTTTAGAGAGTTCCTTGGTGCTCAAGTTTATGATACCATTTGTGTCTAAAGCCTCCTTCTTTTTGGGGTAAAGTTTCCTCCCCCCTCTGCACCCTCTCTTGCGTTGCTGTTTCGTTTGGTTCTTCCCCTGCCTGCCACCTGAAAATCCCGTCTAAATTGGTTATTCTCCTGTTGGCCTTGAGAGGGACCAAAAATATTTTGGTTACCACTTGAACTAAATGTGGATCCGTCCATGATTCGTGCCAAGGGGGAGAATCTATTGCTAGTTCCACTTTCCCGACCTTGTTGTTCCCGTTCAACTACCCCCTCACCATATCCCTATCCTCCTTGATGGAGTTGCTGGTTGTGGTGGTGATGCCTACCATCATAGTCATAATGGGTCTCACGACCCCTATGTTGTCTCCAGGATGGAGATGGGTTATGGTGTATTCGGGGGAGAGATCCTTTACTCCTGCCTCTACCTTTTGGATGGTTGAGATGTTGCTGTAAATCCCTACCTCTAGATGGGTGGGGAAAATTATGGGGGATCACTGGCTGATTCTCCCTCCACAATTCCTGACTAGTGGGTGTAATTTGTAAATTATTCGTGGTGGTGATGGCGGATGGAAGGTCAGGGGGAGAGGGAATCTGCCATTTAAAAACTAAATTGTCTTTATAGTCTTTAATGTCCCTATTATATTTTCTCCTCTTTTTCTGTTTTTGCTCCATCTCCTCCTTTATCAAGATGGTTTTGAGTGCCTCTGATCTCCGAACATATTCCTGATCATCCCTAAAGGGGGCTAATTTACTTCTAATGTTTTTTTTTTCTAAATCCAACATTGTTCATTTCCTTTTCTTCTTGGCTTCCAAGAATTGAAGGAAACCAACCCCCGCTTCATTAAAGTATTTGAACCATTCCCCTAGTTCATTATCCTCTTTTTGGGGATTGACCTCTCATCTTAGGCTCCTCGGAACCATATTTTCTTTTATATATTCTTCTAAGTATGCTATATCCCATCTAGCATGTACTTCCGTGATGGTAAGATTTTTTAATCTAAGGAAACACCCTGCCAAATGATCTCTAGGATCCTCCTTGCCGTCAAAAACACCTATGGTGTCAGTGACCACCTGGGATCTATACTCAAAAATGTCCATTATGGACACACCAGCTGCAAAACCGTATATCAAAAATACACAACAAAAGTTAAAAAGAAAAAGAATTGCGCTAGGTGCAGAAAAACTGTGAATGAATGTAAATGAAAGAAAGTCCTGCTGCTGTGCACTATAACCCCGATATGAGGGCACAAAAAACAAAATACAATATAAAAAGTGCAGCGCTGGACATGTGAAGTGAATTGTGAAATTAATGAACCAATTATTTAAAATGGTGAAAAGGCTCTCAGAGTCAATATATCAAAATAGTGACCAAATCACAATCATACGTGATAATTATATAGAGTGCTTCATAATACATGAACACATAAACTATAAATAAGTGAAAAAAATAAAAAAAATTGAAGACTTATAAAGAAACATAAAAGTCCATAACAGTGTATTTGATGCTGAATATTCTATGCAGATTTCAGGGATAAATCTTCACTGTTCAGTGTTAGCCTACCACTGAATAAATAGATTGAAGGCTTACCGGAAAGCCTGTGACCGCCCTTATTCAGGGGGGTCAAAACAAGCTTAGCAGATGTGGGGGAACCACCACAGGGATACTCCAAGGGACAACGATGGACCGATGCGTCAGGACTCCTTGCCAGGCAGCCAACCAGCCGACAGCGGCTATGGATGTTCTCCAAAATCCTATCCTCTCATGGGGCAAACTCAATAGCTTCCACGGATCCAGTGCAAAAAGATATGGTTGTAGTGCCAAAAAAAAGCAAACAGAGGAAGATGTTCCGCTGGTGCAGATAACTTTTGGCTTCTTTATTTAGCAAAATGCGGTGTATAACATTGATAAAAACAAAGGAAATAAAAAAACGACACTAGCGCCGTTTAATTTAAGATCGCACATGTGCGGTGCGTTCAAGGTTGTGACCCTACGGCTGTTTCGTCACAACTGACATCATCAGGGGTACGCACCGACGCACACGCATGCGCATTAAGTACCCGAGCGTCAAAATGAAAAGCGCTGTGATTGGTTCATAAGAGGCAGTGCTTCGTTATGATAGGTACTTAAAAATTAACTAAAGAGGGTAATTGTCACGGACGTGAAGGCCATTAATCAATTAAAAAAGGGGGGATCGTCAGGCTATTAAGCCTAACCATATGGAGACAGCAGCAAGAAAACCTGTCTCCGGTGCCACCTAATGACATTTTAGAGGCGTTACACCAAAATTCACCAGCGGCCTATATCCAGGCTATTATGTAAAAAATAGTAAAAATAGATATGGCGTAGAAGAAATAAAATTAAAAACAATCTACACATCCTAGTTATTATTATAATGTCAATGGACATTTGTAGATATGTAAGGCTAAATTAATTAATTATAAAGCTATCAGATTGACAAGTCCAATAAAATAAAGACAGCAGCATTGGACATCGTTTCTAGTGCCATCTAGTGGAATATTAAAAGTGTTACACCAGAATTAACACCGGCCTTAATTCAGACAATTAAAAAATAAAAAATAGAATTATAATAGGTACACTAGGGGGAGTGTGTGGTGGTTTATCTCGATGATATCCTCATATTTTCCAAGTCCCTGGAGAGCCACCACACAGATGTCTGTTGTGTGCTTCAGAGACTAAAAGAGAACAATCTCTATTGTAAATTGGAAAAGTGCGAATCCTATTGTGAACAGGTTAAATTCATGTCATTTCCACTACTGGTTTTTCGATGGACCCAGAGAAACTTTCAACGGTCCTACAGTGGCCTCAACCTGTGGATTTACTTCCTCTGCAGCGTTTTCTTGGATTTGCCAACTATTATTGGAAGTTTATTCGTAACTTCTCGTCTCTGGTCAAGCCCTTGACTGATATGACCAGGAAAGACAGCAACCCACAGAGTTGGTCTCCGGAGTCCATTAAGGCCTTTGAGAGTCTCAAGGCTGCCTTTGTTTCTGCTCCTGTGTTGGCACACCCTGATCCTACGTTGCCTTTTATCCTAGAAGTTGATGCTTCTGAGACTGGAGTTGGCGCCCTTCTGTCTCAACATCCTAACTCTGAGTGCGCTATGCATCCGTGTGGCTACTTTTACAAGAAATTGTCACCGGCAAAGTGCAATTACGATATTGGTGACAGAGAGCTGTTGGCGATCATTTTAGCCCTGAAAGAATGGAGACATCTTCTTGAAGGTACCACTGTGCCGGTTCTCATTCTTACTGACCATAAGAATCTCACATTCTTGTCAGAGGCTAAGCGCCTCTTTCCCAGAAGGGCGCGATGGGCTCTTTTCTTGTCGAGTTTTAATTACATTGTCTCATTCTTACCCGGCACTAAGAATATAAGGGCTGACGCCTTGTCACGACAATTTTCCTCCACTTCCAAGGTGGAGTCGGTTCCGGTTCCTGTGATTCCTCCTGATCGTATTCTGGTTACGGTTCGCACCAGTCTTACTTCTCATATGGGTGACAAAATTCTTGCTGCTCAGGTCGATGCTCCTCCTGAGAAACCTTGTGACCGCTGCTTTGTTCCCGAGAGTCTCCGTACTGCTGTGCTCCAGACTTACTATTCTCCCAAGGTTGCTGTCCACCCTGGGAAGAATCAACTCTTTTGGGCCATTTCCTAACAATTCTGGTGGCCTAGTCTACGTGCTGATGTAACCGCCTTCATAGCTGCCTGTTCCGTGTGTGCTCAGAGTAAGACTCCACGACACCTTCCAGTGGGCCTCCTACAACCCATACCCAATGGAAAGAGGCCCTGGACCCACCTGTCTATGGATTTCATTGTGGAGTTATTCAACTCCCAGGGCAACATCCTTATGGTGGTTGACCGGTTCTCGAAAATGTCGCATTGTATTCAACTCAAGAAGTTGCCTACTTCTAAGGAACTGGCTTCTATTTTTGCTAGGGAGATCTTCCGCTTACATGGGCTACCCAAGGTGATTGTCTCAGACAGGGGTAGTGAGTTTGTGTCCCGGTTCTGGCAAGCCTTTTGTGCATAGTTGGGTATTCAGCTTGCTTTCTCCTCTGCGTATCACCCACAGTCTAATGGGGCCACAGAACGAACCAATCAGTCCTTGGAGCAATTCCTATGTTGCTATATTTCTGACCATCATAACAACTGGTCAGACCTCTTACCATGGGCGGAGTTTGCTCACAATAGTGCCTTGAATTTAGCTTCCCGTTTGTCCCCGTTTATGGCGAACTATGGTTTCCAACCTTTCGTGTTGCCTGCCTCGTTTGTTCCGCGGAGTATTCCTGCGTTAGAGGAGCATCTCCATGGCCTTCGTTCCACTTGGGCACCAGTCCAGGAGGCTTTGCAACATGCTAACAATAGGTACAGACTCCATGCTGACCGCAGACGCCTGCCTGCGCCTTCCTACCAGGTTGGGGTCAGAGTCTGGCTGTCGTTTTGCAACCTCCTTCTTGTTCCTTCTTTGAAGTTCGCACCTCGGTTTATTGGGCCTTTCCGTATCCTTCGCAGAATTAACCCAGTGGCTTACGCGTTGGACCTTCCTCCTAGTATGCGCATCTCTAATGTGTTTCATGTCTCCTTATTGAAACCTTTGGTCTGCAACTGCTTTACCACCTCGGTGCCACGTCCTCACCCTATACAGATTGAGAACCATGAGGAGTATGAAGTACAATCCATTGTTGACTCCCGTAGGTTCCGTGGGCGCATACAGTACCTGGTGCATTGGAAGGGGTACGGTCCGGAGGAACGCTCTTGGGTCTCACCCTTGGACGTACATGCCCCTGTCCTCCTCCGTGATTTCCATAGACGTTTTCCCCTCAAGCCCGGTGGTCCTCCGAGGGGAAGGGGTCGTTGAGGAGGGGGTACTGTCAGGGCTGGGCTCAGCCCTTCCTTCTCTGAGCTGGCCGCTCAGTTGTCGGCTAATTGCCAGATCCTTTCTCTCCACAGTGACTCAGCTGTTGATGATCTGCTCGTCAGTCCTGGCTACTTAAAGCTGTCCAGCTCACTTCATCTCTGCCTTCGCCTTTGGTCACATCTCAGAGACTTCTCCTGCGTTCCTGTTGAAGACTTGCTCAGCTGACGTCCCTTCTGGCTCCTGATCCTACTTGCTGTACTACTATGTTGATCTCTGGCTCTCTGACATTGGCATTGGCTGACTACCCGATCTGGTTACTGAACTCTGGTTATGTATTGACTACGCTTACTCTGTTTACCTTTTTTATTATTATTAAACAAGTGTGATAAACTGTACTTCTGTCTTGATCTGATTCATGGTTTCTGACATGGGCACTAATGAGGCTGCACTGATAGGCACTGATGAAGCTGCGCTGATGGGCACTGGTGAGGTAGAACTGATGAAGCTGCGCTGGTAAGCACTGGTGAGGCTGCATTGATGGGCACTGATGAGGCGGCACTGGTGAGGCTGCTTTGATGGGCACTGGTGAGGCTGCATTAATGGGCACTGGTGAGGCGGCACTGGTGAGGCTGCTTTGATGGGTACTGTTGAAGCTGCCTTGATGTGCACTGGTGAAGGTGCATTGATAGGCACAGGTGAAGCTGCATTGATGGGCACTGGTGAGGCTGCACTGGTGAGGCTGCATTAATGAGCACTGATGAGGCTGCACTTGGTACCCACTTTAATGCCACGTTCACATGTCAAATCGCATGCCAAATCGGCTGCCATTGCCGGCAATGGCACCGTTCGAATTGCTGCAACGCCGCAAAGTTGCAACTTTGCGGCGTCGCACTGATTCCCAAAAGTAGTTCCTGTACTACTTTTGGTGACTTCAGGGGCGATTTGAATAGACATCTGTGCATGAACCCACACAGATGTCTGTCAAATCGCCACCCGAAGTCGGACTGCATTGCCGGTTTGAAATTGTGCGATTTCAGCTGAACTCGCTTGATTTTAAACCCCGCCCTAACGCGAACCTTGGCTTAATGAGAGGAAGACGTGGAGATCTAAGAGGTAAAGGTGGAGCCGAAAGAGGAATGGGTGTGATTTACAGATAACAGGGTGGGTCTTAAGCAGGAAAGGTGTGGTATTGACAGGAAGGGGTGGGTCATATTTAAACTAGGGGGTCACAAGTTTAGTCAGGCCTAGGGCAGCACAAAACGTAAATACACCACTGAGATGGTGGCAGTCTCCCCTCTCGAAAATGCTGTAGAATAGACCTGTGTCAGAACCGGGACAAGAGTGTCCAGGTATCTGCAATATATTTCCAAGGGTAGACCATTGGTACCTGAGGCCTTTCCCTTACCCATAGACGCTACTGCCTCCCTGAACTCATCCCCTGTGATATCTGCATCTAAGTCCTCCCCCTGTTCCTGAGTTAATGTAGGCAATATAAAATCGGAAAGGTATGCCTCAATGTCTTGACTGGTAAATGTAAGGGTAGAGTCATACATACTTGTATAGAAGTCATGAAAGCAAGTAAGTATATCTTCAGCCAAACAGGCCTCCGTACCATCAGGACCTGTTATTTTATTCACTACAGAGCTACCCGATTGCTGTCGAGCCATATGGGCTAGTAACTGACTGGACTGGTTCCCTCATTCAAAATATTTATGCTGGGTATAGAATGATTTCCTTTTTGCAGCAGCAGACATATGGTCTGAAAATAAACGAGACATAAACTCCCAGTGGATACGGTTAGAGTTAGTTGGGGCTGTCAAATAAGGCCCGCTTCAGCTGTTTGGTACTTTTTTGCTAGATCTTCCTTGTCTTGTCGGGAAGAACATTTAATAAATTATATAGTGGACTTAAGAGCCCCTCTCAAATACGCCTTCAAGGCGTCCCAAAACATTAAACCACGTTCAGAGCTGTGGGCTTCCAGGAAAGCCGCTAGTTGATCTGGTATCCCGTCATTGGACCCAATCAGGGACAGCAAAAAGGGCTGAACTCGCCAGGGTCTGCGGATTCCAGTGGCCCCAGTATCAATCGACAGTGACAAAGACGAATGGTCCGACACTCCGCTAGGCAGATATGTGATAGAGGACAATTTGGTGAGAAACTTATCATTACCTAATGCCAAATCAATTCTTGAGAGATGGCCTCTGCTGGGGATGGACCATGAATATGCCCTGGTATTGAGATTGGAAACCCGCCATAAGTCACTCCAACCAAACGCAGGGACCAAGGAACCGAAAGCAGACAATGTCTGGTACTGCGTGGCCAGAGGGTCACCACGTCTATCCATGACCGGGTCCAAGAGCAGGTTGAAATCACCTAAAGATAAAACATAGGCTTCTGGATACATTGCAGCAAAAACCATCGCCTCTTTAACCACCTGTAGGTTAGTAGGAGGGGGGTTGTAAATACCCATAATCACAAATGGGAGTGCATGTAGCTGTGCCCGGATAAAGACTTACCTCCCATGGGGGTCAACCTGAACCTTCACACACTCCCATGAGACCGAGTGGTGCACCAATACTGATATCCCCCTAGAATAAGAGGAATGACAGGAATGGCCCGTCCACTGCAGCCAAGGCTTCTTGAGGTGATCAATGTGTCCAGGAGTCAAATGCGTCTCCTGAAGACATATCAGTTGAGCATTTGATTTAAGTATCGTGGTAAACACTTGGGAACGCTTGTGGGGGGTACCTAGACCCCTCACATTCCATGACAAAAAGGTACTGAGATTAGCTATCAAACAATCGGAAAATGATGTTCAGCATATCAGGAAATAACCAAGGAGATAGCATGTAATGAGATAAAATGCATGACAGTAAAACTTTATATGTAGCAATGAACAAAATGGAAGTGGTGTAACAATTGCAGCCAAAAGCCAAACCATAAATAACTGATGTAGCTGATTGATTATGTAGATAAGAAGCATCAACGGAGCATTACCTGCACATTGCAACAGCATATTTGTGGTAGTAGCCATCCCCTTAAGCCCTCACAAAATAAAAAAAAAGGGGTACATTCTACATTGCTACTGATGAAATAAACAGTGTCAGACTAAACAGTGTCAAATGCACATAATACCTGTATTCAGGGCTGCCAACCGACAGTGAATTTACTGACAGTTTGTCAAAATCTGTGATTTTCTTTACAACTGCCAGTAAATATCAGGGGCTGATAATTTCTTGCTGTGTTGACTTTTTAAGTGTAAATCAAGCTAATTACTTTGTTATAGGCATTGTCAGTGTTTCCATATCATGTTTATACTGTTCAAATATTCACTGTGTTAGTTTGTAATAGGAGTTCTGTAATTTCTCAGGTTGCCAGTATAAAATTTGCTTTGCCAGTAAATGTTCCATGTTTTGCCAGTAAAAAATGCTGCGGGAGGTTGGCAACCCTGCCCGTATTGCAGTGTGTGTAAAGCCTCATTCACACGATAGGACTTTGTACAAACTTTCCCATTGATTTTTGTACAAAGGGCGTTGGCTGTAAACTAAGCATACACACAGCAGGACTTTTTCAGCCAACTTTCACCAAATCACGTGGTTTTTCAGCTCTTTACCGCCACCCTTTGGTCAACTTCTGTATTGTTGTCTGATCTTTTGCATTGGTTCTGAGCATGCGTGTTTGTACAGTAGGTGACCGCGATATTGTGTCAATCTCGCCGCTGTTATCGGCGGGATTTGACACTTGCGAGCCCTATCGCTGGCTCACTCATCGGGAAAGGAAAAATGTGTTTTTCCTTTCGCGATGAACGACAAGCATTGCAGACAGGTGTTTGGTATGAATCATGAGGGGGAACTTCACGCCAAATTTTAAATAAAAAACCGGCATGGGTCCCCCTCCAAGAGCATACCAGGCCCTTAGGTCTGGTATGGATTTTAAGGGGAATTCCCTATACCGAAAAAATGGCACGCGGGTCCCTCCCAAAGTCCATACCAGGCCTTTATCCGAGCACGCACCCGGCCGGTCAGGAAAGGGAGTGGGGATGAGCGAGCGCCCCCCCCCCTGCCGAACTGTACCAGACCGCATGCCCTCAACATGGGGGGGTGGGTGCTTTGGGGAAGGGGGGCGCCCTGCGGCCCCCCCACCCCAAAGCACCTTGTCCCCATGTTGATGAGGACAACTGCCTCTTCCCGACAACCCTGGCCTTTGGTTGTCGGGGTCTGCGGGCGGAAGGCTTATCGGAATCCGGGAGCCCCCTTTAATAAGGGGCCCCCAGATCCCAGCCCCCCACCCTATGTGAATGAGTATGGGGTACATCGTACCCCTACTCATTCACCTGGGGAAAAAAAGTGTCAATAAAAAAACACTAGACAGCTTTTTAACCACTTGAGCCCCGGACCATTATGCTGCCTAAGGACCAGAGGTCTTTTTCCAATTTGGCACTGCGTCGCTTTAACTTTTAATTGCGCGGTCATGCAATGCTGTACCCAAACAAAATTTGCGTCCTTTTCTTCCCACAAATAGAGCTTTCTTTTGATGGCATTTGATCACCTCTGCGGTTTTTATTTTTTGCGCTATAAACGGAAAAAGACCGAAAATTTTGAAAAAAAATGATATTTTCTACTTTTTGTTATAAAAAAAATCCAATAAACTCAATTTTAGTCATACATTTAGGCCAAAATTTATTCGGCCACATGTCTTTGGTAAAAAAAATGTCAATAAGCGTATATTTATTGGTTTGCGCAAAAGTTATAGCGTCTACAAACTAGGGTACATTTTCTGGAATTTACACAGCTTTTAGTTTATGACTGCCTATGTCATTTCTTGAGGTGCTAAAATGGCAGGGCAGTACAAAAACCCCCCAAATGACCCCATTTTGGAAAGTAGACACCCCAAGGAAATTGCTGAGAGGCATGTTGAACCCATTGAATATTTATTTTTTTTGTCCCAAGTGATTGAATAATGACAAAAAAAAATAAAATAAAAAATTACAAAAAGTTGTCACTAAATGATATATTGCTCACACAGGCCATGGGCCTATGTGGAATTGCACCCCAAAATACATTCAGCTGCTTCTCCTGAGTATGGGGATACCACATGTGTCGGACTTTTTGGGAGCCTAGCCACGTACGGGGCCCCGAAAACCAATCACCGCCTTCAGGATTTCTAAGGGCATAAATTTTTGATTTCACTTCTCACTACCTATCACAGTTTTGAAGGCCATAAAATGCCCAGATGGCACAAAACCCCCCCAAATGACCCCATTTTGGAAAGTAGACACCCCAAGCTATTTGCTGAGAGGCATGTTGAGTCCATGGAATACTTTATTTTTTGACACAAGTTGCGGGAAAGTGACAATTTTTTTTTTTTGCACAAAGTTGTCACTAAATGATATATTTCTCACACAGGCCATGGGCATATGTGGAATTGCACCCCAAAATACATTTAGCTGCTTCTCCTGAGTATGGGGATACCACATGTGTGGGACTTTTTGGGAGCCTAGCCGCATACGGGGCCCCGAAAACCAAGCACCGTCTTCAGGATTTCTAAGGGCGTAATGTTGTGATTTCACTCCTCACTACCTATCACAGTTTTGAAGGCCATAAAATGCCAAGATGGCACAAAACCCCCCCAAATGACCCCATTTTGGAAAGTAGACACCCCAAACTATTTGCTGAGAGGCATGTTGAGTCCATGGAATATTTTATATTTTGACACAAGTTGCTGGAAAGTAACACTTTTTTTTTTTTGCACAAAGTTGTCACTAAATGATATATTGCTCAAACATGCCATGGGCATATGTGGAATTACACCCCAAAATACATTCTGCTGCTTCTCCTGAGTACGGGGATACCACATGTTTAGGACTTTTTGGGAGCCTAGCCGCGTACGGGGCCCCGAAAACCAAGCACCGCCTTCAGGATTTCTAAGGGCATAAATTTTTGATTTCACTCCTCACTTCCTATCACAGTTTTGAAGGCCATAAAATGCCAAGATGGCACAACCCCCCCCCCCCAAATGACCCCATTTTGGAAAGTAGACACCCCAAGCTATTTGCTGAGAGGCATGTTGAGTCCATGGAATATTTTATATTTTGACACAAGTTGCGGGAAAGTGACAATTTTTTTTTTTTTTGCACAAAGTTGACACTAAATGATATATTGCTCAAACATGCCATTGGCATATGTGGAATTACACCCCAAAATATATTCTGCTGCTTCTCCTGAGTATGGGGATACCACATGTGTGGGACTTTTTGGGAGCCTAGCCGCATACGGGGCCCCGAAAACCAAGCACTGGCTTCAGGATTTCTAAGGGCGTTAAGTTGTGATTCCACTCCTCACTACCTATCACAGTTTTGAAGGCCATAAAATGCCAAGATGGCACAAAACCCCCCCAAATGACCCCATTTTGGAAAGTAGACACCCCAAGCTATTTGCTGAGAGGCATGGTGAGTATTTTGCAGCTCTCATTTGTTTTTGAAAATGAAGAAAGACAAGAAAAATGTATTTTTTTTTTCTTTTTTCAATTTTCAAAAGTTTGTGACAAAAAGTGAGGTCTGCAAAATACTCACTATACCTCTCAGCAAATAGCTTGGGGTGTCTATTTTCCAAAATGGGGTCATTTGGGGGGGGGGGGGGGTTTGTGCCATCTGGGCATTCCATGGCCTCCGAAACTGTGCTAGGCAGTGAAGAGTGAAATCAAAAATTTACGCCCTTAGAAAGCCTGAAAGCGGTGCTTGGTTTTCGGGGTCCCGTGGGCGGCTAGGCTCCCAAAAAGTCCCACACATGTGGTATCCCCATACTTAGGAGAAGCAACAGAATGTATTTTGGGGTGTAATTTCACATATTCCCATGGCATATTTGAGAAATATATCATTTAGTGACAACTTTGTCCTAAAAAAAAAAAAAAAAAGATTTGTCTCTTTCCCGCAACTTGTGTCACAATATAAAATATTCCATGGACTCGACATGCCTCTCAGCAAATAGCTTGGGGTGTCTACTTTCCAAAATGGGGTCATTTGAGGGGGGTTTGAACTGTCCTGGCATTTTATGCACAACATTTAGAAGCTTATGTCACACATCACCCACTCTTCTAACCACTTGAAGACAAAGCCCTTTCTGACACTTTTTGATTACATTTTTTTTTGCAAGAAAATTACTTTGAACCCCCAAACATTATATATTTTTTTAAAGCAAATGCCCTACAGATTGAAATGGTGGGTGTTTAATATTTTTCTTTTCACACAGTATTTGCGCAGCGATTTTTCAAACGCATTTTTTGGGGAAAAAACAAACTTTTTTAAATTTTAATGCACTAAAACACACTATATTGCCCAAATGTTTGATGAAATAAAAAAGATGATCTTAGGCCGAGTACATGGATACCAAACATGACATGCTTTAAAATTGCGCACAAACGCGCAGCGGCGACAAAATAAATACATTTTTAAAAGCCTTTAAAAGCCTTTACAGGTTACCACTTTAGATTTACAGAGGAGGTCTACTGCAAAAATTACAGCTCTCATTCTGTCCTTCGCGGTGATACCTCACATGCATGGTGCAATTGCTGTTTACATTTGACGCCAGACCGACGCTTGCGTTCGCCTTTGCGCGAGAGCAGGGGGGGACAGGGGTGCTTTTTTTTTTTTTTTTTTCTTTATTATTTTTTTTCTTTTTTATCTTATTTTTAAACTGTTCCTTTCATTTTTATTTTTTTTAAATTAATTTTATTGTTATCTCAGGGAATGTAAATATCCCCTATGATAGCAATAGGTAGTGACAGGTACTCTTTTTTTTTAAAATTGGGCTCTATTAGACCCTAGATCTCTCCTCTGCCCTCAAAGCATCTGACCACACCAAGATCGGTGTGATAAAATGCTTTCCCAATTTCCCAATGGCGCTGTTTACATTCGGCGAAATCTAAGTCATGAAATGCTCGTAGCTTCCGGTTTCTTAGGCCATAGAGATGTTTGGAGCCATTCTGGTCTCTGATCAGCTCTATGGTCAGCTGGCTGAATCACCGGCTGCATTTTCAGGTTCCCTGTTGGGACAGGAGAGCCAGAGAAAAACATGGAAGACGGTGGGGGGGGGGCATTCTCTCCCACTGCTTGCAAAAGCAGTCTAGAGGCTAATTAGCTGCTAGGATTGCTTTTACATGAAAGCCGACCGCTGGCTGAAAAGAATGATACCAAGATGATACCTAAACCTGCAGGCATCATTCTGGTATAACCACTCAAAGTCCAGCAACATACCAGTACGTTGCTGGTCCTTGTTAGGCATATATTGTAAACTTTTTTTTCATGCAGCCTGTGGGCTGAACGAAAAAAAGATATTGGGTATGACCACCATTAGAATACCTCCCTTCATCCACCCACTTCTAATGATGGGCATACATGCACCATTTATATATGCCGAAGCATGGGGGCATCCTCCCGCAAAAGGCAGGAGCAAATTGCTCCTCCACCCACTGCTGCCCCCACGCTTCGGCATATATGCTGAAGTATGTACCTGTGGTGGTGAAATCGCCTCCGACAGCGCTGGAGTCACGGCTTTATATATCGTGGGAGCAAACGCTGTTGCTGTCAAGATAAATAAATCCGCGCTGCAACTGAATGGCGTACCTGCTAAGCAAATGATGGTTAACAATAAAACAAAGTAACATTACAGTATAACAGTAAGACTTACCATACCTGCAAAGCAAATACAAAAAAAAACATAGTAAAAAATAAAACATTTAACGCAACCTGTGCCTAAAATATATATATGCCGAAGCATGGGGGCATCCTCCCGCAAAAGGCAGGAGCAAATCGCTCCTCCACCCACTTCTGCCCCCACGCTTCGGCATATATGCTGAAGTATGTAACTGTGGTGGTGAAATCACCTCCGACAGCGCTGGAGTCACGGCTTTATATATCGTGGGAGCAAACGCTGTTGCTGTCAAGATAAATAAATCCGCGCTGCAACTGAATGGCGTACCTGCTAAGCAAATGATGGTTAACAATAAAACAAAGTAACATTACAGTATAACAGTAAGACTTACCATACCTGCAAAGCAAATACAAAAAAAAAACATAGTAAAAAATAAAACATTTAACGCAACCTGTGCCTAAAATATATATATGCCGAAGCATGGGGGCATCCTCCCGCAAAAGGCAGGAGCAAATCGCTCCTCCACCCACTTCTGCCCCCACGCTTCGGCATATATGCTGAAGTATGTAACTGTGGTGGTGAAATCACCTCCGACAGCGCTGGAGTCACGGCTTTATATATCGTGGGAGCAAAAGCTGTTGCTGTCAAGATAAATAAATCCGCGCTGAAACTGAATGGCGTACCTGAAAACAATAAAATGGTTACCAACAAAACACAGTAAACTGTAAAGTATAAAAAATCAGAAAAGCAAACATGGTAAAACATAATAACAATAAAACATTGCAGAATAGAATAGAGTAAAAAAGAGCAGAACAATAGAGAGAGAATAGAGAGAGAGAGAGAACAATAAAACAACAACTATTTTTGTTTTTTTTTATATATTTTTTTGTGTTTTTATTTTTTTTAATTTTTTTTTTATTTTTTTTTTTTACACTTTTTTTAGTAACTTTTAACTTTTGTAACTCGTTCCAGGTTTGGGTCTCTCAAAATGCAATGGCATCTTGGGAGACCCTGTGTTAGTGTGCCTAGTCTGTGCAGTGCTGAACCCTACGCTAATACTCAACTAATGTATGGAAGCGTTCAAAGCATTCACCCATGCAAAGACCAGGATTGCCAGGACAGGAGGGACAATAAGACCGGGTGTCACGCCTAAATCCGCGCTTGCTGCAGACACAACATCTTTTTTGGGGGGCTCGTTGGGTAGGGGTACTCGGGATGGCATAAAGAAAATGCCTCTCATGCAGCCGGCTTACTGCATTTGGTTGGGGAAGGTGAGGTAGAGCACCGTCTGGAAACAGAAGGGCTCTGACGATCTCTTCCTGGAATTTAAGGAAGGATCCAGTCTGTCCTGAAGCTCTGTATAGCACATGAGCGTTCAGCAAAGCCAATTGAAATAAATAAACAGACACTTTTTTGTACCAGCGTCTGGCCTTACGGGCAACTAGGTACAGCGCCAACAACTGGTCGTTGAGGTCCACCCCTCCCATATTAAGGTTGTATTCGTGGACACAGAGGGGTTTCTCCACAACACCAGTCGCCGTAGGAATTTGGGTCGTCGTGTCTGCATGAAGGGAGGTGAGAACGAAAACATTCTTCTTATCCCTCCACTTCATAGCGAGCAAATTATTATACTTCAAGCAGGCTCTCTCCCCCAGCCTAAGACGGGAATCTACAAGCCGCTGGGGAAAGCCCCGGCGATTAGGTCGCACGGTGCCACATGCTCCAATCTGCTGATCAAACAAGTGACTAAAAAGTGGCACGCTCGTATAATAATTGTCCACGTACAAGTGGTACCCCTTTCCGAATAAGGGTGACACCAAGTCCCACACTATCTTGCCAGCGCTTCCTATGTAGTCAGGGCAGTTTGTCGGCTCTACGTGACTATCTCTTCCCTCGTAAACCATAAAACTATATGTATAGCCTGTGGCCCTGTCACAGAGCTTATACATCTTGACCCCGTATCTGGCACGCTTGCTGGGAAGGTATTGTTTGAATGACAAGCGGCCAGAAAATTTAATCAGGGACTCATCAACGCAGACAACTTGATGGGGGGTAAACAAGTCTGCAAAACGTTGGTTGAAGTGGTTTACGAGGGGCCGAATTTTGTAGAGCCGATCGTATGCAGGGTCTCCACGAGGACGACAGAGTTCATTGTCGTTGAAGTGCATGAACCGCAAAATCTGCTCGTATCGTGCCCTGGCCATGGAAGCAGAGAACAAGGGTGAATGGTAAATTGGGTCAGTGGACCAATATGACCGCAACTTACTCTTTTTATTTAACCCCATGAGGAGGGAAAGGCCCAGAAAGATCTTAAATTCGGAGACCGTAATTGGTCTCCAATCTCTGGCAAGGGAGGACTGGGGATTAGCGGCGATGTGTTGACCAGCGTATAAATTGCTTTGGTCCACAATAGATCTATAGAGATCTTCGGTGAAAAACAGTGAATAAAAATCCAGTGGCGTAAAGTCAACTGTTTCCACCTGAATTCCGGGTTGGCCAGTGAAAGGGGGAAGTACGGGTGTTGCAGAAGTGGTGGGTTCCCAATTCGGATTGGCGAATGCAGCAGGAAGGGCACTATGGGCACGACGGGCCTGTCTTTGTCTTCTTGGTGGCAGCGGGACACTACTAGTGCTTGCCACCTCGCCAGCTTGAACTGCACTTATGGGACTCGCCACGTCACCACGTGATACTGCAGTGCTGGATGTACGACCAGGGTGTACTAGGCCGCTGGTGCTTGCCAGTTCACCAGAAGGAATAGCGGCGCTAGTACTTCTCTGCTCCATACGAGAGCCCTGCGGTTCTTGCACTTCAAGGACAGAAGAAGAAGTTCGGGGTCTGGTACGCCTGACCCTAGCAGGGACCACAACTCTGTCGTCAGAGCTATCTGTCATGGAGCCGCTGTCCTCTACAGGTTCGTATTCTGAGCCTGAACTTGACAGATGAGTGACTTCCTCTTCACTATCTGTCATACTCAGAAACGTGTAGGCCTCTTCACTAGTGTACCTTCGATTTGCCATTTTGGGCTCTAAATTTAGGGGTACACTAGTGAGACTCACAGGCAAAAAAGCTCCTGACTGTCAGCGACTGTATAAAAACGCTACCAAAAAACTGTTAGCGATCGCAGGGATCAGGCCTGACTCTGCGAACGCTGCAGTTATGTGTGCTTAGTGTTTTGTAAGTGTCAGTTATCGATCGATACTACACTTGGGTGGGCTGGGCAGGGCTGGGCCGAGGGGCAAAACGCAGGTGCTAGCAGGTATCTGGGCTGATCCCGCTAACACTGCGTTTCAGGGAACCCTAAACTGCTGGGGAGTATAGATCTGATCGGATCAGATATCGATCCATTCAGATACTATAGCACTAAGGGAGGTGTATGCTGCGTGCGTGGGTTTTAGCGTACTGGCGCTGACCTGACGCTGCCTGGGGCGACGCAGACCTTAGCTGACCCTAAAAATGTAATTTATATCACCGCCGGGCAATTAGGGGGTTAAAACTTTATAGGGTAATAAACGGCGGGTGCCCTAAAACTATAATAAACTATAATAAACTGTAATAAACTACAAAAAACAAACTAGCTAACCAGCGTCACCCGTAACACTTATACGGTGATCGCTGGTGAAAGGGTTAACAAGAGGGCAATCAGGGGGTTAAAACCTTTAGCAGGTAGTATATGGGGGTCCCTGTCGCTATAAAACACTGACAGCGAACCTATATACTTACCTCCCTAACTAGCGTCACCTGTGTCACTAATACAGCGATCAGAAAAACGATCGCTTAGCGACACTGGTGACGGGGGGTAATCAAGGGGTTAACCTTTATTAGGGGGTGTTAGGGGGGTACCCTGGACCTAAGGGGGGGTACCCTAGACCTAAAGGGGGCTAACCTAACTGCCCTAACACTTGTAACTGACACAAACTGACACCAATGCAAAAAAAAAAAAAAAAAAAATGCTTTTGGTGTCAGAGTGACAGGGGGTACAGGGGGGTGATCGGGGGGTGATCGGGGGGTGATGGGGGGTGACAAGTGTGCCTGGCGTGTTCTACTGTTAGTGTAGTGTTGGTGCACTTACTTGATGTCTTCTCTCCTCTGCGCCGGGACGAAAAGACCGACTCGAGGAGGGATGACATCACTTCCTTTCCCTCTGTTTACATTACAGAGGGAAAGGAAGCGTTTTCATTCGCCGGGAGCGATCGGGAGGGGGTGGCCAACAATGGATGGCCTCCCCCTCACCTCTCATCGCCTGGGAAGAAATTGCAACCACCTTGGGCACCGGGGGGGGGGGACCGATCGGACCCCCCACCCGCGGAAGGCAAATCACGTACATGTACGTGATTTTGCCTGTCTGTGCCACCTTGCCAACGTACATCGGCGTGAGGTGGTCGTCAAGTGGTTAAAGTACTTTATTGGGCAGCTCCAGGGGTTTTCTTCCGACTTCGGGAGTCTCTTCCGACTTCTCCGCTCTCTCTGGCCTCTTCTCCAGATGTCCAGTTCTTCTCCCGCTCTCCGGCCTCTTCTTCCGCAGTCCGGCCTCTTCTCCAGGTCTCCGGTTCTTCGCCCGCTCTCCGGTTCTTCTGCCGGGTTCCTACGCTATCTTCTGCTCTTTTGCTAGCGGTGGCCCAGTCTTCTCCGTCGTCTTCTTCCCCCTTCTCTTCTTTCGATGCTGACACGACGCTCTCTCCCGCTGTAATGCCGTGTGCGAAGTGCGCAACGACTTATATAGGCATGGGGCGTGGTCACCGGGTGATGTCACCCGGTAACCCCGCCCCTTATGACGTCACGGTCCCGGGGCATGACGGGACTGATGAAGAAGACGAAGAGGGAAGAAGACGACAGAGAAGACCGGGCCATCTTATTAAAGGGGGCTCGCAGACCCCGACAACCAATGGCCAGGGTTGTCGGAAAGAGGCCCTTGTCCTCATCAACATGGGGACAAAGTGCTTTGGGGCAGGGGGGCCGCAGGGCCCCCCTGCCCCAAAGCGCCCACCCCCCATGTTGAGGGCATGCGGCCTGGTACGGTTCGAAAGGGGGGGGCGCTCGCTCGTCCCCACCCCCTTTCCTGACCGGCCGGGCTGCATGCTCGGATAAGGGTCTGGTATGGATTTTGGGGGTGACCCCCATGCCGTTTTTTATGGGGTTCCCCTTAAAATCCATACCAGACCTAAGGGCCCGGTATGCCCTTGGAGGGCAATTCCTTATCGCGCTTGCTGCAATAGGAAAATTTGTTTTTCCTATTGCAGCCAGCGTGAGATGTACAGTACCCTGTCGCCGAGAACCAGCGCGCTGGGATCATGCTGGAAACATTCTCGTGGGCAGGTACTGTAGTTTGTACAAAAGTCCGATGGTTTTGTGTACACACGATCGGACTTTGCTCCATCGGACTTTTGTTGCTGGAAAGTTTGTCCGTTCGCACAGCCAACAAAGGTCCGAAGAAAACTGAAATAGTTTTTCCGATGGAGCATACACACGGTTGGATGTTGCCTTAAGACAGCTAATTTGCATGTTTGTTGTCAAATAGTCTGATCGTGTGTATGGGCCTTAATACTACCAGAGTTCAGGACCTTCACCCTCAGTGGTTAATAGGTAGACAACAGAAGCCATTTGGATAAGAAGGTTCCAGGTTCGTCCAGAAGAGGGCAGCAACACACCAGGTATGACTAGAATAAGTCTGAAACTCAGAAAACCTACTGAGAAAAAGGCAATGCAGAAAAACAAAAAATTGGTGAAAAAAATAAGAACCCAGTTTTAAATTGAAAAGGTAGTCTGTGTAGTTCAGTATTACATTGCTCCAAACAGTGGAAAAAGGAAATAGAAAAACTGCAGACATTCGCTGCCAGTGCAGCAAAGCCATTTACTTGAAAACAAAAGAAACAAACAAAAAAGGGAGCTTGCATGTACAGGGGGTCTCCGGGTTACAAACAAGTTAGGGACTGTAGGTTTGTTCTTAAGTTGAATCTGTTTATAAGTCGGAACAGGTACATTTTTTAAGTGTAGCTCCAGCCAAAAAAACTATTTTTAAGCTTTTTGGATAGCATAGGGAAGGGTTAACACCCCTGTAACATTTGTTTTGCTATCTGTGTCCCTGTTCAGAAGATTTCACCTCACTTTGTGTCCCAATGACAATTGGATTTTGAAAATTTTGGGTTGTTGTGGAAACAAGCCTTGGTCATAAAGCATCAGTGGAGGTACCTTTTCCCCATAATAGCTCTTACAGGAGTGAATTTCCCTTCCTAGGGGTAGATTTCCTCTCACTTCCTGTTGTCTCCCTCCATTTGTAAGTAGGAGTCGTTTGTAAGTCAGATGTTTGTAACTAGGGGACCCCCTGTAATAGGATTACTATCAAGCACTTGTTGCAGGAAAAATGTAGATCTAGGGCAGGTAAGGTAAAGGAATCTCCCCAACGATGCTATTTCAGAATAATCAGGTCGGACGCCGTTTTGCATTCAACCACTCTTGAGCTGCACAGGGGTAGTAAACAAGAGCACATGACCACCATCAATCACTCTCAACCGAGCAGGGAAAGCCATAGAATAGATGATCCCACCTTCCCTCATCTTCCGTTTAACCTCTGTGAATGTGGCTCTTTGCTTCTGGAATCTGATCGAGAAATCCGGAAAGATGGAGATCTGCACTTTTTCAAAGTTGATCATGCCTTTCTGTCAGGCCTTATGAAGCACCAGATCACGGTCTTTACAGTTGAGCATTCTGGCCAGCAGTAGCCTGGGAGCTGCACCAGGGATAGGGGGTTTTGATGGGACTCTGTGAGCCCTCTCAACAGCAAAGGCAGCAGAAAACTTGGCATCAGGAAAGGTAGTTTTGAGCCATGTTTCCACAAAGCCCCCTGGGTTCTGGCCCTCAGCCTTTTCAGGGAGCCCCACTATCCTGAAGTTGTTGCGTCTAAGGCGATTTTCAAGGTCATCAGCTTTTTGGGACCAGAAATAGATTTGTTTCTCAGCAGCTGTCACCCGACCAGGGAAAGGGGAGAAATCATCTTCCAAGGTGGAAATTTTTCTCAGTTTCTGCCACCCTCTCCCTAACATGCTGCAAGTCATGTCTCATGAGGCCTATGTCCACTTTGATCTCCTTAATCTTGCCTGTCAGGGAGGTGCTACTGGAGGTGATCGCCTCAAGAAGCTGGGCATGTACTGTGCCGACTTTCGGTGTAGCCGCCACCGGGCTGCTTTGCGTGTGAGAAGGCCCGCTGACACCATCGTGTCTCTCCATGCGTGCAAATTCTTTAAGATGATCTGCTGGTGTAGAGGGGGTAACTTTGCTCATAATATGAGCCTGTGGTGCTTGTATAATGTCTGGGCACCTCAAGGAAGAAATTGTGGAGTGAGAGCTGCTAGTAATATGTAGGATTGTTGCGGATTCTATGGGTAGCTGGCAGAGCTATCCTCAGACATGTCCAGCCATGTCGATGCAACCATATGAATGGTCTGAGTAACGACTGGTTGCTTGTGGCAGGAGCCCCACGAGAGAGACCGAGCTGCAGGAAGCTTGTGATGTGTGTGACAACTGAAAACGACTTGTGTCGTGCCGAGGATACAAAACACTATGTCGGGATTTTTGGTTTAGATGGTTTGTTTTGGAACCTCCACTGGACGCAAATAGGGGTCTGCAGGGATCCTTCGGCCCTCTCAGCTGGCTCTGGCACATTTGACACCTCCGAAAGCACCTCCACATCTTCCTGAGCGTCTCATCACTCCCATTCTCCTTCTGAGCTGCTATGCAATGACCATTCTTCCCAGTCAGCATCCATGGGCCCCAATTCTGCCTGCAACCGGCCTTTTCCATACATAGACCTGATTGCAGGTCCATGCTCCTGCTCGCTTGGTGTCAGTTTTTTTTAGTGGCTCGTTGTAGTGCCCACACTGGTTTCAGGCACTGACCACATCCATGGGTCTCCTACAGCCAGGACACAGCAGACACAGCCTCTCTGTCTCTTCGATCTGCATGAGGGTGAATCCCTCTCGAAGCTCCAATCGCACACCGGTATCAACCAGTGTCACCTCCTGCAATTCAGGCAACCAAGTCGGCACAGGGTACCCTCGCACAATGTCCGCCATCTTGCACCTCTCTCTCTCTGCTTGCAGGATACACTGGGTTTCCTCTGGGGTGTGGCTCTGCCCCCAAGCTTCCAGACTGGCTGGTACCAACAGTTCTGATAAGCAGGCTTGTTCCCACACTCTCTGTAACTCCTTTTAGGCTGGACTGAAGTTTGCAGGTGTTCCATCAGATTAGGCAACCCATCAGAACTTGTAACAGAAATGACGTTCCGTCACGACTATCATGGTACACACACTCAGCCGCAGTAAGCGTCTGAAGTCGCCAAGCGAACATCTTTATACACCCACCAAAGTCTTGCATCTCACACTTATTTAAACTGAGCTTATATAGTGAATTACAGTTTTTAGAAGTCTGTGACACTGTTTTGATGTTGAATTTTAAAAGCAGTGGTCTTCTGTCCGATCAGCAAACGTGAGATCAGCAGGCTTTTAAAATTCAACATCAAAATAGTGTCACAGATTTCTAAATACTGTATTTCATGATATAAGCTCAGTTTAGTGGTAAAAATAAGTGTGAAATGCAAGAATTCGGTGGGTGTAAAAATGTTTTTTGCTAGCTCAGCAAAGGCCCATTACAGGCAGCAAAGCTCAGTCCCTTTGACAAAGAAGTGCAATGTGAGTTAACAGCATGACATTCCTCCTTCTGCTTCCCTGTGGCCATTGATCCCAGCTCCACCTGGTTGCAGCAAATCCTAGCCCACTTGGCTGCCACCAGCCACTCCTGGCTGATCTTCCTCCCAGCCCTCCTGAATGGCACACTTCTATGGAGATTCCCCAGAGCAAGGATTAAGACTAAGCCCACTGCTGTCTTTGGAGAGCACTGTTACAGATGACAGTTTCTCCCCTGGTGTTGCCCCTGCTCAGTGCTGAGCTCTACTCACTGTCTGTCTTTGCTCTGTCCCCCTGCCTCTCCTGAAGGTTCTCCTCCAACTGCCTCCTGTGGTGGGATCCTTCCAGGCCAGCTATCCCGAGCCTCCAGCCCAAGGTAAAAGCCCTCCCCAGCAAGGGACCCTCAAGGGCCACCGACAACCTCTTCTCAGCACTCCATCTCCATCTTCCACCCGACCCCCTTCTAGAATTGCCCATGTCTATTTATGGGGTTGTCTCAGTCCCCTGCTAACCCACTTCTGGGGATTGGCTGAGGCCCCATAAATATTAATGGCAGCTCCTCCTCACAACCCTCCCTCTAGTTCTAGAAGGTTCTCCAACTTTCCAGACACCGGGGGGGGGGGGGGGGGGCACCAGAGAGCTGTCAGGATGAGTCACCCAGCCCTGAACTTGATTCAGGTAAATTTTCCTACACTGCCACTATCAGTAGCAAACACTAGAGGGTGCTACACCTGCATCCTCCCCCTATTGTCTCTTCTTAGTCTTTCCTGGGTACCTTGTATCCAGTGTGTACCCTGAATTCTTCTAGTGTGCTATTTGCTAGCACTGTGCCTGCACAGGTGTGTTGGAGAGATGCAACCTGGGGGCTGCCTCGCAGCATAACATCTACACCTCCAGTGGCTCTAGAGAAAACCAGGCAGCTTCTTAGATGCTGCGACTCTGACACACCTCTGTTTGCGTGCAGTCACACTGCTTCTGCATCTTCTAGGATAGGTACCCTGGCACACACTCCTCTACCAGCTTTGATAGCCATCAGTAGCTGTCTATAGAGCTCTAAAAAAAACTGAAGTTCCATTAGTGGCTGTCAGTCACTGCCAAGCCTAGGTTCACATAGTTTGTTTTCAATTAATTTTTCATGTGCCCTCACTGAAGTCTACATGGCCAAAATGCACATTGTCACACCAAACAAATGGTAATCCTCTTGTGCATTATTGCACATCACCCAACACACATAAAATTACACGTGTGAACAGGGACTAAAGTATCTATTAACCAGTTGTTAATAAAAGTCGTTAGTCGTTCCTACTGCCCTGCTAGACCCAGAGTTTTACAGTCTCAGGTGTTCCAGTCCTCTGATCATGATATATATATATATATATATATATATATATACAGTCAGGTCCATAAATATTGGGACAGCACTACAATTCTAATCTTTTTGGCTCTATACACCACCATAATGGATTTGAAATGAAACGAACAAGATGTGCTTTAACGGCAGACTTTCAGCTTTAATTCGAGGGTATTTACATCCAAATCAGGTGAACGGTGTAGGAAGTACAACAGTTTGCATATGTGCCTCCCACTTTTTAAGGGACCAAAAGTAATGGGACAATTGGCTGCTCAGCTGTTTCATGGCCAGGTGTGTGTTATTCCCTCATTATTCCATTTACAAGGAGCAAATAAAAGGCTCAGAGTTAATTTCAAGTGTGCTATTTGCATTTGGAATCTGTTGCTGTCAACTCTCAATATGAGATCCAAAGAGCTGTCCCTATCAGTGAAACAAGCCATCATTAGGCTAAAAATAACAAAACAAACCCATCAGAGAGATAGCAAAAACATTAGGTGTGGCCAAATCAACTGTTTTGAACATCCTTAAAAAGAAAGAACGCACCAGTGAGATCAGCAACACCAAAAGACCCGGAAGACCACAGAAAACAACTGTGGTGGATGACCGAAGAATTCTTTCCCTGGTGAAGAAAACACCCTTCACAACAGTTGCCCAGATCAAGGTGAATGTGTGAGAAAAGTCAACAATTAAGAGAAGACTTCACCAGAGTGAATACAGAGGGTTCACCACAAGATGTAAACCATTGGTGAGCTTCAAAAACAGGAAGGCAGAGTTTGCCAAACAACATCTAAAAAAGCCCTCACAGTTCTGGAACAACATCCTATGGACAGATGAGACCAAGATCAACTTGTACCAGAGTGATGGGAAGAGAGAGTATGGAGAAGGAAAGGAACTGCTCATGATCCAAAGCATACCACCTCATCAGTGAAGCATGGTGGTGGTAGTGTCATGGCATGGGCATGTATGGCTGCCAATGGAACTGGTTCTCTTGTATTTATTGATGATGTGACTGCTGACAAATGCAGCAGGATGAATTCTGAAGTGTTTCGGGCAATATTATCTGCTCATAATCAGCAAAATGCTTCAGAACTCATTGGACGGCGCTTCACAGTGCAGAGACAATGACCCGAAGCATACTGCAAAAGCAACCAAAGAGTTTTTTATGGGAAAGAAGTGGAATGTTATGCAATGGCCAAGTCAATCACCTGACCTGAATCTGATTGAGCATGCATTTCACTTGCTGAAGACAAAACTGAAGGGAAAATGCCCCAAGAACAAGCAGGAACTGAAGACAGTTGCAGTAGAGACCTGGCAGAGCATCACCAGGGATGAAACCCAGCGTCTGGTGATGTCTATGTGTACCAGACTTCAGGCTGTAATTGACTGCAAAGGATTTGCAACCCTCTATTAAAAAGTGAAAGTTTGATGGATGATTGTTAATCTGTCCCATTACTTTTGGTCCCTTAAAAAGTGGGAGGCACAAATACAAACTGTTGTAATTCCTACACCGTTCACCTGATTTGGGTGTAAATAACCTCAAATTAAAGCTGAAAGTCCGCCGTTAAAGCACATCTTGTTTGTTTCATTTCAAATCCATTGTGGTGGTGTATAGAGTCAAAAAGATTAGAATTGTGTTGATGTCCCAATATTTATGGACCTGACTGTATATATATATATATATATATATATAGTGTATATACAGTATATATTCATGTGGATTTTAATTGGTTACCATGAACAACAGTTTTCTCTCATTTCTTCTCCTTTTGTTCGAAGATTTTGACATTTTACAATTGATGTTAACCACTTCAGCCCCCGGAAGGATTTACCCCCTTCCTGGCCAAGCCCTTGTTTGCGATACGGCACTGCGTCGCTTTAACTGACAATTGCGCGCGCTTAAGATTTTGTCCCAAAACAAAGTTGAGTCCTTTTTTTCCCACAAATAGAGCTTTCTTTTGGTGGTATTTGATCACCTCTGTGGATTTTATTTTTTGCTCTATAAACAAAAAAAGAGCGACAATTTTGAAAAAAAAAGCAATATTTTTTTACTTTTTGCTATAATAAATATCCCCAAAAAATATATAAAAAAACAAATTTCTTCCTCAGTTTAGGCCAATATGTATTCTTCTACATATTTTTGATAAAAAAAAACGCAATAAGCGTATATTGATTGGTTTGCTTAAATGTAATCACGTCTACAAAATAGGGTATAGATTTATGGCATTTTTATTAATCATTTTTCTTTATATTAGTAATGGCAGTGATCTGCGATTTTTATCATGACTGCAACATTACGGCAGACAGATCGGACACTGTTGACACTATTCTGAGACCATTGACATTTATACAGTGATCAGCGCTATAAAAATGCACTGATTACTGTGTAAATGTCACTGCCAAGGAGGGGGTTAACACTAGGGGCGATCAAGGGGTTAAGTGTGTTCCCTCAGCGTGTTCTAACTTTAGGGGGGTGGGCTCATTAGAACATGACAGAGATCACTGCTCCCGATCACTGGGAGCAGTAGATCCCTGTCATGTTGCTAGGCAGAGGGGGGGAAATGCCGTGTTTACATCTCCCCATTCTGCCTCTCCGTGCCATGATCGCGGGCCACCGGGGGACATCAAGTCCGTGGGACCCATGGACACGCTCCCGCGTGCACGCGCCCACCAGCCGCCAACGACGGAGTGATGTACGGGTACGTGGCTTTGCGCACCCGTGCCACTTTGCCGACCTATATTGGCGTGAGCCGGTCGGCAAGTGGTTGATAGATACTTTAGTCCCTGTTCATGCATATGATTTTATGTGTGTTGGGTGATGTGCAATAATGTACAAGAGGATTACCACTTGTTTGGTGTGACAATGTGCATTTTGGTCATGTAGACTTCAGTGAGGGCACATGAAAAATTCCTTGAAAACAAACAATGTGAACCTAGGCTTGGCAGTGACTGACAGCCACTAATGGAACTTCAGTTTTTTATAGAGATCTA
This sequence comes from Lithobates septentrionalis, assembly GCA_037952835.1. Classification (NCBI taxonomy): domain Eukaryota; kingdom Metazoa; phylum Chordata; class Amphibia; order Anura; family Ranidae; genus Lithobates; species Lithobates septentrionalis. Next base: position 334,274 of record JBBDGP010002449.1, read on the forward strand.
TAGACAGCTACTGATGGCTATCAAAGCTGGTAGAGGAGTGTGTTTGCAAAGATCTGAGATGGCTATGTCCTGCTTTGCAGTAAAGGTCCTTTCACATGGGGGTGCTCCTCCACTCTGTTCAGCAGGGTAATCCATGAGCAGATCTCCTGCTGAATCAGAGCAGAACAGGATGGATGTCAGTTTTGTGACATATGTGTTCATTCAGGTTTTCACACATTTGACAGCCGACTTTTGTGAAACCGCGTCTGATCTATGGGTCGCCATAGTCCAACTGCCCTCAAAATGTGATATACCTACTGTGCATGCTCAGTAACTCAAATAAAGGTAATGCTATAATCTCGGGGTGCAGTCCAGGACACAGCATCATTGGGACTGAGCGCATAGATGCTGGACTGTCACAGCAAATCTGGGACAGTTGACATCTTTGCTTTTGTTTATCCATGGAGCAAAATTGGATCATAACCCCCAAGTTTAAGAAAGGCTGAGTTATGATGAATACTTGTTCTTTTTCAACCTGGTTAAAGTATATCCAAAGCTAAAAGCAGTGGCGTATCACCTATGGGTACAGGGTGTTCACTGGATTTGGGTCCCGAGGGGTCCCACTGTGACCCACACTGAACCTTTGAATGATCCATCCCTGGTTGACAGTGAGGGGTGATCAGTGCAGCAGTGGGGGCAGCTACAGGGACTGATCTCCCTCTATGGCTTTCAATGAAGCAGCTGATAGCCGCTTTTCCTCCTCTCCCTCCGCGGCTGTCAGCTGCTTCATTGAAGTCTATACAGAGAGATTGGTGTTTGTAACTGTCCCCCCCCCAGCCCCACCAATCACACCCACTTATCCTGGTGTGTTCCTACGGCCCCCTGTCTCCTCCTATGGCCCCCCTCATCTCCCACAGCAGTTCCGGCTTCCCTCCTGACCTCTTCTGCCGGCTGCTGCTGGGAATGCGTCAGGATGGAGAGCGGAGGAAAGGGCCAGTAAGCATGTACTTTATCGGCCCCTTCCTTTTCTGAATTGGACACAGTGAGCGATCACTATAGATCACTCCTGTGTCTTTGACACAACTGAATAAACTGAAGCATTATAAACTGTGTTTATGATGCTTCAGTTTATGAATGAAGAGGAGCCTCTGTCTCCTCTTCATTCATCTCCAGTGCAGCTGAGGCTGCAGAAAAAGAACCGGGGAATGTCTGTCCTCAGTCCCTTTCTCTGTCTCAAAGGGGAGATGTCCGGGGTCTGTTTGGACCCCTGATATCTCACCAAAGCCCCCAACATGGGTGATAAAAAAAAAAGTATTGCAATAAATATTAAAAAAAATTTTGTAAAGGAATATCAAAAAAATAAAATTGTAAAAAATAATATAAAATAAAAAAACAACTGACACCACCCTCAACTCCACCCCTCCCCCAAAAAAGGAAAAAAAATTGTAAAAAATAATTTTAAAAAATAAAATAAAAAACTACTGACACCATCTACTGCCCAACAACATTAAATTGTAAAATAATAATAATAATAATAATAATAATTAGTAAAAAATAAATAAATACATAAATAAATGAAAAAAAATTAAGAAAAAAAATTGGGAAAAATAAATAAAAATAAAGAACTACTGACACCGTCCACTGCCCTACTAACACCATCCTTGTTTTGCTTGCGTCTATCTAGCAAGGTTACTCTGTGGTATAAGCAAGGAAGCTGAGATTTCTGCAGTGTGTAAAGTGTGCTTTTACTATACAAATATGCTGTACATACAAAACTATTACAATCTTAGGAATACAATACAAGACTGACAGATATCTATAACAAGCAAAAATGCCTAGCAAATTAACAGCCTATGGTCTATAATAGTACAAATACACTTAAAAGTTACTTATCTTCTGTTACTGTATGTTCGTGATCTCCTTTGGCAACGATGCTTCTTGGACACCAGGCAGTGTTCTTGTATCATGAGTGGCGGCTTCTGATCTTCAAAGCATGATGGTCTGTGTGTGTCTGTGTGTCCCTACTCACCCCCTTTTATGTGTCAGGCTGTTTGCCATAGTTACCAAACAGAAAACATGCCTGTTTACTGTAGCTGTAGAAACAATGGACTGTTAATAACTGCATCTATGTACCCATTGTCTAATCAAGCCAACACCTGGCAGTAATCTAACAGCCATTCTTTCAGTTTGAAAACCTCAAACAACTAAATCTCTTTCTTGTGTACTGTAGCAATAGAGACAATAGCCTGTTAATTGAAATATCATTGAATACAACAATGATATTTACCCCCATTGTATAAAACAGCATTTGTTTGAGAAATCTACTCAAGCCAAAAACCGACAATATCTCTATGACCAACCACTATTGTGTAATGTTATGTCCCATGTATCTTAAGTCTGATTAATAAAAAAAAATCATATTGTATCAAGCGCAACACATTCCGCCCTAGATTTTTTTCCCTTCAGACTCCTACAGAAAATCTCTTCATTACTAAACTCATTCTAAACATTAATTTTCCTTGAATGCAACACCTCCCATTTCTGTCATTGAGAAGGTGTTTCAGTCTTTAACTAAAAGTTCATTAGAAAGTCCATTCTAAAGTTCTTTAGAAACAAGTCCAGGCTTGTAATACATCAAAGGCCTTGCTCTCCACAGCTCTTGTGATCTTCCGTCATTCTTTCCATCATGTAACCACTTTTCTCTGGTCTTCCTATGGATCAAATCGGAGACAGCCTGTGGAGTGGAAAACCAAGCGGATTATCTGTTCCTTCTAATAATACATAAACAGTAGATCCAGGCCCTTCAGCTAAAATCTCTCCTCTAAATGGCTTCTTGCCTGGATATCTGACTAACACTTTGCCCCCTGCCTGTAACCACTTCTGACCCTCCAAAAAAAATCAATAGGGAGGAGAGGAAATATACTGATATTTCCCAGAAGATCACTGCTGTTTATTTTGGAAGGTTTGCTGTTATGTAGCCTCACTTTCCACTCTTGCTGAGAAGTATCCACTAACCAGTCAGAGTCTCAGCCCCTGTCTTGAAGCTCATCTGTCAATGCAAATGTAACTCCAAACCTTCCTGCCAGATTCCCTCTCATTCCTAGATAGGCTTCAGCTTCAGATACGTCACTCTTGGTTTCTATGTCATGGGAAGCAGTAACATGGTATCTGTTAAGCCCTGTTCTTTCAGGAACCTTACATAAATACTGAACTCTGCACTCCAGCTGTGGAATCTGTGCCCCAGCCCCTACCATCCTCTCATATGGTGTGCTTTTGGCTATTGGCCTAGAATTTAACAACATGACTGCCTGTGTGAGGACCCGATCCCACCCCCTTAGTGTATGTGTGGGTTTAAGTTTGCGTATCTGGTCCTTCAATAGCCCGTTGTATCTTTCAATCAAACCAGCTGCCTGTGGATGGTATGGGATGTGGCACAACCAGTACACTCCAGAATCTTTGGCCCACTGCTGTACTGTTGATCAGGTGAAGTGTGAGCCGTTATAACTTTGCACTTGTTTGGGACAACCATAAGCAACAACAAGTTTCTGGAGCAGTTGAAGCGTTGCGGCTTGATCTGCACGTTTGCAAGGATGAACAAGCATACGTCCTGAATAGGTGTCCACTGCAGTGCAACAATATCTCAGTCCATTGTTTCCCCAGGGCAGGGGACCGATGAAGTCAATCTGCCAGATCTCTGCAGGCCTCTCACCCCTCTTAATCGACCCGGTGGAGTACTTTTGCAATGGCCATTGTCGCACTTCTCCACACACTGTACAGTTCCCTATTACAGTCTTTATCATGTCCATGGATATAGGCAATCCTCTCTGCTGTGCCCATTCATATGTTGCTTTCTGCCCCAAATGTCCAGATTGCTTGTGGGCCCAGTTGGCCAAGTTCATCAAGACAGGATTAATTGGCACAACTGCCTTCACTCTGGCGATTTCATCTGCAACTCTGTTATATTTATCAAAGTCTGGGACTAGGGGCACATGTGCATCAACATGCCCCACTTTTATGGTGCGGGAGTGAGCTTCCTTCCAGATGTAGTCCCAGACTTCCTTGCCTCCCCACATCATCTTTCCATGAATCATCCATTCATTGGACTTCCACGTGGGCATCCAAGTTGTCAGTCCTTTAAAAACCGCCCAGCTGTCAGTGTAGATAGTGACATGGGAATAAGGATCCTCCTGTAGAGTCATCACCACCGCTTTCAACTCTGCATACTGACTGGTCCCTCCAATTCCGGTCTCCTGCAGGACTGTGTCTGTACTTGGGTTGTAGGCTGCTGCTGTCCATTTACGTTCAGACGAGGTGACTATGGCTGAACCATCAGTGAACCACGCTGACTCCTTCATGTCTTCTGACAGAGACTCAAAGGGTGGAGCCTCTTGAATAGGGGATGACTGCAACACAGGAATTTCTTCTTCTGGCCAGGTGCTGGTAAAAGTGACAAGCCCTGCCAACTGTTTTGAAATGTCTCTAACATCCCCAGCTGCAGTACCCCCTCTTTCTTGAAGGTACCACTTCCATTTCATCAGTGTCTGGTTCTGGGGTACAGCTGCCCTAGTGGTCAGTCCATTATCTCTCACCCATCCTGCTATTGGCAATGCAGTATGGATGGTGACTGTGTCTTTTCCTGTAATGGTCTCTACATGTTGAAGTGCTGTGTAGGCCCCAAACAGGTACTTCTCTAGGGGCGTGTATTTCTTCTGTGCCCCTGTCAGTTGTTTGGACCAAAATCCAATTAGTATTGCTCTCAGTCCTTTCTTTTCATTTGGCTGCCACAGACTCCAAGATATGGTACCATTCTGCTCCACTACATCCAGCTGAAATGGTACTCCTTGTCTCACAGGTCCTAATCCCTGATGCTGCAAAATAGCTTCTTTAGCAGCCAGGAATGCAGTCCGCTGCTCTGAACCCCATGAGAACTCAGTCTTTTTTCTGGTGACATTATATACAGTATAGGCCTCAGAATCAGTCCAAGATGTGGGATGAACGATCTCCAGAACCCCACAACTCCAATGAACTTCTGTGCCTCCTTTTTGGTAGTAGGGGGCGACAGAGCCTGGATAGTTTGCACAACTGTCTCTGGAATTTTCCTCTGCAGCCCAGTCCACATCATTCCCAGGAATTTCACTTCTGTGGCAGGTCCTTGGACTTTGTCTCTGTTGATAGCCCACCCTCTGTTCTCCAAGTGCTCTATCAGCAGGTGCAGTGCTTCAGTTACATCTTCTTTTGTTCCAGAGATCATGATGTCATCAATGTAGTGAAACACAGCGACTTTCAAATTCAGGGTACTTAAATCTTGGGCATTCAGTCCATGACAAATCGTTGGAGAATGAACATAGTCTTCAGGAAGCACGGTGAAAGTGTACCGGCGGCCGTCCCACACTATAGCAAACTGGTCTTGACACTCTGGGTCTATCAAAATTGAAAAGAAAGCATTAGCCAGGTCTATCACCAGGTCTATCACAGCATGATATTCTCCTACATCTTTAGCAATTTTCTCAACAATTGAGATCATATCTGGTACAGCTGACTTCAATGGAGGTGCCACATTGTTTAGACCTCTGTAATCCACAGTCATGCTATATGTCCCATCGGGTTTCTTTACTGGGAACACCGGAGATGAGAAAGGAGTTACAGCAGGTCTAAGGATCCCTACTCTCTAATATTCTTGAATGGTCTCCCCAATTTCTTTGTGGCCTCCAGGAAGTCTGTACTGCTTGAGACAGACTGGCTTCTCTGGAGGAATGTAGACAGGGGTCCATTTTGCATGACCTCTGACCACAGCCTAACCAGATACGCTTTATCAGGATACCTGAATGTGAATGTACCTCTTTCAGTCTGAATTGACTGACCTTGAAGTACATCCATCCCAAGAAAGATTTTCGGGTAACTCTGATACCAAAACATTTGTCATAAATCCTGATCCCTTGCCAATAGCCAATTTCACCCGTATCCTAACTGCTGGTGTGGTTTGCCCTCTCAAACCTTCTACATAAATCAATTCTCCTTTGTGATGGGAAGGATTACCTTGCAAAAGTGTAACTTCAGCTCCGCTATCAACTAAAGCCATTACATGTGTAGGAGAAGATGACTTCCCCCACCATACAGTGACAGGTGCATACGGGCGTCGGTCTCCTGCTGTCACTGCCCTCACGGCTATTACAGGAGACTCACCTTCCCTTCATAAAGGATAAGGAACCTCCCAATCCCCTTTTCTGATTCTCTCTAACTCCTCCCCAGGATAAAGGGATTTGGGTTCATGTTGAGTTTTGGGACTTGGTTTGGGGCTAACAGGAGGGGTCTGTTCCGTTTTCTCTAAGTCCAGGCTGATGTTATCTTCACTAGGAGTAGTGTTTCTAACCCTGATAGTTTTCACTACTAAATGTTTCCACCTCTTCAACATTTCTGCAGTAGAAATGCCATCTATCTCATCTTTAAGTACTCCTGCCTTTAATAGGTCCACCCAAATTTGTTTCCTAGAAATAACTAACCTGGTTTTCTCTTCACCTCCTGTCTTCTCTACCCCATTCCCTTTCTTCTCTGTTCTTTTGTGCTTGTATCCTTCCTGTTTGGTCTTGACCTTATCTACTGCCCTGACAGGTTTTGTTTTAGTCTCCTCTAGCTCCCCCAACTGGCTTAAAAGGGTTGTGGCTTCAAGAATCTTGCTGTTTAATCCCAGGCCTCCCAACAAGGACAATAATGGAGCCCTGAGATTAAATGGCACAGACTTCATCAGCTTAGAGTGCAGAGCAGACGTAAAGGGTTCCATATCTGGACCCATCCATTCTGGAAACGTATTTAATCCGGTTATACAACCCATCTCACATAACCTGGAAATACCCTCTCCTATTGCTCTCCATGAGTAGGTATTTTCCAGGTCAGTAGGACTAGCGTATACTCGGACTATTCCATCTCTCACGAGGTCTAACAGTGAAAAATTCACGCTAAACTCTCGGGCTTTTCACATTACCTGACGCAATTGTGGATCATGGGTTAACACTCCCATAGTCACTGCTTCCTTACCTAACAAAACAACACTGTCTGCCCCTTCATCCCATAAGCGTAGAAGCCAGGTCAATAGGGGCTCCCCAGACTTTTGTTTGTATTGTTTTGCCAGCTCATGGAGTTCAGTTTGTGTAAGCTCCTGTACTTCTTCAAATTCAACATCTCTGGGTTTGCGATAATGCACCTCCCCATCTGCCATATCCTCTCTATCATGTTGCCGTTTCCTATGCTTAGTAATGAGAGGTCTGGCATACTTTTTCTTTCGCACTAGCAGATCATCATGCAAAATATCAAACTCTTTTTCCTCATCCTCACTATCATTTGAGGAGAGCACATCCTCACAATCCCAATTTTGGGATGTGACAATGGCACGCACCCTGGCTTCACTAACAGGTTTACGGCCCTTCCTTTTCCTTAAGGCATTAATTGATTTGGTCATGAGGGCTGCACACCGCTCTTGCAAATCATCAGCCCGACTAGCAGTTGAACGTACACACTCCGAAGCAACTGCTAGCTGGTCTTTTAATACCTGAACTTCTGCCTCTGTCTTCTCCCTTCTCTGTGATTCAGTGTAAATAGCATTAAGGAAATACCAGCCCACTGTGGACACTGTCCTCTTCTCTTTTTTACTTAAATCCAACCCTTTAAGGCTAAAATCTACAAAATGATCTGAGACTTTATCACCCCAAGTCAGCTTCAAGGGAGAAGCATACTTCACAAATTCTTTAGCAAGAGGCTCCCACTCATTGTCTCTGACCCAGATAGGTAAGCTGCACACTTCCTTCTGGCCACCAGAACCCTCTGCAACCTTGCTTTTCCTAAACAGCTTACGCAGCATTCTACCTAGCACAAGCTACACAACACACTACAGAAAAACAGGCCTGCTTCAATTGAACTATAGCACAGACTGCGGCACGAGCCCCCAAATGTTTTGCTTGCGTCTATCTAGCAAGGTTACTCTGTGGTATAAGCAAGGAACCTGAGATTTCTGCAGTGTGTAAATTGTGCTTTTACTATACAAAGATGCTGCACATACAAAACTATTACAATCTTAGGAAAACAATATAAGACTGACAGATATCTATAACAAGCAAAAATGCCTAGCAAATGAACAGCCTATGGTCTATAATAGTACAAATACACTTAAAAGTTACTTATCTTCTGTTACTGTATGTTCGTGATCTCCTTTGGCAACGATGCTTCTTGGACACCAGGCAGTGTTCTTGTATCATGAGTGGTGGCTTCTGATCTTCAAAGCATGATGGTCTGTGTGTGTCTGTGTGTCCCTACTCACCCCCTTTTATGTGTCAGGCTGTTTGCCATAGTTACCAAACAGAAAACATGCCTGTTTACTGTAGCTGTAGAAACAATGGACTGTTGATAACTGCATCTATGTACCCATTGTCTAATCAAGCCAACACCTGACAGTAATCTAACAGTCATTCTTTCAGTTTGAAAACCTCAAACAACTAAATCTCTTTCTTGTGTACTGTAGCAATAGAGACAATAGCCTGTTAATTGAAATATCATTGAATACAACAATGATATTTACCCCCATTGTATAAAACAGCATTTGTTTGAGAAATCTACTCAAGCCAAAAACCGACAATATCTCTATGACCAACCACTATTGTGTAATGTTATGTCCCATGTACCTTAAGTCTGATTAATAAAAAAAAATCATATTGTATCAAACGCAACACAATCCTGCACATACTTCCCACTGCCATACACTCCACACTCCTCTCCTGCATATTCTACCCAATGCCATACACTCCATACTCCTCTTCTGCACATACTTCCCACCATTATACACTCCATACCCCTCTTCCGCACATACCACCCATCGCCGTACACTCCATACTCCTCTCCTGCACATGCTACCCACCGCCGTACACTCCACACTCCTCTCCTGCATATAATACCCACTGCCATACACTCCACACTCCGCACTCCTCTCCTGCACATACAGTGCCTTGAAAAAGTATTCATACCCCTTGAAATTTTCCACATTTTGTCATGTAACGAAAAATTTAAATGTATTTTATTGGGATTTTATGTTAAAGACCAACACAAAGTGGCACATAAATGTGAAGTGGAAGGAAAATGATAAATGGTTTTCAATTTTTTTTAAAAACAAAAATATGTGAAAAGTGTGGCGTGCATTTGTATTCAGCCCCCCTGAGTCAATACTTTGTAGAACCACCTTTCGCTGCAACTACAGCTGCAAGTCTTTTTGGGGATGTCTCTACCAGCTTTGCACATCTAGACAGCTACATTTTTGCTCATTCTTCTTTGCAAAATAGCTCAAGCTCTGTCAGATTTGATGGAGAGTGTCTGTGAACAGCAATTTTCAAGTCTTGCCACAGATTCTCAATTGGATTTAGGTCTGGACTTTGCTGGGTCATTCTAACACATGAATATGCTTTGATCTAAACCATTCCATTGTAGCTCTGGCTGTATCTTTAGGGTCGTTGTCCTGCTGAAAGGTGAACCTCCGCTCCAGTCTCAAGTCTTTTGCAGACTCTAATGCCGCGTACACACGAGCAGACTTCTCGTCGGACTGAACTCCGAAGGACTTTTTAACGGAGTTCCGACGAAACGGACTTGCCTACACACGATCCCACCAAAGTCCGATCATTTCGAACGTGATGACGTACGACCGGGCTAGAAAAGGAAGTTCAATAGCTAGTAGCCAATAGCTGCCCTTGCGTCGTTTTCAGTCCGTCGGACTAGCATACAGACGAATGTTTTTTTCGATAGGAATCAAGTCCGTCAGAAAGATTTGAAACATGTTCTATTTCTAGGGTCCGTCAGATTTTTTCGACAGAAAAGGTCCGATGAAGCCTACACATGATCGGAATGTCCGATGGATTCGTTCCGTTGGACCTTTTCTGCCGGAAAGTCCGCTTGTGTGTATGCGGCATTACAGGTTTCCCTCTAAGATTGCCCTGTATTTGGCTCCATCTATCTTCCCATCAACTCTGACCGACTTCCCTGTCCATTCTGAAGAAAAGCATCCCCACAACATGATGCTGCCACCACCATGTTTCACGGTGAGGATGGTGTGTTCAGGGTGATGTGCAGTGTTAGTTTTCCTCTACACATAGTGTTTTGCTTTTAAGCCAAAAAGTTCCATTTTGGTCTCATCTGACCAGACCACCTTCTTCCACATGTTTGCTGTGTCTCCCACATACCTTCTCACAGACTGCAAATGGGACTTCTTATTGCTTTCTTTCAACAATGGCCTTCGTCTTGCCACTCTTCCATAATAGCCAGATATGTGAAGTGCACAACTAATAGGGCGTACACACGGTCGGACTTTGTTCGGACATTCCGACAACAAAATCCTAGGATTTTTTCCGACGGATGTTGGCTCAAACTTGTTTTGTCTACACATGGTCGCACAAAGTTGTCGGAAAATCCGATCGTTCTAAACGCGGTGATGTAAAACACGTACGTCGGGACTATAAACAGGGCAGTGGCCAATAGCTTTTATCTCTTTATTTATTCTGAGCATGCGTGGCACTTTGTCTCTCCAACTTTGTGTGTCGGAAAATCCGATGGAAAATGTCCGATGGAGCCCACACATGGTCGGAATTTCCGACAACACGCTCCGATCGGACATTTTCCATCGGAAAATCCGACCGTGTGTACGGGGCATAATAGTTGTCCTGTGGACAGATTCTCCCACCTGAGCTGTGGATCTCTGCAGCTCCTTCAGAGTTACCATGGGTCTCTTGGCTGCTTCTCTGAATAATGCTCTCCTTGCCCAGCCTGTCAGTTTAGGTGGACGGCCATGTCTTGGTAGGTTTGCAGTTGTGCCATACTCTTTCCATTTTCTGATGATGGATTGAACAGCGCTCCGTGAAACGTTCAAAGCTTGAGATATTTTTTTATAGCCTAACCCTGCTTTAAACTTGTCCACAACTTTATCCCCTCACCTGTCTGGTGTGTTCCTTGGCCTTCTTGATGCTGTTTGTTCACTAAGGTCCTCTAACAAACCTCTGAGGGCTTCACAGAACAGCTGTATTTATACCGAGATTAAATTTCACACAGGTGGACTCTATTTACTAATTAGGTGACTTCTGAGGGCAGTTGGTTCCACTAGATTTTAGTTAGGGGGATCAGAGTAAAGGAGCTGAATACAAATGCACGCCACACTTTTCCGATATTCATTTGTAAAAAAAATTTGAAAACCATTCATCATTTTCCTTCCACCTCACAATTTTGTACCACTTTGTGTTGATCTATCACATAAAATCCCAATGAAATACATTTACGTTTTTGGTTGTAACATGACAAAATGTGGAAAATTTCAAGAGGTATGAATACTTTTTCAAGGCACTGTATTACCCACCGCCATACACTTCACACTCCTCTCCTGCACATAATACCCACCGCCATACACTCCGCACTCCTCTCCTGCACATAATACCCACCGCCATACATTCCGCACTCCTCTCCTGCACATAATACCCACCGCCATACATTCCACACCCCTCTCCTGCACATAATAGGGAAGGGAGGAGTAGAGGGGGGCAGGGAGAGGGTTGTTGAAAGAGGGAGAAGGGGGTGGGGGGAAGTGAGGTCCAGGGAGGAAAAGAGGGAAAGGAACAAGGAGAAAAGAAAAGGGAAAATAAGGGAATGGAAATTGATATTATTAAGACAGAGGAAAACTTCCAGCATAGGGATGTAAGGAACATTACAAATCATAACCATCAGCACATATTTTCACAAAGTATGGATCTTCATAATAGTTCACCATACCATGTTATCATAACCATGTTTGGTCAGTGGCCTGTACATTCTTGGTTATGCCTGCCATTAGGCTCCATGCACACTAACATGTTTTTAAGCTCCTAGAAGCTGTTATTAGCATTTTATGCTCCTAGAAGCTAAATAGTGTTATCCCATGTGTCCATGCACACTACTTTAGGCTATTAGCATTTTTTGAGCTTCAGAGTCTAGGAGCATACATTTTTTTTTATGTAGAGTTTTTTGGAGCATTTTTTCTAGTAGAAAAAACGCTGAATGCTCCTAACTGCTTCTGAATGTTACTAAAATGCGCCTAATGCTGTGTACACACGACCGGACTTTTGACGGACTGAATCACGTCAGACTTTTCGTCGGACTTTTCGTCGGACTTTCGACTGACTTTTCGACAGACTTCCGTCGAATCGGACTTGTCTACACACAATCACTCCATAGTCCGACGGATTCGACCGTGATGATGTACGACCGGACTACAATAAGGTAGTTCATAGCCAGTAGCTGCCCTAGCGTCGGTTTTCGTCCGTCGGACTAGCATGCAGGCGAACTGATTTTTCGACCGGACTCGAGTCTGTCGGAAAGATTTGAAACATGTTCTAAATCTAAAGTCTGTCACATTTTCGACAGAAAAGGTCCGCTGCAGGTCCGATGAAGCCCACACACGGTCGAATTGTCCGACGGATTCGTTCTGTCAGACAAGTTTGGTCGAAAAGTCCGGCCGTGTGTACACAGCATTACAGCTTTTTTTTTTTCTTTTTCATGTATTACAAAAATGCTAGTATAATGCTAATGCTCCTAAATCTTCTAAAAGCTACTATAATGCTACTAGAAGCTGGAAAAAAATACTATTATCAGCATTTCTCATCCAGTGTTTCTTTTTTAGCTTTTTTTGAGCTTATGAAAAGTGCTTGTGTGCATGGAGCCTTAAAGGGGTTGTAAACCCTCAAGGTTTTTCACCTTAATGCATGCTCCAGCTGCTGTCTTGTGTCTTCATTAGATGGATAGCAGCCGGAGCCATTGGCTCCTGCTGCTGTCAATCAAATCCAGTGAAACGGGAGCAGGGGGCGGGGCCGAGTCCTGCTGTGTGTCAATAGACGCAGCAGCAGGACTCGGGAGCGCGCCCGCACGAGTGCCCCTATTGAATGCGGCTCTCCGTGGGGGCACTCCAGAAGAGGAGGAGCCTGGAGCGCCTCTGAGGGACCCCAGAAGAAGAGGATTTGGGTCGCTCTGTGCAAAACTCTTGCACAGAAGGGGGAAGTATGACATGTTTGTTTTTAAAAATAAAAAAAAACCCTTTAAATTTCAGCATCCAGTGATATATAACCAATTTGAAGAGTATGTTTTAGCCCACACTAAAAAGCAGCATGGACCTTTGTTGCTGATCATTTGACAAAATAATATCTAATTTTAGCACAGCCATAACTTTTTTAGTGAATGTACTTCTTCATTTATTCTAATGGTTTTATATCGGTATGTTAAGCTGTCTATGATTCCTCATCATCCTAATATAATGGCTGACTATATGGAAAAGTATGGTAAAGCTAATAATGAGACTATCATAATAGATTAATTTCTTTTGCAGAGTAACAGTTGGTTTTCTAATGTCAAACAAAACCCAAGAAATTCCAAGCTCAACTTACCGACCAGTCAGTCTGCAACCAACCAAATTAGCCTGTCTAACAGTATGCGTTAAAAACAGGGGTTTCGTTGGCACACATTTGCAAATACATGCGCAAGCTACAGAGCCCCGTCAAGATACCCCAGTATTTTCTGTAATCCTAACTAAATTTTGAGAGTCTCTACAGTGGGAGCACATGCATTATAATGGATAGGTAGAGGGCAGGTGAGCCTGGAGGTAGCCCACTCCTCCTTAAAGGCGCAGGGGCACACTGAACACCCAGCACCTAGCACAATGGCAGCAAAAGTGTCCAGTGTGTCCCTTCACCAATTTTTTTAACAGTGACTGGCCCTTGCAGCAAGGAGCACATGGAAGGGCAAAATTTTTAGTGACTGACAAATCATGGTGTCATAACGGGGGAAGGGTGGGACTGTATGAGAAAATCAACTGCGCACCATCAGTCTTACTGACCAGGAGAGCGATTGCCTGCAGTGAAATAAAGAGGAAGAATCTGCTTTCTGTATATGTAACACAATAATCAAAATACAGCATATCAGGGATATATACTTGACCCACTGATGAAGTCCACGCCCAGGACGTAATGCGTATGGGGATAGGAGCCAGACCCTTGATGTTATCCCGCGGCCATCCTAAGATACATTGAAGCCAGCTGAGATTGTTGCATGAGCCTATTCTACTAGCACGGTGGATTGCCATCTTTGTGAGTGTGTATTACCTTTTTATCTTTACTGGAATAAAGCAATTTAGACAGAGAGCACTAGATGTCTTATATTTTATTCACATATATCGCCAATGTGTATCTGCACCTGTGATGCGAGGAGCTGAGTAAGGAAAGTGGAACATATACCTGAGTATATAGAAGACATTACTGGACGAAGCAGCAGAGGAGATGTTCTGTGGTGTCTGGCTGATCAAGATCCCCAGATGAGAACTGGATACCGTGTATGACCTTCTCTGACCATCAGTGAGTTCCTGAGACTCTAATAAGGAGAGCCGGTAAAACTGTAATCCTTGAAGTGTCATTTATTGGTACAACAGAGTGACAATAAAACAATAAAGCTGACACGTTTCGGCAATAGCCTTAGTCGTAGCTACGACTAAGGCTATTGCCGAAACGCATCAGCTTTATTGTTTTATTGTCATTCTGTTGTACCAATAAACGACACTTCAAGGATTACAGTATTTCCGGCTCTCCTTATTACTGTTGCATTGGAGTGTGTTGGGACACATCGAGCCTTGGCACCTGTGAGTGGACCTGGTGTATGGATTGAGTTGTCCCTGCAGAGAGCGCTGTTACCTTTCTTCTTTTCCATGCTGGACCATTTGACTCTGCAGAGGCTATATCTGCAAGCGTTTGTGACCTCGCTAGGGATACAAGGTTCAAATTATCTGGTAAGAGTCCCCATTTACAGAGTGATTATCACATTAAGAGTTGCCTGTTTTTCTTGGTGGTGGAACTTCTTGAATTACAATATCCTGTTGGATTTTACATTTTAGGAACTTTCTTGTACCTTCTAGAATTTTATCTTAATTTTTTTCATATTTTTTTGCACATATATACTTTTTCAATACCAATGCTTTGTTTTTTCAATATGCACTAAGTCACTACTCTATGGTACATTTGCAGTTTATTATTGATCAAGCGCAACTATTTTGTCTTTTGATTATATCCCTAATAGGGAGCTGCTGGCTATGACCCACTGGTAAAACAGGGGTAAGGTAAGCAGCCAATATTACACTGGTGGACGATTGCACAAGCACTTTATATATAATACTGTGTCTTCTCAACATGGAGGTGGAAGATCCATGAATTAAGGAATATTTTTTGAGCACATTAACTTTTTTGTGGTATAGAATAGGGGGCGCTAAAGACCTAAACATGAGTGTTAGTAAACTGCTATCATTATAGGCATACACACAAAATTCACATCAAAAGCAGTGAACCATATAAAGTAATGTGCTAGAAACAAAATTAATCAAGAAACTGAATATATAATATTTAAAATATAAAGTCCTTAGTTGAAGGTGAATTCAATGCATTTGTGATAATTGGTTGTCCCAATCCAGTGAAGAGATTAGAGCAAAAATAGTGAAAAAACAACACCAAGGAATACAGCATAAATCTTCATAACTGCAACAAAATCTTATTGATGATAAAAGGTTCCGTCACCAAAGAAGAAGAAATCACCTTGGAATAATAGATATCTGCTTACCAGATACCAATGACTCCTTTAACTAAAAAGAGAGTCATTAGCGCTTGTACAGGATTGTGCCTGTTCACATGAAGGCTGGAAGGCTGGGTGGTACTTTAGGCATGGATCCCTCCCGTCCCATTCATTCAGGATAGGAAATATAGGAAACAAAGAGGAGTCTCCATAGCGTAAAACCGTTTAACCACTTGCCGACCGCCTAACGCGGATATACTGCGGCAGAATGGCACGGGCAGGCAGAATCACGTACCCATACGTGATCTGCCTCCCGCGGGCGGGGGGTCCGATCGGACCCCCCCCGGTGCCAGCGGCGGTCGGCATTTCACTGGGAGCGTTGGGAGGCGAGGGGGAGACCATCCGATCGTGGCCCCCCCCTCGCGATCGCTCCCAGCCAATCGGAATCCTCCCCTGCCTGTGTGTAGTTTCACACAGGCAGAGGATGTGATGTCATCTCTCCTCAGCTTGGCAGTTTCCGTTCCAGCGCCGAGGAGAGAAGACATGTAAGTGCACAAAACACAAACACACACAGTAGAACATGCCAGGCAATTAAAACACCCCCGATCCCCCCCGATCGCCCCCCGTTCCCCCCCAATCACCCCCCCCCCCCTTCACAAACTGACACCAAGCAGTATTTTTTTTTTTTTTTCTGATTACTGATTGGTGTCAGTTTGTGACAGTTACAGTGTTAGGGCAGTAAGTATTAGCCCCCTGTAGGTCTAGGGTACCCCCCTAACCCCCCCTAATAAAGTTTTAACCCCTTGATCACCCCCTGTCACCAGTGTCACTAAGCGATCATTTTTCTGATCGCTGTATTAGTGTCGCTGGTGACGCTAGTTAGGGAGTTAAATATTTAGGTTCGCCGTCAGCGTTTTATAGCGACAGGGACCCCCATATACTATCTAATAAATGTTTTAGCCCCTTGATTGCCCCCTAGTTAACCCTTTCACCAGTGATCACCGTATAACCGTTACGGGTGACGCTGGTTAGATCGTTTATTTTTTATAGTGTCAGGGCACCCGCCGGTTATTACCGAATAAAGGTTTAGCCCCCTGATCGCCCGGCGGTGATATGCGTCGCCCCAGGCAGCGTCAGATTAGCGCCAGTACCGCTAACACCCACGCACGCAGCATACGCCTCCCTTAGTGGTATAGTATCTGAACGGATCAATATCTGATCCGATCAGATCTATACTAGCGTCCCCAGCAGTTTAGGGTTCCCAAAAACGCAGTGTTAGCGGGATCAGCCCAGATACCCGCTAGCACCTGCGTTTTTCCCCTCCGCCCGGCCCACCCCACCCAAGTGCAGTATCGATCGATCACTGTCACTTACAAAACACTAAACGCATAACTGCAGCGTTCGCAGAGTCAGGCCTGATCCCTGCGATCGCTAACAGTTTTCTTGGTAGCGTTTTGGTGAACTGGCAAGCACCAGCCCCAGGCAGCGTCAGGTTAGCGCCAGTACCGCTAACACCCACGCACGCACCGTACACCTCCCTTAGTGGTATAGTATCTGATCGGATCAATATCTGATCAGATCTATACTAGCGTCCCCAGCAGTTTAGGGTTCCCACAAATGCAGTGTTAGCGGGATCAGCCCAGATACCTGCTAGCACCTGCGTTTTGCCCCTCCGCCCGGCCCAGCCCACCCAAGTGCAGTATCGATCGATCACTGACACTTACAAAACACTACACGCATAACTGCAGCGTTCGCAGAGTCAGGCCTGATCCCTGCGATCGCTAACAGTTTTTTTTGTAGCGTTTTGGTGAACTGGCAAGCACCAGCGGCCTAGTACACCCCGGTCGTAGTCAAACCAGCACTGCAGTAACACTTGGTGACGTGGCGAGTCCCATAAGTGCAGTTCAAGCTGGTGAGGTGGCAAGCACAAGTAGTGTCCCGCTGCCACCAAAAAGACAAACACAGGCCCGTCGTGCCCATAGTGCCCTTCCTGCTGCATTCGCCAATCCTAATTGGGAACCCACCGCTTCTGCAGCGCCCGTACTTCCCCCATTCACATCCCCAACCAAATGCAGTCGGCTGCATGAGAGGCATTTTCTTTATGTCCTCCCGAGTACCCCTACCCAGCGAACCCCCCCAAAAAAGATGTCGTGTCTGCAGCAAGCGCGGATATAGGCGTGACACCCGCTATTATTGTCCCTCCTGTCCTGACAATCCTGGTCTTTGCATTGGTGAATGTTTTGAACGCTACCATTCCCTAGTTGAGTATTAGCGTAGGCTACAGCATTGCAAAGACTAGGACACACTTTCACAGGGTCTCCCAAGATGCCATCGCATTTTGAGAGACCCGAACCTGGAACCGGTTACAGTTATAAAAGTTAGTTACAAAAAAAAGTGTAAAAAAAAAAAAAACCCACATACAAAAATATAAAATAAAAATAAATAGTTGTCGTTTTATTGTTCTCTCTCTCTCTATTCTCTCTATTGTTCTGCTCTTTTTTACTGTATTCTATTCTGCAATGTTTTATTGTTATTATGTTTTATCATGTTTGCTTTTCAGGTATGCAATTTTTTATACTTTACCGTTTACTGTGCTTTATTGTTAACCATTTTTTTGTCTTCAGGTACGCCATTCACGACTTTGAGTGGTTATACCAGAATGATGCCTGCACGTTTAGGTATCATCTTGGTATCATTCTTTTCAGCCAGCGGTCGGCTTTCATGTAAAAGCAATCCTAGCGGCTAATTAGCCTCTAGACTGCTTTTACAAGCAGTGGGAGGGAATGCCCCCCCCAACGTCTTCCGTGTTTTTCTCTGGCTCTCCTGTCTCAACAGGGAACCTGAAAATGCAGCCAGTGATTCAGCCAGCTGACCATAGAGCTGATCAGAGACCAGAGTGGCTCCAAACATCTCTATGGCCTAAGAAACCGGAAGCTACGAGCATTTTATGACTTAGATTTCACCGGATGTAAACAGCGCCATTGGGAATTTGGGAAAGCATTTTATCACACCGATCTTGGTGTGGTCAGATGCTTTGAGGGCAGAGGAAAAATATAGGGTCTAATAGACCCCAATTTTTTCAAAAAAGAGTACCTGTCACTACCTATTGCTATGATAGGGGATATTTACATTCACTGAGATAACAATAAAAATGATTTAAAAAAAAATAAATGAAAGGAACAGTTTAAAAATAAGATAAAAAAAATAATAATAATAAAGAAAAAAAAAAAAAAAAAAAGCACCCCTGTCCCCCCTGCTCTCGCGCTAAGGCGAACGCAAGCGTCGGTCTGGCGTCAAATGTAAACAGCAATTGCACCATGCATGTGAGGTATCACCGCGAACGTCAGATCGAGGGCAGTAATTTTAGCAGTAGACCTCCTCTGTAAATCTAAAGGGGTAACCTGTAAAGGTTTTTAAAGGCTTTTAAAAATGTATTTAGTTTGTCGCCACTGCACGTTTGTGCGCAATTTTAAAGCATGTCATGTTTGGTATCCATGTACTCGGCCTAAGATCATCTTTTTTATTTCATCAAACATTTGGGCAATATAGTGTGTTTTAGTGCATTACAATTTAAAAAAGTGTGTTTTTTCCCCAAAAAATGCGTTTGAAAAATCGCTGCGCAAATACTGTGTGAAAAAAAAAATGAAACACCCACCATTTTAATCTGTAGGGCATTTGCTTTAAAAAAATATATAATGTTTGGGGGTTCAAATTAATTTTCTTGCAAAAAAAATTATTTTTTATGTAATCAAAAAGTGTCAGAAAGGGCTTTGTCTTCAAGTGGTTAGAAGAGTGGGTGATGTGTGACATAAGCTTCTAAATGTTGTGCATAAAATGCCAGGACAGTTCAACCCCCCCCCAAATGACCCCATTTTGGAAAGTAGACACCCCAAGCTATTTGCTGAGAGGCATGTCGAGTCCATGGAATATTTTATATTGTGACACAAGTTGCGGGAAAGAGACAATTTTTTATTTTTTTTATTTTTTTTTGCGCAAAGTTGTCACTAAATGATATATTGCTCAAACATGCCATGGGGATATGTGAAATTACACCCCAAAATACATTCTGTTGCTTCTCCTGAGTATGGGGATACCACATGTGTGAGACTTTTTGGGAGCCTAGCCGCGTACGGGACCCCGAAAACCAAGCACCGCCTTCAGGCTTTCTAAGGCCGTAAATTTTTGATTTCACTCTTCACTGCCTATCACAGTTTCGGAGGCCATGGAATGCCCAGGTGGCAAAAAAAACCCCAAAATGACCCCATTTTGGAAAGTAGACACCCCAAGCTATTTGATGAGAGGTATAGTGAGTATTTTGCAGACCTCACTTTTTGTCACAAAGTTTTGAAAATTGAAAAAAGAAAAAAAAATTTTTTTTCTCGTCTTTCTTTATTTTCAAAAACAAATGAGAGCTGCAAAATACTCACCATGCCTCTCAGCAAATAGCTTGGGGTGTCTACTTTCCAAAATGGGGTCATTTTGGGGGAGTTTGTGCCACATGGGCATTCCATGGCCTCCGAAACTGTGATAGGCAGTGAAGAGTGAAATCAAAAATTTACACCCTTAGAAATCCTGAAGGCGGTGATTGGTTTTCGGGGCCCCGTACGCGGCTAAGCTCCCAAAAAGTCCCACACATGTGGTATCCCCGTACTCAGGAGAAGTAGCTAAATGTATTTTGGGGTGCAATTCCACATATGCCCATGGCCTGTGTGAGCAATATATCATTTAGTGACAACTTTGTGCAAAAAAAAATTAAAAAAAAAATTTGTCACTTTCCCGAAACTTGTGTCAAAATATAAAACATTCCATGGACTCAACATGCCTCAAAGCAAATAGCTTGGGGTGTCTACTTTCCAAAATGGGGTCATTTGGGGGAGTTTTATGCCATCTGGGCATTTTATGGCCTTCAAAACTGTGATAGGTAGTGAGGAGTAAAATCAAAAATGTACGCCCTTAGAAATCCTGAAAGCAGTGATTGGTTTTCGGGGCCCCGTACGCGGCTAGGCTCCCAAAAAGTCCCACACATGTGGTATCCCCATACTCAGGAGAAGCAGCTAAATGTATTTTGGGGTGCAATTCCACATATGCCCATGGCCTGTGTGAGCAATATATCATTTAGTGACAACTTTTTGTAATTTTTTTTTATTTATTTTTTGTCATTATTCAATCACTTGGGACAAAAAAAATGAATATTCAATGGGCTCAACATGCCTCTCAGCAATTTCCTTGGGGTGTCTACTTTCCAAAATGGGGTCATTTGTGGGGGTTTTGTACTGCCCTGCCATTTTAGCACCTCAAGAAACGACATAGGCAGTCATAAATTAAAGGCTGTGTAAATTCCAGAAAATGTACCCTAGTTTGTAGGCGCTATAACTTTTGCGCAAACCAATAAATATACACTTATTGACATTTTTTTTACCAAAGACATGTGGCCGAATACATTTTGGCCTAAATGTATGACTAAAATTGAGTTTATTGGATTTTTTTTAGAACAAAAAGTAGAAAATATCATTTTTTTTCAAAATTTTCGGTCTTTTTCCGTGTATAGCGCAAAAAATAAAAACGGCAGAGGTGATCAAATACCATCAAAAGAAAGCTCTATTTGTGGGAAGAAAAGGACGCAAATTTCGTTTGGGTACAGCATGCATGACCGCGCAATTAGCAGTTAAAACGACACAGTGCCGAATTGTAAAAAGTGCTCTGGTCAGGAAGGGGGTAAGACCTTCCGGGGCTGAAGTGGTTAATATATATAAAAAAGACAATAAAATAGCCAAATGGCCTCTTACATTGATCGGTGCCTACCCGGCACTGGGACTGCTTGCATGTCAGGGTAAATGGTGTCCAAGACCCTTCGCATCACATCATGTGCGGCGTGCGTTCCACCCCGTGCGCCTAGTCAACCAGATGAACCGGATGTTGGTAGGACGAAACTGGACACGTGACCACGTACCGCTCCGACGTACGTTTCGTTGTGAACGTCTTCAGGGAAGCGTACGCTGAAGACGTTCACAACGAAACGTACGTCGGAGTGGTACGTGGTCACGTGTCCAGTTTCGTCCTACCATCATCCGGTTCATCTGGTTGACTAGGTGCACGGGGTGGAACGCACGCCGCACATGATGTGATGCGAAGGGTCTTGGACACCATTTACCCTGACATGCAAGCAGTCCCAGTGCCGGGTAGGCACCGATCAATGTAAGAGGCCTTTTGGCTATTTTATTGTCTTTTTTATATATATTAAACGGTTTTACGCTATGGAGACTCCTCTTTGTTTCCTATATTTCCTATCCTGAATGAATGGGACGGGAGGGATCCATGCCTAAAGTACCACCCAGCCTTCCAGCCTTCATGTGAACAGGCACAATCCTGTACAAGCGCTAATGACTCTTTTTAGTTAAAGGAGTCATTGGTATCTGGTAAGCAGATATCTATTATTCCAAGGTGATTTATTCTTCTTTGGTGACGGAACCTTTTATCATCAATAAGATTTTGTTGCATCTATGAAGATTTATGCTGTCTTCCTTGGTGTTGTTTTTTCACTATTTTTGCTCTAATCTCTTCACTGGATTGGGACAACCAATTATCACAAATGCATTGAATTCACCTTCAACTAAGGACTTTATATTTTGAATATTATATATTCAGTTTCTTGATTAATTTTGTTTCTAGCACATTACTTTATATGGTTCACTGCTTTTGATGTGAATTTTGTGTGTATGCCTATAATGATAGCAGTTTACTAACACTCATGTTTAGGTCTTTAGCGCCCCCTATTGTATACCACTTCTATTTTTGATTATCTTATTCAAAATAAGGGGAGCAGCTTGCTACCTGTTTTTGGGATTTGTTCAAACAATTGATCATTCACGGGTGATCTATTTTTGGGTCAGTTATTATATGGACCTTTTCTATTTTAATTTTATATTTTTTTGGTTTAATTTCTACTGACACCACTGGCGCGGAAGTACTGTTTATTTACATTAACTTTTTTGTCTTTGAACCTTTTTGTTTCTAAATATATATTTTTTCTGAATTGTATGGACACTAAATATTGTTCATTGTTGAATGATATTATGGACTATGTGAAGTTTTGCACTTCAGAAGTTGTGCTTTATATAGATTTCAGTTGCACTTCACTAGAATTTAATTTATTGATATTGAAGAGTGAGGTTGAAACACTTTTGAGTGTGAGAGGCAACTGGTGTATTTATTCTATGTGAGATATATATTTAATTTGGTGAGGGAGGGGTTGCGCTAATTATTATTGGAGGTTTTGAATATATACTTACAAACTTATACAAACTTACAAATACATGACACTTACAGCAAAAATGAAGGTAAACGTAGCAATATTTAAAATATGTGCTCTCTGAAAATACATTACAGCATTTATTTATTTTGCCAGAAGGTGGCACTGCGTCCCTTAATTTCACTGTCATATTTCTGAAGTAATTTAAAAGCAAGAATTGAACAAATGTAACATGGGACAATTTACAGATAAAACACATTGTAAACGCTGGACAAAACATGGAAGGCTGTTATTCATTGTCTTATTTGTACACCCAGTTACTGAGCCATAACTAACTACAGTATCTCACAAAAGTGAGTACACCCCTCACATTTTTTGTAAATATTTTATTATATCTTTTCATGTGACAACACTGAAGAAATGACACTTTGCTACAATGTAAAGTAGTGAGTGTACAGCTTGTATAACAGTGTAAATTTGCTGTCCCCTCAAAACAACTCAACACACAGCCATTAATGTCTAAACCGCTGGAAACAAAAGTGAGTACACACCTAAGTGAAAATGTCCAAATTGGGAAAAAGTGTCAATATTTTGTGTGGCCACCATTATTTTCCAGCACTGCCGTAACCCTCTTGGGTATGGAGTTCACTAGAGCTTAACAAGTTGCCACTGGAGTCCTCTTCCACTCCTCCATGACAACATAATGGAGCTGGTGGATTCTAGAGACCTTGCACTCCTCCACCTTCCGTTTGAGGATGCCCCACAGATGCTCAATAGGGTTTAGGTCTGGAGACATGCTTGGCCAGTCCATCAGCTTTCCCATCAGCTTCTTTAACAAGGCAGTGGTCGTCTTGGAGGTGTGTTTGGGGTCGTTATCATGTTGGAATACTGCTCTGCGGCCCAGTCTCCGAAGAGAGGGGATCATGCTCTGCTTCAGCATGTCACAGTGCATGTTGGCATTTATGGTTCCCTCAATGAACTGTAGCTCCCCAGTGCCAGTCCCAGTACAGTATTCATGCAGCCCCAGATCATGACACTGCCACCACCATGCTTGACTGTAGGCAAGACACACTTGTCTTTGTACTCCTCACCTGGATGCAGCCACACACGCTTGACATCATCTGAACCAAATAAGTTTATCTTGGTCCCATCAGGCCACAGAACATGGTTTCAGTAATCCATGTCCTTAGTCTGCTTGTCTTCAGCAAATTTTTTGCAGGCTTACTTGTGCATCAGCCTTAGAAGAGGCTTCTTTCTGGGACGACAGCCATGCAGAACAATTTGATGCAGAGTGCGGCCTATGGTCTGAGCACTGACAAGCTGACTACCCTCCCTTCAACCTCTGCAGCAATGCTGGCAGCACTCATACATGTATTTCCCAAAGACAACCTCTGGATATGAGGCTGAGCACATGCACGCAACTTCTTTGGTCGACCATGGCGAGGCCTGTTCTGACTGGAACCTGTCCTGTTAAACTGCTGTATGGTCTTGGCCACCATGCTGCAGCTCAGTTTCAGGGTCTTGGCAATCTTCTAATAGACTAGGCCATCTTTATGTAGAACAACAATTCTTTTCTTTAGATCCTCAGAGAGTTCTTTGCCATGAGGTGCCATGTTGAACTTCCAGTGACCAGTATGAGAGAGTGAGAGCGATCACACCAAATTTAACACACCTGCTCCCCATTCACACTTGAGACCTTGTAACTCTAACGAGTCACATGACACCGGGGAGGGAAAATGTCTAATTGGACATTTTAACTTAGGGTGTACTTACTTTTGTTGCCAGCGGTTTAGACATTAATGACTGTGTGTTGAGTTATTTTGAGGGGACAGCAAATTTACACTGTTATACAAGCTGTACACTCACTACTATATATTGTAGCAAAGTGTAATTTCTTCAGTGTTGTCACACGAAAAGATATAATAAAATATTTACAAAAATGTGAGGGGTGTGCTCACTTTTGTGAGATACTGTATGCGTGGATTTTTTTCCATTCTCTTACAGTTGTAATGTGAAATGTAATCACATGTTACTAATACCATTAAAGTGTATACTCAGTCTGAATCCCATTACCTAAACCTTAAAGCAGTGGTGCCCAACCTTTTGAAGAACGAGGGCCACTTTAGCGACTTGGTAAACGGTCACGGGCCACAAAGAGCGGAGCGGGCGGGTGACAGGTCCGTGTCTGCTCTGCATATGCAGAGCAAACATGGGCATAGACCGCTCTGCTCTATGGGCCCTCCGATCCGCCCAGATGAAAGGGGACGGATCCCCTTCTGTTTTGTTAAGTGGATCGGATTGGAGATAGGCAGGTGTAAAAGGACACAAGTCAGTTTACATCTGCTGCTCTATAGAAGTGAATGGAGGGTCCAATTGGATCTGCCTGAAAAACAGACAGGCGAACCCAATCAGACTGATCATGTGAAGGTTGTCTAAGGCTGCTTTCACACTGATGCACTGCAGTTTACCTGCACCTCAACTGACCTCAATCATCACTTCTTCCTCAGGATTCTTGCAGGTATCGCTGGCTGCTGCTGTCCCCCAGCCAGGTATGGCTGGTGGCAGCTGCTGGCTGTCCTCCAGGACTGGTACTGCTGGCGGATACTGCTGGCAGGCACTGCTGGCTGGTACTGCTGGCTGGCACTGCTGACTGGCACTGCTGGCTGGTACTGCTGGTGGGTACTGCTGGCTGGTACTAGTGGCGGGTACTGCTGGCAGATACTGCTAGTGGGTACTGTTGGTAGGTTCTACTGGCTGGTACTGCTGGTGGGTACTGCTGGCTGGCACTGCTGGTAGGTACGCTGGCTGGTACTGCTGGTGGGTACTATTGGTGGGTATTGCTAGCTGGCACTGCTGGTGGGTACGCTGGCTGGTACTGCTGGTTGGTACTGCTGTTGGGTATGCTGGCTGGTACTGTTGATGGGTACTGCTGGCTGGTACTGCTGGTGGGCACAATGGCTGGTACTGCTGTTGGGTACTGCTGGCGGGTACACTAGCTGGTACTGTTGGTGGGTACTGCTGGCTGGTACTGCTGGATGGGAATTGCTGGCGGGTATTGCTGGCAGGTACTGTTGGTGGGTACTACTGGTGGGTACTGCTGGTGGGTTTGCTGGCTTGTACTGCTGGTGGGTACGCTGGCTGGTACTGTTGGTGGGTACTGCTGGTGGGTATGCTAGCTGGTACTGTTGGTGGGTACTGCTGGCTGGTGCTGCTGATGGGTACTGCTGGCTGGTACTGCTGGTGGGTACTGCTGACGAGTACTGCTGGCTGGTACTACTGGTGGGTAATTCTGGTGGGTGTTGCTAGTGAGTACTGCTGGCAGGTATTGTTGGTGGGTACTGCTGGCAGGTATTGTTGGTGGGTACTGCTGGTAGGTATTGCTGGTGGGTACTGCTGGTAGGTATTGCTGGTGGGTACTGCTGGTGGGTACTGTTGGCGGGTATTGCTGGCTGGTTCCCGACCCGCCCCCCTTAAACATCAGTTTGACAGGAGCCAGCGCTGGAGGAAGCATGCGGTTGCAGTAGAGAGCAGAGCCGATGCTTCCTGTATCGCTCCTGTCACAGGCTGAGTACATTTGGTACCAATCCTGACGGGAGCCGGCACTATACAGGAAGCATCGGCTCTGCTTCCTCTAGTGCCGGCTCCGTTCTTCACACCGATGCTCAAGGATGATGGGTTGGGAACAAGCGATCTGGGCTATCTGACCCACTATCCCAGAGCAGGAGTTGGCGGGGCCACATCAGAGGGCACCACGAGCCAGCGGTTGGGCACCCCTGCCTTAAATAGTAAATATATATGCTTAAACCATATAACACCCCGCCACACCTTTATATCTTAAATCAATTAATGTGATGAAAGCAGCTGCTGTTACAACTTGTGAGTGATAATGTGATAAACAACACAGGAGAAAAGCTCCTTGATTAGGAGTGCTTGCTAAATAATGTGACAATGTGCAAACAATAATGAAAAATAAAATTGTGATCCAAATATCTAAATAATAATATTAATATGCTGAATATCAAATAAATAGAACAATTGTGAAAAAAGCTCCTAACGGTGTTCCCAAAGTAATTGAGGAATGGAGACAAATTGTATTCTAGTCTATGTATCAAATTGGTGCAATCCATGTTTCTATATGGCTGATCTATCAGATGCACCTGTAGCCTTTACTGTATACAACCACCGATAGCCAAAGGTGTTTGTTGCATGTTCCTTTCCAAAGGTAAAACAGACAGAGATGGGATATAGATCCCTACTCACTGGACGTCGTTGACCCTCTTTGTCTTATGACAAGAGGAGTCAAATTGGGCTTGTATGGTCACAGTTGTAAGGGACCGTGAAGACCGCTTGGAAGCTCCCACAGGAATATTCTGGAAGCAAAGAGTGACTTGCACACAAGATGAGATCAAATTATACTACCTTTAACATGGTCCATTGACAGTAGTTTTATAAGAAATAGAAGTAGGACGGGTTACATACATCCAAAGCTTGATTACAGAAGAGCAAAAATTATAATCTCTAATAATACATGAGTTTTTCCACAAAATATACAATTTCATCGTATTTTCAGTGAGACGGGCATATGTCTAGATGTCATGTCAGAGTGTTCCCAAACAATAGCTGTTTACCGCCATTCTTACATCATTAGTCTAAACATATTTTAGCATTAACACACATTTCTAAGTCAGTCTCAGTAAATAGGAATATTACAGAAATAACATAGAACTTACAAAACAGACATTTAGAAACACCATTGACCCTTCAGGTCACTGTGACCAAAATGTAGATCTCCAGCTAGGATTCCTATCCTCTCCGTCCGGCAATGCAGGATATCCAAAGTAAGGGCAATTATGTTAAAAAAAAAGTAAGGGCTCTCCCAGGCCTTTGTCCACCCTCC
This sequence comes from Lithobates septentrionalis, assembly GCA_037952835.1. Lineage (NCBI taxonomy): Eukaryota > Metazoa > Chordata > Amphibia > Anura > Ranidae > Lithobates > Lithobates septentrionalis. The sequence goes on from JBBDGP010002449.1 coordinate 361,990, forward strand.
TTACCTCACAACAAGGAGTATAATCAGGCTGAGTAGTCACCGTGACCGGATATGAATCCCCAACCAAGATCCAGTTCTCGCCACCTGGCAATGAAGGATACCACAGATGAGAACTCTCATTTCGCAGGGTGAACCAGGGAAAAGGAAAACATGCTCCTCATAGCGTAAAAAGTCTTGGTTTATTTAAACAATAACAATTAAATAAACCAAGACTTTTTACGCTATGAGTAGCATAGCAACCCATGCAATCCATGTGACAACACTGGAAACCTCGAAGTGTCAGACCCATCAACAGACAAGGGCATAACCTTTCTTAAGAGATTTTGGCAGGCAAGAAATCAGCAAAGTCCTACTGGGCATCGGGCAGCGGATTATCAGAGGCAGACTGGACATGGGTGCAGACTAAACTAGATCAGAAGACATGGAAGTGAACTATAAGCACAAAAGAACAAATAAGGGTGCACTAGCCTTGTGCATTAAAGTATAACTAAAGGCAAAACCTTTTTTTCTGGATAGAGTGAAGAGGGTTTAGAACCTCTGTCAGTTTTTATTGCTGTCTGTGACCCTGTTAAGGAGATTCACCCTCTCTATTTGTCCTGTTTACCATTATCATTGAAAATGAAAGTAAAAGAAAAACCCAAATTTTGGGTTGTCCCCAGAAAAGTAATAGAGGGTAAATCTTCCAATGGGGACACTAGTTCTGGTGACCTGGGTGTCCCCAAGGAATTCCCTTAATTTGTAGGGATTTCCTGTCATTTCCTGTTTGGCTATGGGACAGGAAGTGAAGGTAAATGTCTGCAATGGGACACAGATGGCAAAAAAATAAATCTGACGGGTTACAACCCTCCCTTACTCTATCTAAAATAAAATAAAAAAAGTTTTGCCTATAGTTCAACTTTTTTTTTGAAAATTGTTTTTTTTTTTTGTAAATTACTTTTTTATTAAATTTTATGACATATAAACAGACAACAGCCCGCAAAAGAGGGAACAACCACTGGATTACAGAGTAAAAACATTACAGTGTAGAACAATTCAAAGCATAGAAAAACAACGAAAGAAAAAGACCCCCCCAAAAACCAAACCCACAACAAAATCAAAAAGGGTAATAACCCAGCCCTAGTGTAGTCTTGCCTAGACGGATATGCCCACTACATTACTCTCCAGCCGGAGGTGTGATTTATAGCGGTGACTCTCTGCTCTATCTTACAGGAGAATATCTGCTTATGCAGTTCTTTCCTCCCCGAACCCCACAGTTCCCTTACCAGGAGAAGCAGTAACTTCTATGTACATACAGTAGCCGCCCGTTGAAAAATTCTTTACATTAGTCTCTGGTTGGTCTGCACTCCTCTGGCACTCCAAAAAACAAAGAAAAAAAACAAAACACTTGTCCTTCATGACTCAGAAGCAAACGCCAAGGTCGGTGAATATATCTGATAATGTAGCTAGTCCGAGACTGTGTCCACTGAAGCCATCCACCCGCCCCAGACCTTATCAAACTTGGTTAGAGCCCCTCTGCTCGAGTAGTAGGTAGCTTTATATTATGGTACTGCTTTGTTGAGAAGAGTTTGCATAGCCCTAGTAGTGACCCAAGGTTTAACCAAATGCAACAAGCATACTTCAATAGACAGTGGGATTGAAACAGAGGTGACTGATCTAATACATTTCCTAATAGCTTGCCAGTATGTTTTAATATGGGGGCAGTCCCAAAATATGTGCATAAAGTTTGCCATAGGCGTTGAACATCTCCAACATAAAGACTGTTGGTTCCCAAACATTTTCACTAATCTAGCCGGGGTGAGGTACGTTCTATGTAGGAATTTGTAGTGAATTAACCGATCTCTGGTTGAGAGTAAGTACTGAAAGGCTGTCCCCCACATGTCACCCCAGTCATCCCTGTCTAACCCCAGGCAAGTCTGCAAGGTTCCATTAATCTAACAGTTTCCTGTAAAGATCCTTATATAGGCTGGAGACTGGTTTAACTAAGGAGTCACTGCGTGTCATTAATTCTAAGTCACTAGGGTCAAGGTTCAGCAGTTCCCTGCCAAATTGAGAGTAAAAAGCATGTTACAGTTGGATGTATCTGAAGAAGTGTGAGTTGGGTAGGGTGAGGAGCTCCTTGAGTTCATTAAATGACATTAGGGTGTCATTTAGTACAATATGCTGTAAAGTTTTGACCCCATACTTAGTCCAGACAACGGGGTCTGGGTAATCATAAAAGTGCACCAAATTCGGATTTTTCCATAGTGGTAAATTAGGGGAGAACTTGTTGGCACTAGTCGACCGCAATCCCTGAGTCACATTCCATGCCCTTATTACAGAGCGCATGGAGGGAGTCAGGGACGCATTTCACATTACAGGAAGTGCTTACTCATAGCTTGAGTAAGCACTTCCTGTAGTGTGAAACGTGTCAGCTCCTGTTTGTATCACTTTGCTGTGGCTTGTACAGTGTGATCCCAATTTTCAATAAAGGCACAAGAATTTTTCTTTGAAGTGCGGCTGTCCAGAGTTTTCCGTTCACCCAAGTTTACAGGATGGGACCGCAAGGGGAGTATTTTAGACTTGGACCAGTTAACTTTAAGGCCAGAAACCCCCGAGAATTTGCCTAATAGCAACAGCGCTGCCTGCAGTGGCGGTCCAGTGTCTTTGATAAATAACAGTAGATCGTCTGCATAAAGGGCCGTAGTTTCAGTCAGGGTGCCAACAGTAATACCCTGTATCTGGGTGGAAGAACGCAGCGCGACCGCAAGAGGTTCCATAACTAATGCAAAAAGTCCCGGTGGGAGCGGGCACCCCTGTCTGGTGTCCCTGAACACCGGAAAGGCATCTGGCACCCCGCCATTAAGACGGAGGGCTGCAACCGGATGTTCGTACAGCAGAGATATCTACTGAAGGAAGGTGGGGCCAAACCCCATGCGGTGCAGTACCTCCGTCATGTACTCCCAATCAATGGAGTCAAATGCCTTTTCCAGATCAAAAAACACCAGGACCCCCCCGATGGGTCCCCATTGTCTAACTGAGTATATGCATACACCCTCCGGATATTGATATCTATGGCCTTTTTAGGCATGAACCCAGTCTGGTCGGGCGATATTAAATGATGTATTATGTTCATTAACCGATTGGCAAGCATTTTAGTAAGAATTTTGAGGTCCATATTGAGCAGTGCTATAGGCCTATACGATGAGCAAGAGAGAGGGTCTTTGTCGTGTTTGATCAGTAAGACTACATGGGCCTCATAAAATGAGGTCGGTAATGTACCTGTTTCTAAACAGTTCTCATAGAGTTGTAAGAGTCTGGGGGACAGGAGCTCTACACGTTGTTTGTACCACTCGGCGGGAATCCCATCAGGTCCCGGTGACTTCCCATTTGGAAAAGAGGCAACAGCCTTCGCCAATTCTTTGTCTGTAAAAGGTGCATCTAAACTAGTCGCCACCTCAGCTGGTAGCACCGGAATCTGGAGGGGGTCCAGCAGATCCACTAAAACCTGATGTTTATACGATGGGACAGGAGCATACAATTCAGAGTAATAAGAAACAAATGCCCACTTAATGCCCTCCCCATCCCTCACAAGAGTGCCACAGGTGAATGTATGCAGGGGATTGCTGTATGTGTCCGAGCATCAGCAGTCAGATAGGCTAGTAACTTCCCATGTTTGTCCCCTTTTTCAAACAGTGTTTCAGGTCTGGTTTTGAAGTTACATTGAGTGAGATTTTGGAAGTGCAACAGTAGTGTTCTTCTGGCCATCTGTAACTCAGCCAGGGAGGAAGGGGAGGGTGTATCATTGAACAAGTCAGCTTCTTGTGAATTAGTATAGCCACCCCTCTAGCATATGAAGAATGTGTGGAGTGTATGGCTCTCTGGATCCAACCCCTGTTTAGGGAGAGTACCCTGCTCCCAGTTAGATGGGTCTCCTGCAAGAGGACTATGTGTGGTTGTTTATCTTTAAGATATTGAAGGACCAACGATCTCTTAAATCTTGAGTTTAACCCTCGGATGTTCCAAGAGAGAATTTTGAGATTACTCATAACGTGATAATTTATAGAACATATGGACAGAATAAGTGTAATAGTGACGGGGGGTCAGAGAGGTAGGATCTGGATGCAGAGAGCCATGACGCACCACAAAATAACATATTAGCAGCATAATCCGGACTAGGCAAAGAACAAGCACATTAATAGAGTCTCTCAGTGCAAAACATAAAAAAAGAAAAAATTGTAGAAAAAGGTTGAAAAAAAGAGAAACAGAAAAAAACCAAAGAGTCAATTTTTTTTTTTTTTTTTAACAGTGTATGTACCCAACGCCCTGCTTGCTCCAGGTGAACAGAAAAAGAAACACCGGAGAAACTTTAGTCACAAAAATTAGCAAAAATCAGTGGATCGTTCTAATGTACACACGGTTGGATTTTCCAATGGTAAATGTTCGATGGGAGCTTGTTGTGGGAAATTCTGCCCGTGTGTAGGCTCCATCGAACATTTTCCATCGGAATTTCAGTCGCACAAAATTTGAGATCTGGATCTCAAATTTTCCGACAACAAAATCCGTTGCCGTAAATTCCGATCGTGTGTACACAATTCCGACGCACAAAGTTCCACGCATGCTCGGAATAAAGCAGAAGAGCCGCACTGGCTATTGAACTTCATTTTTCTCGGCTCATCATACGTGTTGTACGTCACCGCGTTCTTGATGTTCGGAATTTCCGACAAGATTTGTGTGACCGTGTGTATGCTAGACAAGTTTGAGCCAACATCCATCGGAAAAAATCCATGGATTTTGTTGTCGGAATGTCCGATCGTGTGTACGGGGCATAAGAGTCCATCCACTCAGGAAGGGGCCTTGTAGACTTACAGGTACGTTTCAGTGTCCAGCAATCAAATCCTAGGTTCCTGCAATGTAACGGATAGGCAGTACCGGATTGTTTACTGCTATACACTTATTAAAGAAAGTATCTGTCTTAGAGAAGCAGGTTAAAGCCCAACCATCTTATCCAACATGGACAACAACTCCCAGCATACCGTTTCAGGTGATGGAGTCCAACGAGTCAACCGCATCTGTAGGGAATTCAAAGAATTTTGCAGATCCATTGTGAATAACTTTTAGACGGCTAGAATATAGGATGTTATAGACTAGGTGCCTGCGGACATCTGTGAAGGAGCGCCGTAGAGATGTATAACAGCATTTTCATACCTCATTTCAGGATGCTTACGGGCCTTTGCTAGGATGAGATCCCTGTCCCTGAAGTTCAATAGGCGAACCAGCAAAGCCCTTGGGGACAGGTGTTGCAAGCCCAGGAGCTGTTTAAAGAAGGTTTCAGCAAATACCACAGGATTAGAGCCTTCCGTCCCCTCTGGGAGCCCAACCACCCGGACATTATTGCATCTGAGTCTATTCTCAGCGTCTTCCGAACGCACCATAAGCAGTTTTACTTGTTGCTGAAGTTCAGCCACAGATTGCATGGTGGGACTGAAGTGTCCTCCACCTCAGAGATGCGTTGTTCAGCCTCATGGAGGCGGCCTCTGAACTTGTCCATGTGCTGCCTTATTAACCCACATTCTATGGACAGGGTGCATAGTTGCCAACATTGTAAAAAACATTTTAGGGACACTTTTTTTTTTAAATCATTCAACTCACCATAATGCAGAATCAGTGGGACCCCTGAGCGTGTCACCTGCCACGTCGCCTGCCACCAGCAGAGCCCGTCCTTGCATCAGGTGTCCCCAGCAGAGTCCGTCCTTGCATCAGATGCCTCCAGCTGAGTCCATTCTTGCATCAGGTGCCCCCAGCAGAGTCCGTCCTTGCATCAGGTGCCCCCAGCAGAGTCCGTCCTTGCATCAGGTGCCCCCAGCAGAGTCTGTGCTTGCATCAGGTGCCCCCAGCAGAGTCCCTCCTTGCATCAGGTGCCCCCAGCAGAGTCCCTCCTTGCATCAGTTGCCCCCAGCAGAGTCAGTCCTTACACCAGTGTCCCCAGCCTCAGTCCTTACATCAGTGTCCCAGGCAGAGCCATAGTTACCCCCCCTGTACATAGTTACCACCCTCCCCCTGTACATAGTTACCCCTCTCCCCCTAATTACCCCTGTACATAGTTACCCCCCTGTACATAGTAACCCCCCCGTGCATAGTTACCCCCTGTGCATAGTTACCCCCCATGCATAGTTACCCCCTGTACATTGTTACCCCCTGTACATAGTTACCCCCCTGTACATAGTAACCCCCCCTGTACATACTAGTTGCCCCCCGTAAATAGTCACCCCCCTTGTACATAGTAACCCCCCCTGTACATAGTTACTACCCTAATAGTTACTAATAGTTACTATTAGTTACTACCCTATTACCGGGGTATGCAGCTGCACCTATGCCAAGATGTTTGGATCATTCTTCAGCCAAATGTCAAGCAAGATTTTGCTTTTTTGAAGGCTAAAAGTTTTTTTCTTTAAGTAAAGCATTTAAAAAGTGTGCCAGACAACTAATCTTTCTCTGACACTGTGTGCGTCTACAATACTAAAGTGTACCCTCCAACAGGCTGTACGTTACCGTTACATCGCTGCTGGCCTGCCCTGGGCTTTGGGACTAGAGCAAAGCAAACTCCATTAGCAGCGCCATGTGTTCAGTGGAGAGGGGAGGGACTGATCCGTGCAGCTAACCCCAGCTTCAGAATTGTGAAGAGAGAAGCCGATTCATTGGCTGCACGGATCGAGCCCTCTCACCTCTCCACTGAACACAAGGGGAACGATCTAGCGGCGGAGCCGGCGGCCATTTTATTGGAGCCCGCTGCTGCAGAGCCAAACATTCACGATTTCCCTGGACAAAAAAGGCAAAATCCCGAATCAAGATGGCCTCCGATCGGGACGAGGGTCCCAAAATCAGGATTGTCCCGGGAAAATTAGGACTCACCATGGAGCTCAACATCCACACTGTTGCCAGCTGAGGAGCCCACAGGGTCTGGTATTACATTATTATAGGGGAATTATAGGGGGATCTGTCAGTGTCTCAGATGAGACAGAAGTGCAGGGGCTGACAGGCAAGATGGCCACCTCATGAGTGCTCGGCGGGACGTTCTGAGGCCTCTGAACGGCTGATTTCTTTGCCGTTTTGCTTCTCACGGGCATTGGGAGAACCAGGGCAGCTTTCTAGTCCCTCTGGAGGTACCTGTAGTGCAGGAAGAGTGATGGATTACAGGACGTCGGCGGATGGAAGAGACGGATGGCAGGAGCCTAGGCTGGACACGTCTGCTTCCTCTCACATCGTGGCCACGCCACCGAAAATAGTTTTTATTGTAATTTTTCAAGGTGAAATACAATACAATCCTCCATAGAGTCTGCATTGGTGGACAGGAATTCCGTCCATATGTCCCACACTTTGTGGAATTTTTTGGCACAGCCGCGAGAAAGGTAAGTAGCCTTGTATGATGGCAGAGCCAAATTCACTAACCTCTTCCAAAAATTAATTGAGGGTGCAGACGAAGCCTTCCATTGAAGTACGATAGATTTACGAGCATAATAAAATAATAGTCCCAGCAGGGTTCTGACTGCCCGGCAAGGAGCCAGTGGATCTACAAGTCCCAACAGGCACACCTTCACTGACAGTGGAAACTGGGTGGTGGTGACAGTCAAAATACATGTGGTGACCTCAGCCCAAAAGATTTGAATCTGGGGACAGCTCCAAAAAATATTGATGAAATCCGCTGAGGGCGAATCGCACCTCCAGCAAGAAGCTGGAATAGATGGATATATTTTGTGTAAACGCATGGGTGTGTAATACACTCTATGTAGTATTTTGAATTGCACTAATCTGTCTCTAGCAGATACTAGCTGTGAGAAAGAGCACTCCCACATTTCCTCCCAGTCTTCCGTATCTAGTGTAGGGAAGTCACTACCCACTTAGAGTTTCTAGGCCCGTATGAACATTAGCAAGTAATGCTTTATATATGGTAAAAACAGGGGAGAACAGCAGCGCTAGATATGGTAATAACATAAAATTATATAGCAAATGGAATATAGGTATACATGAAATGTGTGTGTGAGTAAGCACACATGTTTTTGTTAAAACATAATGTCCATAAATGATCCGAGATCTTGTATGATTAGCACCTGGAGGCAGCTCCCTTAGAGTGAATCGATGGGCTCTTTGTAGAAATGGGAACAGAGGGGCGCCAGGCTGAGTGCAGTATAAAACATATATTTAATATAAACAAGTAGTAACTCACAGGTTAAATTAGATGAGTTCAGTATGTGGTGAAAATCGCCAGTCCTGGAGTCTCATAAACGTCCTATTTGGCGTCCTGCTTTCCCTTTGCAGCCTGGGGCACTGGTGTGATCTTACGGGGATCCAGAGGAGGCTGGGAACCAGGAAGCAAGAAATGAATAGCAGCTGGTCGTGACTTCACAGGAACACGAAATGTGATTATTCACAGTGGCAAGGAATGGTAATGCATTTCAAAGCTACAGCTTCTTCATCAGACCATGATTGGCTGTCAAATATCTTGCTGACATCTTGCTAACACTTGTAGTGCCACAAAGCTAATGGATAAGGTCATTTATTCCCAGGGACACTGTATACAGACACCATTGTTCTTTCACCTTACTGAGAAAGATCCTGCCTTCCTCACTTGATAATCCGGGCCAGTTGTGTTGTTTGGCCCTGCTATTCAGGAGTTGAAGTGCACCAACGAAAGTGGCTAGCTGAAGACTCAAAGCCTTATCTTTTCTTCAAATGGACTGAAGCTACTAGTGCCATACGGACCCGCACACACATATTCAGGGCTCTGTATATGCAGTGGGTGTGTGGGACAGTTTATATAGGAAGTTAAGCCGTTACATGTTGATTTGAATAAAGTGTTTAACCACTTCATTCTTCTGACTGAACTTTGGCATTGTGTTTTATGTGCTGGTTAGTTCTCAGGGTCCTAACAACCCAACCTCCCACCTTTTTTCACCTATATGTCACTTATGCAGCAATTGTTGAAATACATGGACAACAAATGGGAATTCACGACAATACGTGAGTAACAATTATATAATTGCCACTATACACCGTCAAATGGAAGAGGTTAGGGCTTATGATATTGTGCTTTGGCCCCTTGAAGTCTCACCATGGACTGGTCAGGTATGAGGAGGGGCTTTTTAGTGCAGATATCAGTAGTAATTCAGAGTCAGTAGCATGCAATGCACAGTGCTGGGGCAGGAGTAAGTAAGGCATAGTTCAGAGGTCAGTACTATGTAACCCAGAATTCAGGGATCGGTAGTAATGAAGTGACCAGAGATCAGTGGTAACAAAGAAGTCAGGGATCAATAGTAACAGAGTTCAGGGATCAGTAGTAGGGCAGAATTCAGGAATCAGTAGTAAGTAACACGGAATGCATAGGATAGTAAAAAGTAAGACAAAGGTCAGGAGTAAGTGAGGCAGATGCAGAGGCCAGGAGAAAGTAAGGCAGGCTGTGTGCAGTCACAGGCAGTCCCTAGGCACAGCACTCTTGTCCATCCAGCCCCTTTTGCCCTTGGTCTACTGACTCACTCAGTCATACCCAAGCAACTCCTAGGCTCAGCTCTCTGTCCATCCTTCACCCCTGTCCCCCCTCATTTAGGTCCTGCTTACTTACTGGCACACTAACATGCAAACCAGCAGCTTATCTAACTTCTCACCTTCCACTCACCTTGTCAGTGAGGTCAGAGGTCAGTAGTAAGTAAAGCAAATAAGCAAATTTCAGGGGACAGAAGTGAGTAGCACAGAGGGTAGAGGTCAGGTAGAGTGCTTAGCTCAGGTATAAGTAAGACTGAGTGCAGAGGTTTGTAAAAAGTAAGGCAGAGTGCTGAGGTTGGTAGAAACTGATAAGGTCAGGGATTTAATTTAGAGTTCTCACTTAATATAATGCCTACGTGTAAATCTGTTATGAATGTAACTTTTGGCTGCTGAACTCGATTGAAGCTGCTTTTGTTGCCTTGTATCTGTATTGCCATGGTGTTGGAGCTTGTGCCTGTAGCCCAGGTGACTCCTGTTGTTGTTTACCCTTGCCCTTTGTGGGGGTTGTGCTGATGCTATTGTTTGTATAATTGCCTATAAAAGGCCTTTGAAAGAAGTAAAGGGAGCAGTCCATTATGCTCAGAAACTGATACATGGATTTCTGACTCTGTGTCTTAATTCCTATAAGAAGCAATGATTTGACAAAGCAATATAAACTTAAAGCAACTTGTTTAAGAGTTGATCCTAACATTTGGGCGCCCGAACAGGGACTCACCGATGATACTACAAGAGGTGGCTGAGCTACGCTGACGGAACAAAAGGACAGGCATGCCGGGAACCACAGATCGAAAACCTGCGCAGGTAAGAAAAAGCTTTATTTTTCTTATATTCTGTGCTCCCCTGATTTGTGCCTATCCGTTCTGTCAGTTACGGTTCTCCTGGTTTTAAAACACCAGCCTCTGTAGTGGTGAGTCTAGAATTGCTGCATATTTTGGTTTATATTGCTGGGATTATTTGTTTATTTGTTGTCTGTCTTGTTGAGAAAGTGAATGAGCCTTGTCAAGGATGGTATGAGTTAGAAGGGGATTGCCGAACTAAGCAACGGAATGCGCCCTTACCTCGCAAGAGGACTTTGGGGGTCTGACGCTTATGCTTAACCTCACATCTAACTCATAAACCATAGACGTGTTGAGAGTATAAGCCCTGTCTGCTCCATAAAGCAGGGATAAGAGTGCATGAGAGGGATCCCAGATACGAGGGGGGGAATAAGGTCTCCATAAAGTCCGGAGATCTAGTCGGATACCTGGCCACTTAAAGGAATTCTTGTATATGTTGTAGCCGCATTCTGGTTTGTTATTGGGCTAGCATATAAAGTAATTATTTATTATTGGGCTAGCATATAAGGTAATTCGGTTTCAGAAATCTCATTCCGGAGAGGTTTTTAGTATTCTAGCACCCTAGGAGGAAGGCAACGAGGAACTAGTGTAACTTAGCTGGTTTGTTATTGGGCTAGCATATAAAGTAATTATTCATTCTTGTATATGTTGTAGCCGCATTATATTGTACACTAAGTGTCCCACACGCTACCTAGGCAGGACTGTTAGAATGGGCCAGAGGAACACAAAACCCGGGAATTGTGGCGCACTATACGGTGCCACAGATAATTAAGAACATTTATGGGAAAACCGAAGCACAGGACTTAAAGGATGTCCTTCGTAAATTTAAGGTGAAAGGAGCAGCGGGCTTAGACCCGGATGTATGGAGTGAAATAAAAAGGGACAGACAAGGAGAGGTGTTAGAGAAGCAATGGATGCGTCAGGTTCAATGCTTAATTAAGGTCTCAAATAGAGCGAAAGAAGAGGGGTGGAAATATAATCCAGATTGTGATGGTTGGGATATGAAAGATAGAAGAACAAAAAATGTCGAGGCTCCCAGCTCAGCCATCCCACCCCCATACACTGACGTAGAACGCAAACCACACAAGATATATCCTGTACTTGAGGGGAGAGGATGGGTTTGTCAGGATTGTGGAGCACAAAACCCAGAATGGGCAGTAGAATGTGTGCATTGTGGGGCACAAAAACCTCATCCAGAAACTGTAGCTCCCGTACGCACTGATACACGCATTGTTCAGGTAAACAATCCAGAATTTGGACAAGCAGCCCATCCAAATGCCCCGCCTACTGTCACTCGTAGAATGCAAATAAGGACTTGGGCACCATGGTCGGCAGACACCCTTATGGCATTAATACAGAGCGCCCCAGACCCGGTAGCAAAGCCAGCTGCTTTCTGTAGATTTGTGACACAGTTAATGAATACACATGAAGTGACCTGACAGGATGGGGAGGATCTATGCAGACACAAAATGACTCTGACCCTGTTTAACCAGTTTATGACAGAAATAGGTCCACACAGACCTGCAGGACAAGTTGATGGGGATGGCAACCTGGAGGCAGGACATGTCAGACATATAGACTCAAGGGCCCCTTTTATTGCTAGATTAGAAGCTTTTTGTCAAGCAAAACAACAGGAGAGGGGGTCCATATCACCCATGAAGCAAATGCCAGGACAGACTGTATCGGAATTTTACTTATCTATGGAAAGTATGATGGCAGATGAGGGATTGGACTTGGCCCTGCCAGTCACAATCCGAGCCTTCAATAGACAATTTATGGAGGGATTAATTTCACAGATAAGTGAGAGACTGAAAGCCTGCACACCAGAGTGGAGGGCAACTAGAGATAGAGGGACGTTGTTACAAAAAGCGCAAGGCATAGAGGTGGACTTAGCAGAAACCAAAGGGAGGAAATCTCATGCTATCAACGCACTCGGGGGTTCCCAAGAGCAAGGTAGAGGTTCCTTTCGCAAACCCCTTACCTGTCACTACTGTAACAAGATTGGTCACATCAGACGCAACTGTAGGAAAAGAATAAGGGATGAAGGAGAGGAAGGTGTTGATTCTCCAGTTAATCAGAGAAGGAACCAGCCCAGGGACAACAAAAATAGTCATATCAGGCAGCAGGGAGATGGTCCACGAGCATGACTCGCCCCGGTTTTAGAAAAATCCAAAACAACAATGCTTAAGACAAATATAACGGTTGGTAATAAGAAAATCTCTTGTTTAGTCGATACAGGAGCTTCACGCTCGTTACTTTCTGACTCTGAACTACTCCATGGCCAAAAATCACCTGACACTTTACTAATAACTGGATATGATGGCATTTTAGCCGACGCCCCGCTTACAAAACCTCTGAAAGTTAAAGTAGGAAACCACATGTTCCTTTCACGCTTTCTGGTATCCAGAGGAGCCCCCACTAATTTGTTAGGAGCTGACATTTTGCAGAAAATAGGAGCTAACATTACCTATCACCCAGATGGCCCTGTCACCTTAGCTATAGGGGATAATCAAGAACACATGGAGATGTGTAACCTGTTACAATACCTAGAGGAGGAATCGGAATTGTCCGGCCCACCTCCTTCAGACTTAGATCAGATTTTGTCGTCCCTTCCAGGAGAACTATGGGAGAAACATCCAGCTGATGTTGGACTTTTGCCCATACCTCCGGTTACCCTACAGCTGATTCCAGGAGCAGTGCTTCCCCAACAAAAACAGTATCCACTCAGTGCACCCCAAGAGGCGGCCATAGAAATGCAGGTCCAATCCTTCTTAAAAAGTGGAGTTCTAAAAGAGGTAAAATCACCGGCAAACACTCCCTTGTACCCGGTTAAAAAGAAATCAGTAGCCGGTAGTCCGGTTAAGTATAGAATGGTCCAAGACCTTAGAGCGGTCAACAAAATACTAGCCCCGTGGACACCTTTAGTACCCAATCCACATACATTACTGTCACAAATACCATCAACCAGTATGTACTTTACGGTTATAGATTTAGCGAACGCTTTCTTTTCCGTCCCGCTTGCTGAAGAATGCCAACTTTGGTTTGCATTTTCCCTCAAAAATCGGCAACTAACCTGGACACGCCTACCTCAGGGTATGGCGCATTCACCTACCTTGTATTCGCAAGCATTGCAAACAGTGTTGGGAGAATGGGTACCACCAGATTCCTATGTATTGTTACAATATGTGGATGATTTATTGTTATGCTGCCCTGACAAGGAAACTTGTTTGGCCACCACCCTTAATTTGTAGCGATTTTTGGCAGAAAAAGGTTGCAAGGTTAATAAGAAAAAGTTGCAAGTGTGTCAGGAAAAAGTTATCTTTTTGGGACATTGTATATCACAGGGTACGAGACATCTCACTGAGGAGAGGGTTCAAGTGATAAAGGGAATGTTACCCCCACGGAATTTCAAACAATTGCGTATGTTTTTAGGTATCGTGTCATATTGTAGACAGTGGATACCACATGCTAGCGCTTTGATGCAGCCATTATACGATTGTTTGAAAATTGTACCTTATATGCTTACAGAAGTAGCTTATGAATCGTTTATCACTTTGAAAAAGTTGTTGATTTCTGCCCCGGCTATTGGTATACCAGATTACACCAAGATATTTAATCTGTACATTGCTGAGATCACTGGACATGCCACAGGTGTTCTGACACAGGCACATGTAAAACAAAGACCAGTCGCTTACTTTTCAGCAGCATTAGATCCAGTATCTAGAGGTTCACCGTCTTGTGTACGGGCGGTAGCTGCAGTGTCAATTATCATAGATAAGTCATCAGAGATTGTTCTAGACAATCCAGTTGTAGTGCATACCACACATGACATACATGCAATCTTGTCTCAGGTACAGCCCAAACACATTTCAATGGCTAGGCAATTAAGGTTACAGTGTACTTTACTCTTACCTCCAAATGTCACTTTTCAGCGCTGTACAACCTTAAATTTGGCCACCTTTTTGCCTCTTCAGTCACCAGATTTGGCAAGGGGGAATGATAGTACTAATAGTACTAGTGAGAAAAGAAATGAGGACACTGACACTCTTTTGTTTAAAGAAGTAGATGAACACGATTGTTTTCAGCTCATGGAACAGGAGACAATGGGATTCCCACATGTTACAGATACACCAATTTTAAACGCTGAGCACACTTTGTACATAGATGGCAGCAGGTTTGCTGATGACAAGGGTAAATATCACACAGGGTATGCTGTAGTGACTGATACGCAGGTAATTGAAGCACAGGCCTTACCAGCCCACATGTCAGCACAGGAAGCAGAATTAAAAGCTTTAGAACAAGCCCTAGAATACTTAAAAGGATGAGAAGGGAATATTTACACTGACTCTGCCTACGCTTATGGTGTAGCGCACGATTATGGCCACATATGGAGGGCTAGAGGTTATCTGACAGCAGCAGGTACAGGATGGGAGCAGCACCAGACCTTGACAATGTATGGAGGGAAGGAGGCAAAATATGCCTACCTGCCTCTCTGTACCCAGCAATGGCAGCGGCAGTTCACCTACCCACACACGTCAGTTCCAATTCCATGTATAGGATTGTGAACCAAGGATGGCTCGCCCCTGGATTCAGTAGCACTGCAAGAAACTACTGTGCAGCCTGCCAAATCTGTCTCCTGAATAACCCAGGACAGAAAGTGAAAACCCCACGAAAACACCAGGTCCGGGCCCAATACCCCTTCCAGAGACTGCAAATTGATTACATACAAATGCCTAAGAGCGGCCCCTTTGAATTTGTCCTCGTGTGTATCGATTTATTCTCAGGTTGGCCCGAAAGTTATCCAGTAAAATCGGCTACAGCTAAAGCCACAGCTAAGAAACTGATCACTGAGTTAATACCTAGGTTTGGTCTTCCTGAAACCATAGAATCAGATAGGGGGACACACTTTACAGGAGAAATCATGCAGAATGTGATGACCATGTTAGGGGTTCAACAAAGTTTTCACACCCCTTACCACCCACAGAGTTCAGGATCAGTGGAGAGAGTAAATGGGACAATAAAGTTAAAAATACAAAAAACCATGCAAGAGTTAAACAAGCCTTGGCCAGAATGCCTGCCTCTGGCTTTATTCTCTATAAGGTACACTCCAACAGGAAAAACAGGATTATCCCCATACGAAATACTTTTTGGGAATGCACCTAGATTAGGTTTATACTTTCCACAGAGTATGCAATTGCAATGTGATAGTTTGACTGCATATGTGATACAATTACAACAACGTCTAACTAAGATCCACAAAAGTGTGTATTCTTCTCTTCCAGACCCTAATTCAATAACAGGTACACATACGCTGCTACCAGGGGATTATGTATATGTAAAGAAACACACCAGAAAGACATTGGAACCCAGGTTTGAAGGTCCTTACCAAGTACTCTTGACCACAGCCACCTCAGTAAAGCTGGAAGGAAAACCTACCTGGATACACGCATCACATTGCAAGAAACAACCCGAGAAAACAACATGATGAAATATCTACTTACATATTTTTTGTTGAAGATTGTTGTTTTACAAATATATGCATGGACTCCTGGTATTAATGTACTTGAAGTAGAGGAAACAATGACTTTCGAATGGAGCATAGATGACCCTAAAGTGGAAAATGTATCAGGATATGAGATATATAAGGATTACACTGTGGGTAATTATACTGTTGAAGGACATAGGCGACCGTTTCATGTAGATGTAGGTATAGCATGGATACAGGCAGACCCCCTCTCAGAAGTAACTGTAACTTTCCAGTGGAACGATAATATGGGTTTCCCCTTTAACAATAGTAAGAACCATAGGTGTCATAAAATATCCCTTTCACAGACATGGAAACAAGCCCGGGAACGGGTAGTGGGACAAATGTACCAAATATTAACAGTCATGGCAGAAGGAAGGAATATAACCGAAGGGATGTTTAATCTGACAGATATTACCGTTAATCAATCCAGTACTTTCCTCTGTGCATCTTGGTGGAGGGAAGAGAGAGTTGATGGGTGGTACTGGATGGCACAGACCTATGGGTTTCACATACAAATGGAGGAAGAAGTAACGCCAACAATTGAATCTTCCATATTAACACCCGTACCAAATACTTGCATAAATGTATCAACATCACAACAGAAAACAAAAATAAAATTCAATATCACCTTTCCCCCGATACCGGAGTGTAGGTATAAACGAGAATGGTACGACACACTATTGGGACTGACAGGTACAGGGATGGGAATTTTAAACTCAGTCGAGATAGAAGAAATGAACAACAGATGGAAGCATGCAGGGGGACACATAGCTGACAGCTTGACTATCACAAGCAAATGGTTACCCACCACTTTTTAAACCCAACTGCAAGAAATACCCCTATTACAATTTTTGGGAGGGTTAATAAATCACACGATAGGAGCAGAGCTCCAGCTGTGGAATCAAAGTCAACAGTTTGTAAATTTCACACAGTGCTCTTTTAACCTCTTATCCTATCATATACAAATAAATAGGGCCAGGACTGAACTACAGTTGGGAAATTATCATACCTGGATGAAATATTTTAAGGGTTTAACTGACGATGGTGTATGGTTCCAAGTAAAAGGGGATAAGATAGAATGTGAGGAGAAATGGTGTGTAGGAAGGTTTGAAGCATACCGGGTAGCAGATGTAATGGAAATGTGAATAGTGGTCATGCCACTAGTGATTAAAGACGAGTTTTGGTATCCAGAAATATATGGGAAATATGTAGATAAAGGAAACAGAACCCATGATTTAACTCTATGTGAAGGAACTAATAAGGGAATGGTATGTGGCAGAAGTTCCCCAGTATATGAACCTTGCTTGTTAAAATACCAAACTAGCATATGCAAAATGCAAAGAACACCGATAAATGTGAACAATAGATTCATAGAAATAGGACCCCAGCATATTTGTATCATTACTAATGATAACCGCACCATGTCAGCATTAAATAAATCGGCGCCGTTTGCGGGATGTATAAAAAAGATCAAAATATTACAATGGGGTAACGACACCTATCTTTTTGAACCAGACGCCGATAAGATATTCTCTTCAGTCTATGAGGTACATAATCTCACTGACACTACACCCTTTATAATTTCTTTAGACCCACTAAAACAGGTTTTGGAACAATCAGAGTTGTTAAGACAACACATAGAAACACTAGAACATACCCTACAGAATAACCTTGTATCTGCAATAATTGACAAAGGAAGACTAGTGCATCTTTCCTCACAGATACAACAGGATACTGCACCACATTGGTGGGATATATTTAGTGGAATGTCTTCTACAGCAACCAATACCTTTCACTGGTTGTTAAGTCCAATGGTAATTATTATTCTAATATTAATATCACTTACAATCACAAATATATGTGTATACAGGAAAATAAATAGGAAAATTAGGAGAATAGACAGGGCATACCGATAAATGTGTATTGACATCACCCTACTCCTATAAAACTTCTCTTCTTGAATTTTAAGATGTTGGTAATACCTAGGGGGATGGGTTCTACCCCTCTGACAACTCGCGGTCAGGGAAAGGACTCTGGGGAAAAACTGACTAGAACTTATTCATGAGGACCCAGGGGGAAGGAGAGGATGATGTCAAAGGGGGAAATTGATAAGGTCAGGGATTTAATTTAGAGTTCTCACTTAATATAATGCCTACGTGTAAATCTGTTATGAATGTAACTTTTGGCTGCTGAACTAGATTGAAGCTGCTTTTGTTGCCTTGTATCTGTATTGCCATGGTGTTGGAGCTTGTGCCTGTAGCCCAGGTGACTCCTGTTGTTGTTTACCCTTGCCCTTTGTGGGGGTTGTGCTGATGCTATTGTTTGTATAATTGCCTATAAAAGGCCTTTGAAAGAAGTAAAGGGAGCAGTCCATTATGCTCAGAAACTGATACACGGATTTCTGACTCTGTGTCTTAATTCCTATAAGAAGCAATAATTTGACAAAGCAATATAAACTTAAAGCAACTTGTTTAAGAGTTGATCCTAGCAAAACAAAGAGTGCAGAGATCAGTAGTATATAGCGCAGAGGTCAGTAGTAAGTAAAGCAGAGTTCAGGGATCAGTAGTATGGAAAGAAAAGGTAAAGAGTAAGTAAGGCGGTGTGCAAGGGGTTATTGGCTTGCATACAACTCACCTGTCCATCCTGACCCCCCTTTACCCTGGGTTCACTAATTTGTACAGTCATACACAAGCAGCCCCTAGGCTCACTGATTTCTATTGACACACACAGAGTGGCTCACCCCTTCTCTCTGCTCATAGGAGTTTATTGACAGCAGCAGGAGCCAGGAGCCAGGAGTGAAAAGAAGAAAAATCTAAATTAAATCAATATTTGGTGCGACTGCCCTTTGGCTTCAAACTAGCATCAATTCTTACACTTGCACACTTTGTATACTTGCAGAAAGTCAGAGATTTTGTAGGATTAGGGCCAGGTGTATGAGTAACCAATTATACCAAGCAGGTGCTAATGATCATCAATTTCATATGTAGGTTGAAACACAGTCATTACCTAAAACAGAAACAGCTGTGTAGGAGGCTTATAACTGAGTGTGGTAAGCCAAACTCTGCCACTAAGGTGAGGGTGCGGAAGACAGTTTCATGTCACTGGTCATACACCAAGGCAAGACAGAGCACAGTAACAAGACAGTTACCGTATTTTTCGCTCTATAAGACGCACCTGACCATAAGACGCACCTGACCATAAGACGCACCTAGATTTTAGAGGAAGAAAAGAAAAAAAAATTTCTGAACCAAATGGTGTACTAAAATATTAAAATATACGTTAGCCAGTGGTCAATACTTTAGCAGGTGGTCAGTACATTAGGCCTCCAAAGCACCCGGCCACACCTCCAAAGTACCCACCCTTCCCTCAACCCAGGTCAACCATAAAGAGAAAAATTAAAAATAATAAACCTTTATGTTGTACAGATTACAGTGATGAGTTTGCTTTGCAGGGGTTCGGATTCCTCGTGTGATGCAGTGAAGTCAGTCCAGCTCAGGCAGCTTACATACACAGCACTGCAGCGCGGCCGCCAGCACTCACTCCTCGCACGGTGTGATGTGGGCCATGCTCATTCACTAAAAGGCTGGCCTGGCGCTTCTGCACCGCTGACTCGTACTCCTCCTCTCTTCTGCCACATCGAAGCCGAGCGTCCGGAGCGGTATTCCAACACAGAGCCGGCGCGGGGGGGAAGGCCTGGTCCATATTCGCTCCAAAAGGATGCACAGACATTTCCCCTCATTTTTTGGGGGGAAAAAAGTGCACCTTATGGACCGAAAAATATGGTATATTGCTTTTCAAGCACTTTTGAAGAAGCCAATGAAATGGCCAACCTTGAGGATCATAGATACAGTGGTTGGCCAAGGAAACTTAATGCAGCAGATGAAAGACACATCATGCTTTCTCTTTGACTTTGGAAGATGAATAGCAGAGCCATCAGCACAGAATTAGCAGAAACCAGTAGGACTCAGGTACACCCATCTACTGTCTGGAGGGGTCTTCTTGGAAGAATTGCAGCCAAAAAGCCAAATTTCAAGGCTAAGTGATTCAACTATGCATGAAAACATAGGAACTGGGCTGCAGAAAAATGGCAGCAGGTGCTCTGGACTAATGAGTCCAAATTTAAAATATTTGGCTGTAGCAGGATGCAATTTGTTTGCCAAAGGGCTGGAGAGCGGTACAATAATTAGTGCCTGAAAACAACAGTGGAGCATGGTGGAGGTTCCTTGCAAGCTTGGGGCTCCATTTCTGAAAATGGAGTTGGAGCTTTGATCGGGATCAATGGTGTCTTCAATGCTGAGAAATACAGGTAGATACTTTCCCATCATGCCATACCATCAGGGAAGTGTGTGAATGACCCTAAATGTATTCTACCACAGGCAACAACCACAAACATAAAGCCAATATCATTAGGAACTATCTTCAGCGTAATGAAGAACAAGGAGTGCTGGAAGTGATGATTTGACCCCCCACAGAGCCCTGATCTCAACATTATCAAGTCTGTCTGGGATTACATAAAGAGACAGATGGATTTGAGGCAGCCTACATCCATAGAAGATCTGTGGTTTATTCTCCAAGATGTTTGGAACAACTGATGTAGCACCCTGTAGTTTAGGCAGGGAGCTCCTCACAGATTTACTTGTCAGGAGTAGTTATCCTGGTTGATTCATAGAGATCCATTGATTTCTCCCTAAATTTGGCCTTGTTGCACTTTTCTCTTCTAGCACTAGGTGGCCGGGTACTTGGTGGTACTAGATATGAGAAGGGCAAGCCAAGGTCAGGTTATGGGTATATGGGGTATCTCAGCCAATAGGCAGGGGTTTTCTTGAATCCCTTGGCCTGCTGGGAGCACCTATATATTTGGGTAGAGTCGGGTGATCTATGTTCTGTGCCACCTGGACGGCTGTCTGGATGGACGTGTGTCATACGCCCCTGGCTGCTAGGCCGGAGATTGGGCCTATTCTGGGGGCATCTGGCTGCCAGGCTGTGTGAGGGCCTATCCAGAAGTAAGAGGGCAGCGCAGGGTTGGTATTACAGCTTGCAGTCAGACCAAAAGTGATGGTTCTGCCGGCCAGAGAACCTGTCGTGGTCGGAGGTAGAAGGGGAGCTGTCAAGACTAAGGGAACAACCACCTTACCAGGGACCAAAGTGAGTACCTGAAGCAAGTACCAGAGCAGTATTCTCGAACGGGTACAGTGGAGAATCAGAAAACCTCAGGTGGTGATCAAGTCAGGGACCCAACCAGTGGAGGTGACGCTTGCAGAGAAGCCTTGTGTCTCAAGCCAGGGACCGAGCCAATCAGCAGGGGTGAAGCTTGAGAAGTATCTGGAGTGCCAAGCTAGGGACCCAGCAGGGAAGTGTGGGTAACGCTTGAGGGAGATACCACCGCACAGATTGAAGGAGCTCAAGGGATTCAGAGTCAGTGAATCAGAGGGTCTAGTGAAAGACCGGGAGTGCAACTTTGGAGTACTACTT
The DNA here is from genome assembly GCA_037952835.1 of Lithobates septentrionalis. Classification (NCBI taxonomy): domain Eukaryota; kingdom Metazoa; phylum Chordata; class Amphibia; order Anura; family Ranidae; genus Lithobates; species Lithobates septentrionalis. The sequence goes on from JBBDGP010002449.1 coordinate 383,338, forward strand.
TGATGTGACTTTTTACACTCTGTGGCATTGAAGTTGTATCAAAGTCAGAATAAAGTAGTGCAGGAACCTTTTCTAAAGTCGGACAAACTTATGCAGTATCAGTTAAGACAGCTTTCATAGGGAAACATTGAATTTTACATGTCTTCCAACTTGAAGTCTCACAAGTCAGATCCTATGTTGCATCAGTGTGAACCAGGCCAAACAGAGAACAGATCGGTGAAGGATCCTCAGGCATTGCCAGGATGGGAGATATAATCCCTTCATGTTTTGGATCTGCCCTAGGACGTTCTCCCAGCTGGTTATACTTGCTACAGTAAAGTACGATATCCATGTAAAATACTCAAGTCTCTACAAATGGCAACTCTCAGTTCAAAGTAGGAGTAGCTCTGATTCAGAGATGTTTCCTTTATAGCATGATAAGCTTCTTAATAAGGTTGTCTGGAGAGCAATACTGTTCTGTTAAGTGCATTTATTCATAGCATCCTGCCAGATTTCACTTTACTGTAGTAAGGTCAGTGAAAGGTTAATGAGTAATCAGTAAATATCAAGAAAACCAGATAATGTTTTATGCCGCGTACACACGGTCCTACTTTTCGTCTACAAAAGTCCAACGGACGCTGATGGACTAAAGCTGGCTGGTAATCCGATCGTGTGTGGGCTTCTCCGGACTTTCAACTGACTTTTTTAGCCTCAAATCCGACGTACTTTAGATTTGAAACATGTTTTAAAACTTTACTTCGTAACTACGACGGACCCCGAAATCCGCTCGTCTGTGTGCTAGTCCGACGGACAAAAAGCCACGCTAGGGCACCTATTGGCTACTGGCTATGAACTTCCTTATTTTAGTCCGGTGTACGTCATCACGTACGAATCCGTTAGACTTTTGTGTGGTCGTGTGTAGGCAAGTCCGTTCGTTAGAAAGTAGGCCGCAAGTCCGCCGCAAGTCCACCGAAAGTCTGCCGGAAGTCTGTCGGACAGGCTGTCCGACTTTTGTAGACGAAAAGTACGACCGTGTGTACGCGGCATTAGAGTGAATACATTGCTATGTGGGTCTTTTCAGTAGACTTGCAAATATATACAGTAATATGGCTCATTAAAACACATTAATAGTTGTTTCAAAAAAATTACATCTGCACAAAAAATGAAACATCTTGAATACCAGAATTCATCAACTGGCTGATACTGGTCACATTTATAGATTTGGAATCACATAGTAGGTTACTGTAGGACCCTCCTAGATAGGTGCTAGGTTAGGTAAATTTAGTTACTGACGGGTGGCGTGTCCAAGATGACCCCCTGAACGGCTGCTAAACTTGATTTTATCCTACTCCTGGGCGTTATTACACCCTGCTACTGGAGACTCTTTGTCCAGATGCAACGCTGTTTGTCTGGAACGACCCCTGGCAGAAGAAAAAAAGTTCAGGTTCCTGCCGATCGAGGAGGTACAAACCCCATCCCCTCCTGCCCGCGTGGAGTCCCACACCACGTGGAAGGTCAGCGTGGTGTCGCAGACAGGGCCACTGGAGTCAGATGCCTCTTCCCAGCCAAGCTTTTTTGCTGACATAATGTCATCGATTGCTACATGCCAGGCCATGCCCACCGCGAAGATCAAAGCGGTGCAGCTCGATATGGGTTTAATGCGGCAGGACATTGACAAGCTCTGGTCCCGAGTGTCGGAGACAGAGCAGCGTGTAAGCCTTGGAATATAATGCGGACGATGCGGAGAACCACAGCAGGAGAAACAATGTGTGTATTGTGGGGTTACATAGTTACGTAGTAGGTGAGGTTGAAAAAAGACACAAGTCCATCAAGTCCAACCTAAGGATAGCAGAAGGAGTAGAAGGCACTAACCCTACAGTGTTTGTGGAAGACCTGCTGAGCACCCTGTTGCAGAATGCTCAATTCTCTCCTTACTACATTGCATACCACCTAGACCTGGGCCTGTGGGCCCCCCCAACTTACTTTCACCCTATGACTCCTTAATTTTCGGGACCAAAATTAGCTGCCCCGCTCTGCCAGAGTTCAGGGAGAATTACAATACCAAAATGGCAAACTGTTCATTTTCCCTTACTACTCTGTTGAGACTCAGAAACTCAGAAAATCCTTTGACCAAGTAAAGGCGGTGTTGCGGGCTCACAACATTCGGTACAATGTCCTGTTTCCTACTCGTCTACGGGTCCAGGATGGGGAAACAGTCCGCTTCTTCACCTCCCCTTCGTGAGGCCTCCTCCTGGATTGAAACCCTGCCACCTCACCGCTGATCAGAAGGGAAAGAGTGTTTACCTTCTTTGTTACCTTGGATGCCTGCTCGCATTATGATATGGGGAACCCCTCTTTGTTATACTATTTAGCCTGTTAGGGTGTACTCCCCATCACTCAGCACTGTTGTGCCAGTAAGATTAACGGTCCTTTACTATTCAAGTTTTGTGCCCCTGCTCAGTAGGTGATACCTTTTGACTATGGAACTTTTACCCTTCCCCTTGGAAAGATGTTCTCTACCCCTGGTGACTCAATGATCCAGCACTGGCCCTACGACCTACCTTTGGCCCACCTATGGTCTTGCCCAGGAGGACCACTACTACTATGCACATATTCCTATGCTGTTAATTGTTTGCCAGCACCTCTACTGCAACAAAGGTGCCTCTTTAAGTGAGCCGATCCACCTGGCTTAAGCCCCTCTGCTTTTGCTTTAACTGACTGGTTGACTTGTTGTTTGGGGATTCATGCTCTCCATCTTTGGGATGGGGACTCGGGGAGGGTTGTTTTGTCATGTTTTAGCTTTTTCTTTTTGGTTTGTTTGGTCCTTTATTTTCCTTTTTATGACCTGTGCCATAGTCTAATAGTGAAATGTGATAATAGCTGCAATCTGTGTCACTTATCTACCATCCGGATTTTTTTCTCTGACACTAATGGTCTATATTGCTTCATTCCTATTTTTTTTTTAATATATACTTAAACACTTATGTCCCAACTTACTGTGATTTCATGGAATGTCCAGGGTCTTAATTCTGCTGTGAAATGTTCCCTAGTATTCAAATCTCTCCAGAAGTATAATTCACATATCTGTATACTGCAGGAAACTCACCTCCAGGACTCCAGAATCAAGGTTCTCCGGTGGCCCTGGGTTGGTGAGCATTTTCATGCGACATACTCCAACTTTGCCTGGGGAGTAAGTATTATAGTACAGAGGTGCTTGCCATTTAGAGTACTGGAGGTGTGTACGGATCCGGATAGGAGATACGTTATGCTACACGTTTGTATATATGACAAAAATGTGGTTATTGTGGGACTTTATTTGCGGCCCCCGGCATCAGTACCTATATTGAATAACATTATGCAATTGGTTTTAGGTTTTGACACTTTAGCTAGATCTGGACAGACTGCGGGGGGTGTCTCGGGGTGTATCTGTAACGGAGTGGGCCTCCACCATTGCCTTGGTGGATTTCTGGCGGCATTTGCACCCAGACACGTATGAATTTACCTGTCACTAGACCACCTTTAAGACCCTGTCACGGTTGGCCTTTGTCTCAGCCACTGCCCTTCGATGGGTCACAGAGGCACGTATACTCCATGTATACTCCCACGAGGTGACCATGCTCCACTTAGTTTACCTATCTACCTTTCAAATCCGCCAGGTTCTGATATTAAAATAGGGGGTGCCCCTGGAAATATGAAAAAGTGTGGTCCCCTTGGACCCTGACCTGAGTGTTCCCAATAGGTACCTGTATGCTGTCTGGTTTGTGGTATTGGATGGGATTGCCGATCTCCCCTTTGCCATTCCCTTTCCCCTTCCTGTTCTCCTTTCACGTTTGTTTCTATTTTCTCTAATCCATACCGTCTCTTCTATTTTTTCCCTTCCCTCTCCCACTCCCTTCTCGTATATCCATTTTGTGGGGTTTCCGGGCATTGGAAAACCTCTCCTTTAATGTAGGAGGTTTTTCTCCTCGGTACTGTGCTGTGTTACATATTTTTGCTTAACAGATTGCACTATTTTATGTTGTGTACTGATCTTAAGATGGCTTGTCATGACTATGCTATGGATGTATACCACTCTTGTAAAATACTGTAATGGAACTAATCTGGTCTTCAGTTATACTGGTATGTCTAATTTTCAATAAAGCACCTCTGTTTTAAAAAAAAAATGTAGTTACTGGCTCACTGTAATCAGTTGAGCTGCATGTGATCATTTTGGTCTGTTCTGTATTTCACTGGCTGCAGGGTTGACTGCTTCCCCCTGTCTGTCTGCAAAGGTTCTGGAATATAGTGGGTTTGCTAGAGTCAAATCAGCAGCTGAATATTAATGCAGCCCTGGCCAATACCCAGGGAGCGGTGTACAGGAGGGAGCATAAATACTTTGAGACTTGGTGCAGGGGGGCTCTTGTCCTGGAGCAGGAAATCCCAGCCTGGAAAGCTGCTGCACCTCCTGGGGCAGACTTGCCATATGTCTGCTGTGCATCAAGGTGTCAGGGCTGGGCTCCTGCTATTTACTAGCAGCTCTTTTCTTTCAGTGCACAGAGCTGCTCAGCTGTGGATTAATTAGCAGCCACTCGTTTCAACAGTGATTTACCTGGTTACCATTACCTGCCTCATTAGTCCAGCCTACAGCCAGCCCCTTTTGGCTATTTAAACTTTGCTTATTCCCTCCTGGCCCTTGCGTGGTCTTGATCTCCTGGGTTTTCCTGCTTGTGTTCCTGTGTATGACTTGGCCTGGCTGACTTCTGTTCCATTACCTGTTCCTGATTTTTGCTCCTCACTTCTAGGGATGAGCTTGATGTTCGGGTTGAACATAAGTTCGACTCGAACATCGGGTGTTCGCCGAAAAGTAAACATTATGGGGCATTCGCAGCAAATTCGAGCACCGCGAAACGCCCCATTATGCACTGCGAGATCACAGTGCATTGCTGTATGATGTTTGGCCAAAGCATGCACCTGACCTGCATGCTTTGGCCATTAAAAGCGCCCTCTGCTAAGAGAGCCATAATTGGCCAAAGGCAGGGTGCCTTAGGCCAATCATGGCTCAGGGGGACTAAGTCCACGCCCCACACTATATAAGGCTGCTTACACGGCGGCCGTGTGTAGTGTTTTTTAGGATCCCCATTAGGGGGCTTTGGTGAAATATCAGTGGGAATCTGCACAACAAAGGGTGATTAGGGTGTGCCCAGGCACACCTGGCACACCCTGTGTGCACGCCTATGTATATATATATATATATATGTAGCACTAACTCTCGGTGGAGCTGCTGGTTTAAAGCGGGCTGTTACCTTCACTCTCTATACCTCTGTTTCACCGGCACCGGGTCTAGGGTTCCGTTGAGTTTACCTCTGGACGATGTAGACACCAACACTTGAGGATATTTTCCAATGCTTTAATGAACAAACAATAAAGGAAGTAGCAGGAAAGAAGCAGAAGGAAAGTTGCAGGGAAGCTCAAATACCTTTCCTTAGTATTCTTCAGAACATTCTTTGGAATTTGACACTTGTGGTTGAATGCACTCCCCTTGTGGGATTTAATCTTTGCCCGCCTGGATAGGCCTCTCTCACTTGCCTAGCAGCCAGTACGTAGCACGAACAAAAGTCTCTGCCACAGACTTGTTTGGAATAAAACCTGTACGATCCTCTGCCACAGGATGTATTGGTTTGCAATGAATGTCATACACAGTACTTGAACCTGTAAGCCAACCCGGCAGTACTATGCAGTAAGATTACTTCAGGATACGTCCTCCAACCGAGTCACCAGGCCCCTCTCCAGACCAGCACTCTGCATGATCCTTCCATGACGGGTCCTCCCCTGGGATCTCCTCGGTTGTCCAGCTTCTTCACTCAGGATAGACAGCTCAGGACCGTTCCTCTGCTGCTGTGGTAGGCCCCAGACAGGCTTCTGGGCCCACCCACATGCCGCAGCGACGTGGGCCTCCGGATCGGAGGACCACGAGGTGGTACTCTTAACGCATACCTGTCGGCCAGGAGGGCCAGCAGGTGGCTGAAAACGAACCCCTAAACATGGCGTCTGTCCCATAAATACCCTCTCCCAGAATGCAACTCGGAGGACCACCTCCACCGAGTTGTCTCCGGAACAGAGGAGCATCATACGCTTCAACACGTTGCCTTTCCAACACCAGCCGATGGTGACAACAACACCCACCGGCGCAGTGTGGAACTACACACAACGCAGCCAAGCTGGAACAGAGGCAAATCTAACTTCCTCTAACAAGTAACCCACAAGATTTACCTATCAGCGGTAGATTAAAAATCTACCAGCGCTACATACTCCCCCCACTACAATAGACGTTGTCCTCAACGTCTGTCACAAAAAAAAATAATAACTCCCAAGCCTGAGAGCGGGTATTTGAGCTTAAAACTTGGATTAGGTAAAGAAGGAAAGACAGTAGAAAGACATTATAAGATTAACATTTGTAAAACAATATGTTCGCGTCCGCAAACAAAACCATCCTATGACTGTACATAACCCCACTATCTATCTAGCTGAAAATCCTAACAGCTTGATAGGAGATCAAATGGTTCCTGAAAAGGAAAACATATTAAACACACATGCGACCTATACAATTTCAGGAGCAAAGTCTCATTTGAAAAAAATGAAACTCTCTTCCCATTATCTACATCAGAATAATCTTTAGAAGTCCATCCCTATATACATTTTTTCCTCTTAATTGAAAGAAATCCTGCTAGCAAAAAGAAGTCCTTGGATTTGAAACACTGAGATAAGTATTCAGATCTTGACCACGAAGATCTCTATATACTGACACTAACTAACTAACTACCCCACAGTTCTTTTGTCCATAATTACCAACAAAGGATCTGGCAATGTCAGTGTTTTTCCCTGTCCATCCACTGCAGTGATGAAATACACAACGTCATCTTTTCCAGGTCTGCAAATGACCACCTTGTCAGCATGAATGTGCCGACCATAGTTCCAGTGTAGGAAACATCCACCGAAGCGTTCATCTTTAGCAACAGAACATCTAGTTTTTCGGAAAGGCTTAGGCACAGACAAATAGTCCCAAACAGCTTCACTGTACCAAAGCTCCCGGTTAGCTTCAATCACTTGCATTATGTCCTGAGGAACATAAGGGAACTCCAAACCATATTCCGTAGCTACACGCTTGTTCAACATTCTCTGCAAACGTGCAAGTTTCGGTAAGGATCTATTTTTTCCCATACCAGGAGGCACACATGAACTCAATGACTTGCTCACCATAGACCCAGCCAGTGTCTGAAGTGAACTAGCAACTTTTGACAATGTCTCATTTACAGTGCTGTGTGGCTCCACACAAGGTGACGTCTTCCCAGAACTCAGGGCTGTCCATTCAGGGAAAGTCATAGCAGAGGCGATATCTTCGCCTTGGGCCCATAACAGCTCTTGTGACATAGTCTCAAATAGGTCATCATCACCGGAGAGATTCGGCATGGATTCTATCTCCGAATCTCCCAGCTCTTCTGCTGGCAGATATTTATTTACAGTCCCAGATACATTCCCCGTTATTTGCTCACCCGTTCCTGTCGTGGACTTTGTTGGATTTGGTTTGGGTAGTCTCTGGGGTAGGCTTCGGCCATGGCCGCAGGAAACCTTCACATATCCCACCTTCTTCTGGACAGGTACAACAGGGATAGGTGTGGTGGACGTAGAAATTAAGGTCTGTTTAGTAGGAAGTGGATGGAAGGCGCGTGATCAGAAGCTTACATCAAGAAATGTTTGGTTTATTTATGTAAAAGAATACAGACATATAGTCATATAGATATAAAATCATACAAATACTACATAATATTATAAAAAAAAAAAAGGAAAAACAGGTAACAAAATAAGTACTAGGAAGTTAAAATTGGGGTGTGCCCATATTGAGGCAGGTATTTAAGAAAGGCTGACGCGTTTCGAGGAAAACCTCTTCATCAGAGCCAGGAGAACTGGAGCACAGTCTGTATGGGCCGGTAGGCCGACATGTGTACATGGGGAGAGGTGGTGTGGCTAGTAGGAGGATGTGTCCTGTGATGGACAATTGATTATTCCAAGTTCCATACCCAGGTGTTCTAGATGGGGTATAAATAAGAACAATATATACCGTACACTACAGACTGGAGACGTAAGATAAGTTTACATTGAAAAATGCATTCATAAAATGATAAAAAGTATATAATATAAATATATTAGAAATAAAAATTACCATATCAGTACAAAAAATTAATTAATGATAGGTAGTGGGATTTTGAAGCACAGAACATGAGATTGTAGTCTAAATACATACAAATGAAAAAATCTACGCATACATAAGTGTACACACACATACTCGTGTACACATACATGCATATACATACACGTGCATAATACAAACGCATGTAAATGCATTAAAAAAAACCAAAAAAAACCCCATATATGCATATGAGAGGGGGGGGGGGAGGGGGGCGATGGTAAATGAAGTAAAAAGTGCACTGAGACACATTGAGAGATATTGTCTCTCCGCATGGTAAAACCGGTTGTGCTTTTGTCCAAAGGACATGCGCATGCGTGTAAAAACTCTGCCAGCACGTAAAACGCCGTGCTGGAACAGATATGTGGAGGTATGCCCCTGTTCACTGAAAGCACAAATGGGGGCACAAAGATGGCCATGTGGTTTGTGCAAAAACAGAAATGTGTTCATTCAAATGGAAATCCACAAAAATATATACAAAAATGCATATATCAAATGTACATAAAAATCTAAAACGCATATGCATATATATACATAGATAAAGAAAACAATATGCACAAAATAAATATATGTATATATTCACATAAACCTGTACACATATATATACATATACACACATATGCACACACATATATATATATATACATGCACACATATACATGTCCACATGCATACACACACATGTGGAGACCACCCCTACACAGCATGTATTGTGCCTATGTAGAACCAGTGTCATGGCGGTAGGGTGGGAATGTGTAGTTTGTGCAACGCAATAGCGGAGAGTGGCGGGAGTGGATACGTTAGGGGGATAATCTGGTGTTGGTGACCAAATATTGGAGGTGGCAGACAGGTGGGCTAATGACAGAACGCACCTACCTATGGATGAAATTAGAATGTAAATAGATTGTATTTTCTTTTTGCGGTGCTGTTAGGCTGTCAGATGTGCCTGTAGTGAAACATAAGTTGAGCAGGGAAAGTAAGCAAGCTCTTATGGACACTGCTGGGTTTAACAGGATAAGGAAGTTACAAAGACCATTGTGGCTAACCTGTCTCAGGAGAAGTGTGTAGACACAGCTGCAAACTGTAGAGATCCTTTGGAGTGGAGAGCCGTGTGATCCTGGCAGCAGAAGGGGGGGGGGGAGGAGGGAGGAGGTGTCCTTGAGGCAGCTGATGCCTGGATAGAAAGCGTCTTGCTGCCTAGGGATAGGAAAGGTTTTGTGATGAGGTTGTGCTGGGGGTTTAAAAGACTCTGGGGGGCGGGTCCGAGGGCATGAATGAAAAGGCTATTATTGAATCCAATTAAGCCATATAAAGTAATGTGATATGAAAAGTGTGACTATGATTTGAATAGTGAACCGGAGGTATTTTGTGCAGAACATATACATATATTTACATATATACATACATACACACATATACATACATATACACATATACACATACACACACAGGTTTATATGGGTTGTATAACAGCAGAAGTGGATAATATGAGGAGAAATGGTGTACATGAAACTGCGGGGACAGGAGAGGGTATACAGGGCTTACCGTATGGTGGAATGATGGTGATGATATGAAGGGGATCACAGGTAATAAGGGGGGGGGGGTGGCTAGGATAGAGGGGGGGCAAAGCATGATGGTGATATTCTGTATCTAGATGGCCCCGTGGATATCTAGATCTTCATTCATTCCATCAGGAACCAATGACCCAAGAGTGAAAATCCAGAATGATTCTTGTTTACAGAGTCTTCTGAATCTCCTCCCATTGTCAGCGTCTTTTTTGATAGCTTCAATGCCAAACACTTTGATGCCTGTTGGATTGCTGTTATGACATTCTCTGAAATGCCTAGGTACTGAATAGCTGTGGCATTTTTTATTTTTACTCTGATGGTACGTGTTACTATTGATTATGCTGCATTTGTGTTCCCTAATCTTGTCCTGAGTGGACGTATTGTGCGCCCAACATACAGAAGACCGCATGGACAGATAAGACCATAGACTACATAGGAGGTACCGCAATTGATGAACTGTTTGATTTTGTGGTACTGGCCGTCGGACCCCATGATTTCTTTTTTGCGCTGTGCCATGAAGGCACAGGCTCCACAGTTTTTGGTTCCACACTTGTAGTTGCCTTTCTGGTCGAAGATGGATGCCCAATTGCCAGTGGTGGTCTTGGTTTGGTTCTGAGGTTTTCGTACTCTACTCTGAGCTATTAGGCTTCTAAGATCTTTGGATTTTCGAAACACAACTACTGGTTTGGGTGGTAGAACTGAATTGAGGATGGGATCCTGCTTGAGAATGTTCCAATTTTTCTCGATGGCTCTCTGTATGTCGAATGCTTTGGTGTTATATTGTGTACTGAATCTGATGGGGTTGGAGATATTGCTGTCGGTGGTCCTTTTATTGCCGCTTGTTTTGTTAGCCTCCATTGCCATAGTGACAGAGGGATGTTCGTCATACTGGGTCCAATATTTGTAAAAGGCCTGTTTGATGGGTGATTCTTCATAACCCTTCTCAAGAAATTTCTTTTTTAAGATGGATCCTTGTTTTTCATAGTCACTTTTCTTAGTGCAGGAAATTAAGGTAATGTCCCCTGATGAGACGGCAACAGCAGTGTCTCTCTCCGGAACATTCTCGGCAGCAACAGGCAAAGTCACAGCCTGCTGTTCTCTTTCCGCAGCAGTAGCAGCTTCTACTGTGGCGATACCTGTAGCCCAATCCATTCGATAAGCACGGGGCGACATGGTAGGTTGCTCCACCATAAACAAATATTCTCCACATTGTGGGCAGTGACCAAAGGGACTGAGATGTACGGCCAGTCCTTCACATTTGTGGCAAATCATGCCCAGCCCTTCAATATCTCTGACGGTATAGAGAACAAACCTCCCCTGCGGCTTCAGACGAATACTGGTATCTGTAAGCAGGGTTCCGGTCAGCACAGTACTCGACACGGTGCTCGCATGGAACATTCTTGGTCCCATAATTGGCTGCATCGCTGAAAAAGACATGGCCACACTCTGATCTTCTCAGCACGATCACGAGGCCTCTCTTCTTCTCTGACGCCAAACGCATACACGCGTCCCACGCGGTATCAAGTAGGGTAGGCTCCTCCCACTTGTTCTTCTATTCACGTAGCTCCCGGGCTTTTACTGGCCCCCGCCGCCTACGCATTCAGAAATAAAGTCCTGCAACTTTTAACCTCTTCTTCTCCTGAGAAATTAACAAAGTCCAGCTCTCACCGTAAACTCCCGGTGAAACACTTATCCAGAGTGCGAGAACTGATGGCTAACAAATCCCGGACAAGCCCCCACATGTAGCATACACTTGGGAGGAGAACTACAAGCCTTACGGCCACCATAGAGCTACCGATCGGAGAGGGGAGGGGCCTCTGACCCAGGCAGCTATCAGTTTCACTCTTCAGTGTACAAGTGAGTTGCTCCGCTTGTACACTCTTGCTGATAGCTGCCCGGGTCAGAGGCCCCTCCCCTCTCCACTGTATACACTTGAGAGGAAAACTACAAGTCCCAGGGAGATCGCGTGGTCCACAGGCACCACAGAGCTGCCGATCGCCCCCTCCCACCTCCCCCTGTGCTGGGGGTTGGACTGGTGCACAGACAGCGAAGACCAGCCAGGTACATGGGGAACCTCTGGAAGGGGGGCCCTCTGATGTAAGGGGGGCTCTCTGGGGACCCTGATGTAAGGGGGGGCTCTCTGGGGACCCTGATGTAAGGAGGGGCTCTCTGGGGACCCTGATATATGGGAGGCTCTCTGGGGACCCTGATGCAAGGGGGTGCTCTCTGGGGACCCTGATGCAAGGGGGGGCTCTCTGGGGACTCTGATGTAAGGGGGGCCCTCTGGAGACCCTGATGTAAGGAGGGCTGTGACGTGAGGGCCCGTGGAACCAAGAATCCCTTGGAAAGGTTGGGAAACCCATGTTTCAGCTCCCCATGCACCTCTTATGTCTACGTCACCCTGTGCCAGGAAATATATCTTGGATTACTTAAAATGGGACAGTAATATTTATCCACAATATTTTCCAGGATATATGTAAAGACTATTCTTGGTTTGTTTGATTCTGAACTCAACATGTTAGTTGAGAGAGCTGATCACATTGACCTCTGTACAATGTAGGAAACGGGCCGACTCCTGCTGGAGCTCCTGCTATTGTGAGAAGGTGTCCTGTGTTTATACTTATGATAATGTATAATCTACTGTGTGAAGCTCGGTCACAACAAATCTGATCTGTAGTGAAATCCTGATTAATCATAACAATGCCCAGGAGGGCACGGAGTCACATTGGCTGCTTTAAGGGATTAGTTAATTAGCTCATGTTAATTAGGTTTCTGGTTACAGGTGTATTGGTAGAGTAATATGAGCAGGAGGGGGAACCTCCTCTTCTACTGTATACAAGACTTTTATTTTGGTTTTAATAAACAGTCCATGTTCAGCAACTAAACAAGTATCATCTTGTTGTGTGCTTGTGAGCAGTTGGAATATCTGATATCTATATTCAGACTGTGAGGAAGCGGTATATGACGAAAGCACTCAAGAGGAGTGTGGGGCGTTTCGTTACATTGGTGGCAAGCAGTGGGACACTTCCTGCAGTCTGGAACATCCAAACTTACACCTGGATCCAAGGTCCGGATAGCAGGAGAGGATAGGAGAGGTACAGATACCAGCTGCTATGGAAGAGGAATTCAGAAGGAGGTTGCGAGAGATGCAGATACAGCACAGAGGACCAGTATCAGAGCAGGTCCTGCTGGGATGGTTTGATTGTATCCGCTGCAAACTCTGGAAGGAAGCGCTAGCCCATGAGCAGCGACACCAGGGAAAAGTTTTCCCCTCCATCCAGGAAAGGTACTGGTCGCAGTATGGATTGCAGGTGCTGTTTTTGGGAGAAAAACCGCACAAGGAGCAGACAGCTGAATTAAGCAGGCTGGTCTGGGCAGAGATGCGGCTGGATGAGAGCTACAGAGCCCTCCGGTGGCATGAATCCCAAGCATGCCCTTGGATAGTGGATGACAGCCCAACAAAAGGCTTTGGCTACGGTGGCCTGGGACTCTTGTATGTGAAGCTGACAGGGGACCCTAACTTTGGGAGTGATTTGGAGTTGGACGAAATCATGGATTTCAGAGAAGGGCTACTGAACGTCTGGGAAGTGCACTGGGTACTGGAAGATACAGATTTTCTGGCCGTTCAGGAATGGGAGCTGGAGTTTGCCTACAGACGGCTGCTAGACTCTGCTCAGTGCCAGGGCTGGGCTCCCTTTGCCTGGGACTATCAGGAAATACCATTAATTGATTAAAAACCGAACAAAAATTTTGGGACTTTAAATGAGGTTTGATAGGGGGCGTTCAAATCCCCTCCTCCATCCGGGTTCAATATATACGAAAAAAGAGAGCAAAGGGCGGGACTTTAAATGAGGCACACGGGGGCAAACACAAAAATCAGGTAAAAAGCAGGTTTTATTGTATTCAAAATGTTCATATATTCACATAGTTTTATTGCACATAGCTACTATTATTACTCTATATTTCATCAAAGTATACATTCCAACAAGGACTTATATTTACAATTGCATGAACAGTTAAATAGCTAAAATCACAAGTAAGAGATATATGACACATTCAAGTGTCAAATGAAAGAGGTTACAGAAAGGGAACAATAATAGAAATGGAACGTTCATACATGATTATTAGTGGGGTTTGCCTATGGGTAGATGTAAGCTCTACGCGTTTTGGGACCTTAAAGCCACTCGTCAGGAGCAAAACCAAGGGTTACCTAGGGATATGGAAAACAGTTGTATTTAAAAGGGGAAAAACTTTTAAAAAAATGGTGGGTAAATGTAGAGTATGTCCCCCACATAGTACACTTAACCCATCAAACTTACACACATATACTTGCGCACAGGCGGCGGGGCCCTGCAGGTCAGGCCAGCCAATGATACCACGTCCCGGAGCTGAGGGGGCCCAGCCGGGCGGCACACCGTCAGCCCAAGCACCACCCCAGATGGGTCACAGAGGGAAATAGCAATGGTGAGTGATGAGATGAAAACAAAAGGATGAGTGGGGATGGAAGGAAAAGGAAGGGAGCCTGTGAAAAATAAGTGACATGTATGTTGAACTGATAAAAAGAGTGTGAGGTAAGTGAAATGAAGTGAAAGGAAAGGGAAGGACGGAGACAAAGGGAAAGTGAGAAACGATCAGAGAAAAGAGAGACTGGGGGAAAAAAAAGAAAGAAAAAGAAAAAAAGATGCTTAGGGTGGTGAAAAGAAAATTTACCTGCTGCAAAGTGAGTGGAGGCAAGAATGCCATGATGCATATGAGTGCCAAAGAGGAAGGTGACTGGGAAAAACCAAAGTGGGGGACCCAAATCAGGGGGAGGCTCAGGAGGGACATGCCGCCACAAAAGAGCTCCCAACGTCATGCACCAGCGAGAGATGGGGGCGAGGGAGGCGCAGTGGTGAAGATGGCCAGATCAACCAAGCCACTCCACCAGAAGCGTCATGACAAGACCCTCCGAGCGCTGGAGATGGTAAGCTAACCGGCTGGCATTAAGTACGCCACGAGGATGCCAAGCCGCCAGCACGGGCGGCATGACGTCGACGCGCAGTAGAGGAAACCCCTCCCCCCGCGTCACATCGGGGGGAGGGGAAACCAGTGCAGCTCCGGGACGTGAAAGGAAGGCACGACCAGGACAAACGACGGCCCGACCAACCATGCGCACATACAGTGTGCATAGTTAAATCAAGAACAATGGGAAGATAAGGCATCAAACTAATGATATAGGGGCAAATTTGCAAAAGACAAATTAAATACATAAAGCCGGAGCTGCGACGCGCACTGGGGGTTTCCCCTCCCCCCGATGTGACGCGGGGGGAGGGGTTTCCTCTACTGCGCGTCAACGTCATGCCGCCCGTGCCAACGTTCCATTTCTATTATTGTTCCCTTTCTGTAACCTCTTTCATTTGACACTTGAATGTGTCATATTGTAAATATAAGTCCTTGTTGGAATGTATACTTTGATGAAATATAGAGTAATAATAGGAGCTATGTGCAATAAAACTATGTGAATATATGACCATTTTGAATACAATAAAACCTGCTTTTTACCTGATTTTTGTGTTTGCCCCCATGTGCCTCATTTAAAGTCCCGCCCTTTGCTCTCTTTTTTTGTATATCAGGAAATACCAGTTGACAACTCTGAAATTCTGGCTGAAGAGTCGGCAATGTGGCAGAGTAACAGTGTTTTTTTGCCAACCTGCCCCACAGCTATGGACGCTAAGGGTCTTATGGAGGATGCAGCAAGTGCTGACTGACCTTGATGATCCTGTTTCTGCATGGGATGATCTTGGATGGAGGAATGTGCCTGTCCAGCAGCATGCCAGAGAATTGGCAGTGGAAAATCTGGAGATTGCCATCCCCAAAGCTGAAGTGCTGACAGCGGGCAGAGCTCTGCTAACCTCTGCCCAGCACCGATAGCATCTTCTGGGTTCCATGGACAGGAGATGGAGAACCTCTATCCCCAGACACCAGTTGCAGAGACAGGGGATTTGATAGACTTTTCTGCTGAGGAAGAACAACCTGATGAGCCTCCAGCAGAAGAGCTGGTATCAGGGCCAAACATCACTGTGCTCTGCCTAGCACCAACAGCAGTATCTGTGGAGTTGCAAGGAACTTCCCCAGCTGAAGTGCTGGTCACCAGACAGAGGTCCAAGACCTCTGCCCCACACCTGTGGCAGTTCCGGAGGCTAAGGGTGAGAAGGTGGCAATCACTTCCCAGCAGCAGATACAGGGGGAGAAGGCAGAGGAGGTGTTCGTTGTCCCTCCTCAACAGTCGGCCAGGGTGGAGAAAGCGTTCTTTCCTCCCCAGCAAAGATCCGTGTACCTGGGAGACAGTACCATAGACATGTCGTCCCAGCAGCCAGATGAGGGAACGGAAAAGGAAGCAGCCAGCTTACCTCCCCAATGGCAGCTACACAGTTTGGAAGCGGAGGAATCCAGCCTCCTGCCCCAACAGTTAGCTGAAGCGGATGATGTGGAGTCCCCAGCAGAGTGCTATCAAACTCTGCCCATCATCGGCAGCAACTGTGGAGTTCCAGGGAGCTGGGGCAGTCGGCTCATCTCTCCAGCCACAGATTACAGAATGTATGGACTTAATGGACTGTTCATCAGAGGATGTTATAGATTATGCATCACCTGCTCAAGTACTGGCAGCAGGACAGAGTACTGCAAACCCCTGCTCCACACCCGTGGCAGTTTCGGAGGCCAGAGGTGAAAAGGTGATGTTTCCTCTTTCCCAGTGGATTTCAGAGATGCAGGGAGGAGAAGCAGCCATTTCCCCTCCCCAACCAGGGTTCGTGCACCTGGAAGACAATACCAGTGAAAGGGAGTTCCAACAGCAGACGGCGCCCCAGAGTGATGACACCAACCCAGCTGAAGCATTGTCAACCAGACAGAGGGTCCAAGACCTCTGCCCCACACCTGCAGCAGTCCTGGAGGCCCAGGGTGAGGAGGTGGGGGTCACTCCTGAGCAGCAGATCAGGACCCAAGGAGAGAATGCAGTCGGCACCTCACAACTGCAGCTTGATCTGGTGTCAGTGGATGGGCCTGCTGTCTCCACTAACATAAACCCAGCAGAAGTGCTGGCAAGCGGGCAGAGTGCTACCAACCTCTGCCCAGCACCGGCAACAACTACAGAGTTCCAGGGAGCCGGGGCAGTTGACCTCCCTCCCCAACAGTTAGCCTGAGCAGAGGGATGTACTCACTTTTGTTGCCAGTGGTTTAGACATTAATGGCTGTGGGTTGAGTTATTTTGAGGCGACAGCAAATTTACACTGTTATACAAGCTGTACACTCACTACTTTACATTGTAGCAAAGTGTCATTTCTTCAGTGTTGTCACATGAAAAGATAGAATAAAATATTTTTTAAGATGTGAGGGTGTACTCACTTCTCTGAGATACTGTATATATATATATATATCTATCTATGTATATATATATATAGATATATATAGATAGATATATATATCTATATATATATATATACACACACACACACACACATGTATATTGTATACATGTGTATGCCCGCCCAAGCGTATGACTTTCTTTACTTGCTACACTGCTATGGGCTCTAGCCTGAGATCTTTTGTAGACCTAGCAATGCCCCTGATGGGGGCCCTTCATGGTTTCTTGCACCGGGGCCCTGAATATTCTAGTTACGCCTCTGCGTAGTACAGTTGCTAATACAGTGCAGGCGGTGTACACAGTATCTAATACAGTGTGTACAGTTTCTTCTACACTTCTGGTGTTGTACACAGCACACAATACAGTGCAGCTGTAGTACAGTTGCTAATACAGTGCAGGCGGTGTACACAGTATCTAATACAGTGTGTACAGTTTCTACTACACTTCTGGTGGTGTACACAATACACAATATAGTTCAGCCATAGTATAGTTGCTAATACAGTGCAAACGGTGTACACAGTATCTCATACAGGGTGTACAGTTTCTACTACACTGCTGGTGGTGTACACAGTACACCACCAGCAGTGTACTGTGTACACCACCAGAAGTGTAGTAGAAACTGTACACAGTACACAATACAGTGCAGCCGTAGTACAGTTGCTATTACAGTGCACGCGGTGCACACATTATCTAATACATTGTGTACAGTTTCTACTACACTTCTGGTGGTGTACACAGTACACAATACAGTGCAGCCGTAGTACAGTTGCTAATACAGTGCAGGTGGTGTACACAGTATCTAATACAGTGTGTATAGTTTCCACTACACTTCTGATGGTGTACACAGTATCTAATACAGTGTGTACAGTGTCTACTACACGTCTGGTGGTGTACACAGTATAAAATACAGTGCAGCCATTGTACAGTTTCTAATACAATGCAGGCGGTGTACACAGTATCTAATACAGTGTGTACAGTTTCTAGTACACTTCTGGTGGTGTACACAGTACACAATATAGGGCAGCCATAGTAAAGTTGCTAATACAGTGCAGGCAGTGTACACAGTATCTAATACAGTGTGTACAGTTTCTACTACATTTCTGGTGGTGTACACAGTATCTAATACAGTGTGTACAGTGTCTGCTACACTTCTTGTGGTGTACACAGTATAAAATACAGTGCAGCCGTGGTACAGTTCCTAATACAGTGCAGTCGGTGTACACAGTATCTAATACAGTGTGTACAGCTTCTACTACACTTCTGGTGGTGTACACAGTACACAATACAGTGCAGCCGTAGTACAGTTGCTAATACAGTGCAGGCGGTGTACACAGTACCTAATACAGTGTGTACAGTTTCTACTACACTTCTTGTGGTGTATACAGTATAAAATACAGTGCAGCCGTTGTACAATTTCTAATACAGTACAGGCGGTGTACACAGTATCTAATACAATGTGTACAGCTTCTACTACACTTCTGGTGGTGTACACAGTATAAAATACTGTAGTACAGTTGCAGGCGGTGTACACAGTATCTAATACAGTTTAGTGTGGTGTTGCAAAACAAAATATGCATCATGTCCGGAAGGCCACCAAGGAGAGGCAGATGCTCACAGGCCACTAAAAGAAGGGAAACAGCCTCTGTCTACAGTCAACAGTGCTGGTCGTGGACATGGTGCATCCTCTGCAGGTGGCCGTGGGGCATGCTTGTCATTTTTTTCTGCTGCTGGCCGTGTTATTGAGCCAGAACATGCAGAAGAGTTGGTGAAGTGGATAACAAAGCTGTCCTCATCCTCCTCATCCTCTGCTATTCAGGCTCAGAGTAGTTTGCCTTCCAACGCAGCTGCCAAAGCAGCCTATTCCACCAGCTCCTTGTCCATAGTCACTCCTTCCGTAGCCCCACCATCATGCACGGAGGAGTCCCCAGAATTATTCGACCACAGTGTTGGGTACATGCTGCTGGAGGATTTGCAGCGATTTGAAAGGCTCCAATGTTGGTTCCCAGGTTGAGGAAGTGAGTAACGTGAGCCTACCATGCCACGCTAAGGTATCGAGGCCCTGAGGATGCCCTCCTACCGCTCCATCCCAAGGTATCGAGGCACTGAGGAAGCCCTCCTATCCCTCCACATCAGAGTATTGAGTCACGAGGATGCCCTCCTACCCCTCCACCCCAAAGTATTGAGGCACCAAAGGTGCCCTCCTAACTCTCCACTCCAAGGTATTAAGGAACTGAAGATACCCTCCTACAGCTCACGCTAAGGTATCGAGGCACTGAGGATGTCCTCCTACCACTTCTCCCCAGAGTATTGAGGCACTGAGGATGCCCTCCTACTCTCCACCCCAAAGTATTGAGGCAGGAGGATGCCCTCCTACCCATCCACCCCAAAGTTTTGAGGCACTGAGGATGACCTCCTAACTCTCCAACCCAAGATATTAAGGGAATGAGGATGTCCTCCTACCTCTCCACCCCAAGGTATCGAGGCAATGAGGATGCCCTCCTACCCCTCCACACTAAAGTATTGAGGCACTGAGGATGACCTTCTAACTCTCCACCCCAAGGTATTAAGCAACTGAGGATACCCTCCTACCTCTCCACCCCAAGCTATCGAGGCACTGAGAATGCCCTCCTACCCCTCCACGCCAAAGTATTGAGGCACTGAGGATGCCCTACTAACTTTCCACCCCCAGGTATTGAGGCACTGAGGATGCCCTCCTAACTCTCCACCCCAAGGTATTAAGGAACTGAGGATGTCCTCCTACCTCTCCACTCCAAGGTATCAGGACACTGAGTAAGCCCTCCTACTCTTCCACCTTGAAGTATCAGGGCAATGAGGATGCCCCCCTACCCCTCCACCCCAAAGTATTGAGACACTGAGTATACCATCGTAATTCTCCACCCCAAAGTATTAAGGAACTGAGGATGCCCTCCTACCTCTGCACCTCAAGGTATCAAGGCACTGAGAAAGCCCTCCTACCCCTCCACCCCAAAGTATTGGGGCACTGAGGATGCCCTCCTAACTCTCTACCCCAAGGTATTAAGGAACTAAGGATGCCCTCCTACCTCTCCACCCCAAGGTATCAAGGCACTGAGGATGCCCTCCTACCCCTCCACCCCAAAGTATTGAGGCACCGAGGATGTCCTCACAACTCTGTAACCCAAGGTATCGAGGCACTGAGAAAGCCCTCCTACCCCTCCACCCCAAAATATCGAGTCACTGAGGATGCCCTCCTAACTCTCTACTCCAAGGTATTATGGAACTGAGGATGCCCTCCTACCCCTCCACCCCAAAGTATTGAGGCACTGAGGATGCCCTCCTACCCTTCCACCCCAAAGTATTGAGGCACTGAGGATGCCCTCCTAACTGTCCACCCAAAAGTATTAAGGAAATGAGGATGTCCTCCTACCTCTCCAGCCCAAAGTAATAAGGCACTGAGGATGCCCTCCTACCCCTCCATCCCAAAATATTGAGGAGCTGAGGATTCCCTCCTAACTCTCCACCCCCAAGGTATTGGGAATTGAGGATGTCCTCTTACCTCTCCACCCCAAGGTATCGAGGCACTGAGGAAGCACTCCTACCTCTTCACACCAAAGTATTGAGGCACTGAGCATGCCCTCCTACTCCTCAACCACAAAGTATTGAAGCACTGAGGATGCCCTCCTAACTCTTCACTCCAAGGTATTAAGGAACTGAGGATGCCCTCCTACCTCTCCACGCTAAGGTATCGAGACACTGAGGATGCTCTCCTACCCCTTCTCCTCAGAGCATTGAAGCACTGAGGATGCCCTCCTACCCCTCCACCCCAAAGTATTGAGGAAGCGAGGATTCCCTCCTAACTGTTCACCCAAAGGTAATAAGAAAATGAGGATGTGCTCCTACCCCTCCACCCCAAAGTAATAAGGCACTGAGGATGCCCACCTACCCCCCCACCCCAAAGTATTGAGGCACTGAGGATGCCCTCCTACCCCTCCACCCAAAAGTATTGAGGCACTGAGGATACCCTCCTACCCCTCCTCTCCAGAGCATTGAAGCACTGAGGATGCCCTCCTACCCCTCCACCCCAAAGTATTGAGGAACTGAGGATGCCCTCCTAACTGTTCACCCAAAGGTATTAAGGAAATGAGGATGTCCTCCTACCTCTCCACCCCAAAGTAATAAGGCACTGAGGATGCCCTCCTACCCCTCCATCCCAAAATATTGAGGCGCTTAGGATTCCCTCCTAACTCTCCACCCCCAAGGTATTGGGAAATGAGGATGTCCTCCTACCTCTCCACCCCAAGGTATCGAAGCACAGAGGAAGCCCTCCTACCCCTCCACGCCAAAGTACCGAGGCACTGAGGATGCCCTCCTAACTCTTCACTCCAAGGTATTAAGGAATTGAGGATGTCCTCCTACCTTTCCACCCCAAATATTAAGGGCACTGAGGAAGCCGTCCAAACCCTCTACCCCACAGTATTGAGGCACTGGGGATTCCCTAACAGCTCTCCACCTTAAGGTATTAAGGAATTGAGGATGTCCTCCTACCTCTCCACCCCAAGGTATCGAGGCACTGAGGAAGCCCTCCTACCCCTCCACCCCAAAGTAATGAGGCACTGAGCATACCCTCCTACCCCTCCACCCCAAAGTATTAAGGTACTGAGGATGCCCTCCTAACTCTCCACTCCAAGGTATTAAAGAACTGAGGATGCCCTCCTAACTGTCCACCTCAAGGTATTAAGGAAATGAGGATATCCTGCTAAATCTTCACCCCCAAAGAAATAAGACACTGAGAATACCCTCCTACCCCTCCACCCAAAAGTATTGAGGCACTGAGGATGTCCTCCTACCTCTCCACCCCAAGGTATTGAAGCACTGAGGATGCCCTCCTACCCCTCCACCCCAAAGTATTGAGGCACTGAGCATGCCCTCCTACCCCTCCACCCCAAAGTATTGAGGCACTGAGGGTGCCCTCCTAACTCTCCACTCCAAGGTATTAAGAAACTGAGAATGCCCTCCTACCTCTCCACGCTAAGGTATCGAGGCACGGAGGATGCCCTCCTACCACTCCTCCCCAAAGTTTGAAGGCACTGAGGATGTCCTCCTACCCCTCCACCCCAGAGTATTGAGGCACTGAGAATGCCCTCCTACCCCTAAACCCCAAAGTATTGAGGCACTGAGGATGTCCTTCTAACTCTCCACCCCCAGGTATTGAGGCACTCAGGATGCCCTTATAACTCTCCCCCCCAAGGTATTAAACTGAGGATGTCCTCCTACCTCTCCACCCCAAGGTATTGAGGCACTGAGGAAGCCCTCCTACTCCTCCACCCCAAAGTGTTGAGGCACTGAGGATACCCTTCTAACTCTCCACCCCAAGGTATTAAGGAACTGAGATTGCCCACCTACCTCTGCACCTCAAGGTATCGAGACACAGAGGAAGCCCTCCTACCTCTCCACCCCAAAGTTTTGGGGCACTGAGGATGCCCTCCTAACTCTCCACCCCAAGGTATTAAGGAACTAAGGATGCCCTCCTACCTCTCCACCCCAATATATTAAGGCACTGAGGATGTCCTCCTACCCCTCCACGCTCCACCCCTCCACCCCAAAATATTGAGGCACTGAGGGTGCCCTCCTAACTCTCTACTCCAAGGTAATAAGGAACTGAGGATGCCCTCCTACCTCTCCACGCTAAGGTATCGAGGCACTGAGGATGCCCTCCTACCACTCCTCCCCAGAGTATTGAGGCACTGAGGATGCCCTCCTACCCCTCCACCCCAAAGTATTGAGGCACGAGGATACCCTCCTAACTGTCCACCCCAAGGTATTAAGGAAATGAGGATGTCCTCCTACCTCTCCACCCCAAAGTAATAAGGCACTGAGGATGCCCTCCTACCCCTCCACCCCAAAGTATTGAGGCACTGAGGATGCCCTCACCACCCCAAGGTATCAAGGCACTGAGGATGTCCTCCTACTCCACCCCAAAGTATTGAGACACTGAGGATGCCCTCCTAACTCTCAATCCCAAGGTATTAAGGAACTGAGGATATCCTCCTACCTCTCCACCCCACGGTATCGAGGTACTGAGGATGCCCTCCTACCCTTCCACCCTCGATACCTTGGGGTGGAGAGGTAGGAGGATGCCCTCCTAACTGTTCACCCAAAGGTAATAAGGAAATGAGGATGTCCTCCTACCTCTCCACCCCCAAAGTAATAAGGCACTGAGGATGCCCACCTACCCCTCCACCCCAAAGTATTGAGGCACTGAGGATGCCCTCCTACCCCTCCACCCAAAAGTATTGAGGCACTGAGGATGCCCTCCTACCCCTCCTCTCCAGAGCATTGAAGCACTGAGGATGCCCTCCTACCCCTCCACCCCAAAGTATTGAGGCACTGAGGATACCATCCTAACTCTCCACCCCAAAGTATTAAGGGACTGAGGATGCCCTCCTACCTCTGCACCTCAAGGTATCAAGGCACTGAGAAAGCCCTCCTACCCCTCCACCCCAAAGTATTGAGGCACTGAGGATGTCCTCACAACTCTGTAACCCAAGGTATCGAGGCACCGAGAAAGCCCTCTTACCCCTCCAGCCCAAAATATCAAGGCACTGAGGATGCACTCCTAACTCTCCACTCCAAGGTATTAGGAAACTGAGGATGCCCTCCTACCCCTCCACCCCAAAGTATTGAGGCACTGAGGATGCCCTCCTACCCTTCCACCCCAAAGTATTGAGGCACTGAGGATGCCCTCCTAACTGTCCACCCCAAGGTATCGAGGCACTGAGGAAGCACTTTTACCCCTCTACACCAAAGTATTGAGGCACTGAGCATGCCCTCTTTCCCCTCCTCCCCAAAGTATTGAAGCACTGAGGATGCCCTCCTAACTCTTCACTCCAAGGTATTAAGGAACTGAGGATGCCCTTCTACCTCTCCACGCTAAGGTATCGAGGCACTGAGGATGCCCTACTACCTCTCCATGCTAAGGTATCAAGGCACTGAGGATGCCCTCCTATCTCTCCACGCTAAGGTATCAAGACACCAAGGATGCTCTCCAACCCCTCCTCCCCAGAGTATTGAGGCACCGAGGATGCCCACCTACCTCTCCACCCCAAAGTATTGAGGCACTGAGCATGCCCTCCTAACTCTCCACCCCAAGGTATTAAGGAACTGAGGATGTCCTCCTACCTTTCCACCCCAAATAAGGCACTGAGGAAGCCGTTCTATCCCTCCACCCCAAAGTATTGAGGCACTGAGGATTCCCTCCTAACTCTCTACCCCAAGGTATTGGGAATTGAGGATTTCCTCCTACCTCTCCAAGGTATCAAGGCACTGAGGATGTCCTCCTACTCCACCCCAAAGTATTGAGGCATTGAGGAAGTTCCCCTACTCCTTCATCGAAGTACCAGGGCACTAAGGATGCCCTCCTACCCCTCCACCCCAAAGTATTGAGGCACTGAGGATGCCCTCCTAACTCTCCACCCCAAAGTAATAAGGTACAGAGGAAGCTCTCCTACCCCACCACCCAAAAGTATTGAGGCACTGAGGATGTCCTCCTACCTCTCCACCCCAAGGTATCGAGGCACTGAGGATGCCCTCCTACCCCTCCACCCCAAAGTATTGAGGAACCGAAGATGCCCTCCTAAATGTCCACCCAAAGGTATTAAGGAAATTAGGATGTCCTTCTACCTCTCCACCCCAAGGTATCGAGGCACTGAGGATGTCCTCCTACCCCTCCACCCCAAAGTATGGAGGCACTGAGGATGCCCTCCTACCCCTCCACCCCAAAGTATTGAGGAACTGAGGATGACCTCCTAACTCTCCACCCCAAGGTATTAAGGAAATGAGGATGTCCTTCTACCTCTGTACCCCAAAGTAATAAGGCACTGAGGATGCCCTCCTACCCCTCCACCCCAAAGTATTGAGGCACTGAGGATTCCTTCCTAACTCTCCACCCCCAAGGTATTGGGAAATGAGGATGTCCTCTTACCTCTCCACCCCAAGGTGTCGAGGCACTGAGGAAGCCCTCCTATCCCTCCACCCCAAAGTATTGAGGCACTGAGCATGCCCTCCTACCCCTCCACCCCAAAGTATTGATGCACTGAGTATTCCCTTTTAACTCTCCACCCAAGGTATTAGGGAATTGAGGATGTCCTCCTACCTCTCCACAGCAAGGTATCGAGGCACTGAGGAAGCCCTCCTACCCCTCCACCCGAAGTATTGAGGCACTGAGGATGGCCTCCAAACTCTCCACTCCAAGGTATTAAGGAAATGAGGATGTCCTCCTACCTCTGTACCCCAAAGTAATAAGGCACTGAGAATGCCCTCCTACCCCTCCACCCCAAAGTATTAAGGCACTGAGGATTCCCTCCTAACTCTCCACCCCCAAGGTATTGGGAAATGAGGATGTCCTCTTACCTCTCCACCCCAAGGTGTCGAGGCACTGAGGAAGCCCTCCTACCCCTGCACCCCAAAGTATTAAGGCACTGAGCATGCCCTCCTACCCCTCCACCCCAAAGTATTGATGCACTGAGTATTCCCTTTTAACTCTCCACCCAAGGTATTAGGGAATTGAGGATGTCCTCCTACATCTCCACAGCAAGGTATCGAGGAACTGAGGAAGCCCTCCTACCCCTCCACCCGAAGTATTGAGGCACTGAGGATGCCCTCCAAACTCTCCACTCCAAAGTATTAAGGAACTGAGGATGCCCTCCTACCTCTCCACACTAAGGTATCGAAGCACTGAGAATGCCCTCCTACTCCTCCACCCGAATGTATTGAGGCACTGATGATGCCCTTCTACCCCTCCACCCCAATGTTTTGAGGCACTGAGGATGCCATCCTAACTCTACACTCCAAAGTATCAAGGAATTGAGGATGTCCTCCTACCTCTCCACCCCAAAGTATTGAGGCACAGAGCATGCCCTCCTACCCCTCCACCCCAAAGTATTGATGCACTGAGTATTCCCTTTTAACTCTCCACCCAAGGTATTAGGGAATTGAGGATGTCCTCCTACCTCTCCACAGCAAGGTATCGAGGCACTGAGGAAGCCCTCCTACCCCTCCACCCGAAGTATCGAGGCACTGAGGATGCCCTCCAAACTCTCCACTCCAAGGTATTAAGGAACTGAGGATGCCCTCCTACCTCCCCACACTAAAGTATCGAAGCACTGAGAATGCCCTCCTACCCCTCCACCGAATGTATTGAGGCACTGATGATGCCCTCCTACCCCTCCACCCCAAAGTTTTGAGGCACTGAGGATGCCATCCTAACTCTCCACTCCAAAGTATCAAGAAATTGGGGATGTCCTCCTACCTCTCCACAACAAAGTATTGAGGCACTGAGGATGCCCTCCTACCTCTGCACCTCAAGGTATCGAGCCACTGAGAAAGCCCTCCTACCCCTCCTCCCCAAAGTATTGAGGCACCGAGCATGCCCTCCTAGCCCTCCACAACAAAGTATTGAGGCACTGAGGGTCCCCTCCTAACTCTCCACTCCAAGGTATTAAGGAACTGAGGATGCCCTTCTACCTCTCCACGCTAAGGTATCGAGGCACTGAGGATGCCCTACTACCTCTCCATGCTAAGGTATCGAGGCACTGAGGATGCCCTCCTACCTCTCCACGCTAAGGTATCAAGACACCAAGGATGCTCTCCAACCCCTCCTCCCCAGAGTATTGAGGCACCGAGGATGCCCACCTACCTCTCCACCCCAAAGTATTGAGGCACTGAGAATGCCCTCCTAACTCTCCACCCCAAGGTATTAAGGAACTGAGGATGTCCTCCTACCTTTCCACCCCAAATAAGGCACTGAGGAAGCCGTTCTATCCCTCCACCCCAAAGTATTGAGGCACTGAGGATTCCCTCCTAACTCTCTACCCCAAGGTATTGGGAATTGAGGATTTCCTCCTACCTCTCCAAGGTATCAAGGCACTGAGGATGTCCTCCTACTCCACCCCAAAGTA
Source organism: Lithobates septentrionalis (assembly GCA_037952835.1). NCBI lineage: Eukaryota > Metazoa > Chordata > Amphibia > Anura > Ranidae > Lithobates > Lithobates septentrionalis. The sequence continues at coordinate 410,440 of JBBDGP010002449.1, forward strand.
TTGAGGCATTGAGGAAGTTCCCCTACTCCTTCATCGAAGTACCAGGGCACTAAGGATGCCCTCCTACCCCTCCACCCCAAAGTATTGAGGCACTGAGGATGCCCTCCTAACTCTCCACCCCAAAGTAATAAGGTACAGAGGAAGCTCTCCTACCCCACCACCCAAAAGTATTGAGGCACTGAGGATGTCCTCCTACCTCTCCACCCCAAGGTATCGAGGCACTGAGGATGCCCTCCTACCCCTCCACCCCAAAGTATTGAGGAACCGAGGATGCCCTCCTAAATGTCCACCCAAAGGTATTAAGGAAATGAGGATGTCCTTCTACCTCTCCACCCCAAGGTATCGAGGCACTGAGGATGTCCTCCTACCCCTCCACCCCAAAGTATGGAGGCACTGAGGATGCCCTCCTACCCCTCCACCCCAAAGTATTGAGGAACTGAGGATGACCTCCTAACTCTCCACCCCAAGGTATTAAGGAAATGAGGATGTCCTTCTACCTCTGTACCCCAAAGTAATAAGGCACTGAGGATGCCCTCCTACCCCTCCACCCCAAAGTATTGAGGCACTGAGGATTCCCTCCTAACTCTCCACCCCCAAGGTATTGGGAAATGAGGATGTCCTCTTACCTCTCCACCCCAAGGTGTCGAGGCACTGAGGAAGCCCTCCTATCCCTCCACCCCAAAGTATTGAGGCACTGAGCATGCCCTCCTACCCCTCCACCCCAAAGTATTGATGCACTGAGTATTCCCTTTTAACTCTCCACCCAAGGTATTAGGGAATTGAGGATGTCCTCCTACCTCTCCACAGCAAGGTATCGAGGCACTGAGGAAGCCCTCCTACCCCTCCACCCGAAGTATTGAGGCACTGAGGATGGCCTCCAAACTCTCCACTCCAAGGTATTAAGGAAATGAGGATGTCCTCCTACCTCTGTACCCCAAAGTAATAAGGCACTGAGAATGCCCTCCTACCCCTCCACCCCAAACTATTAAGGCACTGAGGATTCCCTCCTAACTCTCCACCCCCAAGGTATTGGGAAATGAGGATGTCCTCTTACCTCTCCACCCCAAGGTGTCGAGGCACTGAGGAAGCCCTCCTACCCCTGCACCCCAAAGTATTGAGGCACTGAGCATGCCCTCCTACCCCTCCACCCCAAAGTATTGATGCACTGAGTATTCCCTTTTAACTCTCCACCCAAGGTATTAGGGAATTGAGGATGTCCTCCTACATCTCCACAGCAAGGTATCGAGGAACTGAGGAAGCCCTCCTACCCCTCCACCCGAAGTATTGAGGCACTGAGGATGCCCTCCAAACTCTCCACTCCAAAGTATTAAGGAACTGAGGATGCCCTCCTACCTCTCCACACTAAGGTATCGAAGCACTGAGAATGCCCTCCTACTCCTCCACCCGAATGTATTGAGGCACTGATGATGCCCTTCTACCCCTCCACCCCAAAGTTTTGAGGCACTGAGGATGCCATCCTAACTCTACACTCCAAAGTATCAAGGAATTGAGGATGTCCTCCTACCTCTCCACCCCAAAGTATTGAGGCACAGAGCATGCCCTCCTACCCCTCCACCCCAAAGTATTGATACACTGAGTATTCCCTTTTAACTCTCCACCCAAGGTATTAGGGAATTGAGGATGTCCTCCTACCTCTCCACAGCAAGGTATCGAGGCACTGAGGAAGCCCTCCTACCCCTCCACCCGAAGTATCGAGGCACTGAGGATGCCCTCCAAACTCTCCACTCCAAGGTATTAAGGAACTGAGGATGCCCTCCTACCTCCCCACACTAAAGTATCGAAGCACTGAGAATGCCCTCCTACCCCTCCACCGAATGTATTGAGGCACTGATGATGCCCTCCTACCCCTCCACCCCAAAGTTTTGAGGCACTGAGGATGCCATCCTAACTCTCCACTCCAAAGTATCAAGAAATTGGGGATGTCCTCCTACCTCTCCACAACAAAGTATTGAGGCACTGAGGATGCCCTCCTACCTCTGCACCTCAAGGTATCGAGCCACTGAGAAAGCCCTCCTACCCCTCCTCCCCAAAGTATTGAGGCACCGAGCATGCCCTCCTAGCCCTCCACAACAAAGTATTGAGGCACTGAGGGTCCCCTCCTAACTCTCCACTCCAAGGTATTAAGGAACTGAGGATGCCCTTCTACCTCTCCACGCTAAGGTATCGAGGCACTGAGGATGCCCTACTACCTCTCCATGCTAAGGTATCGAGGCACTGAGGATGCCCTCCTACCTCTCCACGCTAAGGTATCAAGACACCAAGGATGCTCTCCAACCCCTCCTCCCCAGAGTATTGAGGCACCGAGGATGCCCACCTACCTCTCCACCCCAAAGTATTGAGGCACTGAGCATGCCCTCCTAACTCTCCACCCCAAGGTATTAAGGAACTGAGGATGTCCTCCTACCTTTCCACCCCAAATAAGGCACTGAGGAAGCCGTTCTATCCCTCCACCCCAAAGTATTGAGGCACTGAGGATTCCCTCCTAACTCTCTACCCCAAGGTATTGGGAATTGAGGATTTCCTCCTACCTCTCCACCCCAAGGTATCGAGGCACTGAGGAAGCCCTCCTACCCCTCCACACCAAAGTATTGAGGCACTGAGCATGCCCTCCTACCGCTCCACCCCAAAGTATTGAGTAGGGATGAGTCGAACATCCCCCCAGTTCGGTTCGCCGCAAAAAATGCGAACGAACTGAAAGTTTGCACGTGAAAAATCGAAAGTGCGAATTTTAAAGGCTAATATGCAAGTTATTGTCCTAAAAAGTGTTTGGGGACCCGGGTCCTGCCCCAGGAGACATGTATCAATGCAAAAAAAGTTTTAAAAAGGACTATTTTTTCAAGAGCAGTGATTTTAATAATGCTTAAAGTGAAAAAATAAAAGTGAAATATTCCTTTAAATATCGTACCTGGGGGGTGACTATAGTATGCCTGTAAAGTGGCACATGTTTCCCGTGTTTAGAACAGTCCCTGCACAAAATTACATTTCTAAAGGAATAAATGGCATTTAAAACTGCTTGCAGCTTTAATGTAATGTCGGGTCCAGGCAATATGGAAGAAAATTATTGAGGAAAAATGGCATGGGTACCCCCCCCCCCCCCCCTTCCCAGCCCATTACCAGGCCCTTTGGGTCTTGTATGGATATTAAGGGGAACCCTGCACCCAAATGAAAAAAAGAAAAGGCGTGGGGCCCCCAGGCCCTACATACTCTGAACAGCAGTATACAAGCGGTCCAAACAAGACAGGGACTGTAGGTTTGTTCTTACGTTGAATCTGTTTGTTATTTGGAACAGGTACATTTTGTAAGTGTAGCTCCAGCCAAAAAAATCAATTTTTAAGCTTTTTGGATAACATAGGGAAGGGTTATCACCTCTGTAACATTTGTTTTGCTGTCTGTGTCCCTGTTCAGAAGATTTTACCTCACTTTCTGTCCCAATAACAATTGGATTTTGAAAATTTGGGGTTATTAGGGAAACAAGGATTGGTGATAAAGCATCCGTGGAGACACCTTTTTCTCATATTAACTCTTACAGGAGAGAATTTCCCTTCCTAGGGGTAAATTTCCTCTCACTTCCTGTTGTCTCCCTCCGTTTGTAAGTAGCAGTCGTTTGTAAGTCAGATGTTTGAAAGTAGGGGACCGCCTGTACATACTATACGGCCTGCCCTATACACTCTGCAAAAAATTGGGCCTTAGGTGTTGGTGGTACCAGAACACTGTAAGCCCTCACAGTTACTCTTGGTGGGCGCTGGAACGGGCCCTGCAGTGAAATATTATATCAAGATTTGTAATTACATGTAACTGTTGAACAGGGGCAGAAAAATTGGGCCTTTGGTGGTGGTGTGGTGGTGGTGCCACAACACTGTAAGCCCTCACAGTTACTCTTGGTGGGCGCAGGAACGGGCCCTGCTGTGAAATATTAGATCAAAAATTGTAATTACACGCCTCTGTTAAACAGGGGCATAAAAATTAGGTCTTAGGCAGTGGTGGTGGTGGTGGGGGTGGCACAACACCATAAAGCCTCACAGATACTCTTGTTGAGTGCAGGAATGGGCCCTGCTGTGAAATATTAGAGCAAAATTAAAATTAAACACTGTAAGCCCTCACAAATTCTGTTGTTGAGCGCAGGAACAAGCCCTGCTGTGAAATATTAGAGCAAATATTGTAATTACATGACCCTGTTAAACAGGGGCAGAAAAATTGTGCCTTAGGCGGTGGTGGGGGTGGCACAACACTGTAAAGCCTCACAGATACTCTAGTTGAGCACAGGAACGGGCCCTGCTGTGAAATATTACAGCAAAAATTGTAATTACACGCCCCTGTTAAACAGGGGCAGAAAAATTGGGCCTTAGGCACTGGTAGTGGTGCCGCAACGCTGCAACCCCTCACGGATACTCTAGTTAAACACAGGAACAAGCCATGCTGCGAAATATTACAGCAAAAATTGTAACTACACGCCCCTGTTAAACAGGGGCAGAAAAATTGGGCTTTAGGCACTGGTGGTGGTGCCCTGAAACAAAAATGTTCTTAGAAGCTATCAACATGAACATTGAGGAGGAATAGGATAGTCACTCAGCATAGGCAGTCTTCAAGGGGCCTCACATTCATAGAAAAATTAATAGGTTACATCAGCATCAGGTGCTTGGTAGCTGGTGATCCAAGACTGATTCATTTTTATGAAGGTGAGCTGATCAACTGAGTCTGTGGACAGGCGCACTCTGTGATCGGTTACAAAGCCTCCAGCAGCACTGAATGTGCGTTCAGAAAGAACGCTGGATGCAGGGCAGACCAGTAGCTCAATTACATATTGTGCAAGCTCTGGCCAGTGATCCATCCTCAAGACCCAGTTACTGTAAGGGCTTAACTTGGTTGGAGTCCATATTGCAGAGATGTATGCTCACCCTTGCAAATACACACAGCACTCAGTAACAAGGTAAGAAGCTACCTGAGCGGTGAATCTGTGCACGGGGGCTTTAACAGGAAATTGCCAAGTGATAGTCGAGGTAAAGCCGTAGTCAAGGATTCCGGAAGACAGGATAAACGATAAATGGGGCCAGGGTCAGAAGCCGGGATCAGTCTTGGAACACTGTAACAGAAAATAGGAACACTTGGCAACCAAGAGACAATGAGACAATGAACTGACAAAGTGCTCAGAGTGAGACAGGGTTTTATACTAAGCTAATTGGTTAACCTGCCTCAGCTGATCCAGGAGAGACAGAGAAAAGCCCTCAGTACTTTCCACAGAACTAGGCTTGGCTGGAAAGCAGGCAGAATTAAGAACTGAGGAATGGCTCAGAGGCAAATCAACAGGAGCACTAAACAGGTAGTCATGAGTTCAATACCTCCTTGAGCCACTTGGGGCGTGACCACGCCTGGCTGTCTGCAGGGCATGGTAGGGACCGTGACAGTAACCCAGTGGATTTTTGGTTGGAAAGGTCTCCAAGTCTGATCTTGCCCCTAGGTATTCCTGCACAATGTAAATCAGGCGATGGTTGCTGGAACCGATCAGACCTTGGGGCTGCAGACCAAAGAATTGTCACCTTCTCCAGCACTCCTTCTGTGACTGACCGAAGCCTCAGCAACACGTTGTCCAGGAGGACCAGGAAATTGTAACCTCCCAGGCTCTGGAAACGCATTGCACAAACCTTTCTGCAAGGCCTCCCGAAGATGTTTCATCCTCTGCTCCCTCTGCGAAGGCTGGATAAATTCCGCAAACCTTACCCTTGTAATGTGGATCAAGAAGGGTTGCCAGCCAGTAATGATCCCTCTCCTTGATACCACAAATCCGAGGGTCCTTTTGCAGGCTTTGTAGGATCAGGGAGGCCATGCAGTGAAGGTTTGCTGAGGCATTCGATCCGGAGTCCTCTGGGTCACTAAGGATGACATGATCCACAGCCACCTCCTCCCAGCCATGTACAAGTCCATGGGTTTCTGGGGACTGAAAACGATCCCTTGAAGACTGATGCTGAGTGCCAGGCTCCACCTCCACGCTGACACAATCCTCATCCTCCTCCTCCTCTTCCTGTGTGATTGGCGGGCCCGCAGGAATACTGTCTGGATAAAGGGGCCTTGAGAGGTAAGGAAGTCCTCCCTTTGTTCTGCCTTAAGTACCCTGTCCATTATTTCACGAAGCGTGTGCAACAAGAGGGACAGTATCACTGATGCATGCACTGTCACTGCTCACCATCCTCGTGGCCTCCTCAAATGGTGACAGGACAGTGCATGCATCCTTGATCAGTAGCCACTGGCGTGGTGAAAAAAATCCAAGCTCCCCTGACCCTGTCCTGGTGCCATACTCACACAGGTACTCATTGATGGCCCTCTGCTGCGTGTGCAGCCGCTGCAGCATTGCCAACGTTGAGTTCCACCTGGTGGGCATGTCACAAATGAGGCGGTTCTTGGGCAGGTTGCATTCCTTTTGAAGGTCAGCCAGACGAGCACTGGCATTATATGACCTGCGGAAATGGCCACAGACTTTCCTGGCCTGCCTCAGAAGATCCTGTAAGCCCGGGTACCTGCACAAGGACCGCTGCAGCACCAAATTAAGGACGTGAGCCAAACAGGGAACATGGGTCAAGTGTCCCTATCGGAGGGCGGAGAGGAGGTTGGTGCCATTGTCGCAAACCACAATTCCTGGCTGAAGCTGGCGTGGCGTCAACCACCTCTGAGTCTGCCCCTGCAGAGCTGACAGAATCTCTGCCCCAGTGTGGCTCCTGTCTCCTAAGCAGACCAACTCAAGCACCACATGGCATCTTTTTGCCTGAGTGCTTGCGTAGCCCCTTGAATGTCTACGGAGCACCGCTGCTTCCGAGGACAAATCTGCAGAGGAAGAGGCCATAAAGGAAGAAGAAGAGGTGGGGGTGGAGGAGAGAGGTGTGGCAGAATCACCACTACTAGCATTTTGGAGGCGTGGTGGTGGAACAAGTTCCAACAATACTGCAAAATAAAAGAAAAAAAGTGCGCTTGCATTAGATACTTAAATCTATATTCGTGTGTAATATCACAGACAAATATTAAAATCAAAACCAAAATTGATTCTAAAGAGGAAAATTCCAAATTATGAAATCGCTGTGCTGCACAACAAGTGACGACATATAGATTAAATACTGATATCAGCCATTCCATACAAATAAATACAAAAGACTTATGTGCAAAAAAAGGTTATTCCACCCAAGTGCATAATTATAAATATGAAATTTCAAAGTTGCGACATAAGTTGCAAAAACGCATGTCCAAAGTTCATAAGTTGCATCCCATTGTGTGCATAGAGGAACAGGGGGACGTGAAGGGACCTCCAACCACCAGTGGATCCAAAGGTTGATAACAGATGTATCCTTACCAGACGCGTTGGACCTCCTTTATAGCAAGGTCTTAGAAGCATGCAGATTTAGCCCTCTGCAGGGACAGGGGATGACAGCTCACCACGCGACCAGAGATGATTCAGACACTTCCGCGTTGATGTAAACACTCCCTAGTTTTGGAACTCGTGGATAGAGAAGAGGAGAAAAAACTCCAATAGTGTAGTAGGTAAAAATAGGGGGATTTTATTGCCTCAAACAGCCAGGCATCATATTACAAAAACATCCAAAATATAAAAGCCGACAAAATTTTTAAAAACAGAAGAACGCCCGTGCTGGGTTACATGGGGCTCTATGGCGATGTGGCGTACACTGCGTAGCCACGCCCTACATGTTTCGTGATACGTTACGTCTTCAAAGGGGCACGTGCCCCTTCTACCAACTCTTCTGTATGTTGTGGATCAACACGGCCAGCTGCTGAAAAAAAGGACAAGCATGCCCCACGGCCACATGCTGAGGATGTACTGTGTCCACGACCAGCACTGTTTGCTGTAGACACAGAGCATGCTTGCCGTCTTTTAGTGGTCTGTGAGCGTCTGCCCCTCCTTGGTGGTCTTCCAGACATGCTGTAAAATTTTATTAGCAAAACACCGCCTGAAGTTTACTAGAAAAAGTACACCAGGAATGGCCTGCAGTCAGATATAGGCTTGGCTAGACTGGAATGCAGTGGATATATATATGTAGGAGAATGTATATATATTTAATTCACTGCAGATCACTGAATCACCTGCCTGCCTGCCTGCCTGAAAGTGTATTTGAAAACGTACACCAGGAATGGCCTGCAGTCAGATATAGGCTTGGCTAAACTGGAATGCAGTGGATATATATGTAGGAGGCTGTATATATATTTAATGCACTGCAGATCCCTGAATCACCTGCCTGCCTGTCTGAAAGTGTATTTGAAAACGTACACCGGGAATGGCCTGCAGTCAGATATAGGCTTAGCTATACTGGAATGCAGTGGATATATATTTAGGAGACTGTATATATATTTTATGCACTGCAGATCACTGAATCACCTGCCTGCCTGCCTGAAAGTGTATTTGAAAACGTACACCAGGAATGGCCTGCAGTCAGATATAGGCTTGGCTAGACTGGAATGCAGTGGATATATTTGTAGGAGACTGTATATATATATTTTATACACTGCAGATCACTGAATCACCTGCCTGCCTGCCTGAAAGTGTATTTGAAAACGTACACCAGGAATGGCCTGCAGTCAGATATAGGCTTGGCTAGACTAGAATTCAGTGGATATATATGTAGGAGACTGTATATATATTTGTCATGACCTTGCAGTAATACATTCATGACCTGTCTGTCTCTTACCTGGTCTGTGTATCAGCCTTGAGGCTTGTACTCTCACACCTGCATGCTTAAGTAATCTTCCCTCTGTGTGGCTCCACCCTAGCCTCAACAGGAACCACTATTTAACACCGTATTCTCCAAGCCTGCGTTGCCGTGCAATATTGTGCGTTTGGCTTCCTGTTTGCCGTGTGCTCTAAGTTTGTCTCTGTCTCTGTTACCGATCTTGGCGTGTTCCCGACTATTCCTGTCTGCTTGTGACCCTGACCTTTTTTTTTTTACAAAGAAACGTTATAGTTAGCATACATTACAATGACATACGTAAAAGAATGAAGTGATTAACAGAGTAGACAGTACAATCGGTACATTTTTTCACAATCTAGTTACAGATAACATAAGTAAGTATCCTCTTTCGAGCTTTATCATATGTTCATGGCTTCGTTATGTGTGCTGTGTCAATAAATTATCCTGTGAAGTATAGTCATTTTTTTAGGCTCTCGAATTGTTATCAGTCATGGAGTTGCATGTGGCTGAATTACCTAGCCAGGAGTTCCATATTTTCTCATATTTGGATGGGCAGCCCCTGTGGGCGTATATTTCTTTTTTATAAGGCAGGACAGTATTAACAGCAGCGATCCATTCTTGAAGTGTAGGCGTTTCTATCCTTAGCCATTTTCTTGCTATAAGCAGCCTAGCTATAAACAATGTCTCCTTAAGAAATATGATATGGAATTTATCCGAGTCAGGATCTGGGAAAATTCCCAGTAGACATTGTTTGGGGCAGAGTCTAAGGGGGGACCCCATTTCGTCATGTATAAACTGCACCACATGAGACCAGTAATCTTGTATAGCTGGACATGTCCATATTAGGTGGAGGGCCTGTCACACCTGGGGCAGAGAGGGTTGTGTTGAGGTTTGAATCTAGCCAGTCGGATGGGAGTCAAGTATGATCTGTGCAAGATACATAGCTGAGTAAGTCGGTCTGCCAGTCTGGTGGACACAGTTTTACAATTATCTAACGCGTCCTCCCATTCATCATCCTCCAGCTCCCCCACGTCCCCAGCCCACCGATTTTTTAACCCATAGGCAAGAGTCACTGCTGTAGGACAGATCAGAGAGTTATAGAAAATTGAAATAAGCTTGGAGGAGTCCTGTCCTTCAATAATGTGAAGGATATCTAGTTGTTCTAATTTGGGTGAGTTATCGTGAAACTGGGTCTGCAGGGCATGGCGAAGCTGGAGGTATCTAAAATGCATAGAATTAGGAAGGATAAATTCATCTTTGAGCTGTTGGAAGGATTTCAGAGTATTGTCTTGATAAACATCTGAAAGCGTCCTCACCCCTCGAGCAAGCCACATACTGTGGCCTGATAAAGTTAGTAATTCCTTTAGACCCGGGTTGTCCCACAATGGCGTGTGTGAATGCATGGGTGGCACAGCTAATCTACGTCTCACCACTGCCCATATTTTGCAATGAGTATACAACAGGCCTTTGGGGTTGCCCAATGTCCAGGGAGCTGTGGGGTCCCTAAAAATAATTTGGAACGGGTGGGTGTAAAGATGGGCTTGTTGGAAGCAAAGCAGGGCCATATATCTTTCTTTATCGCATTTGTCCAAATAATAAAAATGTGACAGCTGCGCTGCCAAATAGTAGAGATTGAAATCTGGTAGTGCGGTACCACCCAGATCTGTGGGGTTTTTAAGTACTTGCCAGGGTAGTTTATGACGGGCTTTCCCCCACACAAATTAATTAAGAATTTTTTCAATTGATTTGAAAATTCTAAGCGGTAAATAAAGCGGAGCATGCCAGAAAACTTATAAAAACTTGGGAAGTAGAACCATTTTTATAAGGTTCACCCGACCCAAGACCCCCAGGGGAAGTTTAGCCCAAATATGGGTCTTGTGTTTCAAAGTTGTAAACAAGGGTTCTATGTTTAGTTTGGTGTATTCTTCAGGGGTTCGAGTGATGATGATCCCCAGGTATTTCATGGAGCTAACAGTTGTGACGGGGGAGGAGGCCTGGCTTTGGGAGGGTGCACCTATATCTATAGGGAGGATTTGGGATTTATCCCAATTTATTTTGAAGCCTGAGTGTTTCCCGAATGTTTGTATTGTTTCTAGCGCTGTTTTCAGAGAGGAACCAGAGTCAGACAGATACAGCAACATGTCGTCTGCGTATAGACTGAGTGTTTCCACCAAGCTACCTCTCCTCAGACCTGTAATTCCCGGATGTGACCTCAGTGAAGCCGCTAGGGGTTCCACCGCAAGGGCATAGAGTATGGGGGATAGGGGGCACCCCTGACGTGTGCCCCTCGAGAGAGGGAAGGAGCCGGAAACCCTCCCATTGACCAAGATCCTGGCGCTAGGGCTCTGATACATTAATTGAATCCATCTAATAAATTTTGGGCCGAAGCCGAACTTTGCTAGGCAATGCCAAAGATAGTCCCACTCTACAGAGTCGAACGCCTTTGCGGCATCTAGGGATACTATGACTCTGGAACCCATCTGGTCGTGTTCGGCTTGTAAATTCATATGTCATATCTACGGAGGTTATAGGCCGTGTTTTTGGCAGGCATAAATCCGGTTTGATCCGGGTGTATCAAGGTGAGGATGACTTTGTTCAAGCGTAGCGCCAGGACCTTGGCCAAGATCTTTATATCTAGCTGAAGAAGGGATATTGGACGGTAGGATTCGGGGAATTCTAAAATTTTACCGGGTTTGGGTATAAGTACTATATAAGCTTCGGCCATAGATTGAGGTAAGGTTCCAGACTTAAATATGTGGGAAAATAACTCGTGAAGTGTAGGGACAATGTCTTCTGTGTATGTTTTGTAAAATTAAAGGGGGAGCTCATCAGAGCCAGGTGCTTTAGAAGTTTTGACTTGGGACATCGCCTCCAGAATATCATCAGTGGTGATAGGGGCCTCCAGCATATCAACGTGGGCCTGGGAAAGTGTAGGCAGGTCTATACCATTTAGTAGAGTTTTTGTTTCTTCACTAGTAGTAATGGCCTTGGAGGAGTATAGGGACAGGAAGAAGGAGCGAAACTCATCTGCCACCTTGTCAGGCTCAGAGATCAGCTCACCGTTGGTACTTTTAAGGGATACCACTGTAGGTGGTCTCAGATCCATATGGGCCAGATATGCCAGGAGGCGACCCGCCCGCTCCCCACACTCATATGTCCTTTGTTTAGTATAGAATATTTTCCTCTCCGCTCTTTCAAAATGTAGACCAGAGACTAGCCGGGTTTGTTGTTTTAGCTGATCAGCAGTGAAGGAGGTTGGGTTCGAGGAAAATTCCCTCTCTAGGTCTGCCAAGGCCTGTTCCGCTTGTCTAACCACTTGAGAGGAGGTTTTCTTATATTTGGTTATATAGTGGGCGAGTGTCATGCGGGCATGCGATTTAAAGGAGTCCCACACTACATCAAAGGGCGCTGAGTTTTTGTTATTTTGGAAGAATATGTCCCACTCAATCCCCAACTCGTCTATTCCCAGAACTATCGATAGCCAAAAGGGGTTTAATTTCCACGTGTATGTGGTAGGTGGAGAGTCAAGTTTAAGTACAACCCAATATGGGGCATGGTCTGACAATGTGCGAGGGTGGAACCCCTCTTCCTCTAACATAGGGAGAAGGGGACGAGATATAAAAATCAGGTCTATTCTGGACATAGAATTGTGTGCCGCTGAAAAACAAGAAAATGCCTTATCCTGAGGATGATGGTGCCGCCATGTATCTATCAATGCTAATTCCTTAAAGAATCTGCCAAATCTTGTGTGTTGCTGCGAGGTGTTGTCAGAAGGCTGCATTGTCAGTCTGTCAAGTTCCCTATCCACAACATTATTAAAATCTCCTAACCATATCGTTGGAACAGTTGGAAATTGAGACATGAAAGACAAACCCTCATTTAATACATTAAAGTGGAACGGGGGGGGGGGGGGTATATAAATTGCCAATATCAGGAGTTCTAGCCCATTTATTCTAGCGTGCAGAAATAGGAATCTGCCCTGAGGATCGGATTTAAGTGTCAGTAAGATGAATTGGACCGTTTTGGCTGCCAGGATCGCAACTCCTCTGGAGTTGGCGGTGTAAGGGGCTTGGTATAGCCAACCCACCCAAGGTTTTTTAAGTGATAACATTAATTGTCCTGTGAGATGAGTCTCCACCAAGACCATTATCTCTGCACGCATATTTTTAAGGATGGATAAGACTGCATTTCTCTTCGGCCTAGCTCTAATACCCCGCACGTTCCACGTAACACACTTCAACCTAGACATATCTACCGAGTCCTCCCAACACTAATCATGCCATCCCGGCCGCCGAGCGGGTGACCTGCCCCACCACGCAAGTTGGGATGATGTGCAGTCCCGTCCGGCGTACCCCGAGCAGACAGACCAGTATGTATAACCTCCAGCCTCTGAACTTGAAGCCGTGGATTTCCATCAGATGACATGAAACAACACACGTATGGTAATAAATCAAGTATATGCCTGTGAATAAAACTCTTCTCATCTTTAGTAACATATGGTATATCACAACAACGTAATAACTTTTACACTTTGCATTCCAACACTGGGCCATCCAGACAAACAGCTCCCCCCACTCATCTTGGGGGTGGATCGCAGTTGCTGGACATTCCAGGGAAACAAAACTTGCGCCAAATGGCGAACATTACATCTGTAACCTGTAAAGACAGGACCCGTTATGGATCCTGCATCTAGGGGGGCAATAACTCGCTGAAGAGCGAGCATTAGTACGAGGAGCGTGCCTCCCAAACTGTGACCTCCAGGATAACATATTTGTGTGGAACAAATGAAGGTAGGAATTTGAGGTTGGTTTCCGGGAGTCATGGCGGGTCTCAGCTTGCCGTTATCACAAACTGATCGTATGGGGTCTGCATATCAACGGGGGGAGGATCGAGCAACAAATGGGGAGCATCAAAGGAGGGAAACAAAAGGGGAAGGGGAGAGAGGAAAGGAGGGGGCATGGCGAGGCGCCGCTGATGTATTGTCTGTTTTTCCAGTGTCCAAAAAATAAAAGGGTTGACTTCTGGGGGGTTGAGGGGTACAGTACCTTAGTGGAGCAGAGTCTGTTGTAGTCCGACGTGAATATAACCGGAAAAGTTCTATGTTGATATCAGAGATGTCTCAGGAAAATTGCAACCATCGAATGCCTTAGGAAGGTGCCCTGTCCGGCGCCGCTCGGTCCTCCAGCCACGCAAAAACAGCCTCAGGCGTATCAAAGAAGTGAGCTCTATCCTCGCCGACCACACGAAGCCTGGCGGGGAAGAGCATTGCGTAGGAGTAATGGCGGATCCTTAACTGTCGCTTGGCTTCTGCATAATGCGCCCTCTTCTTCTAAACTTCCGCAGAGAAATCTGGGAAGACTTTAATTTCTCCATTTTTGTACGGGATATTGCCTTTCAGCCTAGTGAGGCGAAGGACGGCATCTCGGTCACGATAATTGAGCATTTTGGCAATGAAAGTTCTAGGAGGTGCACCCTGGGGGGGGGGGGGGTCTGGATGCCAATCTGTGTGCTCTCTCCACCACGAATGAAGTGGAGAATTCGGCCCGCCCAAAGGTGGATGTAAGCAGGTTCTCAAGAATTGAGGGGGGGATCGGAGCCCTCCACACCCTCAGGTAGCCCCACGAATCTTAGGTTGCACCTCCGCAATCTATTTTCCATGTCGTCTTTTTTCGCGAGCACCGCATTCAGCTGATGTTGTATTCTTTCAGTCGAGATTTGTAATGGCGGTATGCTGTCCTCCACCTGGCTGATTCGGGTCTCCGTCTCAGTAACCCGCTCCCTCAGCTTCTGTAGGTCTTGGCGAATCAAAGATACATCCACCTTCACCTCCTCTATCTTGCATGTAAGGGTGCTTTTACAGTCTGAAATAGCCTCTAGTACACGTGCAGTGTCGTCCGCGCTCGAGTCAAGCGGGGTAGGCTGATCGGCGCCATTTTCCTCTGTAGCTGTCTTGTCTTGCGATATTTAGCCAGTTTAAAGGCCGTGTCTGTGGCTTTTTTCGTCGGAGACATTTTCCCTGTATGTTCTCCCCGTTGGTAAGTATAGTAGGTAGTTTTTAAAGGCGATTATGGCCCCAGGATTTGTAGAGACGGATACTTAGCAAGCGGAGCTCCCGATCAGCACTCCTCACGCCATGCCGGTCCAGGCCACGCCCCCGTGACCCTGACCTTTGGCGCGTTCTCGACTATCCCTGTTTGCCTGTGACCCTGACTTTTGCCGTGTTCTCTGTTATCCTTGTCTGCTAGTCGCCCTGACATTTGGCTACCTCCTTACTATTCCTTGCTGTCCTGGGCTGCTGTTTCCTCTCTATCCTCCTGTAGCCTACCGTGAGCATGAGCTGGGAGACCCTGGGGGCCGCGACCTGGAGCCAGTTGCAGCCCAGTCCATCCTCACCACTAGAGGCTCTGGTGAACACCAACTGGCTCTTAGACTCTGCGCCCTGGGGAATCTATGCTCTAACTCACTGTGAGATTCGTGTTGGTGCTCCAGGGGATCTGCCTTCCTGAACCACCCCAAGTTCCATCTGCAGCAGTCAGCCTTAGGGTCCACTATTATAGCGGTGCACTCCTGACCCCAACGGAATGCATCTGTCACCTGGATACAGGTGACCTGACAATATTTTATGCACTGCAGCTCACTGAATCACCTGCCTGCCTGAAAGTATATTTGAAAATGTACACCAGGAATGGCCTGCAGTCAAATATAGGCTTGGCTAGACTAGAATGCAGTGGATATATATATGTAGGAGACTGTATATACATTTGATGCACTGCAGCTCACTGAATCACCTGCCTGCCTGAAAGTATATTTGAAAACGTACACCAGGAATGGCCTGCAGTCAGATATAGGCTTGGCTAGACTGGAATACAGTGGATATATATGAGACTGACTGTATATATATATATATATTAAATGCACTGCAGCTAGCTGAATCACCTGACTGCCTGAAGTATATTAGAAACAGTACACCAGGAACAGACTGCAGTCAGATCTAGCTAAACTGGATACAGTGGATATATATATATGAGACTGACTGTATATATATATATTAAATACACTGCAGCTCACTGAATCACCTGCCTGCCTGACAGTATATTAGAAAAAGTACATCAGGAACAGCCTGCAGTCAAATCTAGCTACACTGGATACAGTGGATATATATACAGTATATATATATATATATATATATATATATATATATATATATATATATACATATACGAGACTGACTGTATATATATATATATATATATATATATATATATATATATATATATATATACTGTATTTATTGGCGTATAACACTCGGGTGCAAATAGCGTGTGCGTGTTATACGCCAATACTTCAATTTCAGCTGTCTCGGAGGCAAGGGGGGGGGACGAGTGCCGTCAGAATACATACAGTGAGAATCTCCTGTTTACTTGGCGGCCTCTGTAATAGGAAGTCAATAGATGGCAATGGCGACGAGGCTGCTGCATTGATGGCAATGGTGAGGCTGCATTGATGTGGACTAATAAGGCTGCATTGATGGCACTTGTAAGGCTGCAGGTGGGCATTGATCAGGCTGCATTGATGGCAATGGTGAGGCTGCAGATGGGCACTGACCCTTATTTTGCTTCAAAGTTCCTTATTTAAAATTTAAGTTTTTTTCCTGAAACTTCCCTCTTAAAATGAATGTGCGTGTTATACGCCTGTGCGTGTTATATGCCAATAAATACGGTATATATATATATATTAAATGCACTGCAGCTAGCTGAATCACCTGCCTGCCTGAAGTATATTAGAAACAGTACACCAGGAACGGACTGCTGTCAGATCTAGCTAAACTGGATACAGTGGATATATTTACAGAATATATATATATATATATATATATATATATATATATATATATATATATATATATATATATATATATATATATATTAAATGCACTGCAGCTAGCTGAATCACCTGCCTGCCTGAAGTATATTAGAAACAGTACACCAGGAATGGACTGCAGTCAGATCTAGCTAAACTGGATACAGTGGATATATATATATATACAGTGGCTTGCGAAAGTATTCGGCCCCCTTGAACTTTTCAACCTTTTGCCACATTTCAGGCTTCAAACATAAAGATATAAAATTTTAATTTTTTTGTGAAGAATCACCAACAAGTGTGACACAATTGTGAAGTGGAACGAAATCTATTGGATATTTTAAACTTTTTTAGCAATTAAAAAACTGAAAAGTGGTGCGTGCAAAATTATTCGGCCCCTTTACTTTCAGTGCAGAAAACTCACTCCAGAAGTTCAGCGAGGATCTCTGAATGATCCAATGTTGTCCTAAATGATTGATGGTGATAAATAGAATCCACCTGTGTGTAATCAAGTCTCTGTATAAATGCACCTGCTCTGTGATAGTCTCAGGGTTCTGTTGAAAGCGCAGAGAGCATCATGAAGACCAAGGAACACACCAGGCAGGTCCGTAATACTGTTGTGGAGAAGTTTAAAGCCGGATTTGGATACAAAAAGATTTCCCAAGCTTTAAACATCCCAAGGAGCATTGTGCAAGCGATCATTTTGAAATGGAAGGAGTATCAGACCACTGAAAATCTACCAAGACCTGCCTGTCCCTCTAAACTTTCAGCTCAGACAAGGAGAAGACTGACCAGAGATGCAGCCAAGAGGCCCATGATCACTCTGGATGAACTGCAGAGAACTACAGCTGAGGTGGGAGAGTCTGTCCATAGGACAACAATCAGTCGTACACTGCACAAATCTGGCCTTTATGGAAGAGTGGCAAGAAGAAAGCCATTTCTCAAAGATATCCATAAAAAGTCTCGTCTAAAGTTTGCCACAAGCCACCTGGGAGACACACCAAACATGTGGAAGAAGGTGCTCTGGTCCGATCGAACTTTTTGGCCACAATGCAAAACGATATGTTTGGCGTAAAAGCAACACAGCTCATCACACTCAACACACCATCCCCACTGTCAAACATGGTGGTGGCAGCATCATGGTTTGGGCCTGCTTTTCTTCAGCAGGGACAGGGAAGATGGTTAAAATTGAGGGGAAGATGGATGCAGCCAAATACAGGACCATTCTGGATGAAAACCTGTTGGAGTCTGCAAAAGACCTGAAACTGGGACGGAGATTTATCTTCCAACAAGACAATGATCCCAAACATACAGCAAAATCTACAAAGGAATGGTTCACAAATAAACGTATCCAGGTGTTAGAATGGCCAAGTCAAAGTCCAGACCTGAATCCAATGGAGAATCTGTGGAAAGAGCTGAAAACTGCTGTTCACAAACGCTCTCCATCCAACCTCACTGAGCTCGAGCTGTTTTGCAAAGAAGAATGGGCAAGAATTTCATTCTCTCGATGTGCAAAACTGATAGAGACATACCCCAAGCGACTTGCAGCTGTAATCGCAGCAAAAGGTGGCTCTACAAAGTATTAACGCAAGGGGGCCGAATAATTTTGCACGCCCCACTTTTCATTTTTTTATTAGTTAAAAAAGTTTCAAAAATCCAAAAGATTTCGTTCCACTTCACAATTGTGTCCCACTTGTTGGTGATTCTTCACAAAAAATAAAAATTTTATATCTTTATGTTTGAAGCCTGAAATGTGGCAAAAGGTTGAAAAGTTCAAGGGGGCCGAATACTTTCGCAAGCCACTGTATATATATATATATATATATATATATATATATACAAGACTGACTGTATATATATATTAAATACACTGCAGCTAACTGAATCGCCTGCCTGCTCAATCTAAATGAAATTACACTCTCTTGGTCAACACCAGCAACACACTACACCAACGTGCAGGCGGCCTTATATAGTGTGGGGCGTGGACTTAACCCCCTGAGCCATAATTGGCCAATTATGTCTCTCTTTGTTGACGGCTCTGTGATTGGCCAAAGCATGTGGGTCATAGTGCATGCTTGGCCAATCATCAGACAGCAATGCACTGCGATGTCGCAGTGCATTATGGGGCATGACGCGCCGCTCGAATTTGGCGCTAATGCCCCATAATGTTCATATTTTGACGAACCCTCGAACAGCCAATGTTTAAGTCTAACTCATGTTCGACCCGAACATAAAGCTCATCCCTAGTGGTCATTGGTTATCCTTGGTTACAGAGACACAATCCCTCTTTTGATTGGCATCGTGCTAAAGTTCTTTCCTGGTCGCCACAATGCAGTAAAACATGTTATTGTGGTGGTTAAGGTCTTGTGCACATCTTCACTCATCTCTTTGCCAGAGGAGTACCGCAAATTTAGAGATGTCTTCGACAAAGGTCAAGCTGGTATTTTGCCTACACACCGGTCGTATGATTGCGCAATTGACCTTTAACCTGGTGCCATGCCTCCTCGTGGAAAAGAAGAGTGGTGAACTGAGACCTTGTATCGATTATAGGGGTCCCATTGATTACGGAATTATTTGACCGCCTCAAGAGAGCAACGGTTTTCACTAAGCTCTGATTTGAGAGGGGCATACAATCTCGTAAGGATTTTTAATGATTTGAATGTGTGAGCAGTTATTTTACTAAAATTTGTATTATTTGGGCAATATTGCACTATGAATATGTGTTTATATTCTGAGTGACACGCCGAAACGAGGCAAGGATCCAGTCAATCCGTGCAGAGAGATTTGTGGAGCCATATGTGGATCTAGGGAGATATACCGTGTGTGTGGAAACGATCAGAATTTTAAGACTGTCTTTTTTTTCTACTAAAAAGTGCAATTTGACCCTTTGGTCATCCATTGAGGTGAGCGGCCATTGCACCTGGAGGTGGTGGGTTTATCTCACTGACACTATATTATAAGAAGCTCTCCTGCCATATCTTCCAGCAAGAGTGTCTATTTATTTATTGTTTGGATGGAGCGCTCGCATGTTTAAAGACGATTCACATATTTTGGAGCACATTGTTGGAATTTTTTATTATTTTTTGTTTGTTTGTTTGTTTGTTTGGACTGAGCACTTGCACTTTTGAATACAATACATGTGTTTTCAACACATGTTTTTAGCACAATATCTGGAATTTTTGTCTGAATATTCCTACTTTTAATTTTATTTTTATTTTTTGTGTCTTTATGCACTTAATGATTGTCATTGTTTACTATTGTTTTGAAAGGTGTTCGAACTAGCGCACCATTTTATTTATATCACAGACCACAATAAAATCCAGGTAGGAGTTCTAATTCTATTCATAACTAGAATAAAAGCTTTGCATGGAGTTTTATGTTAATCACTTATCGACCGGATCACTTAAATATACAGTGGCAGAGCGGCTCTTCTGTGCCAGATCACGTACCTAGTACGTGATCTGGCACTTCCAGGTAGAAGGTGCGGGTGCCGTCGGCAACCCGGCTGTGGTGTGATTAGACACAGCACAAGCCAATTAGTGGGTGCCGGCCAATGGATGACTGCTGGAACCCGCTAATCAGAGAGGAGAGAGACAAGACAGCGCTTGGCCTATGCCTCTGTCCTGTCAGTGGAGTAGTGATGGATGTTGATTCTCTGCAAAGCAGGGAATAAAATCCACCACATTCCTTAGTAAAACCACAACACAGTACACACAAAAACACATGTTAGGCGCACATTTAACCCTTTGATCGCCCTAGCTGTTTAACCCCATTTTCAGCCAGTGTCATCAGTACGGTGTCAGTGCATATTTTTAGCTCTGATCACTGTATTAGTGTCACTGGTTCCCACAAAGTGTTAGTAAGTGACTGAATGTCTGCCGCAATATCGCAGTCTCGCTATAAGTCGCTGATCACCACCATTACTAGTATAAAAATAAATAAATAAAAATTCCAGTATACATACTATAGTTTGCAGATGCTATAATTTTTGTGCAAACCAATCAATATGCACATCTTGGGATTTTTTCTATACATGTTGCAGAATAGGTAAATTGAATGACCTAAATTTATGAAGAAATTAGATTGTTTACATTTTTTTTATTGGGTATGTTTTATTGCAAAAAGTAGAAAATATTTTTTTTTTTTCAAAATTGTCAGTCTGTTTATAGCGCAAAAAATAAAAAACTCAGCAGTGATCAAATGACGCCAAAAGAAAGCTCTATTTGTGGGGAAAAAATTGACATAAATTTTATTTGGGTAAAGCACTGCATGACCGCGCAATTGTCAGTTAAAGTAACGCAGTCCCGTACTGCAAAAAAATGGGCTGGTCATAAAGGGGGTAAATCTTCTGGAGGTCAAGTGGATAAAGTATCCATTAGAGATCAATGGATTGTGGTGAGGTGAGTGTAGTGTACAGTAGTCTGCCTCTGACATGCCTCTTAGTACCAGTATTTAATGATGCTCTTTCCTGCCAATTTAAATACAGGGAAATATGCACTAAAATTAAAACACATTGGTTATAATTGCGCTGTATGTGCCCTAGTAGTGCACTTAGTTGCATATGCTGCAGTCTAGACCAGTGTTTCTTGACCTTTTTTCAGTCACGGCACCCTTTAAAAATATGCATAATCCCAAGGCACTTCAGTCTAAAATGTAACAAACATGAATGTTATTGTTAATGGCAAACTTTAGCCTGGGACGATGTACACTACCTCCTTGATAAAATTAACTTTACCTTAAAAGCCCCCTTCACATCAGCGGCCCCCCATTACATCAGTCATCCCACCATCACATCAGAGCCCCCCTTAACATCAGAGGCCCCTAATCACGTCAGAGTCCCCCCCCCTTTGAGTCCTCCCTATCTGTTAGATTCCCCCTATCACATTAGATTCACCCTTGAGCTTTACCTTTTGGCTCCAGGAGTACAGCAGAGGGCAGGAGGTGGAGCTAGGGTTGCCACCTGTCCGGGAATCACCCAGACAGTACGGGTTTTAAATCATGTGTCCGGTTGAACCCCGGACACATTATTCAGACCTGGCTGAGGAGTCCCGTATTATGGGGGACTCTGTGGAGCAGGTCTGAAGGAGACAGACTTTCATCCTCTCCTGAATTCTGGGTTGGCCCTGGTTCAGTATACTGTGTCGAGGGCAGGCTGGCCATCAACACCATAGCAGTTTACTACCCAAGAGCATGGTTGATTGTTACAATGCTGGTTTCAGCACTCTGTTTAAGGGACACCGGTCTATATATACCTTAACCAGGTCGTGCGGCGTGGCTCCCAAACAAAATTGACGTCCTTTTTCCCCACAAATAGGCTTTCTTTTTGTGGTATTTGATCACCTCTGCAGTTTTTATTTTTTGCGCTATAAACAAAAAAATAGCGACAATTTTGAAAAAAAAAAGCATTATTTTTTACTTTTTGCTATAATAAATATCCCCAAAAAATATATAAAAAAACATTATTTTTCCTCAGTTTAGGCCGATACGTATTCTTCTACATATTTTTGGTAAAAAAAATCACAATAAGCATTTATTGATTGGTTTGCTCAAAAGTTATAGCGTCTACAAAATAGGGAATAGTTTTATGGCATTTTTATTAATAATTTTTTTTACTAGTAATCAGCGATTTTTATCATGATTGCGACATTATGGCGAAAGATCGGACACTTTTGGCGCTATTTTGGGACCATTCACATTTATACAGCGATCAGTGTGATTAAAAATGCATTTATTACTGTGTAAATGTGACGGGCATTGAAGGGGTTAACAACTAGGGGCCGCTGTAGGGGTTAAGTGTGTCCTAGGGAGTGATTCTAACTGTGGGGGGGATGGGCTATGTGTGACGCGACACTGATCACCGCTCCCGATTACAGGGAGCGGTGATCAGTGTCAGTGTCACTGGGCAGAATGGGGAAATGCTTGTTTACATCAGCATTTTCCCGTTCTTCCTCTCCATCAGACGATCGCGGGTATCCCCGCAGACATCGAGTCTGCGGGACCCGCGATCACACTCACGGAGCTCGCGGCGGGAGCGCGCATGCGCCCGCAAGCCGCTTCTTAAAGGGCAAGGTACAGGTACGTTAATCTGCCTGTACGTGCCCTTCTGCCGACGTATATCGTTGTGAGCCGGTCGGCAAGCGGTTAAGCACATTGGTTAAAAAGGTCTAACAAAAGGCATCCTCATAAGATGCTTTACTCTGTGCTAGCAGTGATCACATTTGATGTACAGTTCTCCACTACATAAATACGCAAAGAATTCAAAGAGTTTTACCAGGATTTTAGTCTAACAAGAATTTTTGCTTGAATATTTGTAAATGTAATAACCACTGTTTACCTTAGGTGGCAGTAACAGGATGTGCATTAACTTATCATCACCATATGGAATGGAGGTTTATACTACTCACACACTACTCATAAAGAAAATCTGTGGGCAGATTATGCATTGAGCCTTGTTACATTTGCAAACTATTTCTAAAGAAAACAACTCAATTATGTGACAGAAGAACTTTATTTGATTCATCCTGTATTCACTAACAATATACACAAGGAGTTACATAAATGGCCTACTCCTACAGCAAGGGCATGATTCAACTTTGATCAATGCTGCACAGTTTATTTTAATCTGAACTCACCCTTACCATAGGTATTTTTTTGGTAAAGGTGAGCTATTTATTTAACTACTTTATTATTGTTATAATACAGGATTTATATAGTGCCAATAGTTTGCGCAACGATTTACATTATAAAGGGAGACAGTACAGTTACAATACAATACAAGAGGATTAGGAGGACATGGCTCATGAGAGCTTACAATCTAAAATCACTTTTCTACCACTAAGTTTTATTCAGTGTGGGATAAGCGGCCCTTTATTTACCCGGTGCCATTTATGAATGGCATTGGATAAACAGTAGTCGGGTGGCCGATGAGCCCAATAATCACTGTGTACCGAGGTGTCATTAACCAGCTTGGTACACAGAGACATGTATATCCAGCCAATCCAAGGGGTTGGGTATCGCATGATCATTGTGATTAGTCACCACAATGATCACATGGCTTTGTTTACAGAACTGATCCCTCCCCTTGCCCTTACAACAGGTCAGGTTGTAGGGACAGGTACAACATCGGTCAGGTATGACACTGTCTACTATATGCTGGGTCCGCCGCGACCGTGATATGCAAACTTATTACTGAGTTTTATATGCGATTACTAACAGTGCTAAATGTGAGTGCAATATTTGCAGATTTGTATTTATTTTATTAAATTTGTGTTAAACGTTATTGCACTTTTTGGAATTTTTCTGCGGTGGATTCGCCACAAGATCACTTTTATCGGTGCCCTTCGCCGCTTACTGGAGCCGTCAGCAGTGGCGGAGGCGATCGCGTCTATCCCCTTGCTGGGTATGGAAACGAGTGAGGGGAAGATGGCCCCCCACCCGTCTCCATATCACTGCAGGGCAGAAGCGACGTCAAAACGTCACTTCCGCCCATAGCTCTTAAAGGGCCATTTTAAAAAAAAAAAATTTAAATGACAATTTTTTTTTTTTTTTTTTACTGCATTTTAATGTAAATATGAGATCTGAGGGCTTTTTGACCCCAGATATCATATTTAAGAGGTCCTGTCATTCTTTTTTCTATTACAACGGATGTTTACATTACATTTACATTACATTATTACATTACCTTACATTACATTATTACATTACCTTGTAATAGGAATTAAAGTGACACAATTTTTTTTTAAAAAAACAGTGTAAAAATGTAAAAAAAAAGGTATAATAAATAAGAAAAAAAATTTAAGTACGTAAAGACTGGAGATCTGTGCTGATTTGTCCTCAACCCTGAGGGGCACATTGCTTGATTTGCCGAGCATGAGAATGTGAGGCAATTATTGTTGGTGAGTTTATACCCTATGGGGAAGTGGTGGTACGCTTTTCACGTGGTGTGGTGTAGAGATCCCAAGCAACATCATTGATTTATCATGGACTCTTTAATTGAACACATGTATGTGTTGTCATTTTTAGGATTTCATTTGAACTGGACTTTATTCACTTATTATTGACTGGGTGGTAGAGCTGTACGATTCTGGCTAAAATGAGAATCACAATTTTTTTGCTTAGAAGATAGATCACGATTCTCTCACGATTCTCGTGGTGTAACATCAGCTTTCACATTAAAACAAAAAAAATTGGGCTAACTTTACTGTTTATCTTTTATTTATTTTTTTATTCATTGAAGTGTATTTTTTCCCAAAAAATTGCGTTTGAAAGACCGCTGGGCAAATACAGTGTGACATAAAATATTACAGAAATTGACATTTTATCCCATAGGGTCTCTGCTAAAATATATATAATGTTTGGGGGTTCCAAGTAATTTTCTAGCAAAAAATATTGATTTTAACTTAAAGCGGAGGGCCCATTAAAAAAAAAAAAAAAATTAAAAGTCAGCAGCTACAAATACTGCAGCTGCTGACTTTTAATTGGACACTTACCTGTCCCAGGGTCCAGCGATGCAGGGGATCGAAGCTCCGCTCGCCTCCCCCTCCATTCGGCGGCGCTGGCATTGCAACTGTGGGCGCCGGGCTGTGGCTTCACAGCCGGGCACCCACTGCGCATGCAGTGTAATGGGTCCAGGTGATTGACAAGAGGGAGGGAGCAGAGTTGAGTCCTTCTGTGCTGAGGGAGAAGTGATGTCACCAGCCCAGGCACTGACAGAGGCAGACTACGAGGGACCCCCTAGCAACAGGCATTTAGAGGTGAGTTAAAAAAAAAAATTCCAAATGTTTTTTTTTATTTTTTTTTAGGAATTTTCATGTATTTTTTATTTTTTGGGTGGAACACCACTTTAAGAAACAAGTGTCAGAAAAAGATTTTGACTTTAAGTGGTTCAACTTCCTGCATTTACACTTTGTTAAACATTTGGCAGACTGTCTGGATTTTTTCTTTACACACAGAAGTTTATCCCTTTGATCTAAGAAGAAAGAGTTAGTTACAATGTTTCATGTTAAAAACTTGGCAGACTGCCCAGATGTTTTCTTTTGACAGCTGAGTGAGCAGATAAGCCTCTCCACTTGTTATATGATACAATCGGCAAACTCTGCAATAGAGATCATCAGGGGGGTTGAATCGAGATCACGATTTTTTAACAATTAATTGTGCAGCTTTACTGGGTGGTAGTTCATTATCACTAAGGTTCATGCACGTTTTTTACTAGTTTGTTTTAGCGCCACTTTTTACCATATACAGCATATAAATGTTGTGGTAGATTTGTCATTATAACACTGAAAAATGCCCTGATAATGAAGGGAGTATTACAGACTGGTACAAACTGACATTCCTAATCTACAAATTTGTTCCAGGTCACGGACTCCAGTCCTAAAGTAATGTAACTTGTGGGTCAGCATAATAACCAGGCAACTTGTCCTTTCAATAGAATTTCAGCAATGGCGGTCCCATATTTCTATCTGGAAAACTTCACTTATAACTGCCTGTAGGTGTAATATGATGGTTATGGGGTGTTCTATGCCCTTTTGCTCTTCTACTAGATAAGAAATGTGCTAGTCCGCCTTACTCCTACCCTTTCCATTCTGCGTAGCCATGCGTTTATGTTCATGAGAGCAGCACACGATAAAAGGGTGTTGGGCTTGTTCTGGTACGTCTGACCTCTAAGGCAACTTCATTCCAGTAGAAGGTTTCCAATGAAATCTGATGTCTGCCAGTTTACGTAATCTTTTTGAAAATACATTTATGCAATAAGTTAACATTTAATTTCTTTGTGAATATGGATGGAGTACACTATTCATGGCTTGTTGGGTTATCCAGGGTTAAGGAAATCGGTTATTAAATCCCACATTTATACTTCCAGATTTTTGTTGCTATGAAACAGAATTCGTATAACTTTTTAGAAGGTTGCAAGCTGTAGACAAAGCTTTCAGCACTAAAAACAGTGAAGACAGAGATATTATTTAACACTTATTACTAATTTAAAGGTATTTATGTATTCTTTGCAATTGTGGATGGGCTAAGATATGTAGACCTTTTAAGGACTACTGCTGCGCCATCCACATGTGGCCGTTAGTAAATTTGCTACTAGGGGCTTTCCTATATTTTTGGTTCCCTTCCTGCCTCCAGGCATGTGGATGAATGTAACATTTAAAGCCTTAGGTGTGCTGGCTATCTGAAGGTGTGTGGCTGAACACAGCCAGTTATTAATGGACATTGGTATGCATCCTGATGGGCTAAGTTTCCAAATTAAAGTGTTACTAAACCCACAACAGTAAAATCAGTCTGTATATGCAGTAAAGCATGCTTCCTATACTCACTGTGGAACCTAAGGGGTTAAACTTCTGGGTTAATCCTAATCCTGTATGCACAGATCCTCCCCTCCCTGCACTGTCCCCCTGGACTAGTCTGGATAAAACAGAGCCTTTGGAGTCAAGTTGCACATGCTCAGTTTTGGTGTTTATTGCTAGAGAGTTTTTTTTTTCTTGGGAGAGTGCATGTGATCAGCACAGGGCCAATCAGCTGTGTCCAGATATGTCCAGACAGAGGGTCAGGAGCCCTGAAGAGCGACATGAACATCACAATCAAAGCATCGGACAAAGGTGGAAATATTGTCCTTATGGACAACGAGAATTATGAAAAAATGTGCCTTAAAGTTCTCAACAACACCGAATGTTACAAAAAAATATCCCCAGCAATAGTTGAGAGATTCAACCAGGAATTCTATTGTCTGGTGGATGAATCGCTCAATGAAGGGGCCATCAACAAAGAAATGTGGGAGTTTATACGAACACAGCATCCCCGGGTACCCACCTTTTATGCCCTGCCCAAGGTGCATAAAAGATTAGAAGACCCACCAGGGAGACCCATCATCTCGGGCAACGGGTCAATCACGGAAGGTATTAGTCAGGTAATAGATTACCACCTTAGACCCCACGTCATGGATTTACCGTCCTACACCAAAGACACGATCCATCTGTTGCAGATAATTGATAATTTGACTATCCCCGACTCTGCTCTCCTAGTTACTATCGATGTGGAGTGTCTGTATAACAGCATCACACATGATGCAGGAGTAGCAGCTGTTAAACGAGTATTGAGACAAAGAGCAACCACTGACTGGAAGTTCAATGCCTTCATACTCACAATGCTGGAATTTATTTTGAAACACAATGTGTTTCTATTTGAGGGCTCCCACTACCTCCAGGTGCAAGGAGTGGCTATGGGGACATGCTGTGCTCCCTCATATGCTAACTTGTACCTGGGGGAGTGGGAGAAGACCTTCTTGCTGGGAGAGGGATCGTCTGTGTACTCTGACCACATACTTATGTGGCAGAGGTACATAGACGATATCTTCATCATTTGGGATGGCTCAGAAGACAGACTCAGGGAATGCCTGAGCTCTATGAACGTAAATAGTTTCAATCTTTTCTTTACTATGACCTATGATTCCAGGGAGGCCAACTTCCTGGATATTACTATCTCCAAAGATCAAACTGGAGTACTCCTGAGTAATCTTTATAGAAAAGAGACAGCGGGGAACACTCTGCTACACGCGGATAGTTTCCACCCCGAGCCATTGAAGAGATCCATTCCGTTCAGCCAATTTCTAAGACTCAAGAGGAATTGTAGTACACACGAAAACTTCCAGCAGGAATCCAACAAACTGACTGCCAGATTAAGAGAGAGAGGATACACCAAAACAGCTCTCAAAAAAGCGTTTAATCGTGTTAAAAATATGGACAGACGAAATCTGATCTTCAAAAAGAAAAACTTGATGAAGGAAGACAATTCAACTAGAATTATCATGAAATTCTCCAACGAACATCAACAAATAAGAAAAATTATCTCCAAACACTGGTCAATTCTTACAGAAGATCCCATCTTAGGCGGTCTGGTCACCCCCAGACCTCAAATTACCTATAAAAAATCAGGTTCTATAGGAAATATGCTCACACAGAGTGAGTACAAAGGAAGTGCAAGAACGGACCCCTGCAGAACCTGGGGCACATATCCCTGTGGATCATGTGCACAGTGTGGAGTTATAGGCAGGAGAACCATGATTACATTACCTAATGGGGAAAATTTTCAATTACGACACTTCGCGAATTGTAGAACGCGGGGAGTCGTTTATCTGATGCAATGTCAGTGCGGGGCCTTCTACGTGGGGAAAACCCGACAGGAACTCACTAAGAGGGTTGAGAAGCACATCCACAGCATGAGTATTGGCAACCTATATCTGCCATTGGGCAGGCATGTAGCAAAACAGCATGGGTATAGGATGCCCAAGGTAAACTTCACTGTGGTGGACAGACTACACATACCCGCCAGGGGGGGTGACTGGAACAAGGCCCTGCTCCAGCGCGAGATGCGCTGGATCAGGCGCCTTAGGGCCACCACCCCCCCAGGTCTCAATGAGACAGAGAGCTTTAGGCCTTTTCTAGAGGGCTTTAGATCAGGTAAAACTGACTAGGGGCACGCCCTCTATTCCACGTTATGTACATTTCATTCATAATTCAGATCATCTACCCCCGTACCTTCTCTTCCTCTTTTCCCAGGACCCAAAACACCCTCCCTTCCCCCCCCCCTTTCCCCCCCTCCTCTTCATTACATCTTTTGCCCCCGAGATGCTGTTTGGACATTAGCTGAAGATTGTTTAGCCTTCTGGGGGGTTTCCAATTTACTATACAATGTCAACTTCTTGCAGCTTACTAAGTGGGCTACTATACTATATCAAGGTTGGGGCTTGTACACAATACAACCCCCACCGAGTGGAATTACTCTACTAATGTATTGTTTATATAATTTCTATTGTGGTCTAATTTTGATCTCACTGTTCTACCATGATTCCCGTTTAATATCACTGCAATTTTTGGTTTATCTCTTGTGATGGGTTGCTCCCATAGACATTACCCTGGGGGAGCTAGTCATGCGGAGGTCTAGGGCTCACCACCAACCTCTTAGATATGCCTGGGAGAGTCCTATACCTACCCGACACAGGGGGGCCCCACTGCTTTAGTTAGCTATGGGGCCTCTTTGCCCTGCCTTGCACACATGCCAGGCGGGAACTTCTGTGTCGGTGGTTATCAGTCCTCCCTTCCTTCCCCCCCACCCATTTGTCGCCTCTCCATCTTGGCAAAATTCTGGGGGGGGAACCGTTGTGGTTTTTTATTCTAAAGGCTCTGAGTCACTCATTTTTATTTTTATTTTTATTTTCTTATTATTATTACTACTTAATCCATTTCCCGCACCCCCCCCCTCCCCGGCTCTCCCCCCCCGGTTCTTTAGCCCTTGGGGGGACATGTTACCGGGGAAATCATTAGGGGATTTAACTGGATTAGCTGCTGTCCACCATACATCCACTGCAGATGCAGCTCTATACCCGGGCGTACAGCTACAATGACACAGTATCTCAGTGTGGGCACAGCCCTTCTTCAAGATGGCTGCTGGCCCCCACAGTATCATCATGACATTCCTAGCCTTGCGTAGCTGAGGCACGTAACTCAATGCACGCTGTCACATCACGCATGCGCGGGCCCCCGAGCGGAGTCGGTTGCCTAGGTAGCATTCGGCGTCTGTACGTCGAATGCTCCTGACAGCAGCGACCTTTACAAGCCGCGCTATTGGCCAGCGCGGCGTCCTGTCTCCGCCCACTAACCGGCCCACACCACAAATAGGACGCCAAAGACGGCAAATGGCGCCATTCTTCCTTGGACATTCATCCATGCACATGGGGCAGTCTTAAACTCTTGGCATCACGGACCCCCCCGGCTCTTTACCCAGCAACCAGCTATCTACCTAAAAGTAAGTGTTCTCCACTCCTTATACTTGGGATCTCCCCTTGATGGGAGGTGTATATATATTTCTCCTTGTGTGCTTCACACATCTTTAAAGGGGGAATTTCTTTTCATATGGGACTTACTGTGGGGTCAGCCCACAGCTGTCTCTAAGATACCACTCATTCTTACTATTTGCCCCATTACAGATAGCCATCAATTTTTCTTTGAGGCTAAGGACGCCGAATGTTGGGATTATCTATTATATCCAGCCGCCTTGTAGAGTATTAGGACAGTCCAGGCTTTTCTGATGTGGGATGTCTCTGACCCCTGGCATGTAATGCCCCCAAACCGGGCTGTCTTGGGAGAGCGTAAGTCACACGAGAATATAACCATTGTAGGGGATATGTATGGTATATATGTGTACAGTTCATAATAGCATTGTTTTCTGATTTTTTTGATTTCTTAGACTGTGATGTACTTTCCCTGAAGAAGACTTTTATCTGTTAAGATTTAAACGTTGAAATGCGTTGGAAATTCCACTACTCCATACCAGGGTGGCCATCCAGGGTGACCGCACTGGGTAGTGTGATACATCACATTCTTCCTCAAGTCATTTTCTACATGCAATTCTCTATATTCATTTTGTATTGGATGTACTTGTAGAATTACTTCATGTTTTGGAATTCATTTTTTGGTTCTATGTTTACTGATCTATATGATTTTCTGTGAAAAATTTATAGAAGAAAATTTATACATATTTTTTAACGTTGAATAATATTAAATAAAACTGATTTTATTTTAAAACACATTTCTGAATTCATTGCCTTAAAAATCCCCCTAGAGGTATCATATTTTTCTATAGATTTACATGGGATGATGGCAATGACACATCCATACCACCAAGGTCATACTTACCCAGAGGGTCAGGAGCCCTGCAGTCTCATAGGACAGCTCAGTGCATTATGAAAACATACAAGCTTCACCAGGAACTGAATGAAATCACAAGACTGCTATATACTGCTGATGAGAAAAGGTATTTAGTTGTTTGCATTTGCATTTCCATGTTCTTTGTACTGTGGGAGATCAGATTTGGTGAATGCAGGTTCTGGGCTTAGTAACACTCTTTAAGGGCCACTCCTAAGGCCCGTACACACGGTCAGAAAATCTGAAGATGAATTTGGTCCGATGAAAGATCTGTCGATTTTCTGATCGTTAGTATGCTGCTTTTGACAGCCGATTACGAATTTTCGGCAGACAAAAACTGGATGTGCAGGCTTGAAAATTTTTGTCTGATGTGACCACAACGTCCAATTTTCTTTTCATTAGTAAAGTTTTCTGACAAAAAAAATCTGAAGAGCAAGACTAGGCATGCTTAGAAATGAAAGAACACATACAAAACAATTCAACACATTACATCACTTCTGATGTTGAATTCTGTTGTCAGAAAATGTTCTGATGGTGAGTATCCTCTTCACTTTCGATTTGAGATTAGCATCAAACAAAAAACTGACAAAAAAATTCGTCCAATAATCTGATCGCGTGTACAAGGCTTTAATCTGCCCATTGTGGAGCGTATTACCGTAGCTAGTGTGTGTTGCTCTATGCTGTTTCTCAGATTGACCTGTGTTGCTGATGTCACTTACACTTTGTCTGCCATTGTTTTATTGCTGACTACGAGTTTCCTCCCAGCTTCAATCTAGACACTTAGATGTTACTTAGGCTGCTTTCACACTGGGGAGTTGACGGCAAAGCGCTGCTATTTTTAGCGGCGCTTTATTGTCGTTTTTGCGGAGGTTTGCGGCTTTTAACCACCGCTAGCGGCCGGAAAAAGATAAAAACGACCCGCAAAGCGGCACTTTGCCAGCAGTTCGGCGGCGTTGCCCATTCATTTCAATGGGCAGGGGCAGTTTAGGAGCAGAGTTTTTTTTAACATCCTGCCAGCGCATCGCCTCAGTGTGAAAGGACTCGGGCTTTCACACTGAGACTGCAGGTGAGGCGCTTTTCAGGCGCTTTACGGGTGCTATTTATAGCCCAAAAGCACCTGAAAAACGCCTCAGTGTGAAAGGGGTCTTACTACAAACAACTCCTGGTTACACTTCTAACTGTGCTTCTGTCTCATCCTTTCACAGCATTATTATTTTTGCTCTGATTCCTGCTAGTGTAATGACTTTGTTCTGTCAACCTTCTGGCCCAGTAATGTTGTCTTGCCTAATCTCTGGATTGCTGGTCCACCTGCTAACTATAGTTTGCCCCTATTGGACAATCCCCACACTTTTATTTGTAATGAACAAACCAGCCAAAGTTCAGTTTGCAGGAAGTGCTCTGAACCCAGGAAAAAGAATTCAGTAAACCCCAAACTCGACTGAAGTCTATGGGAGCTAAATTTTGATAATTTTTTCTGGCCTTTTTCAAGGCCAATTTGCAATGTGGGGTTTCATGGGGGACATGTACCAAAACATATAACAATTTTTAAACATACTGTTCAGTGAGAAGAGGTTCTTTTATGCAGCTTAAAGGTTCACACTGCTGTTGTAATCAGATTCTGATCCAATTTTCAGTGCAATTATGTAGATGTTACGTGGATGTAGTTTGCATATTCTGTGGGGCCGGAATCATGCTCAAATCACACCAAAGTAGCACAGGAAATTTTTCCAAAATCACGCTGTGCTGCGCTACATTCATGTGAACAGACACCATTGAAAACAATGTGATTTCCATTGTCATGTGATTGTGACTCTGAAGTTGCATCTGGAAGTACACTAGTGTAAACTAGGCCTAAATAACTTTTTTTTATGGATGCCTAAAACCTGCACTGGGAGTTGTGGATCAGTACAATGCATTAATGTGTTTTTTACAATCAGTGGCCAGAAATCAGTCATTAAGTGGTGGTAGCATTACCCCGCTACATCTACATGAAAGATCACCACTGGCTCATGTGTAAACAAATGGTCCAGGGATCCTTGGTGATTTTATTGACCGTATCTGGTCAATGATGTCAACCAGCATCCTTGACCTTCTTGTTTACATACAAAAGGCGGCGGGTTGTCATGTTAGCAGGTCATTGTGATTGACATGGATATACATTTCTGGACAAAGTGACTAATGTTGGATTTACCCTGGGGGGGGACATTGTTTAATTTTTTTTTTTTAAAAAGGTCTTTTCAATAATGTGGGTGTTTTTATTTTATTTACTTTTTATTTACCTTCTTCCTTTTTTTTATGTGAATGAGGTAAATTTACGTAAGGGGGGCGGATATTTGGGGCGCATCCAGATTCCAACAATAATACCCCTTGCAGATCCGCAGACAATGCATGGAAACACTAGTATGTGCTCTGATCTTCATTTCCCACTGAAGCCGCCACCACACAGCTGAGGTGCTGCATCTACTTCACATCTTCCTGGTTGGAAACCGAGCCTGTACCATGCAAGAACAGGAGAAAGAAGGCCATGCATCCGAAATGCAGCAACCGCACTACACGCCTGCTCTTCCCTTGCTGCTAGCTTCAGTTGTGTGTTGTTGCACAGCGCTGGCTCGGTTCCTGGCCGGTTGCGTGCACAGTAAGTCCCGCACGCTCAGTTGTGTAGTGGGGCCTTCACTAGAGGTTCAAGAAAGTCTGAGGTTATGTCACAGCATTGTACTGTTACCATCAAATCTGGGCATCTCCCCCGTGTACTATAAGGATGACCATTTCCTGGACACATCAAGGAACTTATAGATATGCCTGTAAAATCTTAGGGAGCAGTCTACAGGCAAAGTTTCACGATTACTTGTGTAAATGTTCTGTTGGTCTTTCAACTCAATCTTCTTAAAGAAAAATTGTATATGGGGCTGATATTGCAGAACTCCTTTTGAAATTGCTATTGTCCCTGACTGTTAACACTTGAAGCCTGACTTTATACTCTGACTTTATGGCTAAGCCTTACCAAATTCCATATTATTCCTGAGAGGCAGCTGCAGTAACTAGTAAGGGCACCCATACTGGACAAGGAACAATGGTGTTAGGCAAAGCTTTGCCATGAAAAAAGAAAGATCTGGGACTTCTAACCAAACAAAACTCAATCAGAGAAGGTCACAGAAGAGACTTTAATGACTAATAAATGGCGATGGACACCCAAAGTCAGAGTGGGCTAGCATTTACTCCTGGACTGAGTCTCTGGCTAGAGAAGAGGGACTGTGAATTGTTGTTAACCAATCATTTTCTTGGGTTTTCATAATTTTATTGCTCCAGACTCACAGGGAGGGAGGTTTGAGGCTCCATATAACAGACTCCAGATCCACTTCTGGCTCGTATGTTGAAAAGGGCCTTACAGGCATCACTGCAAACACCAAACTGGCTGGCCATCAAAATTCCCTGAACATCTACAAAATATTCTAGAATACAACAAAATCTAAAAATCATAACTTTTAATCATGCATCATAAAATTTAAATTACATAGTAAAATCACATATTGTGGCTGATAATTCCATTCAAAAATAGGATGTTAAATCACACTCATAGGTTTGCTTCCTTCCAGATGTAATTTCTATTACATACCATCCTTATTATACATAGTGATATTTTAAATATTTCCAGAACACAGAATTTTTTCTCTGAACGTGTTTCATGAACAATGTTCACTGCTTCAGGAGAAGGTCCACAGGTAGGTATAGAAAAAATCTGGAATAATTTAGGGGGGCCAAGAGGTGAGGGAAAAGGGAAGAGGACCCACCGAGGATATCACACAACCGGCAGGCGTATCCCCATGCTCACACAGGGAACGCAACCACAATATCAGGTCTGTCATACAGTATATGCTCCTAACAAACTGTCTTGCTTGGTCATAATGTTTTGATTCTTTTTAACTGTAAGGTCAGGCAGATTACCCTTTTGGGTATATTTAATGTTTACCTATTGTATATACTGAGGCCAGGAGATGAGGCCGTTCCCCCCTCCAGAGAGGAAAATGAATGCGGGGAACACCCCCTCCGCACGGGAGATGGACGGCCACCTTACTTTAGGAGCCGCAGCGGGTGAGCCATCATGGTGGCTAGTGGGTCAGTCGGTCTTCCCCTGCTTCTCCGGCTGTGCGTCTCCTCCGGCCGTGCGTCCCCTCCCTCCTCCTCCCCCTTGGCCAATAACATCACTTCTCCCTTTGGAAAATCGGGAGACGGGTCTCACGACCCACTTCCTGATTGGCTGGGAGGAGAATTAGTGTTACAATAGCAAATATTCATTCACTATTGTCACACAACTGGGTGGGCTCGGAGAGCAGTGCTCTGCACCCCGAGCCCACCTTTTTTTGAAGCCTGGGAAAAGTGTGTGGGACGCTCAGGGAGGGGCTTTGTGGACAGTGCATCCGCAGCTGCTGCTAGAGTGCTGACATGGGATGGAGCTCGTCCTGGCTCCTGCAAAGGTTCAAGAAAGGAAGGGCAACCCCTGGAAGTTGCACATCTATAGTGTCCTACTGCAATGAATAGAGTGGCAACCTCAGCCTGGACTCTGACCCAGCCATGCCCCCAATGCATTTAACTCGTCACTCGTTAGGTGCAAAAAGGTAGCAGGTGTGTGTAATCAGTGTTACAATGGCGAATATTCATTCGCTATCGTCACACAACTGGGTGGGCTCGGAGCGCAGTGCTCTGTGCCCCGAGCCCACCCTTTTTTGAAGCCTATTAAAGCCTCTGGCTCTAATCACTTGCTTCAAAAAAAAAAAACACCTCCCGCACTGGAATTCATGCATCCGGCGCCCTGTATGTAGATTAGGGAAAAGCCAAATGGATAGGTGGGGGGGCGGCGCCCATGCGCCCCTAATGGATGGGCCGCCACTGTGTTTAAACATTGATTGAAATGGGGGTGTGATTTTGTGCTTGTGGTTAAAAGTGGGCATGGTCAGCAGGCTGTCCCCAGGTTTCATTTTGAAAATCCAGTTACCTTATAATAGGCACTCCTACAGGAGGCATGTTGGCTACATAAATGTAATCCTGGGCATTTTGTGGTGTCTATCTTTAGGCAAGGCATTAAAGTGATTGTAAACGATCACCTTGTAACACAACCCATTCAGTTTAAAACTTAAACAAAAGGCAAAACATTTATGTATAGATATAAAAAAACATTGTAAATACCCTTTTTTTAAGTGACCACATTCAGTGGGAGCGTGTCAGGACAAGTCTGATCATGGGAAGAGAACAGGCTGAGTTCCCAGCAGAGCTAGAGAACTGACCATGCTGTGCTCTCATGCTGTAAGGACGTTAATCCACTGCATAGCTTGGTGTCATCTGCAAAGACAGAAATGGTACTTTTAATCCCAGACCCTATATCATTTATAAAGGTATTAAAAAGTAAGGGTCCCAATACTGAACATTGGTGTACACCACTGATAACCTTAGACCATTCAGAGTAAGAATCATTAACCACTACTCTCTGAATTCGTTTTTTTAGCCAGTTTTCTATCAATTTACAAATCGATCTTTCCAAGCCTGTAGACTTTACCTTACACATTAGTCATGTGTGGGGAACTGTGTCAAATGCTTTTGCAAAATCCAAGTATACCACGTCCACAGCCACCCCTCTGTCCAAGGTTTTACTTACCTCCTCATAAAAAGAAGCCAGGTTTGTTTGAAAACCTCTGTCTTTCATGAATCAGTGCTGTCTGTTGCTTAAAATATTTTTTTCTAGCAAGAACCCATCTATGTGGTCTTTTATTAAACTCTCCAGTATCTTCTCACCTGCAGAAGGTAAACTAACTGGAAGTAATAGGTACTTGGTAAAGACTTTGATCACTTTTTAAATATGGGCACCCCATTGGCCCTATGCCAATCCAGTGGTACAATTCCAGTCATTAATGAGTCCCTAAAAATTAGAAACAATGGCTTTTAAATGACAGAGCACAATTCTTTTAGGATCCGTGGGTGGATGCCATCTGGTCCAGGTGCTTTATCCACCTTTATTTTGTCTAAACATTTCTGGACCATATCACTTTTGAGCCATTGTGGATCATTTGGGGTCAATACCACCCCCATTATGGACATGAGCTCCCCCTTGCGCATTTGTATACACAGAGCTGAAGAAAGTATTTAATAAATTAGCCTTCTCTTTGTCCACACTCACTTTAAGATCACTACTCACATAGAGATAGACACCACCACCCCTCCTTTTTACCCTATCTTTAATGAAAGAGAGCATAGCAAGGAATATTAATAGCCCAGTCATGAGAAGAATTAAGCCAAGATTCAGCAATACCAATTAGATCACAGTTCTCGTGCACCAGAGCTTCCAACCCACCAATTTTGCTTTGCAGACTTCTGGCATTGATGAATAAACACTTTAATTCATTGTCACGTTTTGCAAACGTATGCTGCATATTTTTTTTATTTTAGTACAAATAGTACCATGTACAATGGTTGTTTGTAACATAGGAACCTTTATATCATCTGCCATAGCCCTCCCCTTATCTTTCCCCATTCCACCCACCAATAGGGGCTCACCCCTGTCTCACCTGTCTGCCCCTTTATAATCTAATTCACCCTCAACCCACAATTCTAGTTTAAACACTCCTCCAACCTTTCCATAAACCTCTCCCCCAGCACAATAGACCCCCTTTGATTTAGGTGCAAACCATCTTTAGCATATAGGTTGTACCCTAATGAAAAGTCAGCCCAGTGCTCTAAAAACCCAAATTCCTCCTTCTTACACCACGTCTTTAGCTATGCATTCAGCTTTCTAATCTCCTCCTACCTTACCTGTGTTGTGCATAGCACAGGCAATATTTCAGAGAATATTACCTTGGAGGTCCTTCCCTTCAACTTGCAGCCTGGTTCTTTAAATTGGTTCTTAAGGAACCTCCACCTTCCATATATTCTGTCATTGGTTCCAACATGGACCAAAACAGCTGGGTTATGCCCAGCCCCTCCCAGTAATTTATCAACTCGGTCCATGACATGCCGAACCCTGGCACCAGGGAGACAGCAAACCATTCGGTTGAGGCGATCCTGGCGGCAAATTATTCTATCAGTCCTTCTGATTATAGAATCGCCACCCCTACTAGATGGGCTGCTCTTCCGGCTGTTAGGGGGAGCAGTAACCTCTAGGGCTGCCACCTCTGAGCTTGATACCCCCACATCTTCACCCAACTTGGCAAATCTGTTAGGGTGCTCAAACCCAGGGCTTCCTTTTCTGTTTGCCCCACCACTCTCTCTAACTACATTAACCCATCTTCCTACCTGATAATCCTGACTTACCCCTCCACCCTCTCCATTAACCCTACTAGCCACCTGTTCAGTGAGCAGAGTATCCCTTTCAAGGTTGTCAGTTCTGCCCAGTGTTGCAATTTGCTCCTCCAGATCTCTAATGCGAGCTTACAGAAGGGCAACCTGCTCACATCTGTCACAGCTGTATCCATCCTGGAGCTGTTGCTCCATTGTTGTATACATGTGGCACACTGTGCACTGCACAAAACCTTCAATCTTGCTAGCACACATTTTCCCAGATACAGTAATAATATTACTAACAGAAGATTTCAGATGTCACTTACAGGTTTGATGACTCCTGTTATAATCTCCTGTTTTCAACTCTGGTTTTGAAACTCACCACTTAGTCCAGTTCCACTTGGTCAGAGTTCCAGCAAGCAAAAAGGTGGCAAGGATGAGAAAGCTCAGAAAGTAGTTCAACCGAAAGTTATATGGGACCTGCAGCACTCCCCTTAATTAGTAGTCTGAAAGCAGGAAGGAAAAAAAAGCTGTTTAAAAAGTGACAGAAAAGGTGTTAAAAAGCTGCAAGGGAAAACCCCAAAAAGAACCTAAAAATGCAAACACAAGCAGTCAAAAGCAAAACTGTTTTTCACTCTCCACTCAAATTTCCCACTCTTCAACTTCCAACCAGCAAATCTGGCACAAATCAGGAATATGAAATTCTGGGGTAACAAACACTTAAGTGTATAAATCCATCTATATAATACATGCTGATCTAGCTATGATTAATAAACAAAGAAAAAACTCATCATCTGTTGTCTGAATGGCCACCAACTTCAGGATCCCCGGGGCTTGTGCTGGCTGTGAATGAAAGTAGCTAAATGACGCTAACAGTAATAGGCTGATATGCTTTTAGCTGTATGATATTCTTCAAGAAATCTTCCCCAGAGACGTCTTACCCTATAATGTCTGAAG
Source organism: Lithobates septentrionalis (assembly GCA_037952835.1). Taxonomy (NCBI): domain Eukaryota; kingdom Metazoa; phylum Chordata; class Amphibia; order Anura; family Ranidae; genus Lithobates; species Lithobates septentrionalis. Next base: position 449,924 of record JBBDGP010002449.1, read on the forward strand.
AGAAAATTACTAAATTTGTGTCTAATATGGAATGAAAGTGAAGCTTCCTTCATCTTTTCAATTTTTTACATAGCGATCATAAGGCATGGTGCTCAGGAATCTTATTACATTGCCTATTTGCATGTCACGGTATTACATGCCTATATGCTGAAATAGGGTAGCTGTTAAACTGACCTAACTAATACTAAAGTGCACCTGTCTTTTGGTAAAGGACAATATTTTGTGAATGGTAGAGAAAATGGGTGCTTTTTTTAATTTAATAAAATTAAGCTTTTATTTTAGAAAGATAAATATATATATATATATATATATATATATATATATATATATATATATATATATATATATATATATATATATATATATATATATATATATATATATATATATATATATATATATATATATATATATATAAATATAAAAAACAACTATACACTTTTTTTAAAGGGGCACTGAAGGTTATCCTTACTCTCTAAAAATCATCCATACACATCTGCTACTTAATGGCTCTGTAATCTATTTTTCATAAATTTGTTTCTTAGGGCTAGTTTACACTTGCTTCAAAAAATGGCTTCGGACACGCTTTGTTAAAGCTCTCTGAAGGCCAGTCAAATCCCCTGTCACTAAATAAAATGGTTAGCTTAAAGTCCTGTTTACACCTTGCATTTGCTTGGTGCTTCGATGAGGCTTCGATGAGGCTTCGATGAGGCTTTGGTGGAGCTTTGATTGGGCTTCGATGAGCTTTTGGTGGGGCCTCGGTGAAGCTTTGTGGGGCTTTGATGAGGCTTCGTGGGGCTGCAGTGGGGCTTCAAGCGATCTTTGCCATAGACTTTTATGGAGGCTTTGAAGTCGCTTTGAAGCACCACTGAAGCTACATGGGGTATAATTTTTGAAGCGAAGCCAAAGCAAAGCAAAAGCAAGGTGTAAACAGGACTGTAAGCTATCCATTTTATTTAGTGACAAGAGCTTTAACAAAGTCTGTCCGAAGCCTTGTTTTTAAGCAAGTGTAAACTAGCCATTAATGTGCGTTGAAGCCGAAGCAAGTGTAAATGAGCGCTTACTGTGTTTTTCTGCCTCCTTTTAATGTCCTTCTCATGCCACGTACACACGATTGGACTTTCCGGCATACTTGGTCCGGCGATCTTTTCGGCAGACTTTGTACGCTAGGTGCGCCGGACTTAAAAACGGACGGACTTGGACACACACGATCACTCCAAAAGTCAGATGGTTTTGAACGCAGTGACGTACAGCACGTACGACGGGACTAGAAAAAGGAAGTTCAAGCCCCACTACGCCACCCTTTGGGCTCCTTCTGCTAATCTCGTGTTTATCTCGTGTTAGTAGAAGTTTGGTTAGAGACGATTCACGCTTTTCACACTTCAGCTTATTTCAATCATTTTCTGCGGTTCAGTTTGTGCTTGTGAGGTTTGTATCTGCTTTTCAGTGCGTGTTGGTCAGTTCGTAACCTGCCTAGCAGGCCGTTCTGGTCCGCTCGTTCCTGATTTTCAGGTCGCTCTTTATAGGCCTTGCTGTTCTTCAGTGCGTTTGTTCTAAGTTTGTTTGTTTGACCAGCCGACCGTTTTGAAGCCATGTTGCGTGGACATACTCGTTCTCGAGTTCGTGCTGCGTGGGGACTTGGTGTTGGGGTTAATACTTTGACCCGAGTCCAGTCCATGAACAGGGCGAGGAGGAGTTAATGGATGAAGAATTGGTTGCGCCAGCATGACCAATTCTCGCATATGCCTTTGCTCCGTGAGATCCGTGAGAATAATCCTGAGGATTTCAGGAATTATCTCCGGATGACGGACCCCGTTTTTGAACGTCTGCTGGCTATGCTGACCCCCTATATCAGCAGGCAGGATAGCTGCATGAGGCAAGCCATCACTGCGGAGCAGAGGCTAGTTGCCACTTTACGTTACTTGGCGACTGGGAGAAGTCTTCAGGACTTGAAGTTCTCGACAGGCATCTCCCCCCAGGCTCTGGGGATCATAATCCCAGAGACCTGTTCTGCCATCATTCAGGTCCTGCAGAAGGACTATATGAAGTTAAGTTTTATCCTTTAACATTACATGATATGTATTAAATATTTGCTAATGTATTGTCTAAATGCCCTCATTACCTAATTACCATGCTTGGAATATGCTGGGAATGTCCCCTTTATCTTCAGGCATTGTTTTTTTTTTATGTTAATAATTTTTTGCCTTACATGCATATTTCCCTTCAATAACCTCCCCACCATGCAATCCTGGGTCCATTTATACCTCTAGCCTATAGTCTTTTGAACAATGTATATTGTCAGCTCCATTGTACTGTTTTACCTTCCCCTACCCCCTCAAATGTTTGCAACTGTCATGTGTGTTCTTGGCGCCGATTAGTACCCCTCCCCACCCCCTCAAATGTTTGCAACTGTCAGGTGTGTTCTTGGCCCCAATTAGTACCCCTCCCCCACCCCCTCAAATGTTTGCAACTGTCAGGTGTGTTCTTGGCCCCAATTAGTACCCCTCCCCCACCCCCTCAAATGTTTGCAACTGTCAGGTGTGTTCTTGGCCCCAATTAGTACCCCTCCCCCCACATACAAATTGATCAATGGTCCATCAGAGGGGGTGAGTAATGTTATAAGTGGCCCTTTTTTAAAAATATTTTTTTTTTACAAATAACAAATATTAATAATATTCAACTGCTGTTGTTCAATAATGTTTTTGTGTAATCTGATATTCAAGTTATGTTTAAAAGTACTTATATTTTTTTTTCTTGTTTGACTCCACAGTTTCCTTCAAACGCACAGGAATGGCAGACTGTGGCCTCCCAGTTCGCTGACCGTTGGAACTTTCCCAACTGTGTCGGGGCGATCGATGGGAAGCATGTCCGCATTGTGCCACCACCCCATTCGGGGTCTTATTTCTACAACTATAAGGGGTTCCATAGTGTAGTTTTGATGGCGGTGGTCTCGGCACAATTGGAATTTGTGGACGTGGGGAAGAACGGCCGGATGTCTGACGGAGGAGTCTTTGCACAGACCGAGCTGTGCCAGCGTCTCCAGACTGGTGGCCTGGGATTGCCACCCGATGACCAGAATGTGGATGGACTCCCCTCAGTTTTTATCGCTGATGAAGTGTTTGCTCTCGGCGAGCACTTGATGAGGCCGTTCCCCCAAAGGACACTCACCCCTGAGAGGAGGGTATTTAATTACCAGCTGGCCAGAGCAAGAAGGGTTGTGGAGAATGCCTTTGGGATTCTGGCCAGCCGGTTCCGTTTGTTCCTCTCCGCAATAAATCTAGCTGAATACAAAATAAACCATGTGATCTTTGCTTGTTGCATTCTGCACAATTTTTTGAGACAACATTCTTTAACATATATATCTTCTGTTGGGCCTGAGGCCGGGATTGGTGTTGATGTACCACTCACAGGCCTGGAAAGTGGCCGTATTGGCTTGGCCCCCCAAACCGCACGTGAAGTGCCTGACAGATATGTCAATTATTTTAATGGTCGGGGGGCCATTGCAATGCCACAAGATCTTTAATTTTTTATAGCAAAAAAATAAAAAGTTTTGGCCAACAATCTCTTGTTTTGATTCCTGTTTGCATTCTGTTTTGTCTGTCTCCAAGTGCACTTGTAGTGGCAAGTGCATTTCCCTTTAGTTAATAAGGCCCTTTGTCACTGTAACCACACAATTAAAATAAAAAATGTTATTGATAAATAATAAGCCACACACATTGTAGTAGTAAAAACATTTTACTGTGTGCACATTGAAAGGTGCATTTTGTTTGAATCTGTTTTTTTTTTTTTTCCAATATTTTTTTTTTTGTAGTTTCGGCATATTTATCGAAAATATACATTTTTACAAAAATTGTGCTTCACAACAGGATTTTAAAAACCATAAGAACAAAAAATAAAAGGAACTTACAAAGTTCAACATGTTAATAACGGTGCTGGTGATGTCACCCATGTAAAACTAAAAAAAATAGCAGATGCTCACAATTTCCACTGAAAAAAAGTTCAAGTCAACATGTGCTATCTCCCATCATGGGGGAGCAATGGATGTGTTTTGTGTGTGCAATCCCTTTGTTCCTCTCACAAACTAACATTATTCTGATGAAGGGGTTGCAAACACAAAAGAAGTACATTGATATCCCTGATGTAAGATAGCACATGATGACACACCGTGTGCATCTGCAAAATTTTTTCATTAGTATTTATAAAGTAAAAACATTTTTGAAAAATAAAACTTGACAATGAAATGAAGAACATGATTGATGTTTTTAGGCAAAAAGTTATTAGATTCTGCCCAAAACATCAATCATGTTCTTCATTTCCTGTTGCATGCTGTCCAGCCGATTTTTCATGCTGACAATTTGGTCACGCATTCGGTCAATTTGGCCATTCCACACCATTATCTGGCCAATGAGTCTTTGTGCACTGTCTGTGCTAAATGGCTCCGCTGCTTGGCCTTCCACAACCAGAACATCACCTAAAATTTGTGGATAAAAATTTTTTGTAAAATATGCACGCCTAAATAGATGAACTTAAGCTGGGGTGTCAGTCACTCACTTGGTGGGGTGGAAATATCACACACTTCCTCCACCTCTCCTTCCTCCAGCTCGTCGGGTGGCCATGGTCTTGGGCTGGGGCTTGGCCTAATTTCAGCTTCAGGCTGGTGACTTGGGGGGGTCCTGGGATCCTTGGACTGTTGTCTGAGTTTTTTCTCCCCTATGAGAATTAAACAAAAGGTATAGTTAAAACACAGTGATATTTCAGTCTTGAAAAAGGAATATGAAACGTTTGTTAGAAGTTGTGGACAATTGTCATTTTTTGGCCCCAAAACTTTTGAAGACAGGATTTACATTCACTCTGCTCAAAAATGCCAAACAATACACATTTTCATGCAAGTTTCACAGATGCAGATACACAGATACACTATGTGTATTACCCACAAACATTTTCTCTGGTGTTACATAGTACACTAGCGCTCGTGAGTCCAGATGTTGAAACAGCTGCTGTGTCCTGTCCTTACATTACACTGAATCATTTTTGAAGAAGCATTATATTTTCCAACACATCTACACAACATCACCACATTTTTTGAATACGACAAATTATCAAGACCTAATAAATGTATGTCCAAACCCTGTACCATCGTATTTGGCGAAAAAACCCGTCATTTTCTAAGTATCATGTTTTATATAAAGAACGGTCTTTACGAACGATGCTGTATAAACGAAAAGCATATGGATCAGCATGCAAGTTAAGTATCTCATTCGGAACACACAACAAGTACTTAATTTTTTTAAGCAGCTTCTTTATTCGCCAATATTGTTCAGGCTCCCTACTATTGAGGTCAGACCACCTCTTCCTCAATTGTTCTTTTGCCCGTTTAGTGCCAAATTTATGTTCAAGAGCTGTGACAACTGAAGACATTATTTTGTCCTTCCGCATATTGGGTCGGGTGTAGGGTCCTTTTTTGCCATCGTAGTCCTCCCTTCTCAATATGGACACCATCTCCACCATCTCTTCAAAGGCCATGTTGGTGGCCTTATATCTCCTCCTGGATCTGGATGGTTGTGGCTCCGGGCTTTCCTCCGCGCTAGTTCCAGATAATCTCTCCGCCATCTTTCTCTATATACTCCCACTGCACAACGAAGAGTGAAGGGGCAGGGACAAATCGTACTAAAGAACGTCAGGGGCGGGCAACGCAGGTGTAGCATGACACATGCGCAGTGTATATAAAGCTATTATGCTGGCCTATGTATGTCCGGAAGTAGCGAGCGTCAGAAACGAAGGTAAGATTAAACGTGGGTGTGTATTTGGTGAATGTGTTTGGTGTGTGTGTGTGTGTACCCTAGATTGAGCCAAATATAATACTGGGAGTTTAGACTGACATTACAGTTTTTATCTTGTGTCTTGTCTTTCAGCAAAAATGAATCCTTTTAAGGATCAAGATTTTTTTGCACGTTTTATTGATTTGTATGAACAAAACAGAAACCTGTGGGAGGTCAAGCACCCATTATATTCAAATAGAGAGGAAAGGAAGGCAACACTGGGCACACTTTTGGAATTTGTGAAGACTCGAGTCCCCCAGGCAGACCTTAAGTTTCTGGACAGTAAAATTAGTATCTTGTGCAACATGTATAGGGGGGAACACAGGAAGATCCAGGAGTCGCGCAGATCCGGAGCAGCAGCAGACCAGGTGTATGTCCCCAAGCTGTGGTACTACCAAAAAATGCAATTTCTGGATGACCAGACAGAAGCAAGGCAATCACGTTCGAGCCTTCCCTCCAGCCTTCCCTCCACCCTTCCCTCCAGCCTTCCCTCCACCTCCACCCTTCCCTCCACCCCAGCTGAGGAGTCCCAAGAAGAACTGGACCCTTTCACCATTGATGAGGTGGATGCGCCCAGCTTCAGCCAGGTATACTTTTTTGGTGATTTTGGGATTGTGTAAATATTAATGATGTAAACCTCTAAATGTTTTAAGTGCTTCACCAAAAATTACTTCATCACAATTATTAATATGTAGACATATCACTAGACAGTAGTGCGCAAAAATAGACTTCAAATATTGGTAAGCAGCTAGAATAATGGTGGGGTCAAAATGATAGCCTTTAATATTTGTTTAGAATTATATTTGCAAGTCATGAGCTGAAAATTGTGTGTGATTGCGTAAGCAAAAATTACAAATACCGGTATGTCCCTTTTTTTTTACCCAGGATGAGCTCAGCCAGGAGGAGTCTGTGCCCAGAGGTATAGAGGAGGAGGCCTTGCCCAGTGGGAGAGAGGAGGAGGCCATGGCTGGGTCCAGTAGAAGCCTCACGGAGTGTCAAGTGCCTCCCCTCCGCATTACCACCAAAAGGGCAAGAAAGATAACCCAAACTGAGGAGGAATCACTAGCCCTCATTCGCGAGGCCAGCCAAATCCTCAGCACACCACCCAATGCGGAAGAGGCGTATGGAACCTATATGGCCACCAGATTGCTGGAACTCGAAAAGGGGCAACGCCTCCTCTGTGAGGGTCTGATTTTTCAAGCATATCAGAAGGGCTTGAGAGGGGAGCTTACTGCAAAATCATATATAGCAGATTAAGCCACTCCTCCTGCTACTCCTCCTCCTCCTGCCCCAAGTACACCACCAGAGGCACAGGCTCCAAGGAAGGCTGCAGCGAAGCGTGGAGGGAAGGCTGCAGGACAGCGTGCAGGGAAGGCTCCACGGAAGACTCGAAAGTGATTGGCTGGCTTCTGTCTGGTCTGACTTCTGACTGTGCTCCCTGTGCTCCCTAGGCACAAGATACCAATTGTATTGTCCTCTAACTTGATGTGTGTCCTGGGGGACAAAAGGCTTCACACATTCCAAAAGTGTCTCCAGTGTTGCCTTCCTCATTTCTGTTTTGACCCAAATAAATGGATATTTTCGTTACCTTACATTATTGACTATGTGTTTTGATTCAAAAAGGACATTTGGTTTGTGAGTAGGCAGGTACAGGTCAAAAAGACTATATGTGGGTTATTTACAAAAGGCTACATCATTTTGCAATTCAAGTGCAAAGTGTTATTGCAAAGTGCACTTGATAAATTGCACTGCAAGTGCACTTGTTGGAAGTGCAGTCGCTGTAAATCTGAGGGGAAGATCTGAAATGAGGGGAAGCTCTGCTGATTTTATCATACAATCATGTGCAAGAGTATTTTTTTTGTTGTTGGGGGGTTCCTTGCATGTGCCCCTCGGATCCACAGCGAATGCACTTACAAATGCTCTTTCAGGGCAATTCCAAGTACAATTTGCACTTGTAGTGAAAAATGATTTTGCCTTTTTAAAATAACCCCCCTATGTCTTATTAACAAGGGACACCAACCTCATTAAGATTCATTAAAACAAAAAAATTATTAAGGTTATTGTGGTAACTTGAAACTCAAAATCCAAAAAAAAAACAAAAAAAACCCATTTTGGATAATTTAGCACACATTGTAAAATCTATATTGTTGAAATCTGTAAAAAATAAAGATGAGTCCAAAAACAAATTTGCTACTTTATTTCTGGAGATCTGGCTTTTCAAAAATCTAATATTAGTCATGGCATGAGGATAAATCATGAAGAAAGTAGTTTGTGAGAACTCTGTGTGAATATAAGCAGCAAAACAACTTCCTTCTTCTCCCATTATAAAGAAAAAAAAATGCGCTGTATTAAAAGATCACAGAAGAAGAATGTGCTAGCTTCAATACGAAGGCTAGTTTTACCAGACCGAGCGCTTCCGTCTTGTAATTGCTTCAGAGCATGCGTCAGTTTGAGTCCGTCGGACTAGCACACAGACGACCGGTTTGTCCGCTATAAAGAAGAGTCCGTCGGACAGATTTGAAACATGTTTCAAATCTAAGTCAGTCAAACTTTTGAGCAAACAAAGTCCGCTGAAGCCCACACACGATCGAATTGTCCGACGGACTCTGGTCCGCCGGACCAAGTATGCCGGAAAGTCCGATCCTGTGTACGCGGCATCAGACTCCCAAACCTCTGATTTTCCATCTCAATTCCTTTTGGAATGAACAGTACACATTATTCTATGCACTACAAATCTCATAGTTTAATTTGGAAAGAAGAGAGGTGGCAATGTTTGTACATACAGGGGGAGTCAGATCACAGCAGCAAAATAAAATGTTAAAAATGGGGATTTGGAGGAAGCTGAGAACAATAGAAGGGGCTTTTTTGAGTTAGGAGCACATACTTGAATAGAATTTTATGTTTTGAGACCAGAGTTTAGTGTCACTTTAATCTTTCATATCAATACAGTGACTCGGTTAAATTGATGATAGGCAACTCCTATCCTCATATTGATTAGTGGTTCCAAATTAATAATAACTACTGCAGTAGGGAACAGACACAAAAGATACGCTCAGCATCTTTCCAAATAACTGTTCTGCTTTATTATGTCGCAATTGAAGGTTTTTATGCACATGATTACGTAGGTATCACATTAATATTACAATTGTACGTTTATGGTAACAAGGGGCGTTACATAGGCAGGCTAATTCTAATCAGGACTCAAAAGAATGTAAACATTTACTGAAAACATTATTAGTGCTGTGTGCACAGTGAGGGCAGAGTGCAATACATACAAAATACAATACAATTATATACAGAACGTACACATTTCCATTACAGTCTCCCCTCTTTTGATCAATATTTTGATCACTAACCATACCTGCTATCACCTTTAAACTGGAACCTCCACACGCTTAGGTGGAGGTAGTCCTGACCAAAGAGGCAAAAAACTCCATTGTGAAGAAAATAATAGCTGAGCAACTTTTTCATTACCAAATGACTTTTCATTGTGAAAAACAAATGATTGATAAGACATATTTACAGAGTACTGGCTGTACACTCCTGTGGCCAGAATGGCCTTCTAGCTGAATTGTGAGCATGCTGACTTATCAGCATATGTAAACACAGACAATTCTACATAAAATGCAAGACATACAAAAGACAAATATGACTTCAACATGGTTAAACTACTTTTCAAATATATATATCCCTTACAATTAAAGTAACTGAATCAAAAAGTACCCTAGACTGTGATCACAAGAGGGAAACAAATCAAACACAGAGATTTCTTTAATTTAGTCATTTTTGCAGTGTCTGGTGTGGATCCAGGTGACTTTTCCTTCAAGTTTTGCAAAAACTGTACATGAAATAGATGCTGTATTGAGTCTCCAGACATTACCTTATATATAAATGTCTCTTAACAATCCAAAAGTCACCTGGCTTTAGTTTTAGATCCTTCCTAACTTTTAGGATCTGGAATTGGGGAGAAAACACATAAATTAGTTTGTCAAAAACCTTAAAAGATCAGCAACATTCTCTGTGCGATCCGAATGGAGGACTTCAGCTGCTGAGACAAAATATAAGCAAGTGAGTAACACACTCCCAAACCAAATCCCATAGGGAGAGAGTCCAACATCTCCTTAGGGGCTTGATAAAATATAAGAAAACATTCAGGCAAAAGTTTTCTAGTTTCTTACTCTACTTTGTCCACTACATTGTAGACAGTAGGGGGTGTAAAAATAAAACCTCAAAACTTCTAGTAAGGACTCTCCTATAAAAATGATTTCCTCTGTTACTCTCTGTACTTTCTGGCACTCCATATTTACAAACTACTTCTGATAACACTTTTTACTGTGGCCTTTGCAGTAGCATTTGCCACTGGACATCCAGAAAACATGTCCATACAGACAAAATGCATACTTGTAAGATCCTAACTTGGGCATCTGGATATATCTTTTTGTAATCTCTGGAAGGGATGTTCAGCTTTTGGTAGCACCTTTGGTAACAGGTAAAACAAGAAGTGGTATGTTATAAAAACAACTGTGGAGAACCCTGGCTCTATCCCATGCTCATTTACTAAGGCAGCCATAACTTCTTGTGACTGATGACACAGTCCATGTGTCAAAAGCTGGAGGGAAAAGAGTGGCTGGCAAACATAAATGATCACCTTTTCCAAAGTCCTGTTTCATAAGAAGTTGCCCCCTGTGGACCACTTGTTCTTCTTGTTCTGGGGTCCTTAAAGTTGAATTATTAATCCCAGCTATACTGGGCCAGAACTAGGGTGGAATCTGTGAGTTGCACAGACCCATCAAGTGTCCGGGGCTGTAAATGCAGCATCCTTAGAGTCGCCTGGTCTGCTTCCATGTGTGAGTTTTAAAGTTAATATGGCTACCTCAGCAAGAACCTGGAAGGCTGAAAACAGCCAATCAAATTAACTTGGCATGCTTTATTGGTTTACCTGCCGAAGTAAAAACAAACTTCTGGCCCTTCAAATGGAACCAAAAGCTCTCGATATCTTGACTATCTATATAAATATATACACTCTTTTTACAGCTCACAGGCTTTGCTAAAACATGGAGCTCTGCTTCTTGAGCTGGGGAAAAAAGATCCAATGACTTTGAATACAGAGTATCCTTCTGGGTGATAAACTGCATACTCAAATCTACAAAAAAATTAAATATCTGGGTCTTCAGGGAGTGTGTCCTGCACTGGGCTCACAGCAGCTGATTCCTACACCATCAATTTAACACATGTGTCTTCCTTTGTCCCCAGCCTCCTCCAATAGAGGCAATAAGGTGGCTGGATTCAAATGTACGCGTTTTTCATTGTTAGATTTGTACATAAACAAACTCATATTTTAAACCTTTCATTAGACAAACATTTCGTTAGCTGTATATTTGCTGCACAGAATGTCGGACCATTCAAAATTAAATGTTTGACCAAAACAATATCTAACTTTGTCTAATAGCACCTTTGCATAAAAGCTGCAGCTCTGATATATTGGGATGAACCCTTCATTACTGGGTCCAGCTTGCATAAATATATTACAATGGCTTGTTTTCTATCACGCTGTTTGTGTAAGAACTCCAGTTTCATGTTTCAAAAGACAACTTTTTCCTGGCAATATTATAATAAACGATAACAATACCCTGCGGTCATGGAGAGATGCCCATAAATCCAAACTATTCTTCTGCTTATACCACTGTACTTACAAGAAAAAGGGGCACATCATTTCACAAATCCACACATTCTGCTTTGGATTTCAAAAATAAAAATAAATAAAAACAAAAGGATCAACAATCTGTGGGATGGACCACAAAGCATCAAAAACTATAAAACAACTGGCTGCAGGTGGCATCTATCCTAACAGGGTGTGTGGATTTGATGTGATGGGTCTGTTAGATTTAAATTGTATTTATTATAACTCTCACATCATGGACCGCACATCAAGTTATTATCAAAAACCTTAAAATTTCATTTTTGTAGAAAAACTTCTTATGTATTCCATCCATCTTGGCTTTGTTAAATATTATGGCAGATTTATTCCAAATAACAACCTCATCTTAATCTTTTTTTTCTCTAAATAAGGGCTTATTGAATAAATGTAAAATTACAAAATTGTTATCTTAATCTAAACTAATCCCATTCATTACAAATTTCCCCAATAACCTGGATTTCATTTCCAACCAAAGGTTGCTAAACCAGTTTCAATGTATCTATATTACTGTTAAATTCATATTAGAAATGAATACTCATTATTACTTAATTTTACTTAATTTCCCTTTTTTAAATGCACTGTTTCCACTATCAAAGGATATTCAATTTGTGTAATACACGGTTAAATGTAACCCTCATTTTACCATGTTTGGAAAACAGATTCAAAATAATTGTGATCACATTGTTTATCATTAGATTCGTTAACCCGGCACATTTTGTTATAAATGTTTTGTCTAAAAAACTGGAATTGGCATGGTGTCCTTCCAGCTTATCACTGACCTCTCATCTCAGCCACATTTCTTTCATGAGAGCACAAAGGAGAGGGTCACATCTGAGTACATGACACACACAAGCAATAGAACTAAAGGTCCCAGCATTCGCACACACATACACCAATATCTCTCTAAAATCGCTTACATTTTTCCCATTTGTACACAACACATGCATATCATTCTCTCACTTTCTTTTAACACTTTACTATTTCCCTGCCTAAATTCTGCATTCCTTATTTTGTTCAGATATCTTTTATATCTAGCTTCTATGATCAGACGGGCAGCCAGAGTGCTCATCCCATCTTCCCTCTCTGACAACATATAAAGTATTCTGTTTTAACTCTCATTTCTCTGTTTCTGACTCTAATAGTTGTAGTGCCTGGCCCTAAATTCATCCCACAACTTAACAAGAATATGTCCCTTTCTGTCTAGTGTTAATGTCACCCTTGATCCATCCTGCTCACATAGCTGTTTCTCTAGCTGTTTACTCTGCATGATTCTTAGTCCCTGTGGACCTTGGTAACCCAGTTACCCATTGTGGATCCATGTCCACTCTAACAATTAATCTAGGGGCTCAGTATAGGCGGAAGCGCATCTTTGGTTCATATATAGCGCTCCTCTTGCGCTGGGCATTTTTGAGGGTCTCTTACCCTTCATTCCCTTACTTAATTCAATCCCCATAATGACTGGCCAGTCTTCTCTACATGTGCCTATACCCTCTTGCCTCTAAACTACTTTATCTAGCAGATGTACTACATATACCTGTGAACAGCACTATTCTTCCCGTTCTTATCTTTTAACACTCCAAAGGACAATAGACAGGGACAACATAAAATATAACCACCAATTAATACAGTTCGATTAAGGGGAGTAAAATAGGTACCCTTTGTCCCGAAAATGCCTTACCGATCAAGGAAGTCTGATAACTCAAATGTAAGCAAAAGGCTTACCTCAGCCGGCTGATTATCAGAAATTCCCGGATCGTCTCAAGCTCCTCGTTTCGGATACTCAGGGTCACCTGGAATCCCCTCCTGGCTGGCTCGCCATGCTGACTCGGTTAAATTGATGATAGGCAACTCCTATCCTCATATTGATTAGTGGTTCCAAATTAATAATAACTACTGCAGTAGGGAACAGACACAAAAGATACGCTCAGCATCTTTCCAAATAACTGTTCTGCTTTATTATGACGCAATTGAAGGTTTTTATGCACATGATTACGTAGGTATCACATTAATATTACAATTGTACGTTTATGGTAACAAGGGGCGTTACATAGGCAGGCTAATTCTAATCAGGACTCAAAAGAATGTAAACATTTACTGAAAACATTATTAGTGCTGTGTGCACAGTGAGGGCAGAGTGCAATACATACAAAATACAATACAATTATATACAGAACGTACACATTTCCATTACAACAGAAATGTGATTTGTTAGAAAATACCAGCTAGCTTATCACTTAAGTCTTTGCTATTCTAGGTCTCTTTTGACCTTTCCACAATTCTTGGCCTGCTGGTAAATTCTGAAACATCTGGTGTATCTAAAAAAAAATGTTCAGCTAAGGAAGACTGCAAAAAACAAAGAAAAAGAGAGCAGAGCACATGGGATAGTGCTTAACAAAAATAAAAAAACAACTTTAACCACTTCAGCCCCAGAAGATTTGGCTGCCCATTGACTAGGCCATTTTTTGCAATATGGCACTGCGACGCTTTAACTGACAATTGTGCGGTCGTGCGAAGCTGTACCCAAACAAAATTGACATCCTTTTTTTCCCATAAATAGAGCTTTCTTTTGGTGGTATTTGATCATCTCTGCCGTTTTTATTTTTTGCACTATACACAAAAAAAGAGCAACAATTAAAAAAAACCCCACAATATTTTGTGCTTTTTGGTACAATAAATATCCCCAATTTTTTTTAAAAAAGCGAATTTTTTCCTTAGTTTAGGTCGATATGTATTCTACATATTTTTAGTAATAAAAATCACAATAAGCATGTATTGATTGGTTTGTGCAAAAGTTATAGCTACAAAATACGGAAAAGATTTATGGCATTTTTATTATTATTTTTTTTTTTACTAGTAATGGCGGTGATCAGCGATTTTTATTGGGACTGCAACATTATGGCGGACAGATCGGACACTTTTGACACATTTTTGGGACCACTGACATTAATACAGCGATCAGTTCTATAAAGATGCACTGATTACTGTGTAAATGTCACTGGCAGGGAAGGGGTTAACACTAGGGGGTGATCAAGGAGTTAACTGTGTTCCCTCATGTGTGTTCTAAATGTAGGGGGATGGGACTGAATAGAGATGACAGATCGTTGTTCCTAGCTAGTAGGAACACACAATCTGTCTCTCCTCACAGAAAAGGGATTTTTGTGTTTACAAACGCACGTCCCTGTTCTGGCTCTCGTGCCCGCGGTCGCGCATGGCAAGTGGTCATCGCGACCGCTGGCCACATGCATCAGCACCGCCACAGTGCCTGCTATACCCGCTTAAAGGGCCAACGTACAGCTATGACAGTTCGCGGGAACATGCTGACCTGCTGTAGTATAATGACAGCGGCTGGTCGGCAAGCAGTTAATAGGTTAAAAGTATGAAAATGTATTTACAATAAAGTGATTTGATCAGGCATATCACCAGGATACCAGGATAAGCCATCCAGAGGAACGCCAGATCATGCCATCAGAGTCTGGAACACTCTTGCTAGGATGCCAGCAATAGGAGAGGATGCAAGCCAAGATGGAAGGTCTGAGGTGGACACTAAGAGAACCAAGAGGTAGGGAAAAACAAAGACACTCCAAGCTGGTGTGATAGAGGTACCAAAATTGTATCCTGAATATTAAAATACCTGCACTACACTAGCCAAAGTTACAATGCTGCAGTCTGATTACTGGGAGACTGAGGAAATGCTTCCTCCTGCCTGCAGCAGTTTAAAAGTGGATGTAAATCAGATTAATGAAATCTGACCTAGGCACATATATCTGTTTACTTATATCTCTCCAAAGCCCTAAATCCTGTGTCTTTCTTCTGTTCTGTGCCTCTGTTATTAGCATCATAATTTCTGACAAGTTATCTGACACAGGAGATAAAAGCAGCTGGAAATTTGTGTCGGGGAGGGAACTTAGAGGTAGATAAGCAGAGAGCTTGTCTATTCACACTGCAGCTCTTCAGGATTCAGAAACAGAAAAGAAAGAGGGCGCACCAACCTAGTGCATTACCACTGGTAAACTTTAATGCAGCATAAAAACAGTAAAAATTATACTCACAAACGAGCTAGTATAAATAGCTTTCAAAAGGGCGCAAAAGCGCTGTTTCTGTGGATCGACACCCCAGGACCTGTTGCCGAGAGGATAAGACCAGCGCAAATGGCTGATGGCTTACGCGTTTCAGGGGAGCACCCCTTTCTTCAGAGCCTAAGCGGGCAATGGTTGGTCTCTCAAATTGCTCTCTCTATAAATGTATGTGCCTGTGTCTACCCCACCCAATTAGTGACGACGCCCCCTCCCACAGATATTAGGCACCACCCACCCATTCGGGTTAACCCTCTCTATCCCATCCCTCTGAGTGTGGTTCCCCATTTGTAGCCAAAATATAGAGGGCAAACATCACTCTATGTGTTCTGCTAAAGAGATAATGGTAGTAGTAATACTAATATAAAAAGAAATTGATTAATTGAAAAAATAAATAGATATAAAAAGATATAAAAAATATATATAAAATATATATAGAAACACTGGACCAGTAGGTCAATTCCACTCTCACCATATGCTATGTGCAACAGGGCAGGGGAAGAGGGATTGGGTGCGCCAAAGCGAAGACACCTCACCTCCTTCATGCAGCTCTAATTGTGTCCCCATGCCTCCGATCTGCTGGGGTGGATGATGTCGGGCTCCTCCGGCTCCCAGGAGCCATAATGGTGCCGTATGCCATGTGTGGAACGCACGCTATTCAACAGGCCAGGAAGTGCGGGCGTACCTGCGTTCCACCCGCAACTTCCGGCCGATCGTGGCGTCATTTCCCCCTCCTCCACAGGCGTCAGAGGTCACTGTGCACCAGGAACACGGTCCGGAAGCGTGGGTGTGTTTGCGTTCCACCCACTGCTTCCAACCGTCAACCGGTGGTGGATGATGCGCGCGCATCTCAGTACGGCCGCACGCTCTCCACCAATCGCTCCACTACCAACATTATCAACATCATCATTGGCAGAGGAGCGATCTGGCTAAGCAGGACAGGCAGCATTCTGGCGAGGACTACTAGCAATGCTCAACCTACTTTTCTCTAAAGAAACATTGATGAGAAATAGAGGGGAAAAGGAATATATAATATTTTAAAAACGTAATTAATTAATAATAAAAAATAAATAAATAAATAGAATTGAAAATATTATAATGTAAATCTCGATTCCCAAATAAGGAAGTGGAAAAAAGGGGGGATAATGGAAAATGGAATCCAAACCTATATGTGGATCATAATGTAAAATTGTTAAAAGGAGTCCGCAGAAGTATCCCTCCAAGGTACAGTAAATCATATCATATCCATAAAATTCATAGATTGAAATGTAACATATAATATACTTAATGTCAACCACTTGACAACTGGGCACTTAAACCCCCTTCCTAACCAGACCAATTTTCAGCTTTCGGTGCTCTCACATTTTGAATGACAATTACTCAGTCATGCAACACTGTACCCATATGAAATTTTTGTCCTTTTTTTTCACACAAATAGAGCTTTCTTTTGGTGGTATTTAATCACCGTTGGTTTTTTTATTTTTTGCGCTATAAAAGAAAAAAGACTGAAAATTCGGTAAAAAAATGAAATTTTCTTTGTTTCTGTTATAAAATTTAGCAATTTAGTAATTTTTCTTTGTAAATTTTGGCCACAATTTATACTGCT
This sequence comes from Lithobates septentrionalis, assembly GCA_037952835.1. Taxonomy (NCBI): domain Eukaryota; kingdom Metazoa; phylum Chordata; class Amphibia; order Anura; family Ranidae; genus Lithobates; species Lithobates septentrionalis. The sequence continues at coordinate 467,120 of JBBDGP010002449.1, forward strand.
ACATATCTTTGGTAAAAATAAGTACAAATCGGTGTAAATTATTTGGTCTTTGTGAAAGTTATAGAGTCCAAAAGCTATGGTGCCAATATCTGAAAATTGATCATACCTGAATTACTGACGGCCTATCTATATTCTTGAGACCTTAACATGCCAGAAAAGTACAAATACCCCCCAAATGACCCCTTTTTGGAAAGAAGACATTCCAAGGTATTTAGTAAGGGGCATGGTGAGTTTTTTGAAGTTGTCATTTTTTCCCACGATTCTTTGCAAAATCAAGATTTTTTTTTCTTTTTTTTTTTTCCACAAAAATGTCATATTAGCAGGTTATTTCTCACACACCACATATGCATACCACAAATTACACCCCAAAACACATTCTGCTATTACTCCCGAGTACGGGGATACCACATGTGTGAGACTTTTACACAGCGTGGCCACATACAGAGGCCCAACATGCACGGAGCATCTCCAGGCGTTCTGGAGCACCCAGGCCAATTCTGACAATTCTCTCCTACATGTAAAAATCATCATTTATTTACTAGAAAATTACATAGAACCCCAAAACATTATATATGGTTTTTTTTGCAAAGACCCTAGAGAATACAATGGCGGTTGTTGCAACTTTTTATCTTGCACGGTATTTGCGCAGCAATTTTTTGAACGCTTTTTTTTGGGAAAAAAAACTGTTTTGTGCTTTAAAAAAAACCAAAAGCAGTAAAGTTGGCCCAATGTTTTTGCATAATGTGAAAGATGAAGTTACACCGAGTAAATAGATACCTAACATGTCACCCTTCAAAATCGCTCACGCTCGTGGAATGGCGCCAAACTTCGCTACTTAAAAATCCCCATAGGCGACGCTTTAAAAATTTTTACTGGTTACATGTTTTGAGTTACAGAGGAAGTCTAGGGCCAAAATTATTTCTCTCGCTCTACCGATTGCAGTGATACCTCACATGTGTGGTTTAAACACCGTTTTCATATGTGGGCGGGACTTACGTGTGCATTCGCTTCTGCATGCGAGCACACGGACAGGGGCGCTTTAAAAAAAAAATTTTTTTTTTTTATTGTTCATTTTACTTTATTTATTTTAGTTTGACACTTTTTTCCAAAAAAAAATTTTTTTGATCACTTTTATTCCTATTGCAAGGAATGTAAACATCCCTTGTAATAGGAATATGGCATGACAGGTCCTCTTTACAGTGAGATATGGGGTCAATAAGACCCCACATCTCACCTCTAGGCTGGGAAGCCTGAAATAAAAAAAAAAAAAACGATCCTGGCTTCGATCGTAGCGCTGAGACGGTAGAAGCACCGGAGGGCAGCGGGAAGGGGGGAGGTCCCCTCTCGCCTCCCATAAGAACGATCAAGCAGTGGAACAGCCGCTATGATCATTCCTATGGTGTAGGGAATCGCCGGCTGAAAAAGCTGATATCTGAATGATGCCTGTAGCTGCAGGCATCATTCAGATATCCCCGCACAAAGTCAAGGACGTCGTATGATGGCCGGCGGGCGGGAAGTGGTTAAACACTTTTTTTTTTAACACAAAGCATGTACATACCAAAAATGACACCCCAAAATAGATTCTCCTACTCCTCCTGAGTACGGCAATACCCCATGTGTGAGACTTCCACAGCCTGGCCACATACAGAGGCCGAGTACAGCTGAATATGGCCGAGCATGGCTGAGCATGGCTGCTCATGGCAGGGTATGGCTGCGCATGGCAGGGTATGGCTGCGCATGGCTGGGTATGGCTGCGCATGGCTGGGTATCGCCGAGTATGACTGGGTATGGCTGGATATTGCAGAGTATGGCTGGGTATTGCAGAGTATGACTGGGTATGACTGGGTATTGCAGGGTATTGCGGAGTATTGCAGAGTATTGCGGGGTATTGCAGAGTATTGCGGGGTGTTGCAGAGTATTGCGGGGTGTTGCAGAGTATTGCGGGGTGTTGCAGAGTATTGCAGGGTGTTGCAGGGTGTTGCGGAGTAGTACAGAGTATTGCAGAGTATTGCGGGGTGTTGCGGAGTAGTGCAAAGTATTGCGGGGTGTTGCGGAGTAGTGCAGAGTATTGCGGGGTGTTGCGGAGTAGTGCAGAGTATTGCGGGGTGTTGCGGAGTAGTGCAGAGTATTGCAGGGTATTGCAGAGTATTGCGGGTATTGCAGATTATTGCGGGGTGTTGCAGAGTATTGCGGGGTGTTGCAGAGTATTGTGGGGTGTTGCAGAGTATTGTGGGGTATTTCAGAGTATTGTGGGGTATTGCAGAGTATTGTGGGGTATTGCGGGGTATTGCAGAGTATTGTGGGGTGTTGTGGAGTAGTGCAGAGTATTGCAGAGCATTGTGGGGTATTGCAGAGCATTGTGGGGTATTGCAGAGTATTGTGGGGTATTGCAGAGCATTGTGGGGTATTGCAGAGTATTGTGGGGTATTGCAGAGTATTGTGGGGTATTGCAGAGTATTGTGGGGTATTGCAGAGTATTGCAGAGTATTGTGGGGTATTGCAGAGTATTGTGGGGTATTGCAGAGTATTGTGTGGTGTTGCATAGTATTGTGGGGTATTGCAGAGTATTGTGGGGTATTGCAGAGTATTGTGGGGTGTTGCAGAGTAGTGCAGAGTATTGTGGGGTATTGCAGAGTATTGTGGGGTATTGCAGAGTATTGTGGGGTATTGCAGAGTAGTGCAGAGTATTGTGGGGTGTTGCAGAGTAGTGCAGAGTATTGTGGGGTATTGCAGAGTATTGTGGGGTATTGCAGAGTATTGTGGGGTGTTGCAGAGTAGTGCAGAGTATTGTGGGGTGTTGCAGAGTAGTGCAGAGTATTGTGGGGTATTATAGTATGGAGGGATGGCTGAGCATGGAGGGATGGATGGATGGATGTGACTGTATTTGTCACAGGGCAGCGTTGTGGGCACTACAGATGCAGCCCACAACGCTGCTACCATCCGATCCCTCCCCCGCTCCTCCCCCTCTGTACCGATCGGTACATAGAGGGGAGGGAGGAACCGGCGTCATGACATGACGCCGGTTTGTTTACATGTGATCTCTCCGTCATTTGACGGAGCGATCACATGGTAAACGGCCGCGATTAGCGGCCGTTCACCGTGATCCGTGATGCGCCGGGTCCTCTGGACCCGGCGGTCACAGAAGTTCTCGGGTGCGCGCCCCAGGGGGCGCGCGAGAGCAGTATTCTGGGAGGACGTCCATGGACGCCCTCCCAGGATAACCCGACCGCGCTGTGGCCGTCTTTCGGCTATGGCCCGGTCGGCATGTGGTTAAAAGAACAACACATGGGAGTCCATAACAATTAGTCGTCATGATATCAGCACGATATTAATCTAGAGGAGGAAGGATTATAAAATAATAAATAGTACATAGAATAAAATACTAAAACTACATATGGGATCTCAACGTGAATACTTAACCTCATCAGCCTATACCAATATTAATCACCATTAGACACAGCAATAGAGTGTTCCTACTGAAAGGCTGCACCCCACTCCATGTGGATGTAATTTATATATAAAAAAATATAGTGACAAATATGTATATAAACCATATAGTAGTACACCATACTGTGCCAAATGGCAGTGGTACCCATCACCTCAGCATATACCCTGGAAGATACCTCTGCGGACCGGCACACCATAGACAAGAGAGAGAGAGAGAGAGAGAGGCACCATTGCCCGCTAGCATCTGGTGGGAAAAAACACTAAACTCCAATGGCGGTAAATAACATTGGCGGTAAATTACATAAAATTACAAAAAGTACATCATGTAGTCAAATAGGCCAATAGGCGACTATCTGAAACCAACCACAACCTAAACCTAATAACTAGCTTCTAAACAAATACCTAGCGGCTATACTCTATTACTACACCTGCCAAATGGTCTACCCAATTCCTAGTCCTTGACCTTAGTGCATCCCATAAACCCCAAGAGTGAGCCCCTACCAACATAGTGGAGGCGAAGGACACACTAGAGAAGACACATCAGAATTCTCTAACTGATGTTAACAATGGCTCGAAAGCTTGGACGGGAACTGAAGGAATTAAGCTACATTGTGTAGTTCAATTTCCTCGTTCAGACCTTTCGGGGCCAAAGTTCCTAGGGAAAATATCCAGAAGGCCTCTCTACTACACAGCATTTGATATTTTTTACCACTATCTAGGTCGCTCGGCATTGCTTCTATGCCGAACACTTTGAGGCCCTCTGTACTGCTACTGTGGGTTTCTTTGAAATGTTTCGGTATTGAGTAGTTATCCTTTTCTGTCAGGATACTACTCCTGTGCTCGTTCATTCTTATCCTCATAACTCTTGACGTCCGTCCAACATAGAGGAGGCCACAAGGGCACAGAAGACCGTAGATGACATACGGGGTACCGCAGTTGATGAACTGCTTAATCTTGTGGACCCTACCGTCTGTTCCAAAGACTTCTTTTTTTCTGTGGCACATATGCACGCAGTTACCACAGTTGCTGCTCCCACATCTGTAACTGCCCTTCTGGTCAAAAATTGTACTCCAAGTGCTGCTGAGTCCTCCATTTCTTACCCTACTAGGGGCAATGATGCTCCTAAGGTCCTTCGGTCTCCTAAAGACCAAATTGGGATGCGAAGGAAGGCTTGTCTTTAAGATGGGATCTGATTCAAAGATTCTCCAATTCTTTTTGAGGATTTTTTGTATTATGGGGGCCTTGTTATTGTACCTAGTGCAAAACCGTACTTGTGGTTGTTCGTCCACATGTGGGTTTATCTTTTTTTCTTCGCCAACACAAGTGTTATCGTACAACACAAGGTACTTTTGGAATGCCTCCTCTATATGCTCCTCTTCATAGCCCTTTTCCTTGAACTTGTTCTTAAGGATAAGGCTCTGTTCTTCATAGTCTTGCTTCAGGGTGCAGGTTCGCCTAAGCCTGAAAAACTGGCCAAAGGGGACATTCCTAATCCATTTAGGGTGATGGTGGCTTCGGGCGTGGAGATATGAGTTCCCGGCGCTCGGTTTAAAGTGGGTTTAAAGTGAAAGTGAAGTAATTGTGGGTCAAAGTGAACTTGATGCATTCATAAATGAAACGAGCTTGCCTGGGATCGAATACGTGTGCTTCTGCTACGTTTCATTTATGAATGCATCGAGTTCACTTTGACCCACAATTACTTCACTTTCTTGGACAGGCACTATAGGCAGATAAGGGGTACAGCTATGGGTGCAAGGTTTGCCCCTAGCTATGCGAACCTGTTTATGGGTTATTGGGAACTCAACCACATTTGGGCCAATAACCCCTATGGGAAGAACCTGCTGTTGTACTCGCGGTGCATCGACGATATTCTTATCATCTGGAGTGGTACCGATGAGGAGCTGAAAGGATTTCTTGCACATTGTGCAGGAAACCCCTATGGTATTTCCTTTACCCATGTGGTGGACGACAAGTCCCTGGTTTTCCTGGACCTAGAGCTACAGGTGGACGACACTGGGAACATCTTCTCAAAAACCCACTTTAAACCGAGCGCCGGGAACTCATATCTCCACGCCCGAAGCCACCATCACCCTAGATGGATTAGGAATGTCCCCTTTGGCCAGTTTTGCAGGCTTAGGCGAACCTGCACCCTGAAGCAAGACTATGAAGAACAGAGCCTTATCCTTAAGAACAAGTTCAAGGAAAAGGGCTATGAAGAGGAGCATATAGAGGAGGCATTCCAAAAGTACCTTGTGTTGTACGACAACACTTGTGTTGGCGAAGAAAAAAAGATAAACCCACATGTGGACGAACAACCACAAGTATGGTTTTGCACTAGGTACAATAACAAGGCCCCCATAATACAAAAAATCCTCAAAAAGAATTGGAGAATCCTTGAATCAGATCCCATCTTAAAGACAAGCCTTCCTTCGCATCCCAATTTGGTCTTTAGGAGACCGAAGGACCTTAGGAGCATCATTGCCCCTAGTAGGGTAAGAAAACGAAGAAATGGAGGACTCAGCAGCACCTGGAGTACAATTTTTGACCAGAAGGGCAGTTACAGATGTGGGAGCAGCAACTGTGGGAACTGCGTGCATATGTGCCACAGAAAAAAAGAAGTCTTTGGAACAGACGGTAGGGTCCACAAGATTAAGCAGTTCATCAACTGCGGTACCCCGTATGTCATCTACGGTCTTCTGTGCCCTTGTGGCCTCCTCTATGTTGGACGGACGTCAAGAGTTATGAGGATAAGAATGAACGAGCACAGGAGTAGTATCCTGACAGAAAAGGATAACTACTCAATACTGAAACATTTCAAAGAAACCCACAGTAGCAGTACAGAGGGCCTCAAAGTGTTCGGCATAGAAGCAATGCCGAGCGACCTAGATAGTGGTAAAAAATATCAAATGCTGTGTAGTAGAGAGGCCTTCTGGATATTTTCCCTAGGAACTTTGGCCCCGAAAGGTCTGAACGAGGAAATTGAACTACACAATGTAGCTTAATTCCTTCAGTTCCCGTCCAAGCTTTCGAGCCATTGTTAACATCAGTTAGAGAATTCTGATGTGTCTTCTCTAGTGTGTCCTTCGCCTCCACTATGTTGGTAGGGGATCACTCTTGGGGTTTATGGGATGCACTAAGGTCAAGGACTAGGAATTGGGTAGACCATTTGGCAGGTGTAGTAATAGAGTATAGCCGCTAGGTATTTGTTTAGAAGCTAGTTATTAGGTTTAGGTTGTGGTTGGTTTCAGATAGTCGCCTATTGGCCTATTTGACTACATGATGTACTTTTTGTAATTTTATGTAATTTACCGCCAATGTTATTTACCGCCATTGGAGTTTAGTGTTTTTTCCCACCAGATGCTAGCGGGCAATGGTGCCTCTCTCTCTCTCTCTCTCTCTCTCTCTCTCTTGTCTATGGTGTGCCGGTCCGCAGAGGTATCTTCCAGGGTATATGCTGAGGTGATGGGTACCACTGCCATTTGGCACAGTATGGTATACTACTATATGGTTTATATACATATTTGTCACTATATTTTTTATATATAAATTACATCCACATGGAGTGGGGTGCAGCCTTTCAGTAGGAACACTCTATTGCTGTGTCTAATGGTGATTAATATTGGTATAGGCTGATGAGGTTCAGTATTCACGTTGAGATCCCATATGTAGTTTTAGTATTTTATTCTATGTACTATTTATTATTTTATAATCCTTCCTCCTCTAGATTAATATCGTGCTGATATCATGACGACTAATTGTTATGGACTCCCATGTTTTGTTCTTTTAACATTAACTATATTATATGTTACATTTCAATCTATGAATTTTATGGATATGATATGATTTACTGTACCTTGGAGGGATACTTCTGCGGACTCCTTTTAACAATTTTACATTATGATCCACATATAGGTTTGGATTCCATTTTCCATTATCCCCCCCTTTTTCCACTTCCTTATTTGGGAATCGAGATTTACATTATAATATTTTCAATTCTATTTATTATTTTTTTTTTTATTATTAATTAATTAATTAAGTTTTTAAAATATTATATATTCCTTTTCCCCTCTATTTCTCATCAATGTTTCTTTAGAGAAAAGTAGGTTGAGCATTGCTAGTAGTCCTCGCCAGAATGCTGCCTGTCCTGCTTAGCCAGATCGCTCCTCTGCCAATGATGATGTTGATAATGTTGGTAGTGGAGCGATTGGTGGAGAGCGCGCGGCCGTACTGAGATGCGCGCACATCATCCACCACAGGTTGACGGTCGGAAGCAGTGGGTGGAACGCAAACACACCCACGCTTCCGGACCATGTTCCTGGTGCACAGTGACCTCTGACGCCTGTGGAGGAGGGGGAAATGACGCCACGATCGGCCGGAAGTTGCGGGTGGAACGCAGGTACGTCCGCACTTCCTGGCCTGTTGAATAGCGTGCGTTCCACACATGGCATACGGCACCATTATGGCTCCTGGGAGCCGGAGGAGCCCGACATCATCCACCCCAGCAGATCGGAGGCATGGGGACACAATTAGAGCTGCATGAAGGAGGTGAGGTGTCTTCGCTTTGGCGCACCCAATCCCTCTTCCCCTGCCCTGTTGCACATAGCATATGGTGAGAGTGGAATTGACCTACTGGTCCAGTGTTTCTATATATATTTTATATATATTTTTTATATCTTTTTATATCTATTTATTTTTTCAATTAATCAATTTCTTTTTATATTAGTATTACTACTACCATTATCTCTTTAGCAGAACACATAGAGTGATGTTTGCCCTCTATATTTTGGCTACAAATGGGGAACCACACTCAGAGGGATGGGCTAGAGAGGGTTAACCCGAATGGGTGAGTGATGCCTAATATCTGTGGGGGGGGGCGTCGTCACTAATTGGGTGGGGTAGACACAGGCACATACATTTATAGAGAGAGCAATTTGAGAGACCAACCATTGCCCACTTAGGCTCTGAAGAAAGGGGTGCTCCCCCGAAACGCGTAAGCCATCAGCCATTTGCGCTGGTCTTATCCTCTCGGCAACAATTCCTGGGGTGTCGATCCACAGAAACAGCGCTTTTGCGCCTTTTGAAAGCTATTTATACTAGCTCGTTTGTGAGTATAATTTTTACTGTTTTTATGCTGCATTAAAGTTTACCAGTGGTAATGCACTAGGTTGGTGCGCCCTCTTTCTTTTCTGTTTTTTATACCTTGAATACCCATTGTTCAAATGAGGGCTGCAAGACGCTAGGCATTACTTCTATAGGTGGCTGCACCACATATCCAGTTCATGGACACCTGAGCGCAGGAGAGGTCTTTTTCTTGTGTTTGCTCTTCAGGATTCTTCATTCATCTGCCTATGTGGAGGGGGTGTGTGTGCCTTTCCCCCAATCAGCTGTCACACAGTGTATGCCTAGACTCCACACCCACTGCTGGAAGAGGAAGAAAATTTCTAACACGATGTTCACTTTCTAAACTGTGAAGAAAGATGAAGACAGTAGACATACAAATAAAACTTATGTAGGGAGCTTTGTTTCATCTCTGTGTATCATCTGAAACTGTTCACTTCCCTGGGTATGTGAGGGTTTACATCCACTTTAATGACATCATCTCCACTTAGGCAAAGTCACTGATTTAAACTGAGGGAAGGCTTTTTAATAGTAAAAGGTGGAACATTTTTGAAAAAAAAAATATGTAAGGGCTAGTTTACACTTGCTTCAAAACATGGCTTCGGACACACTTTGTTAAAGCTCTCTGAATGCCAGTCAAAGCTCCTGTCACTAAATTAAATGGCTAGAGTACAGTCCTGTTTACACCTTGCTTTTGCTTGGTGCTTCGATGAGGCTTCAATGAGGCTTCAGTGGGGTTTTGATGAGGCTTTGGTGTAGCTGCGATGGGGCTTCGGTGGGGCTTCGGTGACTCTTCAGTGAGGCTTCGTGGGGCTTCGATGAGGCTTCAGTGGGGCTTCAAGCGAGCTTTTCCATAGACTTCTATGGAGGCTTTGAAGACGCTTTGAAGCACCACTGAAGCTACATGGGGTATAATTTTTGAAGCAAAGCCAAAGCAAAGCAAAAGCAAGGTGTAAACAGGACTGTAAGCTATCCATTTTATTTAGTGACAGGGGCTTTGACTAGTGTTCAGAGAGCTTTAACAAAGCGTATTCAAAGCCTTGTTTTGAAGCAAGTGTAAACTAGCCGTTTATGTGTGTTGAAGCCAAAGCAAGTGTAAATGAGCCCTAAAAGATGTATTCCTGGAGACTTAATTAATTTACCAAAAGTTGCACTGCGTCCTAAAGTAATTGTAACACTAAAGCTGGCCTTAAAGGGTAGTTTTTCAGATTCCTCCGGCCACACAAATGAGATAAATGAAGGAATCCCCCAGCCAGGGCATTGTACGTAGCTACACCCGTTGCTGTCATAATACACTAATCAGCGGCTTCAGCTACTGATTGAAAAAGGCTTCCAGCTTTTCCTTCGACAGAGGTCAATCAAACAATCTTCTGTCGATCCAGGAAAGCCACACTCTTATCAAAATTCGACCAGTACCTGCTGAACAGGCTGAATTTTAATTCATCTATGGCAGCTTTACAGTTATCTATTTTATCTCACAGAGAGATCACAATACTCCCCTAGACAATGCCCTCATCTGATTCTTTCCAGAAGGACTGCCCTATCATTGTTCAGGTACTATTGAGAGTCAATAGAAAGAGAGAGACTACCGCGCTATATTAAATCAAAGGGGTACCTTATGCAAAATATTGATACTAAATTATGAAGAAAAAAATAATATTATTGAGGTGAAAAATAAGATATACCAAAAGCAGCCACTCAAAGTGAGATACACACACTATACAACAATAAACATAAAAAATCAGCGCTGTGAATAAACGTATAATTGTGAAAATATACCAGTGTAAATGGGATAAATAAATAAACCCAATTAAAATAAATAGCATAGTTCATAAATCAAAAACATTGGGTGTTGGTAAACAGTCCTAACACATTAATTAGAGTCCAGATGGATATAGTGAAGAGACATAGGCACAGGCCCCAGTCTAAAGGCAGGAATGCAAAAAAATGGATCATTCACCGCACCACTGTGATAACCAAATGAAATGCGCGCTTACCAAATGGCAAGCATAAGAGGGCTTGCGACCTTAACCCGGTCAGGGCCTTTCATAGGATGAAGACAACAGCATGCCACTTCATACACCTTGGAATAAACACGCTGTCCACCAAGTACCAGGCAATCCCTCTAGCATAGGAATGATATACTCCTAGCTGGGGGTTGTTCTCATTAGAGATACCCCGGAGAGAGAGAGGAGAACAACATAGCGTAATCCTGGTTTAATATTTATTAAAAGGAATTAAAATCACACTTACAATGTGGTAGATGCACATGAACATAAGAAGCCGGCCGGCTAGAGGCGAACACCCGTCCTGCAGACGGTAGATGCAGCACGTCAGCATGCCCGACACACGTTTTGTCACACTCTGACGTCGTCTGGGGCCCAAACGTGACGAAACGTGCGGCGGGCGTATGCGGCCTCACTGGACTGTGCTTTTTTATGTGGGGCCACACAGTGCACTCCCAGCACAGAGACTGGGCTTTCCCTCCGAGAGCCCAGCGTCTCGTACTAACGATCAGGACCCAGGACTCCCGGTTGCAGGTCACCTGATTGCTGCAATAGCCTCTGATTGGATCAATCACTGTGAGCTCGCCCCTTATGTTTACTTCCTCTTCTACATTGATTCCTCTCCTTGCAGGAGATAAAGATGTAAATTTTAAAAGTGTGTAAAAAAAAAAGTAACAAAAAAATAGAAAAAAATAAAGAAAAAAAAAATACAGTATATCAAGGTTAGATCCAAGTTAGTGCTAGGGTTAGTGTTTAGGGTCAAGGCATGGGTCAAAGGTCAAGGTCACTGTCAAAGGTCGTGGTCAAAGGTCAGGCATTTTTTTAGTATGCTTTTTAAAAAAATTTTGTTTAAATTAGAATCAGGGTCTATGGGATAGATTTATTAAAAATGGTGCACTCAAAATCTGGTGCAGCTGTGCATGGTAGCCAATCAGCTTCTAACTTCAGCTTGTTCAATTAAGCTTTAACAATAAAACCTGAAAGCTGATTGGTTTTTATGCAGGGCTGCACCAGATTTTGCACTCTCCCATTTTAGTAAATCGACTCCAATGAGTTTTTAGGTAGAATGCAAAAGAAAGAAAAATGCGCACTGTTGGTTCTGGGCCGTACTACGGGTACAAACAACAAAAAACATACACATATGTGGTATCACTGCAACTATCGAGAGGAGGAGAATTTATTTTGGGTTATTCTTTGGTGATAAATTATGGTAATAACAGGAAACATACAGCTAGATTTAAAATAATGCTATTTTGGGCTAGTTTCTTTGATAATAAAATAAAAAAAACACCAAAAGAAAGCCCAATTTGTCCTCAAAAAACAAGGTATAATTAACCTGGATACACAAAGTAGCTGTGATGATATGTACAGATTTACTATCACATGTCAAAGTTGCTAAATTGTGTTCAGACATTAACATTTGTTTTACCCTCAGTCACTAAGGAGTTAAAATGCATGAACCTTACAATACCTTGGGTTAGCTGCCCCTTTTCTCACTCTAGGAATATTTACTATTAAGAAAGTATAATAATTAATAATGTTTTTTCGCATCAATGGGACTTTCATTTAGTTTCAGGGAACACAGAATCAGAATGTCATCCACTGTACAAGTCACAGAAGCCACCAAACAATCGGCTGTTTTCAGTTTGCAACATTCAATAGTACAAAGACATCCGGAATTTAATTGTTAAGAGCACCAGCTCAATTTTTCCTTCCACAGTAAATACTAATGTATGTAGTATGTGCTTGATGCATGGTTTGTTTGTAACTCGGTCATTTCAGGAAACCGGTCTGTATTCACTGTAATTTGATGAACAGAAATTCAGTTATTTGGTACTTAGCACAAATGATTACATTAGACAATCATATGCTTGACAACATAAGTGCTTTACACTTTGATAGATTTATTTAATCTAATGCCAAGAAAAACAATCCTCACTGTCCATTTGTGGCTCCACTGCAAGGCTCCACTGCCTGTTTCCCTTAGTTAGGATGGCGGCGCCGGCAGCCGACCCGATGGACGGATCGGCCTGGGGGGGGGGGACATTGCGGGCTCGCTGGAAGGTAAGTGTCCTTATTAAAAGTTAGCAGCTACAGTGTTTGAAGCTGCTGACTTAAAAAAAAAAAAAAAAAACGGTCGGAACACCCCTTTAAAGTGTTACTAAACCCACAACAGTAAAATCAGTCTGTATATGCAGTAAAGCATGCTTGTTATACTCACTGTGGAACCTAAGGGGTTAATCCTCTGCATTGTTTAAAAAGGCTGTTTGATCCTGTATGCACAGATCCTCCCCTTCTTCCACTGACTCCAAAACAGGTCCAGATAACAAAGAGTTACTGGAGTCAGGCTGCACATGCTCAGTTTGGTGTGTATAGATAGTGTGTATAGATAGTTTTTTTTACTTGGGAGAGTGCATGTGATCAGCACAGGGCCAATCAGCACTTTCCAGGCACAGGGTCAAGAGTCCTGCATCCTGATAGGACAGCTCAGTGCAGTATCAAAACTCCTTTACTAGGAACTGACAGAAGTCACAAGACTGCTATATACTGCTAATGAGAAAAGGTATTTAGCAGTTTATATTTACTGAAAGTATTGCATTTCCATGTGTACTGTTGGAGACCAGATATAGCGAATGCAGGATCCTGGGTTAATAACACTTTAATGTTTAATTAAATAATGGGTTAATAACTCTCCATGTTTCTTGTGACTTTAAATGGTTTGTTTGGACCAAGCTGATTCAGACAAACTATTAACTTTACTAACAAGTTCGTCCACTGCAAGCGCTGTACAAACTGAGCGAGTGTCTAAACTGAGGACATCCCAACATTTGGAAAGTGGAGGTTTTAAAAAAATGGTGTGGGGACGAGTGATGTTCCTCTTTAAATTAGAATGTATACCTTCTGTTTTACATGAAAATAGAATATACACTAAATATTAGAAAATGTAGCTTCTTATTTTTTAATAAGTATTTCACTTATTTATCAACAGATGTTTGGGAGAATGTTTTAAAGTAGGAACATCATTTTGGAAATTTACAGCATAGAACCAAAGTGGTTTGCTTTCAAGACTGGCTTAAAGAACATAGTATGTCAACCCAGAATTTCATATTCCTGATATGTGCCTGCTGTACTATGTACTTGTATGAAAATATATCCTGTTCTCTTTGTATTGCTTCCTTTGTGTGCAATCCTTGGTGCTCCTGCCAGTCTCTCTACTTTCCTATGAAAAACTGACCACACTGACCAGACATGAGAGCACAGCGTGGTCAGTTTTCTAGCTATGCTGGGTACTCAGCCTGCACTTCTATGATCAGACTTGTCCTGGCACATCCCTTGCACAGCCATAGTGGGAAGACCAGTGTGCTGCTGCATTTCTTCACCAGTTCTTTGAGGTCCTTATGCAGCCGAGAGCAGAGGTTATGTGATCACTTATAAAATAGGGGGAAAAGTGTATTTATAATGCTTTTTGTATACACAAATGTTTTGCCTTTCATTTCTCTTTTTAACTGAATACCGTATATACTCGAGTATAAGTCGAATTTTTCAGCACATTTTTTTGTGCTGAAAGTGCCCCCCTCGACTTATACTGAGTCAAGCACTTTTCTGCAGCAAAAAATTCCATTTTCCGAACCGACTTTGGGGCCCCGTATCTCAGGGCCACTTGGTGCTAGGGACCCCAAATTTGGTGTGCAAACCCAGTGGAACTGGTACCACAACATATCCAAAGATGAAGTTCCTAGCACTACGTGGGGCCCCAAAATCGGTTCGGAAAATGTCATTCTCTGCTGCAGAAAAGTGCTTGACATTTTCTGAACCAAATTTGGGGCCCCATATCTCAGGGCCACTTGGTGCTAGGAACCCCAAATTTGGTGTGCAAACCCAGTGGAACTGGTACCATAACATATCCAAAGCTGAAGTTCCTAGCACCAAGTGGCCCTGAGATACGGGGCCCCAAAATCGGTTCGGAAAATGTCATTCTCTGCTGCAGAAAAGTGCTTGACATTTTCTGAACTGATTTTTGGGGCCCTGTATCTCGGGGCCACTTGGAGCTAAAAACCCCAGCTTTGGAAATTTTATGGAGCTAATTCCACTGGGTTTGCACACCAAATTTGGGGTTCCTATCACTAAGTGGCCCCGAGATACAGGGCCCCAAATTCGGTCAACTGTGTCCATCTGCAGCAATGTCATTTCGGGACCCTTTGGGTTCAGAGACCCCAAATTTTGGCTACAGCTAGGGGGCATCTAGGAACCCTTAACTACCGAGTTTGAAGTTCAGGGGACCTATGGCTGCAAATGGGCACAGTGAGGCATGCAAATGGGCACAGTGATGCTGCAAATGGGCATTGTTGACCATCTTTTCCACTTACAGTAGCTGTGCATTTCTCACCCTCGTCTTATACTCGGGTCAATAAGTTTTTCCCATTTTTTTGTGGTAAATTAGGGCCTCGACTTATACTCGGAACGACTTATACTCGAGTATATACGGTAAGTTGTTTTACAAGATGAGTTGAGCTAAAGGTTCACATATACTTTAACCCATTTATAACATAGAGTTTTGTTATAATTTCATTTCTAGATATGTTCCAGCCAGGTAGCTTGTGTGATTTCCTAAAATCTTATTATATGTCCAATATAAAATGCACGCGTAAAAACTTCATCCTCTATAAGGAAAAATGGCTTTTTTGTCCGGGTGTTCTTTTCACCTCATAGTTCAAGGAAGGTGAGACAAAGACATTTGTTGAAAGCCTACTTAGACAAGGGTTCTTCAAAAGACATGACTTTGACTTTCCCAATCTGATTGTTTTCAGCCAGTCAACTTTATATCTGTAGGACATTGGCAGCCAATGCCCATCATAGAGAAGAGTGCTCTGTTGGGCCGGGAAAAGGGGTGGGCAGGAGGGACTGCTGCCCTGGGCACAGTGGTTTACTGTATGTACGGGGGCACCAGTGAGATCATTCTGATACAAGGCATTTGGACAAGCATAACAGTAGAATCCCCTATGCTCACACATATTGGGAAAGGGGGGGGGGGTTCAGTTTGGCTTTTTTGCTCTGGGTGCTGGATGACCTTGTCCTGGGGCTGGTGCTCTAAAACACAACTCTCCCACCCTGTTCCATAAGCCTGGATTTTAACCACTTCAATACCGGGCTTATTCTGGCACTTCTCACCTTCATGTAAAAATCATAATTTTTTTGCTAGAAAATTACTCAGAAACCCCAAACATTATATATATATATATATATGTTTTTTTTAGCAGACACCCTAGGGAATAAAATGGCGGTCATTGCGACTTTTTATCCCACATGGTATTTGCGCAATAATTTTTCAAACGCCTTTTTTTGGAAACAAAACGGTTTCATGAATTAAAAAATAACAAAACAGTAAAGTTAGCCCAATTTTTTTGTATAATGTGAAAGATGATGTTACGCCGAGTAAATAGATACCTAACATGTCACGCTTTAAAATTGCGCACAATCATGGAGTGGCGCCAAACTTCATTACTTAAAAATCTCCATAGGGGACATTTTAAAATTTTTTACAGGTTACCAGTTTAGAGTTACAGAGGAGGTCTAGTGCTAGAATTGTTGCACACGCTCTAACGCACGGGGCGATACCTCACATGTGTGGTTTGAGCGAAGTTTACATATGTGGGCGGGACTTAAATGTGCGTTCGCTTCTGAGCGCGAGCTACCGGGGACAGGGGCTTTTTAATTTTTTTTTAAATTATTTTATTTTTTTATTTTACTTAATTTTTTTTATTTTTACACTTTTTTTAACATTTTTTTTGATTACTTTTATTCCTATTACAAGGAGTGCAAACATTCCTTGTAATAGGAATCTATGTGACAGGTCCTCTTTATGGAGAGATGTGAGGTTAATAAGACCCCACATCTCTCCTCCAGGCTGGAAAGCATGAGATCAGGAAAAAAAAATTCACCGATCTCATGCTAACAGCCGCGATCGCGGCTTAGTTTATTTCCGGGTACCCGGGCGTGACGTCATAGAGATGACTGGTGACCATCTGGTCACCAGTCATCTCTATCGTCTTCATCCGCGCTGGCCGATTCTTTCTTCCGGGCCCCCGATGGCACAAGAGAGCCTGGAGAAGCACCGGATGGCGGCGGGAGGGGGAGACGTCCCCTCCCGTCGCCTATAAGAACGATCAAGCAGTGGAACTGCCGCTATGATCATTCTTATCGTGCACAGAATCGCCGGCTGCAAAGAATGATATCTGAATGATGCATCTAGCTGCAGGCATCATTCAGATATCGCCCAACAAAGTAGAGGACGTAATTTTACTATAGCCGGGTATTGAATTAAAGGCTGCCAAATGTGACTACTCATGAGGTTTTACAACCACTTTAATGTTGTCAGCAAGCAAAAAAAAGAGGCAGGGTCTTAAAGTGAGAGTAAAGAATCTTTTTTTTTTAATTAACAAACATGTTATACTTACTTCCTCTGTGCTATGGTTTTGCACAGAGCGGACCCGATCCTCCTCTTCTGGGGTCCCTCAGCGGCGCTCCTGGCTCCTCCTCCACATTGAGTGCCCCCACAGAGAGCCGCATCTCATGAGGGCACTCATGCGGGCACGCTCCTGAGTCCTGCTGCTGCGTCCATTGACACAGACATCAGGACTCGGCCCCACTCCCGTGTCACTGGATTTGATTAACAGCAGCGGGAGCCAATGGCTCCCGCTGCTATCAATCTATCCAATGAGGACCCGAGACAGCAGCTGGAGCTGCTGGGCTCGTGCTCGTCGCTGGAAAGATCGGGTTCAGGTACGTAAAAGGGGGGCTCTGGGGGGGGCTGCTACACCACAGAATGTTTTTCACCATAGAATGCGGAAAAACATGACACTTTTCAACTCCTTTAAGGTAAGAAACTTTGTAACAGATTAAAAAAAAATTTGATTTGCTTAAGAAAACTGTATACAGTGAAGCATCATGCCACACATACTAAAAAAGATTGGCTTTACATACAAGTAGTATACATATGTAGTAATAATACATACAAAGGGTTAATTCAAGGCAATCACTCTAAAAGCCTATAAATTAATGCTTGAGATAACAGTATGGAAGGCATACTGGTAAATGTATTATCAACAGTGAGAGTAATCGACATTCCCAGTACAGACTTTGTGTTTTTTGCCCCCTTCTGTTTCCAGATTCTGCTTCCTTAATGGGACTTTGGAGAATTTTGGAATGAGACAGCCTAGTGGCTCTGAGAAAACGCTTCAGATCACACTGATGGATGGTTCTAAATCCGTCATACAGCAGGTTATGGGAATAATATGCCATTTTGAATGCTCATGCTTGCTCATCCCTAAACAGCACAAATATAGAAATCAGGCAGTCTAAAGGAAGAACTACTGTAAGAATAATTTCTACTGATATTTACCGCATAACCTAAGTTCATTATAATTTTTCAAACAGTGCAACCATTTCTGTGCAAAAATGTACTACTGCACCCATGCCTTTAAACTACATACAATACCAAGTGTCCCAAGGCTCGTGGGACAGTCCTACAATTTTTGGACACTTCCTACAGTGTTCATGTCTCAGTCTGCACAACAGGATCCAGGGTGCAAAGTACCAGCATGTGGTAGATGCTGGAATGGGGATGGTATGGGGGGGGAGGAAAAAATGTCCCAGCATTGGTGGTCAGTGAGAGGAAGAATGCCATGGCATTGGTGGCCAGTGGTAGCAAGAATGCCATGGCATCAGTTGTCAGTAGAATCCTGTGGCATTGGTGGTCAGTGGGCCAGTGGGCAAAAGAATGCCTTAACATCGGTGGTCATTTGGAGATCATGCAAGTGTGATAACCGTCACATAGCTTGCCCCACATGAGAAATGTATGCCTGATGCCTTGTCTGTGCAATAATGTCTGAACAACTTGACTCACACGTGGACAATTTAACTGGGCATCCACCTATGCTATATATGAGTGGCTTGCTTCACATCAAGACAACTTAGCGGATAACCTCTGAACAGCATGGACAACTTGGCTGGTGGCTCTACATGCCCCATTACTACAGGAACTAAGAATGCTCTCTTAACCACTTCAGCCCCGAAAGGTTTTACCCCCTTCCTGACCAGATCACTTTTTACAATCTGACACTGTGCTGCTTTAACTGGTAATTGCGCGGTCATGCAATGCTGTACCCAAATGAAATTTGCGTCCTTTTTTCCCCCACAAATATAGCTTTCATTTGGTGCTATTTGATCACCTCTGTGGTTTTTATTTTTTTGCTCTATAAACAAAAAAAGAGCGACAATTTTGAAAAAAAACCCCAATATTTTATACTTTTTGCTATAATAAATATCCCCAAAAATGTTTTTAAAAAACAAGTTTCTTCATCGGTTTAGGCCATATATATTCTTCTACATATTATTGGTAAAAAAAATTTGCAATAAGCGTATATTGATTGGTTTGCGCAAAAGTTATAGCGTCTACAAACTATGGGAAAGATTTATGGCATTTTTATGGCATTTTTGTTATTTTTTTTTGTTACTAGTAATGGCGGTGATCTGCGATTTTTAGCAGTACTGCGACATTGCGATGCATAGATCGGACACTTTTGACACATTTTTGGGACCATTGACATTTATACAGCGATCAGTGCTAGGGGTTAAATGTGTGTTCCCTCAGTGTGTTCTAACTGTATGGGGCTAGGAATAACTAGGGGAGGAGACATATCGTTGTTCCTACTTACTAGGAACAAACGATATATCTCCTCTCCCCTGACATGACAGGGATTTGTATGTTTTCTCTTGCACGCAATCGCGCGTGTCTGGCGGCGATCGCAGACGCTGGCCACACGCATGGGTTTCACGGCCGTGCGCGCCCTCTGGCGGCTCTTAAAGGGAACCTCGTATATATCAGGGGTGCCATTCTGCCACTGTAAAAAGACGTGAGCCGGTCGGGAACCGGTTAAAGTCTATCTAAATTTAAAAAAAAAAAAAAGTAATAATTGCTCCCTTTTGATACCTTAAAGCAGTATCAAATCCAAAACAAACATTTATTATATTGCAGCTTACCAGTCCTTGCATTACTTAGTTGGTAAGGCTGAAAAAAGACACTGGTCCGTTCAGTTCAGCATGAGTTTGTGCATGTGTTTATGTTGCTACCATTTTCAATATCCCTGTACATTGTGTTTGCTAAGAGACACTTATACGTTTTTTGAATTTATCTACACTCCCCACTGACACCACTAACTGTGTAAGGGAATTCCATCTCCTTACCATTCTAACAGAAAAGGATCCCTTATTCAGTTTAAGACTGAACCATGTCCAACTTCATTATGTGGCTGCCTGTCTTCTTTAGAGACCTTAGTTTTCTCCCAATGATAAAGTCACCATTTAAAGATTTGTACATTATGATCATATCTGCTCTCCACTTATCTATCTGGGGTATGGACCTCAGCTCTTAGCAGAGCCAGGTACAGTAGATACAGAGGAAATCTAACTGGGTTAATACCCTGAGGGCTGATCATCAGGACTCTGAGTCTGTCCACAAGTGCCAGACTTTTTCTTATTTTTGGGGCATCCTCGAGACAGATACATTGCTTTATAGAGGGGTAAGATTGTGTTAACCGATTGCTTCCGTGATGACAGGGGGATTGGCTGACTTCCACTTTAGTACTATGGCTTTTCTTGCATAAAAAAGGATACTTATTAGGGTGCGTGTTGCTTTAGCAAATGCCAATTGTTTTACTAGGACAAGGAGACAAACACTAATTGTCAGAGGTTTAGGAATGGTAGTTAAACCATGAATAGCCACAGTGAGAGTTTCCAGGTGAGCCTTGTTTATTAATAAAAATAAAAAGATAAATAGAGTAAGCGTAGTCAAAGCATAGCCAGAGTCCAGTAACCGGATTGGGTAGTCAGCCAAGCCAGAGTTCAGTAACCAGATCAGGTAATCAGCCAGGCCAGAAGTCAGGGATCCAAGTAGAGGAACACCAAGCAGGACAAGGAGCCAGAAGGGATGTCAGCAAAGCCTGTCTTTAAACAGGAACGCAGGAGATGGTTTCTTGTGATGTGACCAAAGGCGAAGGCAGAGATGAAGTGAGCTGAACGGCTTTAAGTAGGCAGGACTGACGAGCAGAATCAACAACAGCTGGGCAGCTGTGGAGAGAGATGGGAGCTAGCAATTAGCTGACATCTGAGTGGCCAGCTCAGAGAAGGAAGGGCTGAGCCCAGCCCTGACATTAGCATACAGGAGACAGCTCGGGGCAGCCCAAGCTGGCCACAGCTGTTAAGCCCTGGGAGATCACAGTCCAGACAGGCAGTCAGTGCTCACCAGCAGTCCCTCATTTTGCAACAGGCACACAGGCAGAGGCAGGTTAGTGAGGATGTGAGACTGGGAGTACCAGGGTGGGGAAGGCCCAGAGCAGCGGGACAGAGACAGAAGGATGGCAGAAGACACTAGGCCCAAGGATACCACAGCCGGCTCATACAAGCAGTCTCTGCTGGACAGCACACCAGACCTTGTCAGGGATTTGGAGGGATTATAAGGCAGGTGGAAACAGAAGGTCTGCGCTCCAAAGTCCAGGCCAGACCAGTCTCGGCGCACTCCCACTGGGTGGAAATGGCGGTGGTCGCCAGGCCCCACTAGGCCGCACTAGGCCGCAGCTGCCACAAATGGTTTCAACGGGCACGCAGGCCACCGGACTGTGCCAAGTAGGTGGATGGACAAGGGATGTTTTCATTCAAAAGCTGCATATTGATAGCCAATAATCTAAATTACAATGTTTTCAATACACTCAATGGTATCAATACTGACTATTAAATAATGACCCCCCAAATGATCTTTCTTATCCCACCTAAATTATATTCAATATCCTATTAGCCGAGGCCTTCCTCACTTCCTCCAATTGCTGGATTGTCATCCAACATACACTGTCTTTACCACTAGACCCAGTACCACCAGTTCAATTTGATATCATACTATCAAAAAGAATAATGTTTTTTTTTTTCCTTTATTTGCCAAATGTTATTGCCATCTTCATTGTCCACTGCATTCTTGTACTAAAAATCAAATCTATCAATGCACCTAACATTACCTTCTCCCCAGACTGACAATGCTGGTGTCCAAAGGTGTCTACATTGCTGCTCTATCCAGAATGAAGACACCCTAAGACAGAAAGTGTGTTACTGACTGGATCACCAGGTGAAAATAAAGGAAAAAAGCCTAAAAAAAGAATGAAGTCACCACACTTAAAGTGATTGTAAGGCTTTTTTTAATTAAAATAGCAAACATGTCATGCAATGGTTTTGCACAGAGCAGCCTCTATCCTCTTCTTTTGGGGTCCCCTGCTGGCATTCCTGCCTTCTCACCCCCGCTGAGAGCCAAGATCATAGAATTCACCACTTGCCGACCGCCTATCTGTAAATGTACATCAATACTTTGATGTTAAATACCGAGATTATGGCAGCTGGCTTTCATTACCCCGGTATCTTTATGTACAGCAATTGGCTTTCATATAAAAGTAGTCTCTGTGGCGAATCACTTTTATAGGCAGCGGGAGAGGTGCACCCCCCCTCCCGCTTCTTCCCGGTCATCTCCGGGCTTACCGGACTTGTCTGTAAGCCTGGATCTGATCAATCAGATGCCTGGTCAGGAACCTGAGTGAGGGCAAGATAGCCCCCACTCATCTCTATGCCCTTGGAGGACCGGAGCGACTTCTGACCTCACTTCCACCTCTCGGACTTAAGAGGATGATTTTTTTTCCCTTAAAGGCTAAATACATTTTTTTTTGTTTTTTTCTTGCTTTTAAAGGTAAATTAGAGATCTGGGGTCATTTTGACCCCAGATCTCTCAATAAAGAAGACCTGTAATGCTTATTTCTATTACAAGGGATGTTTACAGGAATAAAAGTGCTAAAAAAAAGAGATAAAAAAGATTAAATAAATAAATAAATAAATGTACAGTGTAAAAATAAATAAATAAATAAGAAAAAAAACTTTATGTTCTTACTTGGCAAAACATCATCTTTCATATTAAAAAAAAAATTGGACTACCTTTACTGTTTTATTTCTTGTTATTCTTTAAGTGTATTTTTTTCCCCAAAAAAATTGTGTTTGAAAGACCGCTGCGCAAATACAGTGTGACATAAAATATTTCAATGACCGCCATTTTATAGTCATGGGTCTCTGCTAAAAAATATATATATAATGTTTGGGGGTTCTAAGTAATTTTCTAGCAAAAAATACAGATTTTTTAGGAATTATATTGCCTGCCTGCTACTGCTTGACATTTATTCAAGTGACTGGGGCTGCACTGCAACAGCTGGTGGAAAGGCGACATATCACCTCCTCACCACCTGCCAAACACCTCTAAAAAGTGTTCAAAGAGTGGATCACTTTTCAGAGGAGCAGCAATCCCTGTGAATGAACTCTTAAATGGGCCCCAAGGAGCTTTTACCTTTAATGTACTAGTATGTACAGCATATTAGCACATTATGGCAGATTTACTTGTCAAACAATCCACTCCAGTGTTGTGCTGTCAGTGCTCCCACAGGTGCTTCCATCCTCTCCCGGTCTTCATTCTCAGGTCAGACTGTTTGGTTACTTCATTGGTCAGGCCGTGATGAGGTCACTCCTGCGCATGCACACAGGAGTCACAGATCATGGCAGCACAGAGCGGTGCCTTAAATGTACGCTCAGCTACACATATGCGGCTCAGTGTACATTATCATTGACAGGCAGGGAGAAGACGTAATGACAGAAGGGAACAAATAGGGTCTTTTCTGTCATACAAATTCTACTACTCATGAAAGGTAATCCAGTTGGTGGATATGGGCTACTACACTCTGCGTGAACAAGGATAGTCTGCTTTTTAATTTGACCGGCTCTCTTCTTTTAATAAAGAAAAAATAGAAAAAGCAGGAAATGTCGTATCGCCACTTTAGAGTAAAACCAGAAAGTTAGATCCACATTGCACATGTCTGCTGTGTCCCCAGCAGCTGTTTTGCTGTATGTACTTCAGTCAATATGACCCAAACATGACCAGTAATAAGGAATGAAGTGTTTTTTTCCCTAAGCCGGCTATGAATGCAGCCATTGTGCACGCCTGGGGTCCCCAGAGGAGAGAGAATATGGATGTTAACCCACACACTACCAGGTGGGACTATGAGAACAGTCAGCTCAGTGAACTGCAGGCCTCTTGTCAGGATAGAATGCAGGCTGCAGAACATTCAGTATTACTTGGTATGACATGGCATCAGCTGGCTGGGGAAGGTTCACAAAAGAAAATGGATATTGATTTATTTTTAATGACTTTTGACCTTAGAATGAAGCCAACCGTGAAAGGATGACTGACTTCTGGCATCAGTATTAACTGGCTGTCATCATAACAATATACCTAAAAAATAAACTATATGCACAATAAAGGTTGTGGGAAAAATTTAGGCCACTGCCCTCTTTATTGGGTTTAATTTTATTTTAATTATGAAATAAACTGTAACCAATAATAGCAAATAGAACCACTGTTAACCAGTAACAGGCCAACATACTTCATCACCAAGACTCAAGGAGTAACCAAATAACAGTTTACCAACCGCTTGTAACCTACAAAGTTGGTGACATTAGTCCACTAGGGCTCATTCAGACAGGTGCTGAGTATTGTCCTGTGTGCTGAGCCACTGTCAATCTGTCAACTGTGCATTTGGTTCCTGCATGCATGTCAAATTTTGTGTCTGTGCAGCTGCTGCATCTGCATCCACTTCTATAGACTGCCTGCGCACAGCTCCGAGGTGGATGCACATGCAGCAGAGAGCGACTCAGCATGCAGGAAGGTTCTCAGTGTGGCGCTTACCCTGAAGGGGCTGCTTGATGTGTTGGGTCCCCTGTTTCTGTGCCCATGACTCCATGAATAGCACCAAACTCTCTGACACACCTAGTGGGTGAGCAGTATTTATTGCATATTTCTGAATATACATCCCAATGACTTAGGTGTTTAGGCACCCAGGATGCTAAATTAAATGGTAAACCATTTATATCACCCTCTAGTGTGCTAGTATATATAGTTGTTAGTGTTGGAAAATTTAGCTTGGCTGAGAGCCAGGCCTGGGTCGAATCTGGGTCAGCTCTGAGTGACTCAGGGAGGCTGGATGACTCAACAGGCAGCACTCTGGTACCTGCCCCTGCTTTCTAGAGCCTTGGAGAAGCTTCTAGAAGTGGATGAGCTGCATGGCATATTTCTGAGGTCCTGACCAATCCCCAGCGTGAAGGGCCTGGAAGGGGGATTATTTACCTCATAAATATGCATGGGTCAGGC
Organism: Lithobates septentrionalis; assembly: GCA_037952835.1. Classification (NCBI taxonomy): domain Eukaryota; kingdom Metazoa; phylum Chordata; class Amphibia; order Anura; family Ranidae; genus Lithobates; species Lithobates septentrionalis. Next base: position 491,969 of record JBBDGP010002449.1, read on the forward strand.
CAGCAGGGGCAGTCAGGTGGAAGATGGAGTGCTGAGGAGGCTGTCGGTGGCCCTTGAGGGTGCCTCCTAGTCTGGGGGGTAATCTCGGGTCTTGGGCTTAGGTACTAGAGTAGTGTTAATTTTGGTAGTAAATTTCGATCTAGTTTTAATCTTAGTCTTAGATCTAAAATTACATTTTAGTTTTAGTCCCCAACACTTCTGCAAGTGTTTTATTTTTGGTCATATTTAGTCAACTAAATCTCCAGTACATTTTAGTCATCTTAAATCGAATGGGTGTAGTTAATTTTTAACGCATTATTTAAGCATTTCTCCACAAATTCTAAACTCATTATTTACTACTGCTGCAGTGAAAAATCGAGTATATTATTATTTTATTGCACTACAGGCACAGATTTAGTCGTTATCTAACGTCTTTATTTAAGTAAAACCGTTTCATCAAGAATATTGCTTTTTTGAGAAAAGGGTAATGTAAAAATACAAAAAAAAATAAAAACTCTTTGCGTGATCGTGATGATGCCACCAACCATGCACTGCACAATCATTTACATGAACTTAACAGTTCAAGAAACTCAAACTGAACAACAGAACACAACAAAACATTTCAGCAGCCTGTCAAGAAGGACAGCAAAGAGGCCACAGGCCAGACCACTATCTCACCCCAAGAAAAACATCAGGGACAGACTGATATTCTGCAAAAGGTACAGGGATTGGACTGCTGAGAACTGTGGGAAAGTCATTTTCTCTGATGAATCCCCTCTCTGATTGTTTGGGGCAACCGGGAAAAAATATTGTCCAGAGAAAAAAAAGTGGGCATGAGCGTTACTCTATCAGTCCTGTATCATTCTCATGCCAACATTAAGCATCCTGAGGCCATTCATGTGTGGGGTGGGTTGCTACTCAGCCAAGGGAGTGGGCTCACTCACAATTTTGCCTAATGCCGCGTACACACGAGCGGAATTTCCAATAGAAAGAGTCCGATGGGAGCTTTTCATTGTATATTCCGATTGTGTGTATGCCCCATCGGACTTTTCCCATTAAAAATTCAGATGGACTTAGATATAGAACATGTTTTAAATTTTTGCGACAGAACTAATTACTATCAGTAAAACTGCTCGTCTGTATGCTGTTCGTGTACGTACCAAAAACGACGCATGCTCTGAAGCAAGTACGAGACGGAAGCGCTCGGTCTGGTAAAACTAGCGTTCGTAATGGAGATAGCACATTCCTCACGCTGCAAATTCTGTGTTCTTTTAATGCAGCGCATTCTTTTGTGCTTTATAATGCTAGAAGAATTAAGTTGTTTTGCTGCTGATATTCACACAGAGTTCTCACAAACGTATTTCTTTATTATTTCTCGTGATCTCATGAATAAAATATTATTATTTTAAAGCTAGATCTCCAGAATAATGTTTAAAAATATTTTTTATAGTCATCTTTTTTTAGAATTTTTTATTTCATCAAGATCTCCTTTTTTTTTGGATTATTGCAAAATTATTTTCTAGTGATCTCCATAATATTTTTTTTTTTTTTTGGTGTGTCAACCTCAAGGAGGCTGGTTGGGGTCCCTTGTTAATTTGACATTGTATTTTTGAAATACGTTGTACGTGGTGTACGTCACCTCGTTCTAGACGGTTGGACTTTGGTGTGACCGTATGTAGGTAAGACCGCTTGAGCGGATTTCCGCCGGAGTTCCGTCTGAGAAACCTTCAGAGTTATTCCGATGGCAAAACTGGTCGTGTGTACGTGGCATAAGAACACAGCCATGAATAAATGGTACAAAAACATCCTCAGGCTCTGAGAACAACTTCTCCTAACCATCCAAGAACAGTTTGGTGATGAACAATGCCTTTTTCCAACATTATGGAGCACCTTGCCATTACCAATGCCATAAAGCAAAAGTGATAACTAAGTGGTTTGGGGAACAAAAAATGGAAACGTTGTGTCCATGGCCAGGAAACTCCCCAGACCTTAATCCCATTGAGAACTTGTGGTCAATCCTCAAGAGTGAACAAAAAACACACAAATTCTGACAAACTCCAAGCATTAATTATGCAAGAATGGCTTCCAGTGCCACTGCCAGTGCCATCAGTCAGGAATCATGATGTGGCGCAGAAGTTGATTGACAATGACAACATGCCAGGGCGAATTGCAGAGGTCTTGAAAAAGAAGGCAAATATTGACTCTGCATAAACTTATTGTAATTGTCAATAAAAGCCTTTGACACTTACACTTTTAAAATGCTTGAAATTATACTTCAGTATACCATCGTAACATCTGACAAAAAGATCTAAAAACACTGAAGCAGCATACTTTGTAAAAATTAATACTGGTGTCATTCTCAAAACTTTTGGCCACAGCTGTACGTGTACTAGGCCAAGCACATCACACACAGACAGCACACTGCACAGGCACTGTCACTGCCAGTCTGGCACAACATAATAAACCAATACTTGAGGGTAATGCTTATTTCTGATAAGAATCAGTTTACTGTCAGTTTATTATTTCAACAGTTCTAATTCTCAGATACATTCAAAGAAAAAGTGCACAGTCTATAATAATGCCATTAGTGTGTGGATTATAACAGTCACCACTTTTTATCAACTCCTCTCTTCTCTCTCTCTCTCAGTATTCAATATATAATGACAATATAGGTAAATATCACACTAAAAAGACTACCGGGGCAGGACCCTGACATAAGGATGCCCTTTTTGACTGTTACTGATCTATTTTTCTTTTTCATTAGTGTGGTATTTACCTCTATTGTCAAATTTTTCAATGCTAAGAGAGAGAGAGAGTAGCTGATAGAAAAGTGGTGGTTGTTATTGTTCCAAATACTAATGGCATTTGTAGTCTCAGCCTGTGCATCTTTCCTACAAATTTAATTGACAATTAAAACTGTTGTTGGACTTATTGATTCTTCTTATCGCAATAACCACAACCCACAAGTATTAGGTATGCTTCTATTGTTAGAAATAGAAATACCTGGAGAAGAATACACCTCTTTTTGTTTCGATTCATTTTAAATAAAAAGCACTTCGTTCCAACATGACCCTTGCTCTATTCCGCCAGCCTCTAGAGAGGTCACCTGTGACACTGAATACTCTCTCTGCAAAGGCTTGAGAACCTGGCATAGCCAGCAGGTCTAATGTAAAAAGTTTTAGCTGGTGATAAAAAGTGTCACTCTTTGATAGCCAAAAATCTGTTGCGGTGTACTCACTGATGGTGGCAACTTGGTGCAAAAGCTCTTCCTTATATTTTCTGATCTGCTGCTCTATGCTGTTTGGGGAGATCCTCTACCTGGGTCTTCTGTGGCATTTACAAAGAAACTGAAAGACTGGCTGCTTAGATGTGGATGCCGGTGGTGGTGCTTCTTCTACTTCCTGCAATAGTTCCACATCATCTTCTTCAGACAATTCCTCATGTTGTGCTTGTGTATGTGGCAATGTGGATTCTCTTACGGCATACTCCTCTGCCTTTTTAAGCAGTTCCTGGATATTCTCATCCGCCACATCAACGAGGGTTTCACAGACAGTAGGGTTGACAAAACAAGCAGCTGCTGCAAGTGGCGAAAACATTTAATCAGTTGGATCTAAGAATGAAGCAAAACGCTGGTTCACACTCCCTTCCATCCCCTGTGCAATTGTGGCAAGGTTTTGGTAGCTAGTGTTCTGTTTAAAGTCCTCAAGGTGGCTGAGCAGATCAAAGAGGGCTGTTCTATCCCATGTTGTTTGCGATTTGGCAGACCTGAATGTACTTGACCAGTGTGTGGGGCAGTCATTTAAAAGAGTAAGGCCACAATGCTCCAATAGCTTCTGTGTTACAATTGAAGACTTGCGGAAGAGGTTCACTATGGATCTTGCTTTATCCAGTATTCTCTTCACACTTGTCTCCTTCTGCACCATGTGGACCACAAGTTGCAAGGTATGTACCAAACATGATGTCTGGTCCATGTCGATCTGTTTGTACCTAAAAAGTTGAACACAGCCAAAAATGCATAAAGTATATAGAAAAGTTTACTGTTCCATTCTATTATTTTAACACTGAACATCTTATGGGAATACTTTTACACAAGACTACAAATAAAGTGGAAAAATAACAAAGATGCACCCGTAGAGTAGAGAAGATAGCGCCCCCATATCAATCATCTCATATCCATGTGATAATTGACTGGTGTCAACTGTGTCATCATGTAAATGAATAATAAAAATGGCTCACCACAGATCATCTATTTCGGACTCAGCCTCAGAGTCACTTTTCATCATGGGAGAGTCTTCCTCACCAGAGCTGGGTGGTTCTTCTGCTGCAGCTGCGGTTTGTTTAAACGCTGCCACCAAACTGCTCTCGTTGTCTGTTATCAATGTAAGGATCTTCCTCTTTGGTATGTCCCACTCTTGCAAGCACACATGATTTGATTGACTGTGCAGTGTGTGGGTGGGCTACTTGTTGAAGGGCCAACAATACGTGTTCAGGTTTATGTTGTTCAACACAAAAGTAGCATGCACTTATAGCAAGGAATGAAGCTGAGAGTCTTTTTTTGGTACACAAATCAGTGCAAAAAGATACTCTCCGGGCAGCAGCCAGTCTCTTTTTGAATTTTTGTTTTTCATCTTCATACTGTTTATCAGTTAGATTGCTTATTTTAGTTTTCTTTGGAACAGTCAGCTTCCTATCTACTGTCTCCATCATGCAAACAAAGTCCTCATCGTCAATCGTTCTGACTGGTAATCCGGTGCGTCCAATCCATCTTGCTATGACCTCCACTCTGGCCTGTTGTTCCTTGGAGTGAACTTTGTATTTTGAAGCACCGAAAAGAGCAGTGCAAATAGTTTGCTGTGGTGCACTGGCTTGACTTGGCCCATTATTTGAGGTTTTCTATATCTGTGGGGTTGAATTAGGGGGAAAAATTCAAGTTATTCTGATTTTACATTCTCTCTCACCCCACACAGTCAGCTCCAAGTTGTCTCTATATAATATACTACATGTATGGCCCTTCCCAGGGCCAGCCTTAGGCCTTTAGGCACCCTGTGCCGTGTGAAATTTGACATTGCCCCAGCCACTCCCAGTGACCACGTCCTTCTACATATATTTTGGTGAGATACTTCAATTCGGGGAAAGCAGCAGTTGATAGATAATATGAAATCAAATCATTCCCATTAACCACCTCAATACTGGGCATTTTCGCCCCCTTCCTGCCCAAGCCATTTTTCAGCTTTCAGCGCTGTCGCACTTTGAATGACAATTGCGCGGTCATACAACACTGTACCCAAATGAAATTGTTATCATTTTTTCCCCACAAATAGAGCTTTCTTTTAGTGGTATTTGATCACCTCTGCGGTTTTTATTTTTTGCGCTATAAACAAAAGAAGAGTGACAAGTTTTAAAAAAAACACAATAATTTTTACCTTTTGCGATAATAAATATCCAATTTTTTTTTTCTTTAAAACAAATTTTTTCTCAGTTTAGGCCGATATGTATTCTTGTACATATTTTTGGTAAAAAAAAATCGCAATAAGCATATATAGATTGGTTTGTGCAAAAGTTATAGCGTCTACAAAATAGGGGATAGTTTTATAACATTTTTATTTATTTTTATTTTTTTACTAGTAATGGCGGCGATCTGCGATTTTTATCGTGACTGCGATATTGCGGCGGACACATCGGACACTTTTGACACATATTTGGGACCATTCACATTTATACATCGATCCGTGCTATAAAAATGCATTGATTGGGCGTGACCGGAAGCCGACCTTAATGGACGCCTGAACTCTCAGCTCCATCAGCCCACAGCACTAAAGGCACACTAGGGGACGATTCGCAGCACCCACATGGGCAAATCGAGGACCACCCGATCCTCCAAACAAAGGGGCACATCGCAACCCCCTCCAGGAGCATCCACGGACCTCCGCACCTTCTTCCTCCAGACGGACATGTCTCAGAGCGGGGGAGACAAGATGGCGCCGGACACTCAGGCGCGCGGACGACGGAGCTCCCCGCAGCCCAAACCGCCTCACACCACCCAGCAGCACCATCCACCTGACTCTCCGGTGAAGGAGACAGGCCCAGGGATCCCAACATATCACGAGGGAGCGGTGAGTCCGTCATCCCTCCCCGATCCCCAGTCTATGCAGACACGCGGGCTGCGGCCCTCCATGCTGCCGGCCGCCTCACAGCACTACACACAGTGCTCAGCAGCATTTCCGCGCCTTTTGAGAGCGGCCGCAGATCCTTACATGCAGGGAACGGCTCCGCTCTCCCCAGCATCCTCAATCCTCTCCCTGGACTACCCACCATTACCTGCCCCGGCCCACCCTCCTATGGAGAGGCACCAGGACCTGGAGATTGATAGTGAAAGTTCCTGGGCCATGGCTGTATCGTCCCCCCCACCAAAGGCACAGAGACTATCCAGATCTAGAGACCCCAGTGTCTCTGGGCAGCAACAAGCCTTTAACCCCTCATATGCACAGAAAGCCAGCACCCCTCCCTGTACAACATCAGACAACCACCACACGAGGCCCCCCCAGCTAACACAGGCCCTGCCGTGGTCTGAACAGTGGGAGCCCCCGTTGTCTGGACCCCCCATGCCATCTGAGGCAGGTTCACTTAGCCCACGCTCCCCGCCTCCAGCTCCATCCCCACCGTGCCAGCAATTTGGACCGATGCAAGCCCCACATATGCCACCTCAATGGCATACATATCTTCAGGCCATGCCCACTAAGGAGGACTTCAGACAACTAATAGAAGATGTGAAATCCAGATGCCGCACAGAAATTCAAGTTCTCCAAACAGGCCTTAAACACCTGGCAGACAGAGTGGAAATGGCGGAAGAAGAGCTCCAGGAAACAAAATTAGCAGTCCACAGATCACAACTTCAGGGAGCGGAACATAGATCACTCCTCAGAGACATGCAGAGGCACGTGGCGGATTTGGACAACAGGGGGCGCCGCAACAACATTCGTGTGAGAGGTATCCCAGAATCGGAGGGTAGCGAGGACTTGCAAACCACTCTACAAACCATCTTCAACAACCTCCTCGGCGAACCCCCCACAAAACATATAGAGATGGACAGAGCACACCGAGCCCTGCGACCTAAAGGAGCAGCATCCAAGCCGAGGGATGTTATCTGTAGAATCACCTCCTATCCCCTCAAGGAGGGAATCATGAAACAAGCACGCCTGGCACGCAAAATTATTTTTGACGGGACTCAGTTACAACTATACCCTGATCTCTCTTGGATCACTCTGCAAAAACGCAGACTCCTTCAACCGTTACTGCAACTACTACAGACCAAGACAATTCCCTACCGGTGGGGCTTCCCCTTCACCCTCACTGCGAAGCACCAAGGCACAACTGCTGTTCTGAGGTATCCGGAGGACCTCCGCACATTCTGTAATATCCTGGACATTCAACCTCCACAGCTTCCAGATTGGGACCTAGTAGCCACCCCTCCAACACCACCTACAGTCTGGCAGAAGGTCCCCACCTCCAATCGGCCCAGAAACCCTGAAGCATCACGCAAATCTGCCAAGCACAAGAACGGATAAGCTTCACCGCTCCATGAAGGCCAGCACCTTCGATTGGATCACTAATACTCTGGAACATTGGTTCTTCCTACTCGGGACTTAAATGCTATATTTCTAGATTATAGTCTCCTAAATTGCCCCTACACCATAGAATGGTTAACTACAAGGGCTTACCTAGATCGAGCTTTGAGAAAGTAGATACTCATCCGATCGCCCCTCACCCCCCCTTTTCTTTTTTTGATTCATAGTTTAGCGAATCATAAAGTTTGTTTGTATTACTATACTAGTTGCGGGCTCCCTGGTGCCTTCTCCTGGCTGGTCCTTTTTGGTTGGCGGGGGGGAGGCATCTGGGAATCCGTGGTTGTCAAGGCCTGTTGGCCAGAAAAGCACTGAAGATAATGTATGCAACATGTTACCACTTGGTCTTAATCTCTCACCTCTTTCTTCCTCACTTTTCCTCCCTCTCCCTCCCTCTTAGTCGTCCTAAGGTGTACACAAAGGTGAAGGCGAGGTGTCCTGGTCCCCTCCCGGAGAGTGCCAGCTCCTGGTTTTTGACCACAGATCCTGGTGCGTCCTCGGTAGGTAAGCACATACACGTCCACCCACACGTAGACAGATGGTAAAGATACTATCCTTAAATGTCCATGGTCTAAATTCTAACAAAAAAAGGCATCTGGCGCTGAAGGAGTTCAGACAGTCGGGGGCTGATATTGTACTGGTACAGGAAACACATTTCAATAAGGAGGGCTCATTCGCGTTCGCCTCCAGATATTTCCCTCAAATATATTTATCATCTAGCACTCAAAAAAAAGCGGGTGTGGCTATACTTATTAAAAGGGGAGCCCCCTTCACTTGTGCAAACCACTATGCTGATCCTAAAGATCACTTCATTATCCTACAGGGTACATGGCACACACAACCAATCACGTTATGCGCCCTATACGCACCAAACACCAAACAATATAACTTCCTCTCCAAAGTATACTCCCGCATCTTTAAATCAAATCCGGGGGTTTTGGTGGTGGGGGGGGATTTCAATCTTGTCCAATCAGCAACTGCGGACCGTCAGGTGGTGGGCACCCGGGCGTCACCAACAGGAGTCCTTAGGGACTCTAGACTCTTTCGACAAATCTCTAGACGATATGCGCTCTTTGACGCGTGGAGGGCCCTTCACCCAGGCGATCGGCAGTATACATTTTATTCCGCCCCCCACCGCATTCACTCCAGAATAGACTACTTCTTTGTCAATAACCTCACACTCAAACTAACACAAGCAGCTCAAATACTCCCTATCTCATGGTCAGATCATGCCCCCATCCTACTTAGGTTGAACTTAGACACCCCTAACCGTAGATCCTATAACTGGAGACTTAACACATTCCTCCTCCAACACCTGCCCTCTCAACTGGAATTACATTCCACCCTTAAACATTACTTTATAGAAAATGCCTCTTCAGAAACCTCATTATCTACACTATGGGAAGCCCATAAGGCGGTCCTACGCGGTAAGTGTATGGCACTGTCCTCCGCAATGAAGAAAGATAAACTAGCAGCGAAATTAAACGCGGAGAGGGATCTCAGAGTGTTGGAGCGTAAGCTCCAAGATACCCCCACAATACCCCTTCTCCGGAAAATAATTAATCTCCGCTCTACCCTTAAAGAACTCGCACTAGGCCAAGTAGAAAAAGCACTGATCAGACTGAAACAAATGTTTTATGATAAAGGAAACAAGGCGCATTCCCTTTTAGCTAACAAATTACGAGACAAATCCCATATGCAAACGCCACACCAAATTAAAAATAAATTGGGACAAATGGTATCCCACCCTACGGAGATTGCCCATGTTTTTGCAGACTTTTACAAAAATCTATACAACAACCCAGACATACCCAGTAACCCCCCCTCGCTGGACTTATCCCACAAACTGCGAGAGTATCTAGAATCTAGCGGAATCCCCCACTTGACGCCAACTGACTTGCTATCACTGAACGCACAGATCACAGATGAGGAAATAGAACTGACTGTTAAAAGTTTGCCTTTACGTAAAGCCCCAGGACCAGACGGATTTCCATACGAATACTACAAAACGTTCCTCCCCACCTTACTCCCACATATGCGCAGGATATTTCAAGCCTTCCTACAAGACACCCCCATACCTCCAGACATGCAACGTTCCTTTATTACGCTTATACCTAAACCGGACAAAGACCCCTCCATATGCGCTAGTTACAGACCCATCGCGTTACTGAACTCCGACCTAAAAATCTTTACCAAACTCCTTTCCAACCGTCTCAATCAGATCCTCCCCTCCCTGGTCCATAAAGACCAGGTGGGATTTGTCCCGCTTAGACAAGCGGGTGACAATACTAGAAAGGTTATAGATCTGGTGGAGGTGGCGAACAGGGAGGGCCAGGCGTCCCTGCTGTTAAGCCTGGACGCGGAAAAAGCATTTGATCGTCTGGGTTGGCCTTTTCTGTTCGCCACCTTACAATTTATGGGATTTCGGGGGCCTTTCTTACAAGCAGTCAAACACTTATACACTAATCCCTCATCCCAAGTTAGAACCCCTTTTGCACTCTCTCCAACATTTTCTGTGGCGAACGGGACTAGACAGGGGTGCCCACTCTCGCCCCTCCTATTTGCGCTCTGTGTAGAACCCCTAGCAGCATCCATCAGGAGCAATCCAGATATTAAGGGGATCTCGGTCAGAGGTAGAGAATTTAAAATCTCCCTCTTCGCCGACGATATTATACTCACACTGACTCAACCCCACATTACCCTTCCGATCCTACATACAGAACTAAGCCGCTTTAAAGCTCTTTCAGGATATAAAATAAATGAATCAAAATCAGAGGCACTCCCAATTAATATCCCGGCCACGGAGGTCACACTCTTAAAATCCAATTTTCCGTTTACATGGAAAACAACATCCCTGAAATACCTAGGGACGTACATCACCCCCAAATTTAACACCCTATACCAGGAGAACTTTCCCCCATTATTCCGCTCAATTAGATCCTCACTGCTCCAATGGAAAAAGCACCATATTTCTTTACTAGGTCGAATAGCTTCGCTTAAAATGACTATCCTTCCGAAGCTCCTTTATCTTTTTCAAACACTACCCATACCAATTCCACTCCACCAATTGAAAAAACTCCAGTCTGAACTCCTACAATATGTTTGGAATTATAAAAGACACAGGGTACCGGGATCAGTGTTGATGGCGTCCCGCAATGAAGGGTGACTGGCTTTCCCTAATATTATTAAATACTACTACGCAGCTCAACTACGCAACTACGCGCAGTGGCATCGTGGTACACCCACAAGTCCTACAATAAATGGACAGAAATTGAGAAGTTATGGCTAGCTCCCACACATCCAAATAACTTATTATGGAGTGCGAGCGCGGATGTGCCCCCTAAACGTATGCTAGGTCCCATGTACCTCTTGCGGAGGATATGGCGTAAACTGGCTTCTACTCATGGGCTGTCATCAGAGAGATCGCTCCTGACCTCTTTTGTCTGTAACCCCAAAGTGCCGGATAGCCTTACCTATCAAATGTCACACCCCTGGACCTCCCGGAATTTGTTCCATTTTGGAAGCCTGGTGGATCCTAGGACACAGGAAACTTTTGCCATTTAATGATCTACAAAATAAACATGAACTCCCTAGACAGGCGTTTTATGGGTATTTACAAATCAGACATTATGCACTTACTATAACACCTAACCTACAATTTTCACCTCCCTCCCCATTCGAATCTATGATTCTGGCAGGCAACGCCCAGAGAGGGCTCATATCGGGCATATACAAGATCCTAAACACATTCTCCCAAGACGGGCAGGGCAAACATTCTTATATGACCAAATGGGAAAAGATCCTTGGTGAGGACATCCCTATGACACAGTGGCAGGCCATTTGGTCCCAAGCAGCAAAGAGCTCAATATGCTCACTGTATAAGGAAAACTCCTATAAAATTCTCCTACTGTGGTACATGACCCCAGAGGTGCTCCATACTATCTTCCCTAATACCTCCGATAGGTGCTGGCGTTGCCAAGGAACAAAGGGCACCTTCTTACATATATATTGGAGCTGCCCGCTGTTGACCCCTTACTGGTCCACAGTTCAGAGATTATTAGATCGCCTATTGGACACACAGGTCCAGGCGTCCCCGAAATTCTTTTTATTAGGTCTATCACCACTCAAACTCTCCACCCCATATAAGAAATTAGTGCGTCATGTCCTAACGGCAGCAAGATGCCTCATAGCTTTACACTGGAAACGCTCTACCCCACCAACTGCTGAGGATCTTTATGCCAGAATTAAGGACATGGAAGTGATGGAAAAAATGACAGCCAGAATACAAGACAGACTGGAGGCACATAACAGGGTCTGGGAGCCATGGCACCTCCGGGAGGACCCACCTTGACCAGGTAACACCACCATCTCAACGACTTCTATATCCCCCCCCCCTTTTTTCTAATTCTCATTCCTTTTTTCTTCTTCTTCTCCTCCTTCTTCTTCACCTCCCCCTCTCCCCCACTACCCACCTCTAATTTCTCCTACTGCATAGTCTTACGACTTCTACAGTTTTGGAATATATAATCACAGTTTTGCAGTGGTGAAGCATGAACTCCAATAACATGTAAAACAAATGAATCACTAGACGACAAACATTGGACTACCGAAGGCACCTAGTAATACTCTTGTCTATGAGTATAGAAGTTTAGCATCAGCAAATTATATGTTAACTTAAGTTTATGTAACGCCATTGCATATACTGTTTTCACTTAAACAATGTATTGCACATGTGTTTGAAAATAAAACGTTATTTGGAAAAAAAAATAAAAATGCATTGATTACTGTATAAATGTGACAGGCAGTGAAGGGGTTAACACTAGGTGGTGATCGAGGGGTTAACTGTGTTGCTAGGGAGTGATTCTAACTGTAGGGGGCGGGGACTCACTAGGGGAGGAGACCGATCGGTGTTCCTCTGTACTGGGAACATACCATCGGTCTCCTCTCCTCTGACAGGATCGTGGATCTGTGTGTTTACACACACAGATCCACGGTCCTGCTGTGTTACCGGTAATCGCGGGTGCCCGGCCGACATCTTGGCCGCCGGGCACGCGCACCGGGTGCGCGCCCCCTGGTGGCCTAGGAAAGCGAGGACGTCATATGAGAGCTGCGCCGCCTGGCCGTCAATTGACAGCCGGCGGTCGGCAAGCAGTTAAAATTCAGTGACTAAAGTGCACAACATAGACAGACAAACAAACAGCTATTACTTCAGAATAATAAAAGGTATGAAAAGACTGCAAGAAAATTTGTTACAAAAAATTCCTGTAATGTACATAGGACTGTTCCCAACAAAAGTTAAATGCTTACCTTTGTATGAATTTCAAGATGAATTGTCCACAAATGACGCTTCAAGTTTGTTGTATTTTTACCAGTGAGTGTCGCTCCACATGGTTTGCAAAGGGTCTTGCTGTTCTTAAAATCGATTGTAAAATACATCCATAGATCTTCTCTTCTCTTTCTACCAGTGACAGTCACAGAAGCCGAAATTTCCGGTATACTTTGGACATGAACGGTGAAAAGGAAGCCTGTATGCATACCTCCCAACCGTCCCAGAAATCGCGGGATCATCCCACAATTTGGAGTAAGTCCTGGGGTCCCACCGATCTGCCCTTGGGCGGGAAGTGGTTAAGAGCCACTTTGAACTTGAGAGACGCAGATTGCCTGCTACAGGACGCATAGAAGCTTCTTATGGAAACTTTTTATTGGTGTCTTTACTCCTTTATATCACAGAGGGATAAAAGCCAAAGTACATAAATATATAAAACCGGAGAAATGTGGTATTTTCTTATAAAGGGTTATCGTAATAATATAGTATCGGCTCATTAGGAACAACGGCAATTTTTCACACTGCCAACATTTTCCCATCGGATTTGAAAAAGTAAGCTAATCTGCATTAAATGTACATTAATTTAATGACTTGGAAAAACATGCCTTTGCATTACAGCATTCTGAGTATATCTACATGCACTGCTCCATTTTTAAAAGTACTTACTTTTTTAGAGGCTCATTACATTATCCTTCTCTGTTCAAGGAATTGGATATGCAACTACGAAAACTCATGAACAAGCGCTCAGCTTCCTTCCTTACCCATGTATGCGAAGTCCACTTTTTTTCACTCTCACAGAACATGGAGCTGAGAGACAGAGAGAGCAAACTGCACATGTGTGGGTAGAGGATGAAGCCAATAGCGGTAGTCGTTAATTTCAGGGCTGCACATCCAGCAGGTACGTTCTGCCATCTGACAAAAAAGGGCAATGGGGTAAACAATGCGTTCCTTTGTAAAACAGAGGACGGCATATTATTGTACTGAGGTTGAGGATGCTGTAAGGCATAACGGAAAATTTATATCAAATACTTACCGTAATTTTCCTTTCCTGATGGACTCCATGGCAGCCTACGTATGGGTTAATCCCGCCTCTCATACCTCATAGGACCCCACTCCCATAAGTCTTTGCTTCTAGACAGAGACTGTGTTCCGTAACTTAGCCTACTCCAGCAACTGGGAGGGAACTCCTGCTGCCATGGAGTCCATCAGGAAAGGAAAATTACGGTAAGTATTTGATATAAATTTTCCGTTTTCCTGACAGACTCCATGGCAGCCTACGTATGGGAAATAACTAGCCATACACACCCGGGTGGGCAATTGCTGGTTAAAGAAAAAAAGGTTTAATTGGCACCATCAACAGATAATACGTGCAAACCAAAGTTAACCGTAGACAAAGAAGCCGGTTCTACACAATAGTGTGTCATAAAAGTGTTAATTGAAGACCATGAGGCCGCTTTACAGATTACATCTGGAGACACATGTCGGGATGCTGCCCATGATGTAGAGACGCTCCTGGTAGAATGAGCGGTTACCGCCTCCGGAGGAGCCAAACCCTTAGACCTGTATGCCCATTGGATAGCTTGAACGATCCATGATGCGATGGTTCTAGAGGAAGCCCGTAAACCCTTGTTCTTGCCATGAAAAAGCACAAACAGATAATCAGACTGGCGGAAAGAAGCTGTGGCTTCTAGGTATTGTTTCAGAACCTGCCCAACATCTAGAGCAGGGGTCTCAAACTGGCGGCCCTCCAGCTGTTGCAAGACTACAGGTCCCATCATGCCTCTGCCTGTGGGAGGCTTGCTTCTAACTGTCAGCCTTGCAATGCCTCATGGGACTTGTAGTTTCGCAACAGCTGGAGGGCCGCCAGTTTGAGACCCCTGATCTAGAGGGTGAACATTAGAGTCCTCAGTGGATCTGAAAGTAGGGAGGACAATCTCCTGATTTTCATGGAAGATGGTTGTTACTTTAGGATTCGATCCTAACATGGGGATCAAGACTACCCGGTCTGGGAAGAAGGTAAGAAAAGGTTCTTTGTATCCTAGGGATCCAACTTCAGAAACTCTCTTGGCCGATGTTATGGCCACTAGAAAGACCACTTTGAGAGAAAGCTCTCTAATTGATGACTGATCCATATGCCGTATCTCCTTTTCTGAGAAGAAATCCAAGACGAGAGGGAGATCCCATTTAGAGAATCTTGGTCTTTTCTGAGGCCTAAGCCTTATTGCTCCCTTGAAGAACTGCCTAGTAAGGGGGTGTCTGGCCCATGATACTCCTGTGAAGGCTGAGATTGCCGAAACTTGGACCCGCAAGGAACTCACCGATAGGGACAGATCCAGGCCGGTTTGTAGAAAACCTAAAATGTCCTGAATCCTTGGATTACTACAGGATCCATTGGTGGAAATCACATAGTCCGCAAACTTCGCCCAAATCCTCTGATACACTCTGTTGGTGCCCGCTCTTCTGGCATTCAACAATGTAGCAATAGCTGTACTAGGACAACCTAGAGCTTCCAACCTTCTCCTCTCAACCACCAAGCCATCAGATGGAGCTGGGATGGACAAGGGTGAAGAGACGCTCCCTGCAGCAGGAGATCTGGTCTGGACGGAAGAGGGACCGGCTCTCGGTAACTGAGCTGCATCAGGAGAGGAAACCATGGCCTGTTGGGCCAAAACGGGACCACCGCCAGTACCTTGACATTCTCCCACCTGAGCCTCGAGAGGAAACGAAGAATGACTGGAACTGGGGGAAAGGCATAGGCCCTGTGGAATTTCCACTGGTCCGTCAGGGCATCCACTCCGAAGGCCTGGGGACAACGACACCTCGTGTAATATTTCCCCAGCTTGAAATTGCATGGGGATGCGAACAGATCCACCTCCGGCATCATCCCTAGAGACAGGAGCCAATCGAAAACTTCGGTGTGGAGGGACCACTCGTTGTTGTCCAGCGTGACTCTTGAAAGGAAGTCCGCTTGGACATTTTGAATTCCTGGAAGATAAACAGCAGATAGATTTGTTAAGTTCATCTGGGCCCAGGACATGATCGGGCTTACTTCCCTCAGTAAGGAGAGACTGCGGGTGCCCCCCTGTCTCTTGATGTATGACACTGCGGTCGTGTTGTCCAGTCTCAGGAGGACTGAGGCTCCTGAGATCAGATGGAGAAAAGCCTGAAGGGCACGGAAGGCAGCTCGGAGCTCCAGGACATTTGAGACTATCCCTTGGGATGGGAAGTCCCACCTGCCTTGGGCTATCTCCGACAGACAGAGAGCGCCCCAACCTCTGTTGCTCGCATCCGTTGTCACTGTAATCCAGGAGACAGGTGCTATGGAGTGACAATTGAGGAGGTTTTTCCGTAGCAGCCACCAGGGGAGGCTCTCCCGCATGGAGGTGGTTACCCGCACCAGATGGTCTCGAGACCCTGGATCCCATTGCTGGAGAAAACCCTTCTGAAAGGGCCGCATTTTCCATTGCGCCCACTTCACCATGGGGGCTGTGGCTACCATAGTGCCGATTATTTTGAGACACTGAGAGGCTCTGAGGAGAGTTGCTGACAATGCTAGGCGAATTCTCTCTCGAATTACCGGAATCTTCTCCAAAGGAAGAGAGATGGTGCTCTCCACTGTGTTGAATAGGGCCCCGAGGAATACTAGAGCTTGTGTCGGAACTAGGTGACTTTTCTCCCTGTTCAATAGCCAACCGAACTCTGTCAGAGTAGATATGACTTGATCCCGATGTGACAAAATCTGTTCCCTGTCCTGAGACAGAAGAAGTAGGTCGTCCAGGTAATGGTGTAACCGAATGCCTTTTACTCGGATTAGAGCAACTACCGCCAATAAGAGCTTCGAAAACACTCGAGGCGATGTTGTGAGCCCGAATGGGAGACAAGTGAATTGGAGATGCCTCTGGCCTACTGCGAATCGGAGATACCTCTGGAAATCTTTTGCGATCGGCACATGAAAGTAGGCGTCTTTCAGGTCTATGGAGACCAGCCAATCTCCTGGTTGAACTGTTTGTCGGATTGTCAGCAGGGTTTCCATCTTGAATTTTTCCTTCTTGATGAAGGAATTTAGATGTGTCAGGTCGATTACTGGTCTCCAAGAGCCATTCTTTTTGAGGACCATGAAAAGGGGGGAATAAATTCCAAGAAATTTTTCTTCTGATGGAACTTGAATGGCGGCCCCTTGGGCAATCAGAGATTCTGTATAAGATAGAAGAATTTGTCTTTTTTCTTCTGAGAGCGGAAGGACCGTAGGCACAAACCGGTGACTGGGTGGATTGGTGAAAACCCAAGTGTGACCTGAGGAGACCGTCTTGACGGTCCAGTAATCTTGAATCGAGGCTGCCCAGACGTGCTGATACCGGAGTAAACGAGCCCCTACTTGCACTACCTGGACAGGCATCGTATCAAAAGGACTTGGAAGTGTCCCGACCACTTGACGGGGCTGATTTTGAGGATTTTTGGCCTGAAGGCTGGCCTCTCCTCCAGTTTTTCCTAAACTCCCGACCAGGTCTGTAGCGACGAGCATCTCTAGCGCGTTCTGGTTCTTGTCTAGGTTGAGTCCTTCTTTGGTTAAGGATACGACGGTCCTGGGGTAAGAATCCTGACTTGCCCCCAGTAGCACGGGAGATAGCAGAATCCAGTTTATTTCCGAAGAGAGAGGAGCCTTCGAAAGGAATCCTGCACCAGGCCTGTTTAGAGGCAGGGTCTGCAACCCATGGGCGTAACCAGAGGGCACGTTTTGCTGTAACTGATGAAAGCATGACACGTGCCACGAGGCGAATGATGTCGATGGATGCTTCTCCCAGGAAGACCGAAGCCAGTTTCAGCTCATGTATTGGAGAGCTCTTGAATAAGTCCTCAGACACACTTCCTAGAGCTGCACCCACATCATCCGTCCAAGACTCCATGGCTTTTGACAAAGCTGCGAGGGCCAGAGCCGGTTTACAAGCCATCCCTGCCGTGATATAGATACGTTTTAAGTCCGTATCAATCTTTCTCTCCAGACCATCCTTGAAAGAGACGGTATCCTCTAGAGGGAGCGTAACATGTCTCACCAGCCTCATGAGAGCTGCATCGACAAGGGGGGCTGATTCAAGATGTTTTACTTCATCATTCTTGAAAGGATACATCTTCGCAATCTTGGAAATTAAAGAGTTTTTCCTATCAACTTTACCCCATTCATCCAAGATAATTTCACCCAGTTCACCCAGGAAGGGGAAGTTCGGGCGATCCTTCTTAAGGTGTTTAAAGTATTTCCTCTGTTTAGAGGGTGCTTCTACTGGTTCCTCCCATCTCAATGCGTCTTTAACCGCTCTGACTAGTTGGGGAACCAGGGAAAAGTCAAAACCTGCACCAGGTTCAATTATCTCTGCTTCGCTGTCCGAGGAGCCGCTAAAAGAGAGACTATGATGAGATGGACCTGGAACTTCGGACTCCATATCTTCAGCAACTGGAGTTATAACAGAAGGAGGAATTACTGCTCGGTCAAGATCTGCTTTGTTAAGAGATTCCTGGACCACCTTCCTGACCAGAGCCTCCACTTGCTGGTCATCAGCTCCTCTTTCCTTTGTGGCTCTCGAAAAGCACAACTCACAGAGAGATTTACCCTCTGGGACCTGAGTTTTACATCCCCAGCAGGCTTTCCTCTCAGGGCGGCTGGACAGGCGGGGGGAATGATGGCTAGATTTAGACCTTGACCCCTCTTTGCGGTGTCTGGAAGATGACCTAGTACGTCTAGAACCCGACGTAGACTGGTGATGATGAGACCTAGACTGGTCTTTTTCTTTATGTGCCGATAGCTGTGGTTCAGACCTAGAAGGGCTGAAGGGGAAGAAAATAATACCTTGTTCCTAAATAATACTCCAAACAATACAGGCAGAATGAAAGAATAAAAATACTTCATCCTACCTGCGGTGTAAGGGTTGGCCACTAGGGGGCGGTGAGACATCCATGGCGACAGAAACAAAGACTGTAAACACAATCAATAAGAAACCAATAACTACCTATGTATACTTTCACTTTCTCTTTCCCCTATTTGGAGAAAGAGACCTAGACACAGGAAGGTACAACAAAGCTCCTTACCTCAGAAGCCAGAGAGATGGACACAGGGAAGCCGCTGCCTGAGCGAAAGAGCATCCCAAAGCATAGCTGTATGTGACAGCTATTTGAATCTGCCGCCTGTGATGACGTCATCGCGGCCACAGCGTCCCTACGCTGTGACTGACGCCGCTCCACGGCGCTCGCGCGCATGCGCAGTTGCCGTCATCGCGCGCAGACTGCGCAGGTGCGAACCAAGCCTCGATCTCAATCGAGACTTCGCAGCTGCGCAGTCAGAGCGGGGAAGCGGCGGACTGGAACGCAGATGCGTCCCAGCCGCCATGGCCATAGGAAAAAAGGCATTTCGGACAAACAAACACACACAACAGGCTGCCAAAAGAATTCATAATCAGAAGCATACATTACCACGGCACCTGAGGGGATCCATCCTGGAATGGGAGCAAGAGGAGCGCTCACCGCACGACCGGGGTAATAATGAAGGAGGCCTCCCGCTAATAGTTGGGACGATTGGCCGAGATGCCGCTCCCCAGCCAATGGCCGGTATAATCAGCTCTTCAGGCATCAGAGTGAACCCCGTATGTCCGCCCTGCTAATAGCTGGGGAAACTGGATTCCAACAAGACACCGCCATCATCAAACACGTGCGAACCACCAGGACTGGATCAACAAAACTTCATAAGGTAAGAGATACACCTTGGTCCTAGGAGGAGGACAAAAAAGGAACACAGTCTCTGTCTAGAAGCAAAGATTTATGGGAGTGGGGTCCTATGAGGTATGAGAGATTAACCCATACGTAGGCTGCCATGGAGTCTGTCAGGAAAGGAATTTTTTTGGGCAAATGTCATTAAAGGTGGACTAACCTTTTAATGTATTATATACCCAAAGCGTCATATAGATTGTTCACTTTTTTCATACTGAAGAAATATGAAAGAAGCTGACTGCCAGCCACAGGCAATATAGACATTTTGCCCAAAGCTTTTTAGAAGAAAAAAACCTTGTTTTATTTAAAATGTATGCAAAGCTAAAATCTGAAACTATCATTTTCTTTCACAATCACAGTTAAATATATGCTAGGATTTCTCATTAATTTCTGCATGAAAGGCTAAGAAATACCTGAAGATCGTGCCAGTTTCTTCTCCTGGTAGCACATCCTGCATTGGTCTGGCAACACTAACCAAGGGCTATAGATCCTAAGGTGGTGTTGTCACCATGCAATGTGTTTCCCACACTGGAAAAAACAAAACACAGTGCTGAAATCTGGTATTCTTGCAGTGCCAATATCAGCTTGTGATATTACAGGTGCCTGTATGCCCTGCACTGCATTAAATGATTGACAGCAGCTCCTATCTGGAGTCACATTTCTAAGCACTTTAGAGAGCAGTGGGTACAACCAAGTCTCTTACCTGGCTGAGCAATGCTGATTCATAAGACCATGGGGTTGATTTACTAAAGGCAAATCCACTTTGCACTACAAGTGCACTGCAAGTGCACTGAAAGTGCATTTGGAAATGCAGGCACTGTAGATCTGAGGGGAAGATCTGAAATGAGGGGAAGCTCTGCTGATTTTATCATCCAATCATGTGCAAGCTACAATGCTGTTTTTTATTTTCCTTGCATGTCCCCCTCAGATCTACAGCGACTGCACTTCCAAGTGCACTTTCAGTGCATTTGCAGTGCACTTGTAGTGCAAAGTGGATTTGCCTTTAATAAATAACCCCCATGCCCTTAAAATAAATGAAGTCAGGTATTTTAGACACTGTTTTCACTAACAGTACCAGTGTTTTCTGTGCGATTAACGGGGTTTTTTTTAGTAAAGGCAAATCCACTTTGCACTGCAAGTGAACCTGGAAGTGCAGTCGCTGTAGATCTGAGGGCAATAATTTAAAGTTTAAAAGTTTAAAGTTTTTCATTTAAAGTCCCAATCCCCCATTATACTGCATCGCTGTAGATCTGAGGGGGACATGCAAGGAAAATAAAAAACAGCATTTTTGCTTGTGTGTGATTGGATGATAAAATCAGCAGAGCTTCCACTGATTTCAGATCTACCCCTTAGATTTAGAGCGACTGCACTTCCAAGTGCACTTTCATTGCACTTTCAAGTGCACTTGCAGTGCAAAGTGGATTTGCCTTTCGTAAATAACCCCCTATGTCTTGACTTCAAATATGCTAACATAATAAAAATCCTGTTTTTTGTTATAGGCTGTCAAATATGTGAACATGTAAAAAAAAAAAAAAAAAGTTTTTAAATTCTGTAATTGTATATAACAATTACAGTATTAAAGTGTATATCAATTATTTTTTCAGATTTTTGGATAGAGCGTGGAAGTATTTTACTGATAATTAGGGATCTGTTAAAAAGATTTACCCTCACTTCTGTCCGGCTGACAATAATTTTTCCAAAAAAGTGAGGAAAATCTGAATTAGGGCCACAGACAGAAATTGAAATATGATAGGGGTTCATGCTTTCCCCATACTACTAAATTAATGTTTTTTTCTTAATTTATGGTTGTTGCTGATGAATTATACACATGTGCACTGCCGAAAAATGTGTTCATTTTCATTTAATTTGTTTTTTGTTTCTCTTTTTTGTTTTTCAGGTCATTCGTTATGATCGCAATTCGTAAATTCGTAAATTTAAAAAAAATCGGAAATTCAAAAAGATTCTAAAAATCGGAAATTCAAAGAAAGAAAAAAACGGAAATTCAGAAATTTTAAAAAAATTGGAAATTTGGAAATTCTAAAAAAATCGGAAATTCAAAAAAAATTGGAAATTTGGAAATTCAAAAAAATCCCAATAGTTTGAAAATCTGAAATAATAACTACGGTAACTATTAATAACTTAACTATTATAGGTATTGGAATTTCCTTTCAAATTCGGCTGTTAGTGAACGTAACGAATGCCGGATCTAAACAAATGGAACGGAACAAATTAATAATAAATAATAATAATAAAACGCTTTTATCATTATTATTGTAATTTATTATTATTAATTTTGTTATGTTCCATTCGTTTAGATGTGGCAATCGTTATTTCAGATAATTCGTAACTTCAGATAACTTCATATTCATTACGTTCTCTAACAGCCAAATTTGAAAGGAAATTCCAATACCTATAATTTAATGGCTAGTAATAGTTTTCGGGTTTTTGAATTTCTGAATTTCCAAATTTTTCCGAATTTCAGATTTTTTTTCGAATTTCAGATATTTTCTGAATTTCCAAATTTTTTCGAATTTCAGATTTTTAAAAAATTTTTGTTTTCTTTTTTAATTTACAAATTTATTCGAATTTACAGATTTTTGAATATTCAAATTTACAAATATTCGGAAAAGTTTGTTTAACAGGTTTTTCATTAACTCGGATATTTCCGATATTAACGAATTTGTCAAAATTTGTTAAAGAACGAATTCGGAACTAAATGAATTGCACATGTCTAGTGAATCACTGTCAGCAGGACAGGAAAGGAGGGCAAATGTTTCCAGCCCAGAGAGCAGTAAAACCTGGCAGGGGTTCTACCCTTTCTCTCCAAAGCTAAGAAATAAATATTGACTATAAATACAACACTGCACATGCCAATGCAGCCTATATGTGACAGTGTTCATCTGCAGGCAGAAAGCTTATTTTGTCGATGACATCTCATGTGATCACTATGTCATAGCCAATGCAGCATGACTAATCAATACTGTTCTGCGGCGACGATATGTAGCACAATATAATTAAAACCAAAGCTAGTGTTAAAAAAAAAAAAGGAGAAAAAAAACTTTTTCAGCCTATGTATTATACATATATTGCAGTGCTCTCATAAACAAAAATAGTATATCTAAATAATACCTTATTTTTCAGTAGGTCTGTCCACTTTTTTGTCTGGTAAAGAATTAATATTCATTTTGGATTATTAGAGTGCTGCAGTATCTGTACTATACAGTAGCAAATATAGTGATAATAAGATCAGTAACGACTCTGACTGGTTCCTGATCAAGGCTGGGACAAGGGGTGGGCAGGAGGTGAAGCCGCCCAGGGCACAGCTGTAGGGGAGGGCGCCCCCTCACCACATGCAAGCTACAGATCAGTGGTTAGCCGTCGGGTTTCTGTTTCATGTCTGCTTCAACAGCTACTAATTTCATCATTTCAAATGGTGTGGCTGTGCTAATCCATATAACGTGCTATTATATTATTACCACTAATACGGTGTTTTGACTTTTTTATGACAACCTTATTATTTTTAAAAGTGCAACGTGACATAAATAAAGGAAAAAAACTAAAAAGTAAAATAAAATGCCAAACTTATGGAATAAAGTCAAGGAAGAAATCACATTTATAAACCATATAAGTATATCATGAGTCCCCAATGATCATGCTATTTAATATATGGATTCAAAGTGCTCTTGTGCTTCAAACTTCATCCGTGCTGCCATAACTTTTCACCACTTCTTGTGCTACCACCACCTTCTGAAATGGTCAATCACCAGAGCCTAGAAAAAGTTTTGCCTTTGGTTCATATAGGGATAACCACTCCACTGTCCTGGCGTTCTTCCAGTTAATTAGCCACTAGATGTTTCTTAATCCTCCATGCCCAATGTTGATATCTCATAGGGATTAAATATTTATTTGCACAGTATGTTTGTAAAATAAATGTATTCATAGCCAATAAAAACATAAAGAATAGTCACTCACTTCTCCCAGTGCCTTAGACCGGCACTAAGTCTATCCAGCGTTCTGTTGTGGGGTTTCCTGATGAAGCATGTGTGTATGCGAAACGCGTAGAGTCTTCTGGGTAATTACAAATGTCACTTCCGGTCACTAACCCGAACCAAAAGGAGGCTTGGAGCGCAAGCCGGAAACGAGGAACAAAGCGGCACAATAGAGCCCCACAACAGAATGCTGGATAGACTTAGTGCCGGTCTAAGGCACTGGGAGATGTGAGTGAGCATTCTTTATTTTTTTATTGGCTATAAATACATTTATTATACAAACATACTGCGCAATGATAAATATTTAATCCCATGAGATATCAACATTGGGCATGGAGGATTAAGAAACGTCTAGTGGCTAATTAAGTGGAGGAACGCCAGGACAGTGGAGTGGTTATCCCTATATGAACCAAAGGCAAAACTAAATAGAACATTTTTGGTAAAGTGTCCCCAGCATGGCACATTCTGCTGGAGAATGTAAATGTACTGGTTCTGGGTAGGAAAGGGTTAAAGCAGTTTTGGTCAATTCACCCATCATTCATAAATGTTTCTCAGTCATCTAGATAAACTTGCTTTAAAATGTCAGTGAGGGGGTCATCTTTTCATTTTTTACCTAAAGATAAACTCATGTTGATTTTTTATCCCCACTGGACTTATTACACAGCATAAAGACTATATAGCAGCTGTGACAAAATGCTGTCTTGGGGCCCTATGCAGCCCTCTCACTCCTTTCTATTGTTCTGTAGTGATTACATTTTTTTTTTGTTTTACCAAGGCCCAGCTGTTCTCTGATCGACGAAGCTTACACTTCAATCTTGTAGGCAAAATTTCCCTTTCGCTGACATAAAATTGAAATTGTTTCTGAAATGTTAATTACCAGAATTTTTTTTCTGCATTTAAAGTGACCATACTGCTTCAGTAAAAAAGAAATAAAACAGAAGTACCTTGTAAAAAAAAGGATTTAATACTTACCTTTCCAGAGGGCAATTGGACAAATCTTCACTTTCTTGAAGATCTACAGGCGCCAGCACCTCTAGGTACATTACTACTGGGCATAGTAGTGCCATAGTGGCCAGGGGGAGAAACCACAACGCTCAGCAGAGAGCACATATAGGACACACCTGGGAGTGTTAGATACCAGAGGTGGCCATACCTCTTCAAAGATTCTTATGCCGCGTACACACGAGCGGACTTTAGGTCAGACTTTGCCCGGCGGACTTTTCAACGTACTTTACGACGGACTTTCTGAATGAACGGACTTGCCTACACACAATCCACCAAAGTTCGTCGAATTCGTACGTGATGACGTACGACCGGACTAAAACAAGGAAGTTCATAGCCAGTAGCCAATAGCTGCCCTAACGTGGCTTTTTGTCCGTCGAACTAGCATACAGACGAGCGGACTTTTCGACCGGACTCGATTTCGACGGATTGATTTAAAACATGTTTCAAATCTAAGTCCGTCCAACTTTTGAGAAAACAAAGTCCGCTGGAGCCCACACACGATCGAATTGTCTGACGAAATCCAGTCCGCCGGGCAAAGTCTGCCGTAAAGTCCGCTCGTGTGTACGCGGCATAAGAGTCTAAAGATTAGATTCACCACTTGCCGTAAAGGTAAGTATTTAAGTCACTTCTTCTACATGATACTTCTGCTTAATTTTTTCTTTATTATACTTGTAGGTTTGCTTTAAAGGATAAGTTCACCTTTAAGAAAAAAAAAATGTGCATTTATTATTTTTTTTTTCTGGTGAGCCTGCAGAGCATTGCACCCTTGCTCAATAGATCGCAGGTGCAATGTCAGGCTCCTGCAGACACTGCCTTCAGCTTGCCTGCCCATACCTCCATACAGGCACACAGTTACAAAGCTGGAAGAAGTGTCATTGAACTACAAGGGTGCTCATCAGTGCCCTCTCAGTTCATTGAGAACTACAAGCCGTCTGCCATGGTGGCAGATGGTACTTGTAGTTCATACCATCACAGATTGCTGTAAATGAATGATGCAGGTAGGGGTCGGAACCCTGCACAGCTGTGCTATTTTTGAAAAGTGATAGCGGGTGCGGGGAGAGAAACCCCCGTCCTCTATCATGGGGGGGATTGTGAGAGGCAGACCTGGAGCATGATACACATTTTACCCCAAATATGGGTGTAATGTGTAACATTCTCTGAAAGGTGAACTTATCCTTTAAATAGGAATGGCTGAAAGACAAAACATTGTATAATCTATGGGCTGCTTAAGACTGATCATATATTA
Source organism: Lithobates septentrionalis (assembly GCA_037952835.1). Lineage (NCBI taxonomy): Eukaryota > Metazoa > Chordata > Amphibia > Anura > Ranidae > Lithobates > Lithobates septentrionalis. The sequence continues at coordinate 517,889 of JBBDGP010002449.1, forward strand.
TACAGTCTGATTGTAAAATCTCCTTTAGATCTCACAGCTAGGTAGTGCAATAGACCTGAATGAATACAGATTGACTGAGCAGTGTAGGTAAGTTCTCATATTACATAGTTTTATTAAAACTAAAGCTGATTGTACAAAGATTGTACAGTCAATTGTAACATATACACTATATTACCAAAAGTATTGGGATGCCTGCCTTTACACGCAAATGAACTTTAATGCAATCCCAGTCTTAGTCCGTAGGGTTCAATATTGAGTTGGCCCACCCTTTGCAGCTATAACAGCTTCAACTCTTCTGGGAAGGCTGTCCACAAGGTTTAGGAGTGTGTCTATGGCACTGATGTGGACGAGAATGCCTGGCTCACAGTCTCCGCACTAATTCATCCCAAAGATGTTCTATCGGGTTGAAGTCAGGACTCTGTGCAGGCCAGTCAAGTTCCTCCACCCCAAGCTCCCTCATCCTTGTCTTTATGGACCTTGCTTTGTGCTCTGGTGCGCAGTCATGTTGGAACAGGAAGGGGCCATCCACAAACTGTTCCCACAAAGTTAGGAGCAGGAAATCGTCCAAAATGTCTTGGTATGCTGACGCCTTAAAAGTTACCTTCACTGGAACTAAGGGGCCAAGCCCAATCCCTGAAAAACAACCCCACACCATAACCCCCCCCCCCCCCCTCCACCAAATGATTTGGACCAGTGCACAAAGCAAGGTCCATAAAGACGTGGATAAGCGAATTTGGAATGGAGGAACTGGACTGGCCTGCACAGAGTCCTGAACTCAACCCAATAGAACATATTTGGGATGAATTAGAGCAGAGACTGTGAGCCAGGCCTTCTCGTCCAACATCAGTACCTGACGTCACAAATGCACTTCTGGAAGAATGGTCAAACATTCCCATAGACACACTCCTAAACCTTGTGGACAGCCTTTCCAGGAGAGTTGAAGTTGTTATAGCTGCAAAGGGTGGTCCAACTCAATATTGAATTCTACAGACTAATGCCCCGTACACACGGTCGGATTTTCCGATGGAAAATGTGTGATAGAACCTTGTTGTCGGAAATTCCGACCGTGTGTAGGCTCCATCACACATAAAATTTTCCGACAACAAAATCCGTTGTCGGAAATTCAGATTGTGTGTACACAAATCCGACGGACAAAGTGCCACGCATGCTCAGAATAAATAAAGAGATGAAAGCTATTGGCCACTGCCCCGTTTATAGTCCCGACGTACGTGTTTTACGTCACCGCGTTCAGAATGATCGGATTTTCCGACAACTTTGTGTGACCGTGTGTATGCAAGACAAATTTGAGCCAACATCTGTCGGAAAAAAATCCTAGGATTTTGTTGTCAGAATGTTCGACATTAGGCTGGGATGCCATTAAAGTTCCTGTGTGTGTAAAGGCAGGTGTCCCAATACTTTTGGTAATATAGTGTATGTTGACCCTACCAGAGTACAGTACAGCAGTGACCAGTCTATTACAGGGAGTTTCTGGAGAGAGGGAGCCCAGGTTCACACTCATTCAGTGCCGGACACCGCATGTAATTCGCATCAGAATCGCAGCACATTCCTGTGTGAATTACATGCAGTGTCTCTGGGGTGCGATTTGAGCCATGGATTTGTATGGCTCAAATCGCCAAACTCGCGCCGAACCCTTTTTTGTCCACACCAGAATCAGATCCCACCCATGCGATCCTATCATGCAAATTGCACTGCGTTTTGCAAACCAATTGCAGGGTGCCGTGACATACACTCCGCAATCAGTTCACATGGACCCGTTGCGGTTTTGATGCGGTGCGGAATCCGCAGCAAATTCACTGTAAAGTCGCACCGCATCTCGTGTGAACTGAGCGGAGAGTTTCACACTACTGCACAGATCTGGAAACAATACAAAAGGACATCAATTTTCAAGTAAGAATACATAGGCCTCTTGTTTTTTAGATAATGGGAGTGATTTACTAAAACTGGAATGTGCAAAATCTGGTGCAGCTCTTCGTAGAAACCAATCAGCTTCCAGGTTTTATTGTCAAAGCTTAATTGAACAGGGTGAAGTTAGAAGCTGATTGGCTACTGTGCACAGCTGCACCAGATTCTGAGTACTTCAGTTTTAGTAAATCCCCCCCCACTGTTTGCTTATCCAGAATTTAAGCATCCCTGCTGCATGTGCTCTAAGTAAATTCACAAACTCAGTGTGCTGCCCAAATGAGGTTTTCATGTCTTCTCATAGGGGGTGTGATTGACTGAGCTGCTGACATGTAAACTATACTGTTTACTATGAACATTTCTTCTTCAAAGTGTTGTGTTTATTGTAAGGCTTTCTACAAACAATTCAACTAGACTAGACACATCTGCTAGCTATAGCACACTTTTTTATAGTTTACAAATGTCAAAAACATTGTACACATTGTAAACATTTGTGTGCACCATGGCCAGATATCTGTTCACTCCCTTATCAATGGAATCTAAAAATTGATAAAAGTTGAAATATTGGTTGTAAAATATAGGTTCTCCACCATTGGAGCTGCACAGTTGATGCGTAGACAACTTCCTGCAAGGGGTGCGTCAGTGACAGTACACTGACTTATTAGGAGTCTTATTACAATACAAGGAGGCAGAAAAACACATTAAAAAACAATGTTATCAAAAATAGATTACAGGGCCATTATATAATGGATCAGTATGTATTGTTTTTATATAATAGATCAGTATGTATTGTTTTTGGAGAATGAGGTTATTGTTTAGTCTCACTTTAAAGAGGAGTTGCAGTCAAAAAAAAAAAAAAATTTTAAAAGTCAGCAGCTACAAATACTGCAGCTGCTGACTTTTAATTGGACACTTACCTGTCCCAGGGTCCAGCGATGCGGGGGATCAAAGCCCCGCTCATCTTCCCCTCCGTTCTTCGGCGCCGGCATTGCAACTGTGGGCGCCGGGCTGTGGCTTCACAGCCTGGAACCCACTGCGCATTCGCAAACGGCGCCGCGCGCCGTGATTGGCCGCTCAGTCACCTGGGACCTGTAATGGGTCCCAGATGATTGACAGGAGGGAGGGAGCAGAGCCGAGCCCTTCCTGTGCCGAGGGGGAAGTGATGTCGCCAGCCCAGGCACTGGAAGAGGCAGACTACGAGGGACCCCCTAGCAACAGGCATTTAGAGGTGAGTAAAAAAAAAAAAAATATCCAAATGTTTTTTTGTATTGTTTTTTAGGATTTTTCATGTAGTTTTTTTTTTTTTGGGTGGAACCCCACTTTAATTATCCCTTAAAGCGTTGTTTTATATCTACCTGGATTTAGCCTTATTTTCAACATATATGAACATCTGACCATTTACTGTATCATGCTGTGTCATGATTTGAAAACAGTTGGGAATCATTGCAATACATTAACAAAATGTTTCTGTCCAGCGGCGTGTGCCCGCCAAGAGGTTCGTGAGCGTGATCGCGGGTCCCACGGACTTGATGTCCGTGAGGATACCCCCGATCGTCTCATGGAGAGGAAAAAAGGGGAGATGCTGATGTAAACAAGCATTTCCCCGTTCTGCCTAGTGACAGGACACTGATCACAGCTCCCTGTAATCGGGAGCGGTGATCAGTGTCGTGTCACACACAGCCCCTCCCCCCCACAGTTAGAATCACTCCCTAGGACACACTTAACCCCTACATTGCCACCTATTGGTTAACCCCTTCACTGCCAGTCACATTTACACAGTAATCAATGCATTTTTAATTGCACTAATCGCTGTATAAATGTGAATAGTCCCAAAATCGCACCAAAAGTGTCCAATCTGTCTGCCATAATGTTGCAGTCATGATAAAAACCTCTGATCGCCGCCATTACTAATGAAAAAAAAATTATAAAAATGCCATAAAACTATCCCCTATTTTGTAAACGCTATAACAAAACCAATCAATAAACGCTTATTGTGATTTTTTTTACCAAAAATATGTAGAAGAATACGTATCGGCCTAAACTGAGGAAAAAAATGTTTTTTTATATATTTTTTGGGGATATTTATTATAGCAAAAAGTAAAAAATATCATGCATTTTTTTCAAAATTGTCGCTATTTTTTTGTTTATAGCGCAAAAAATAAAAACCGCAGAGGTGATCAAATACCACCAAAAGAAAGCTCTATTTGTGGGAAAAAAAGGACATCAATTTTGTTTGGGAGCCACGTCGTAGTGCCGAATCGTAAAAAGTGCTCTGGTCTTTGGCCAGCCAAATGGTCCGGAGCTGAAATGGCTAGCCTAGAAAGTACAGTCTAGAAAGACAGTAAAAAAAAAAAAAAAGATAATTTATAAGTGAACTGATATTGTGACCAAAATAAAAGCAATTACTAATTTATGTTAAAACAGTTATTCCGACAGAAATACACTATATTACCAAAAGTATTGGGACACCTGCCTTTACTCGCACATGAACTTTAATGGCATTCCAGTCTTAGTCCGTAGGGTTCAATATTGAACCCCTGGGAAGGCTGTCCACAAGGTTTAGGAGTGTGTCTATGGACCTTGCTTTGTGCAGTGGTGCGCAGTCATTTTGGAACAGGAAGGGACCATCCCCAAACTGTTCCCACAAAGTTGGGAGCATGAAATTGTCCAAAATGTCTTGGTATGCTGATGCTTTAAGAGTTCCCTTCACTGGAACTAAGGGGCCAAGCCCAACCCCTGAAGAACCAACCCCACACCATAATTCCCCCTCCACCAAATGATTTGGACCAGTGCACAAAGCAAGGTCCATAAAGACATGGATGAACGAGTTTGGGGTGGAGGAACTTGGCTGGCCTGCACAGACTCCTGACCTTAACCCGATAGAACACCTTTGGGAAGAATTAGAGCAGAGACTGTGAGCCAGGCCTTCTCATCCACATCAGTACCTGACCTTACAAATGCGCTTCTAAAAGAATATTCAAACATTCTCATAGACACACTCCTAAACCTTGTGGACAGCCCTCCCAGAATAGTTGAAACTGTTATAGCTACAAAGGCTGGGCCAACTGAATATTGAACCCTACGGACTAATGCCCCGTACACACGATCAGATTTTCCGATGGAAAATGTGTGATAGGACCTTGTTGTCGGAAATTGTGTGGGCTCCATCACACATTTTCCATCGGATTTTCCGACACACAAAGTTTGAGAGCAGGCTATAAAATTTTCCGACAACAAAATTTGTTGTCGGAAATTCCGATCGTGTGTACACAAATCCGACGGACAAAGTGCCACGCATGCTCAGAATAAATAAAGAAATGAAAACTATTGGCCACTGCCCCGTTTATAGTCCCTATGTACGTGTTTTACGTCACCGCGTTCAGAATGATCGGATTTTCCGACAACTTTGTGTGACCGTGTGTATGCAAGACAAGTTTGAGCCAACATCCATCGGAAAAAATCCTAGGATTTTGTTGTCGGAATGTCCGATTAATGTCCGACCGTGTGTACGGGGCATTAGACTGGAATTCCATTAAAGTTCATGTGCGTGTAAAGGCATCTGTCCCAATACTTTTGGTAATGAAGTGTAGAGTCTGATGAAATTATTATTTTATAAACACATTGCTTGCTAAATAAATATTAGGAGCTTCTTGAAGAGATCTACAAGGAGCCAATTGGATTGGAAAGTCAGCTTTTGAGAGACTTTTTAAATAAGATCCAATTTGTTTAACTGCTTCAATACCGGCACTTTTACCCCTTTCCTGCCCAGGCCAATTTTCAGCGCCGTCACACTTTCACATGATAATTCCGCGGTCGTGCAATGCTGTACCAAAATTAAATTTTTATAATTTTTTTTTTCACACAAAAGAGCTTTCTTTTCCTTTCTTTTGCTAAAAAACAAAAACAAAAAAAGAATACAAATTTTGAAAAAAAAAAAGTTTTTGTTAGTTTCTGTCAGAAAATGTTGTAAATAAGTAATTTTTCTCCTTCACTGATGTGCGCTGATAGGCTGCACTAATGGGCACTGATGAGGTGGCACTGATGGGCACTGATGAGGCAGCACTGATAAGTCGGCACTGAAGCACACTGATGTGGTGGCACTGATGAGAAGGCACTAATATGCAGCACTGATAGGCACTGATAGGTGGCACTGATATGCAGCACTGATGAGCATTGATAGGCGGCACTGATGGGCACTGATAGGTATCACTGATGGGCACTGATAGGCGGCACTTATGGGCAATGATAGGCGGCACTGATGGGCAGTGCTGATGGGTGGCACTGATGGGCGGCACTGATGAGCAGGCACTGATGGGCACTAAAAGGCAGCATTGACTTACATCACTGATTGGCACAGGCTGGCCTCACTGATGGGCACAAATTGGCATCACTGATGGGCACAGATTGGTGTCACTGATGGGCATAGATTGGCATCACAGATGGGTACAGACTGACATCACTGCTGGGCACTGTTGGGGATGCACTGATAATAGTGCGCTGATTATCTGTACAGGTCTCCCCTGTGAGGAGATGGCGATGATCGGCTCTCCTCTCCTCACACTCTGTCAGTGTGAGGCGAGGAGAGCCGATCACCGGCATTTCCCTGTTTACATGTAATCAGCTGTGATTGGATACGGCTAATCACATGAGTAAAGAGCCGTGTCATTGGCTCATTACAGAGATTGGGGATGCGCCATGGCCCAGTGACACAGCATGCGTGGGATCAGCACGCTGTGCACCCCCGCGGGCGTGCAAGCGCTATGAAACTGGGGCGATGTCATATGACATCGTCCTAAAACCAAGGGAGCATCCCGCCCGCCATATAGACAGGAAGTTAAAGTGTATTTCCACTTTTCCCAGTCAAATTTGAGAAAACCCCACTATATTTTTGTTTCATGTCCCAGATTCAGGTAGCATACCTAACAATTGATAAAATAGTTCTTACCTTTAGCTGTTTCTAAGGAGAAGGTGCCCTGGCAGATTCTAAGAATTTCTGGACAGTCTCACAGGGATTGATGTACTAAAACTGGCGAGGGCAAAATCTGGTGCAGCTGTGCATGGTAGCCAGCTTCTAACTTTAGCTTGTTCAGTTAAGCTTTAACATAAAAAAACTGGAAGCTGATTGGTTTCTGTGCAGATCTGCACCAGATTTTGCACTCTCCACCAGGGGCGGTGCGTCCATAAGGGCGCACACGTGCTGCCTCTCCGCCAATAAGGGGCTCGGATCTGTTACCTGTCACCTGATTGGCTGAAACAACAGGCGCTGTGATTAGACGCCTATCAGGCGTCCAATCATAGCAGAGGACGGGAAGAGAGGACAGGAGAAGACATTGAGGAACTGTCCCACTGCCACCAAGACAGGGTAAGTACAGATGGCGGGCAGGGGGCACACTGGCAGCACTTGATATGGCACAGTGGCTGCGTTTTATGGGGCACAGTGAGGCTGCATTTGATGGGGCACAGTGAGGCTGCATTTGATGGGGCACAGTGAGGCTGCATTTGATGGGCACGGTGAGGCTGCATTTGATGGGCACGGTGAGGCTGCATTTGATGGGGCACAGTGAGGCTGCATTTGATGGGCACGGTGAGGCTGCATTTGATGGGGCACAGTGAGGCTGCATTTGATGGGGCACAGTGAGGCTGCATTTGATGGGGCACAGGGAGGCTGCATTTGATGGGCACGGTGAGGCTGCATTTGATGGGGCACAGTGAGGCTGCATTTGATGGGCACGGTGAGGCTGCATTTGATGGGGCACAGTGAGGCTGCATTTGATGGGGCACAGTGAGGCTGCATTTGATGGGGCACAGTGCTGCTGCATTTGATGGGCACAGTGGCTACATATGATGTCATAGTGGCTGCATATGATGGGCACAGTGGCTGCATTTGATGCTGCACAGTGGCTGCATTTGATGGGGCACCGTGGCTGCATAAGATGGGCACAGTGGCTGCATAAGATGGGCACAGTGGCTGCATAAGATTGGCACAATAGCTGTATTGGATGGGGCACAGTGGCAGCATTTGATGGCACAGTGGGAGCATCTGATATGGCACAGTGGCTGCATTTGATGGGCACAGTGGCTGCGTTTGATGGCACAGTGGCGGCAATTGATGGGCACAGTGGCTGTGTTTGATTTCACAGTGGCTGTGTTTATTGGCGATTCAGTTCGCATTTGCAGCGCTTTATAAATCATTCATTCATTCATTCATTCATTCATTGGTACAGTGGCTGCATTTGATCGCACAGTGAGGCTGCAATGGGGTTTTTTTTCAGAAATTTTCAGTTTGTTTGAGCCCCCCCCAAAAAAAATTTTGAGCACTAGCCGCCACTGCTCTCCACTGCTAGTAAATCAACTATACAGTGTCTTTGTCCCCATATAGGCTAACCTTGGTAACAATGCAGGAGGGAGATTTCTACATTTTAAATCCTTTGTTAGGTCAGACAGTGTTCATATCTAATTTACAGCTTTTAATGAAAAACGACAGACACATTAACATCTGGGATAATTCTTTTAAACGTTACTGCACAACCCTCTCCTAAACATTACAAAGCAGAGGGAGCATTTAAGGATTTTTAAACAAGTAAAAAACACTTTACAAGGGAACCAACAATTGAATTTTAATGTTATGCTCTGTTAATGGGAACATGTAACAAACATAAGGAAGGTGTTATCCCAATTTTAGAAATATAGTTTAAACATGATATTCTGATACTCTGTGCAGACATTGTACTACACAAAGCTAACGTTGGCCATTTATGGGCAGCTTTTTCATTCAGCAGAGCAAAAATCTATGAATTGCATCTGTAGCAGCCATGAGATTGACAGCATGCCAGCTTTAAAGTTTATTTCTATGTGCTGAATAACCCCTTCACTACCGAAGTACAGTACTGCAAGCTTTGCTCATGTACAAGTTGACTTTACTGTAAGGTGACCATATTTTTAAAATGAAATTAGGGGACATATTTTTTTTTTTTACTAGTAATGGCAGAAATCTATGACTCTTTGCCCGTCTCCGTCGCCACCGCCCGCCTCACATCCTGTCAAGTCTAAAGCCCCATACACACTATCAGATTTTCTGCTGATTTTTTCCTTCAAATTTACCAAAACCATATAATATGAGGTCAAACCTTAGGAGTTTCAATTTCTATGCAATCAGGCAGGCTCTTGCACTACATGGTTTTGGTAAATCTGAAGACAAAAACCGGCAGAAAATCTGATAGTGTGTATGGCGCTTTACTCTTCGGGCCCCGGCTACTACTGGGTGGGGAGCAGAGGAAGATCACTCCACCAAGGAAGGCAAGGAGATAAGCAGGCAGGCGGCTGGCCGGGACTTGAGCCAAGGCAGAAGAACATGCGAGTGGAGCTGAATGGGCATGCGCCCGAAACTGAAGAAATAGTCCCTCCGCTCCGACCAGCACATCATCATCAGAAAGGGGCACAGATAATGGAAAAAAATAAACCCCCATAAGCTAGTAGGAGCGGCAGAGGAGGGGGGGGGGGTGCAATTCAGGTTTTTTCTTTTTATTCTGCACGGGCTGTCTTTGAAATTGCCCCAGCCCCTGTTCAAATCCAATCCGGGGACAAAACTGGGGACAGACTTGGTCCAGGGACAGTGTCCTCAATCCGGGGACTGTCCCCAGAAACCGGGGATGTCTGGTCACCCTACTTTACTGCCCCTCCTGAACTGTAAATACTGAAACTTTCTTCGAACCCCTGCTGCTTTGTTGAGTTGTCAGAAGCAAAGAAAGAAGAAAAAAACTTTTGGAGGGGCTCTGCAATTGCACACACCCCCCTTCCCAACACACATTTTATACTACAGAATATAAACAAATATGGCAGTCTTAATCTGTAAAGGATTCTAAGGTATTAAACTGAGCAGACTCACTGGATAAATAACTTAATTTGGTTTATTTTGTCTTATTTTGGTATTATGTAATGTATACATTAGAAATCTTTTGTATGTTTGGATAAGTGGGCATTTTTGTGTGTGTGATTATTTTGGATTATTTTAATATAATGTGTTGCTTTAAATAAAGAATAAAGAAAAAATAAAGGAAGCAAAGAAAGATAGGCTCTGTAAGCTCTGTAAGCTCTGAGTTGCTCCATTTGGATCTTACACAGGGCTGACAGCCCTGAACCAATCACCAAGCACCAGCGATTTTAAATACACTAATGCCCCGTACACACGGTCAGATTTTCCGATGGAAAATGTGTGATAGGACCTTGTTGTCGGAAATTCCGATCCTGTGTGGGCTCCATCACACATTTTCTATCGGAATTTCCGACACACAAAGTTTGAGAGCAGGATATAAAATTTTCCGACAACAAAATCCGTTGTCGGAAATTCCAATTGTGTGTACACAAATCCGACGGACAAAGTGCCACGCATGCTCAGAATAAATAAAGAGATGAAAGCTATTGGCCACTGCCCCGTTTATAGTCCCAACGTACGTGTTTTATGTCACCGCGTTCAGAACGATCAGATTTTCCGACAACTTTGTGTGACCGTGTGTATGCAAGACAAGTTTGAGCCAACATCCGTCGGAAAAAATCCTAGGATTTTGTTGTCGGAATGTCCGAACAAAGTCCAACCGTGTGTACATGGCATAAGTCACATGCTCTTTTCTCCTGGCAGCTGAATGGAGTAGCAGAGGAGAGAAGAAAAAGCGAGTATCTGCTGCTGAAGAGGGAAACATTAAAACAAACCCACCATGTTGCCCCGTATAGGAATATACACTTTTATAGAAATTATATCAAAAACATATGGTATAGTTGATTAACCAGCTCAATACAGGGCATTTTAACCCCCTTCCTGCCCAGGCCATTTTTCAGCTTTCAGCGCTGTCACACTTTGAATGACAATTGCGCGGTCATGCAACACTGTACCCAATCGAAATTTTTATTATTTTTTCCCCACAAATAGAGCATTATTTTGGTGGTATTTGATCACATCTGCGGTTTTTATTTTTTGAGCTATAAACAAAAGAAGAGGGACAAGTTTGAAAAAAACACAATATTTTTTACTTTTTGTTATAATAAATATCCATTTTTTTTTTTTAAAAACAAATTTTTTCCTCAGTTTAGGCCGATACTTATTCTTCTACATATTTTTGGTAAAAAAAATTGCAATAAGCGTATATTGATTGGTTTGCGCAAAAGTTATAGCGTCTACAAAATAGGCGATAGATTTATAGCATTTTTATTATTTTTTTTTTTTTTACTAGTCATGGCGGCGATCTGCGATTTTTATTGTGACTGCGATATTGCGGCGGACACATCGGACACTTTTGACACATTTTTGGGATCATTCACATTTATACAGCGATCCGTGCTATAAAAATGCACCGATTACTGTATAAATGTGACTGGCAGGGAAGGGGTTAACACTAGGAGGTGATCGAGGGGTTAACTGTGTTCCTAGGGAATGTTTCTAACTGAAGGGGGAGGGGACTCACAAGGGGAGGAGACCGATCTGTGTTGCTCTGTACTGAGAACACAGATCGGTCTCCTCTCCTCTCTGACAGGACGTGGATCTGTGTGTTTACATACACAGATCCACGTCCTGCCGTGATACTGGGCAATCGCGTGTGCCCGGCGGACATCGCAGCCGCCGGGCACGCGCATCGGGTGGCCAGTGACACGGCGGGCGCGCGCGATTGCCGTTGTCGGCGCCCCCTGGTGGGTAGGGAAGGTGAGGGCGTCATATGACGCCCTCCCAGAATGAGAGCCGCGCCGCCTGGCCGTCATATGACAGCCGACGGGCGGCAAGCGGTTAAAGCTTAAATTTAGACGATTTTTACATTAGTTACATTAGTCTAGTTTGTAGCAATGTCCGTATGTATGTGCATACATGTGGGATCTCTGTGGAAGCTGGAATCACTGTAGTAGATACCAGTAGCATAACTAGAACCTTCAGGGCCCTGGTGCAAGAGACCATGAAGGGCCCCCCTGACCCCCGGCCAGGGCCCTTCCCTCCAAGCCCAGTGGCGGAAGGCAGGGTCCAGTTGCAAATGTGACCTTTGTGACTCTGGTAGTTCCGACACTGGTGTCAGTAGTTTTTTACTTTTGTTTATTATTTTTTACCATTTTTTTTACAATACTATTTTTTTTTAATTTTTTACAATTTTTTTTAGGAGCCCTGTTGGAGGGATTTGGCGAGATGCCAGGGGTCTACAGAGCTTCCCATTCTTTCACAAACTGAAGCATAGTAAACACGGTTTACTATGTTTCAGTTATAAATGGACAGAGTCACTAATTGGTACATGTCACTGACTCTCCATTCAGAAAGGGAAGGGGCTCCTTTCCCACTCTCCATCGACAGATCCCAGGGGGGTGAGGAGGAGGGGCCAGGAAAGAGCACAGGGGAGCTGGAGAGCACAGGGGGTCAGCAGAGAAAAGCTGGATAGGGGGTGAGGAGGAGGGGCTGCATATAAACGAGCCATATAAATCTCTCCATTTTCCTCCTGCAGCAGCTGAATGTCCACTTCTCCTCCTCTCCATCCCGCAGTCATTCAGCGGCTGCAGGGGGAAAATAGAGAAATCAGTTCCTCTATATGCAGCTGCTCCTATCCAGGCATACAGGGAGGGCGCATGGGCCCCCTGCAGCATAAGGCCGGGTAACAATTGCGACCCCTTTAGGTCTGCCCCTTGTAGACACCATTACTCCAGTGATCTCCACTAGCTTTGGGGTCCTGTGCTGAGTGGCTGTCCTGCTGCATTCTAAACACAGGAGGTCGTCCACTTGGTGCAGGAGCCATTCAGAGAATTGCCATACCTAAACTTCAGCTTTTTTTATTGACACCTACAGGTTTATGCCATACTATGCTAGTACCCACATTATGGCAGACTAACCTGTCAAATGCAGCCCTCCAGCAGTGTACTGTCACTGCAGCTGGCTCTTCCATCTTGACCTGGTTTTCCTTCTGCGTTACGCTACTTTCACACTAAGGCGTTTTTTAAGGTGTTTTAGCGTCTGTAAAGCACCTGAAAAACACTTCCTATGCCTCCCCAGTGTAAAAAGCCCGAGTGCTTTCGCACTGGGGCGGTGCGCTTGCAGGACGTTAGAAAAAGTCCTGCAAGCAGCATCTTTGGGGCAGTTTGGGAGCGCTGTATACAGCGCTCCTAAACCGCCCCTTCCCATTGAAATGATTGGGCAGTGCTGCCCAAGTGCCTGCAAAGCCCTTCGGCAGGTTGAAGGGGTGGGGGTCAGCCTATCAGTGCTCAGACCATACGCTGCACACTGCATCAAATTGGTCTGCATGGCTGTCATCCCTTCTAAAGATGATGCCCAAGAAAGCCCGCAAACAGTTTGCTGAAGACAAGCAGACTAAGGACATGGATTACTGGAACCATGTCCTGTGGTCTGGTGAGAGCAAGATAAACTTATTTGGTTCAGATGTTGTTAAGCAGTAGACAGCAAAGGAAAATCGTTGCTCCAGGTGAGAAACTCCAGGCACAATGAATAGTGTGAGACTCCTCACACGGGTGCAAGCCCCACCTCGCCTGCTGTAGAAGACTCAATAAGGGAAGAAAATGGCCGCACACCAATGCTCTCGAAGTCCACCTACAGAATGTTCCATGCGAAAATGACATACACCACGGTTGCAGTAGCGGGAACAGAGGTGGACTAGTTTCGCACAGCTACACTGGTGTGGTGGGAGTTCATGGTCTGGGGCTGCATGAGTGCTGCCAGAACTGAGGAGCTACAGTGCATTGAGGGAACCATGAATGCCAACATGTACTGTGACATATTGAAGCAGAGCATCATCCCCTCCCTTTGGAGACTGGGCCGCAGGGCAGTATTCCAACATGATAACGACCCCAAACACACCTCCAAGATGACCACTGCCTTGCTAAAGAAGTTGAGGGTAAAGATGATGGACTGGGCAAGCAAGTCTCCAGACCTAAACCCTATTGAGCACCTGTGGAGCATCCTCAAACGGAAGGTGGAGAATCGCAAGGTCTCTAACATCCACCAGCTCCATGATGTCGTCATGGAGGAGTGGAAGAGGACTCCAGTGACAACCTGTGAAGCTCTGGTGAACTCCATGCCCAAGAAGGTTAAGGCAGTGCCGGAAAATAATGGTGGCCACACAAAATATTGACACTTTTTGGACATTTTCACTTAGGGGTGTACTCACTTTTGTTGCCAGCAGTTTAGACATTAATGGCTGTGTGTTGAGTTATTTTGAGGGGACAGCAAATTTACACTGTTATACAAGCTGTACACTCACTACTTTACATTGTAGCAAAGTGTCATTTCTTCAGTGTTGTCACATGAAAAGATATAATAAAATATTTACAAAACCGTATATATACTTGTGAGATACTGTATAAATACAGTATATATATATATATAGTGGGTTTCATGTATAGAACGTGTATGAAAAAAGAACCATTAGTGTTTCTGATATAGCTACAGCTGACTGGTGGTTATGACTGAGCAACATATTGCCTTTTTACACACTTTATAATATTTATTCCACTGCTCTTATTGTGTTTAAGTATGACCAGCTACACTTGAATAAAGGATGCGGAAAGGATTAAATGACGTGTAATGGTGTCAGAAAGAAAGGACAGTAATACATGTCAAAACAAGAAGTCTAATAAATTAAGTGAAAGAATCAGTGTGCTGGGGGTATGCAGTACTATGGATGTTCTCAGACATAAGATAGAGACTAAACCCTACATGTGTTTTACATGCTGCCTGTACACCTCATCATTTCACTTACACATTAACGATACTTTTGGAAGTTAGTTACACAAATGATGTTATGATTGTAATAAAAATTCCTTGGCAAATATTGCAACCAGCTGGAAGAGAGGACGACTGGTTAGAGATTAGGTGACAATGCAGAGTCCAGGGCACAGTTTAGTTGTCAAGTTTCCAAGCTTAGACTGATCTACATTTAACACACAATAATGAACGGTCAACCTCAAATTGCCAAAATCCTAATTAGAAAAATAGGGTTAAAATTGGGGCAAAACCCAAAGATTAATTAAGTAGCAGAATGCAGACAGTGAGATTAGGACCTTGAAATATTATATTTTGTCTACAGTCGGCTGCCTAATAAAGCTTGGGGTACTACTGACTGTATGATTAGTACATGGCGGAGGGTTTCTTACTCCAGTAATCTGGTGTTTCATATAGCTTTTGTATATCAGAATTTTAGGGCCCATTTCAATATGTTAGCATATGTTAGCACCCCAAAGCACTAGCACAACAGTGAGGAATGCATACAGACTACAGCACACCTCAATGCACTGTGTATTTATTGTGGGGTGCTGCATCGGGAAAAATGGTGCATATCTGTTACTTCTTGCTTTGTGGTGTGTTGGCTGCCCATTCAAAAACGAATAGGCTGCCCTAACTCAAGGAAAATAACTGTGCATTCACTAAGGTAGTGCATCACATGACCTAAATGTGAATGGTTGCAGAAAATGGAAAGATAGCACTGGACCCGTAGGTTTATTTTACTGTTATTGTTATCTCAACGTGTTAATGTTGGTGTAAATGATCCTGTTCCTGGGCAGGCGGCTTCTACACCCCAGAGGATCGCCACAGTCTCCTTGGCTTGTAGTGTAATGTAAGAAGGGTTGAAATTTAAGCGCCACAGCCAGGGGCGTTGCTAGGTCTGCAAAAGATCTGGGGCTAGAGCCCATAGCAGCGGTCACCAGTCACCAACCGGGGGGGGGGGGGGGTACGCTGGTGGTAAGCAATGTTTCGTGGGCAATGGCCGGTGTTGGCGGTACAATCATCATGGCACCATGGTTGATATGGTGTCAGGGTGATTGAAGCGCATTGTTTCTATTGTTACATTCTAATATAGAATGCCACCAGATGAAGCTTGTTACTTGCCACTGTCACCTGCCACTAGATGTGGATTGTCACTTGCCACTGTCGCCTGCCACCAGATGTGGATTGTCAGTTGCCACCTGATGTGGATTGTCACTTGCCACCATTTTCAGATTGCCACTTGCCGCGTCACCTGCCACCATTTGCAGATTGTCACTTGCCACCTGATGCGGATTGTCACTTGCCATGTCCCGTGCCACCATTTGCAGATTTTCACTTGCCATGTCGCCTGGCACCAGATGTGGATTGTCACTTGCCAACTGATGTGGATTGTCACTTGCCATGCCAGCCAGTGCCACGAAATGTGCACTGTTGCTGCATTGGTGGCAGGCTGGCAGCACTGGTCCATTTAGTGAGGGCAGGAGAGCGGTGATGCGGGTGGGCAGTGAGAGATGATGTCATCTCTGCTCGTCCGCCCGCTCACTTCTTTCCTCTCTTTTAGGCTACTTTCACACTGAGGCACTTTACGCTAAATATTGCGCCTGCAAAGCGGCTGTAAAGCACCTCTCCTGTCACTCCAGTGTGAAAGCCCGAGTGCCATTGAAATCAATGGGCAGCGCCACCGAAGCACCTGCAAATCGCTTCGGTAGCAGAGCTTTGCGGGTGCTATTAACCCCTTAATCGGCCGCTAGCAGGGGGTTAAAAGTGCCCCGCTAGAGGCTGAAAAGCACTGCTTAAACTAAGGTAAAGCGCCACTAAAAATAATGGCGCTTTACCGTCGATGTCCCCCCGCCACAGTGTGAAAGCTTTGCGGGCGCTATTAACCTCTTAATCGGCCGCTAGCGGGGGGTTAAAAGCGCCCCGCTAGTGGCCGAAAAGCACTGCTTAAACTACGGTAAAGCACAGCTAAAAATAGAGGCGCTTTACCGTCAATGTCCCCCTTCCACAGTGGGAAAGTGCCCATAGAGTAGCTTCTGTGTGTGGGACATCTGCTGCAGGGAAGGCAGAGAGGGAGTCAGTGTTCTCCTCCTGATCAGCGGGTTGTGCTGGCAGTGAAGCCTAGTGCTGCTTTTTGGCTGAGGGCAACTTAGTGGGTGATGAGGCTGGGGAGACTGCAGCTCTCTTACCTCTGTCAGATGAGGAGGAGAGGGAGGCTTTGTCCATGTCAGAGTCTGGGTGACAAGACAAAGTCTCTGGGCAGTGGTTGTGGTGAGGCAGGACGGCCGTTCTCTGCAGAGCCATCTTGGACTGCTTTGTGCTTCATAAATAAATCTGTGAGGCGGCAGACAGTGGCGTCACTAGGGTTGGTGTCACCTGGTGCGGCAAAAAATTGTGTCACCCCCCTCCTGTCTATCCTGCCCAGCGCCCTGCAGGCGCACCTCCAAATGGTCCCTGTTAATTAAAGTATAGGGTGGTATAGGGCAGGCTGGGGTGATATAGGGCAGGTTGGGGTGGTATAGGGCAGGCTGAGGTGGCACAGGGCAGGCTGGGGTTGTATAGGGCAGGCTGGATTTGTATAGGGCAGGCTGGGGTGGTATAGGGCAGGCTGGGGTGGTATAGGGCAGGTTGGGGTGGTATAGGGCAGGCTGGGGTGGTATAGGGCAGGCTGGGGTGGTATAGGGCAGGTTGGGGTGGTATAGGGCAGGCTGGGGTGGTATAGGGCAGTTTGAGGTGGTATAGGGCAGGTTGGGGTGATATAGGGCAGGCTGGGGTGGTATAGGGCAGGTTGGGGTGATATAGGACAGGCTGGGGTGGTATAGGGCAGTTTGGGGTGGTATACGGCAGGCTGGGGTGATATAGGGCAGGCTTGGGTGGTATAGGGCAGGTTGGGGTGATATAGGGCAGGCTGGGGTGGTATAGGGCAGGTTGGGGTGGTATAGGGCAGGCTGTGGTGGTATAGGGCAGTTTGCGGTGGTATAGGGCAAGTTGGGGTGATATAGGGCAGGCTGGGGTGGTATAGGGCAGGTTGGGGTGATATAGGGCAGGCTGGGGTGATATAGGGCAGGCTGGGGTGGTATAGGGCAGGTTGGGGTGATATAAGGCAGGCTGGGGTGGTATAGGGCAGGCTGAGGTGGTGTAGGGCAGTTTGCGGTGGTATAGGGCAGGCTGGGCTGGTATAGGGCAGGTTGGGGTGGTATAGGGCAGTTTGCGGTGGTATAGGACAGCCTGGGTTGGTATAGGGCAGGCTGGGGTGGTATAGGGCAGGTTGCAGTGGTATAGGGCAGGCTGGGGTGGTATAGGGCAGTTTCCAGTGGTATAGGGCAGGCTGGGATGGTATAGGGCAGTTTGTGGTGCTATAGGGCAGGCTGGGTGGTATAGGGCAGGCTGCAGTGGCATAGGGCAGGTTGCAGTGGCATAGGGCAGGCTGGAGTGGCATAGGGCAAGTTGCTTTGGCTTAGGGAAGGCTAGGGTGGCATAGGGCAGGTTGCGGTGGCATAGGGCAGACTGGGGTGGCATAGGGCAGGTTGCGGTGGCATAGGGCAGACTGGGGTGGCATAGGGCAGACTGGGGTGGCATAGGGCAGGTTGCGGTGGCATAGGGCAGACTGGGGTGGCATAGGGCAGACTGGGGTGGCATAGGGCAGGTTGCGGTGGCATAGGGCAGACTGGGGTGGCATAGAGCAGACTGGGGTGGCATAGGGCAGACTGGGGTGGCATAGGGCAGGTTGCGGTGGCTAGGGTGGTATGGTGCCAGGTTAGGACTCTATGTAGTGACATGTGCATCAGTGCAGTAACTTACAGCATGCCTGGAGCTGAAGACGCTCTGGGCTGCTGCGTTCTAGTCTCTTTCTCCTTCAGCTGTGGGATCAGTGAAGGAGTCTGTGGGAGGAGTGGAGGAGGCAGCCACACCCCCAGCTCCGCCCACCAACTCCGGCTGCCTCCGGAGACATTGGAGATCTCCGAGGCCGAGGGACAGCTTAAGACGGAGGGAGTGCTATAGGCAGCCTCCCCCGCGCGGCTTGGTGCTCTGCTCACACCGCTCCGCTGCGGCTCTGCAAGCAGAAGTACAGAGTGTAGCGGTGGGCGGCGGCCCTGGTGTTACCCCTCTGGCGGGTGTCACCCAGTGCAGCCCGCCCCCCCCGCGCCCGCATAGCAACGCCGGCCGGGACCTGATTTCTGCACTCTGTAATCGCCGCTGGGCCATGATCTGCTGGTGTGCAGGGATCTCCTCCTCCCTGGGACAGACGGGCTGAGATGCAGAGAGCCGGGTTCTTCACTGTGTGAAGCGGATCACACAACCATACTGCTCGGCGGCAAGGACACACCCCCGCTTCTCTCCTCTCATCCGCCTCTCATGCAGTTTGCCTGCCGCAGCCGCGGCCCGAGTCTCTGCAGCAAGAGACTCGGGGCTATGGGACCCAGATTCGGGGCTATAGCCCCAAAAGCCACCCCCTGGTGACGCCTCTGGCCACAGCACTGCTAAGAGGTCCAGATACAACTTTATTCCATTAAAGGTCAGGGGTACAGATCAAAAAATATCCAGCGTGTATCGGGGGTCTACATGCCCCCTTCATCAGGCTTGATTGGCAACCAAGTGAACAAGCCATTAGTGAACTGGACCTACAATGGTATTTATTCCAGTGTGAGTTGAAAGCACAGGCCTAATCAGCACCTTGTTTGGCAGCTTCGAACCCAGAAACGCGTTGGATATTTCTTGATCTGTACCCCTGACCTTTAATGGAATAAAGTTGTATCTGGCCCTCTTAGCAGTGGTGTGGCACTTCAATTTCAAACCTTCTAGATGTGAATGGGTCCTTAAAGTGAACCCGTTCCGACCTAAGTGCGTAAAATAACAATTATGCTAAAGGATATGTACCAAAAACATGTATTAGTATTCAGATTTACCCCTGTGACCCTTTGAAGCTCTTTGGATCCTAAAGCTGGGCTGTGAACAGGTCTCCACTTCTTTCTAAGTCAGTTTTAAAGTGGGAGTAAATTCCCTTAGTTGATTTTTACCTATAATAAGGCTTACCTATAGGTACAGTAAATATCTCCTAAATGTGCACTGTTCAGGAGATATTTACTTTAGAAGCAGCCGGTGACATCACTCTGAAGGAGCGGCATACTCGCACTGTTCCTACAGAGCCCTGTGCCATAAACAGTGACTACCGCGTCCATGCATGGGAGTGACGTCTTTGCAGCTCGGCCATTCATATGACCGAAGCCCATGAACCCGAAAGGAAGACTGGGTAAAGATGGAAGCGCGTTCCTGGAGGGCTTCGTTTTCAAGTATGTCTGTCATAATGTGCTAGTACTGTACGTGGTACATACTACCAAATTATGACTTAAACTACCAGGGCCCTTTTTCTTTTTTGCTGCGGTTTACTATAGCTTTAAATCCTCCTGTTCCTCCTTTAATGGCCAGAGCCAGAGAAAAAAAATTCTCCTTAGTCAGGTAAAATCTGTAGTTCGACAATTATCACTCGAAGAAGGGAACCTTGAAGACTTCCCCTCAGCTGGTGTTCTAATGTCTAATTCAAGACTAATAGAAAGGGTGAATCTCCCCAGCTGTGACAGAGTCAGCAATACCAGTAGTAGATGTTGAATCCACTGGTTATTCAAATATGTGAGGTGAAGCATATGTAGAACATAAAGGAAGACTGTAGCTATGAATATGTATTGTATTGAAACACATTGGAAGCATCCTTGTGCCTTCTAAGTACTTGAGTGGCATCACTTGTAAGAAGACTGCAGGCTTCGGTACGCTGTTTTTCCCATCTATGCAGTGGTGAGTCAAAGAATTATTGCCACTTTCTAGGGCACTTAATTGTACACCAATTACCTTTTGTATCCATAATAATAATCCATGTGAAGTACTTAATGTTCAGATCTCGCACTCAAGATACAATCATTTTATGAGTGAATCTCACTAACAACAAATGGTATAGAGATCACTGTGAACACACAAACCTCCTTTACTGAAGTGACTTTTCAACCATTTGGATTACTTTGTTAAAGCGGAACTAAACTCTCTCAATCAACATTAAAGGAGTTGTAAAGGCAGAATGTTTTTTTATCTAAATGCATTCTATGCATTTAGATAAAAAAACCTTTTGTGTGTAGCAGCCACCCCAGCACCCCCTAATTACTTACCTGAGCTTCATCTCTGCCCCAGTAATGTCCACAAATGTCTAAGCCGTCTAAGCAGCACTCCTCATGATTAGCTGAGACACAGTAGCGGCGCCATTGGCTCCCGTGGCTGTCAATTAAAGTCAGTCAGCCAATCAGGGGAGGGGGTGGGGCCAGGGTCTGTGTCTGAATGGACACACAGAGCTGTGACTCAGCTCCAGTGCCCCCCCATAGGAAGCTGCTGGCTGTGGAGGCACTCGATAGGAGGGAGGGGCCAGGAGCAGCAAAGAGAGACCCAAGAAGAGGAGGATCCAGGCTGCTCTGTGCAAAACCAACTGCACAGAGGAGGTAAATATAACATCAGGGCCGTCTTTACCGCGGGGCAAAAGGGGCATCTGCCCAGGGCCCTGTCATTGTTGGGGGCCCTGCGCTGCCCGTCCCTTAAACCCTGCACACTGCCCGCCGGAGTTCGGCCACCTCCGGTGCTGGTCGCATAGTGGCTGCTCGCTACTGTCACTTGGAAATACACAAGCACGGCTTGTGTTTTTCCAAGTGACAGCGCTTCTCTTCCGGCGGCTGTTCTCATCCCTCGGGTACACACACGATCTATGAGAGCAGAGGAGGAAAGGGGGCGGAGACTCTGCACAGGGGAAGCTGCTTCTGGGACTGGCAGGCTCCACGGACATCGGAGGACAACATGCTGTGAGTACACAGAGTTTTCCTCTGTACTGGAATGGGGGGGGGGGAGGGGGGGCTTTGTGGGAGGACAGCCTTGTACTTAGGGAGAGTGGAGCTCTGTATTGAAATCTGGGTGGGAGGAGAGCTGTGCACTTCTGCACTCTGCACCCACCTCACTCTGCACCCACCTCACTCTGCACCTACCTCACTCTGCACCTACCTCACTCTGCACCCACCTCACTCTGCACCTACCTCACTCTGCACCCACCTCACTCTGCACCTACCTCACTCTGCACCCACCTCACTCTGCACCTACCTCACTCTGCACCTACCTCACTCTGCACCCACCTCACTCTGCACCTACCTCACTCTGCACCCACCTCACTCTGCACCCACCTCACTCTGCACCCACCTCACTCTGCACCCACCTCACTCTGCACTCTGCACCCACCTCACTCTGCACCCACCTCACTCTGCACCCACCTCACTCTGCACCCACCTCACTCTGCACCTACCTCACTCTGCACCCACCTCACTCTGCACCCACCTCACTCTGCACTCTGCACCCACCTCACTCTGCACTCTGCACCCACCTCACTCTGCACCCACCTCACTCTGCACCCACCTCACTCTGCACCCACCTCACTCTGCACCCACCTCACTCTGCACTCATCTCACTCTGCACTCTGCACCCACCTCACTCTGCACCTACCTCACTCTGCACCCACCTCACTCTGCACCCACCTCACTCTGCACCCACCTCACTCTGCACCCACCTCACTCTGCACCCACCTCACTCTGCACCTACCTCACTCTGCACCCACCTCACTCTGCACCCACCTCACTCTGCACCCACCTCACTCTGCACCTACCTCACTCTGCACCTACCTCACTCTGCACCCACCTCACTCTGCACCCACCTCACTCTGCACCAACCTCACTCTGCACTCCGCACCCACCTCACTCTGCACCCACCTCACTCTGCACCCACCTCACTCTGCACCCACCTCACTCTGCACCTACCTCACTCTGCACCCACCTCACTCTGCACCCACCTCACTCTGCACCCACCTCACTCTGCACTCTGCACCCACCTCACTCTGCACTCTGAACCCACCTCACTCTGCACCCACCTCACTCTGCACCCACCTCACCCCACACTCTGCACCCACCTCACTCTGCACCCACCTCACTCTGCACCCACCTCACTCTGCACTCTGCACCCACCTCACTCTGGACCCACCTCACTCTGGACCCACCTCACTCTGGACCCACCTCACTCTGGACCCACCTCACTCTGCACCCACCTCACTCTGCACCCACCTCACTCTGGACCCACCTCACTCTGGACCCACCTCACTCTGCACTCTGCACCCACCTCACTCTGCTCTCTGCACCCACCTCACTCTGCACCCACCTCACTCTGCACTCACCTCACTCTGCACTCTGCACCCACCTCACTCTGCACCCACCTCACTCTGCACTCACCTCACTCTGCACTCTGCACCCACCTCACTCTGCACCCACCTCACCCCTGCACCCACCTCACCCCTGCACCCACCTCACCCCTGCACTCTGCACCCACCTCACTCTGCACCCACCTCACCCTACACTCTGCATCCACCTCACCCCTGCACTCTACACCCACCTCACTCTGCACCCACCTCACTCTGCACTCTGCACCCACCTGACTCTTCACCCACCTCACTCTGCACCCACCTCACTCTGCACTCATCTCACTCTGCACTCTGCACCCACCTCACTCTGCACCCACCTCACTCTGCACCCACCTCACTCTGCACCCACCTCACACTGCACCCACCTCACACTGCACTCTGCACCCACCTCACTCTGCACTCTACACCCACCTCACTCTGCACCGACCTCACCTCTGCACCCACCTCACCCTACACTCTGCACCCACCTCACTCTGCACCCACCTCACCCCTGCGCCCACCTCACTCCTGCACTCTGCACCCACCTCACTCTGCACCGACCTCACCTCTGCACCCACCTCACCCTACACTCTGCACCCACCTCACTCTGCACCCACCTCACCCCTGCACCCACCTCACCACTGCACCCACCTCACCCCTGCACCCACCTCACTCCTGCACTCTGCACCCACCTCACTCTGCACCCACCTCACTCTGCACTCTGCACCCTGCACCCACCTCACTCTGGACCCACCTCACTCTGGACCCACCTCACTCTGCACCCACCTCACTCTGCACTCTGCACCCTGCACCCACCTCACTCTGGACCCACCTCACTCTGGACCCACCTCACTCTGGACCCACCTCACTCTGCACTCTGCACCCACCTCACTCTGCTCTCTGCACCCACCTCACTCTGCACCCACCTCACTCTGCACTCTGCACCCACCTCACTCTGCACCCACCTCACTCTGCACTCACCTCACTCTGCACTCTGCACCCACCTCACTCTGCACCCACCTCACCCCTGCACCCACCTCACCCCTGCACCCACCTCACCCCTGCACTCTGCACCCACCTCACTCTGCACCCACCTCACCCTACACTCTGCATCCACCTCACCCCTGCACTCTACACCCACCTCACTCTGCACCCACCTCACTCTGCACCCACCTCACTCTGGACCCACCTCACTCTGCACTCTGCACCCACCTCACTCTGCACTCTGCACCCACCTCACTCTGCACTCTGCACCCACCTCACTCTGCACTCTACACCCACCTCACTCTGCACCGACCTCACCTCTGCACCCACCTCACCCTACACTCTGCACCCACCTCACTCTGCACTCTACACCCACCTCACTCTGCACCCACCTCACTCTGCACCGACCTCACCTCTGCACCCACCTCACCCTACACTCTGCACCTACCTCACTCTGCACCCACCTCACCCCTGCACCCACCTCACTCCTGCACCCACCTCACTCCTGCACTCTGCACCCACCTCACTCTGCACCCACCTCACTCTGCACTCTGCACCCACCTCACTCTGCACCCACCTCACTCTGGACCCACCTCACTCTGGACCCACCTCACTCTGGACCCACCTCACTCTGCACCCACCTCACTCTGCACCCACCTCACTCTGCACCCACCTCACTCTGCACTCTGCACCCACCTCACTCTGCACCCACCTCACTCTGCACTCTGCACCCACCTCACTCTGGACCCACCTCACTCTGGACCCACCTCACTCTGCACTCTGCACCCACCTCACTCTGCACCCACCTCACTCTGCACCCACCTCACTCTGCACCCACCTCACACTGCACCCACCTCACACTGCACTCTGCACCCACCTCACACTGCACTCTACACCCACCTCACTCTGCACCCACCTCACTCTGCACCCACCTCACCTCTGCACCCACCTCACCCTACACTCTGCACCCACCACACTCTGCACCCACCTCACCCCTGCACCCTCCTCACTCCTGCACCCACCTCACTCCTGCACTCTGCACCCACCTCACTCTGCACCGACCTCACCTCTGCACCCACCTCACCCTACACTCTGCACCCACCTCACTCTGCACCCACCTCACCCCTGCACCCACCTCACCCCTGCACCCACCTCACTCCTGCACTCTGCACCCACCTCACTCTGCACCCACCTCACTCTGCACTCTGCACCCACCTCACTCTGCACCCACCTCACTCTGCACCCACCTCACTCTGCACCCACCTCACTCTGGACCCACCTCACTCTGGACCCACCTCACTCTGGACCCACCTCACTCTGCACTCTGCACCCACCTCACTCTGGACCCACCTCACTCTGGACCCACCTCACTCTGCACCCACCTCACTCTGCACCCACCTCACTCTGCACCCTGCACCCACCTCACTCTGCACCCACCTCACTCTGCACCCTGCACCCACCTCACTCTGCACCCACCTCACTCTGCACTCTGCACCCACCTCACTCTGCACCCACCTCACTCTGGACCCACCTCACTCTGGACCCACCTCACTCTGGACCCACCTCACTCTGGACCCACCTCACTCTGCACTCTGCACCCACCTCACTCTGGACCCACCTCACTCTGGACCCACCTCACTCTGCACTCTGCACCCACCTCACACTGCAGTCTGCACCCACCTCACTCTGCACTCTGCACCCACCTCACTCTGCACCCACCTCACTCTGCACTCTGCACCCACCTCACACTGCACCCACCTCACACTGCAATCTGCACCCACCTCACTCTGCACTCTGCACCCACCTCACTCTGCACTCTACACCCACCTCACTCTGCACCCACCTCACTCTGCACCGACCTCACTCTGCACCGACCTCACCCTACACTCTGCACCCACCTCACTCTGCACCCACCTCACCCCTGCACCCACCTCACTCCTGCACTCTGCACCCACCTCACTCTGCACCCACCTCACTCTGCACTCTGCACCCACCTCACTCTGCACCCACCTCACTCTGCACCCACCTCACTCTGGACCCACCTCACTCTGGACCCACCTCACTCTGGACCCACCTCACTCTGCACTCTGCACCCACCTCACTCTGCACCGACCTCACCTCTGCACCCACCTCACCCTACACTCTGCACCCACCTCACCCCTGCACCCACCTCACCCCTGCACCCACCTCACTCCTGCACTCTGCACCCACCTCACTCTGCACCCACCTCACTCTGCACCCACCTCACTCTGCACCCACCTCACTCTGGACCCACCTCACTCTGGACTCACCTCACTCTGGACCCACCTCACTCTGGACCCACCTCACTCTGGACCCACCTCACTCTGCACTCTGCACCCACCTCACTCTGGACCCACCTCACTCTGGACCCACCTCACTCTGGACCCACCTCACTCTGGGCCCACCTCACTCTGCACCCACCTCACTCTGCACCCTGCACCCACCTCACTCTGCACCCACCTCACTCTGCACCCACCTCACTCTGCACCCACCTCACTCTGCACTCTGCACCCACCTCACTCTGCACCCACCTCACTCTGGACCCACCTCACTCTGGACCCACCTCACTCTGCACCCACCTCACTCTGGACCCACCTCACTCTGGACCCACCTCACTCTGCACTCTGCACCCACCTCACTCTGCACCCACCTCACTCTGCACCCACCTCACACTGCACCCACCTCACACTGCACTCTGCACCCACCTCACTCTGCACTCTACACCCACCTCACTCTGCACCCACCTCACTCTGCACCGACCTCACCTCTGCACCCACCTCACCCTACACTCTGCACCCACCTCACTCTGCACCCACCTCACCCCTGCACCCACCTCACTCCTGCACTCTGCACCCACCTCACTCTGCACCCACCTCACTCTGCACCTACCTCACTCTGCACCCACCTCACTCTGCACCCACCTCACTCTGCACCCACCTCACTCTGCACCCACCTCACTCTGCACCCACCTCACTCTGCACTCTGCACCCACCTCACTCTGGACCCACCTCACTCTGGACCCACCTCACTCTGCACTCTGCACCCACCTCACTCTGCACCCACCTCACTCTGGACCCACCTCACTCTGGTCCCACCTCACTCTGGACACACCTCACTCTGGACTCTGCACCCACCTCACTCTGCACCCACCTCACTCTGCACTCTGCACCCACCTCACACTGCACCCACCTCACACTGCACTCTGCACCCACCTCACTCTGCACTCTACACCCACATCACTCTGCACCCACCTCACTCTGCACCAACCTCACCTCTGCACCCACCTCACCCTACACTCTGCACCCACCTCACTCTGCACCCACCTCACTCTGCACCCACCTCACTCTGCACCTACCTCACCTCTGCACCCACCTCACTCTGCACCCACCTCACCCTACACTCTGCATCCACCTCACCCCTGCACTCTATACCCACCTCACTTTTCACTCTGCACCCACCTCACTCTGCACTCTGCACCCACCTCACTTTGCACCCACCTCACTCTGCACTCTGCACCCACCTCACTCTGCACCCACCTCACCCCTGCACTCTGCATCCACCTCACCCCTGCACTCTGCATCCACCTCACTCTGCACTCTGCACCCTACCCACTCTGCACCCACCTCACTCTGCACCCACCTCACTCTGCACTCATCTCACTCTGCACTCTGCACCCACCTCACTCTGCACCCACCTCACTCTGCACTCTGCACCCACCTCACTCTGGACCCACCTCACTCTGGACCCACCTCACTCTGCACTCTGCACCCACCTCACTCTGCACCCACCTCACTCTGCACCCACCTCACTCTGCACCCACCTCACACTGCACCCACCTCACACTGCACTCTGCACCCACCTCACACTGCACTCTACACCCACCTCACTCTGCACCCACCTCACTCTGCACCCACCTCACCTCTGCACCCACCTCACCCTACACTCTGCACCCACCACACTCTGCACCCACCTCACCCCTGCACCCTCCTCACTCCTGCACCCACCTCACTCCTGCACTCTGCACCCACCTCACTCTGCACCGACCTCACCTCTGCACCCACCTCACCCTACACTCTGCACCCACCTCACTCTGCACCCACCTCACCCCTGCACCCACCTCACCCCTGCACCCACCTCACTCCTGCACTCTGCACCCACCTCACTCTGCACCCACCTCACTCTGCACTCTGCACCCACCTCACTCTGCACCCACCTCACTCTGCACCCACCTCACTCTGCACCCACCTCACTCTGGACCCACCTCACTCTGGACCCACCTCACTCTGGACCCACCTCACTCTGCACTCTGCACCCACCTCACTCTGGACCCACCTCACTCTGGACCCACCTCACTCTGCACCCACCTCACTCTGCACCCACCTCACTCTGCACCCTGCACCCACCTCACTCTGCACCCTGCACCCACCTCACTCTGCACCCACCTCACTCTGCACTCTGCACCCACCTCACTCTGCACCCACCTCACTCTGGACCCACCTCACTCTGGACCCACCTCACTCTGGACCCACCTCACTCTGGACCCACCTCACTCTGCACTCTGCACCCACCTCACTCTGGACCCACCTCACTCTGGACCCACCTCACTCTGCACTCTGCACCCACCTCACACTGCAGTCTGCACCCACCTCACTCTGCACTCTGCACCCACCTCACTCTGCACCCACCTCACTCTGCACCCACCTCACCTCTGCACCCACCTCACCCTACACTCTGCACCCACCTCACTCTGCACCCACCTCACCCCTGCACCCACCTCACTCCTGCACCCACCTCACTCCTGCACTCTGCACCCACCTCACTCTGCACTCTGCACCCACCTCACTCTGGACCCACCTCACTCTGGACCCACCTCACTCTGGACCCACCTCACTCTGGACCCACCTCACTCTGCACCCACCTCACTCTGCACCCACCTCACTCTGGACCCACCTCACTCTGGACCCACCTCACTCTGCACCCACCTCACTCTGCACTCTGCACCCACCTCACACTGCACCCACCTCACACTGCACTCTGCACCCACCTCACTCTGCACTCTACACCCACCTCACTCTGCACCCACCTCACTCTGCACCCACCTCACTCTGCACCGACCTCACCCTACACTCTGCACCCACCTCACTCTGCACCCACCTCACTCCTGCACTCTGCACCCACCTCACTCTGCACCCACCTCACTCTGCACTCTGCACCCACCTCACACTGCACCCACCTCACACTGCAATCTGCACCCACCTCACTCTGCACTCTGCACCCACCTCACTCTGCACTCTACACCCACCTCACTCTGCACCCACCTCACTCTGCACCGACCTCACTCTGCACCGACCTCACCCTACACTCTGCACCCACCTCACTCTGCACCCACCTCACCCCTGCACCCACCTCACTCCTGCACTCTGCACCCACCTCACTCTGCACCCACCTCACTCTGCACTCTGCACCCACCTCACTCTGCACCCACCTCACTCTGGACCCACCTCACTCTGGACCCACCTCACTCTGGACCCACCTCACTCTGCACTCTGCACCCACCTCACTCTGCACCGACCTCACCTCTGCACCCACCTCACCCTACACTCTGCACCCACCTCACCCCTGCACCCACCTCACCCCTGCACCCACCTCACTCCTGCACTCTGCACCCACCTCACTCTGCACCCACCTCACTCTGCACCCACCTCACTCTGCACCCACCTCACTCTGGACCCACCTCACTCTGGACTCACCTCACTCTGGACCCACCTCACTCTGGACCCACCTCACTCTGGACCCACCTCACTCTGCACTCTGCACCCACCTCACTCTGGACCCACCTCACTCTGGACCCACCTCACTCTGGACCCACCTCACTCTGGGCCCACCTCACTCTGCACCCACCTCACTCTGCACCCTGCACCCACCTCACTCTGCACCCACCTCACTCTGCACCCACCTCACTCTGCACCCACCTCACTCTGCACTCTGCACCCACCTCACTCTGCACCCACCTCACTCTGGACCCACCTCACTCTGGACCCACCTCACTCTGCACCCACCTCACTCTGGACCCACCTCACTCTGGACCCACCTCACTCTGCACTCTGCACCCACCTCACTCTGCACCCACCTCACTCTGCACCCACCTCACACTGCACCCACCTCACACTGCACTCTGCACCCACCTCACTCTGCACTCTACACCCACCTCACTCTGCACCCACCTCACTCTGCACCGACCTCACCTCTGCACCCACCTCACCCTACACTCTGCACCCACCTCACTCTGCACCCACCTCACCCCTGCACCCACCTCACTCCTGCACTCTGCACCCACCTCACTCTGCACCCACCTCACTCTGCACCTACCTCACTCTGCACCCACCTCACTCTGCACCCACCTCACTCTGCACCCACCTCACTCTGCACCCACCTCACTCTGCACCCACCTCACTCTGCACTCTGCACCCACCTCACTCTGGACCCACCTCACTCTGGACCCACCTCACTCTGCACTCTGCACCCACCTCACTCTGCACCCACCTCACTCTGGACCCACCTCACTCTGGTCCCACCTCACTCTGGACACACCTCACTCTGGACTCTGCACCCACCTCACTCTGCACCCACCTCACTCTGCACTCTGCACCCACCTCACTCTGCACTCTGCACCCACCTCACACTGCACCCACCTCACACTGCACTCTGCACCCACCTCACTCTGCACTCTACACCCACATCACTCTGCACCCACCTCACTCTGCACCAACCTCACCTCTGCACCCACCTCACCCTACACTCTGCACCCACCTCACTCTGCACCCACCTCACTCTGCACCCACCTCACTCTGCACCTACCTCACCTCTGCACCCACCTCACTCTGCACCCACCTCACCCTACACTCTGCATCCACCTCACCCCTGCACTCTATACCCACCTCACTTTTCACTCTGCACCCACCTCACTCTGCACTCTGCACCCACCTCACTTTGCACCCACCTCACTCTGCACTCTGCACCCACCTCACTCTGCACCCACCTCACCCCTGCACTCTGCATCCACCTCACCCCTGCACTCTGCATCCACCTCACTCTGCACTCTGCACCCTACCCACTCTGCACCCACCTCACTCTGCACCCACCTCACTCTGCACTCATCTCACTCTGCACCCACCTCACCCGACACTCTGCATCCACCTCACCCCTGCACTCTGTACCCACCTCAGCCCTGCACTCTGCACCCACCTCAGTCCTGCACTCACCTCACCCTTGCACTCTGCACCCACCACACCCCTGCACTCTGCACCCACCTCACCCCTGCAATCTGCACCCACCTCACCCCTGCACTCACCTCACTCTGCACCCACCTCAGTCCTGCACTCTGCACCCACCTCAGCCCTGCACCCACCTCACCCCTGCACTCTGCACCCACCTCACCCCTGCACTCTGCACCCACCTCACCCCTGCACTCTGCACAAAGCGCACCCCCAACCCTGCACTCTGTACATAGTGCACCCCTCAATGCTAGTGCAGTTTGGCCACACCCGCAATTTGCACTGAGAGGTTATGATGTTTAGTAACCTCTAGCAACTAATCTGTAAGCTGTAATGATGTGTTGTAATCTCTGGCAGCCAATCACAATCGTTGCCTGATCTGCTGCAGTAAACTCATTTTGAGTCTAGCTGGGGGGGCCCCAATAAAATCTTTGCCCAGGGCCCAATCAATATTAAAGACGGCCCTGTATAACATGTTTGTTTATTTTGTGTTTTTAAACAAGACTTTACAATCACTTTAACTCATTTTAATCATTATGCTGCTAGCATTAGTCAATAAATAAGAAGGTATATTATATTTACTTGTATTACACTTTTTTTTTCCTTTTACATTTCTCCAGTTACTTCCTGGTTTCTGGCCTAGGCAAAAATGATGCCATACATACTTTGAGTCTTCATGGGCTTCCTTTATCTTTCATCTGGAGGAGGGTTAGGAGGGGATTTCTCATTTAAGCACACCTTCCTGTCTGCTAAGAGCAGATGGATTCCAGGAAATAAATGCTACATGAATCATCTGCCTTTACTCAAGATAGCCGCAGCTAGAAATGCTAGGGGAAGTTTTTCAAAGTGATTTCTCAACAAAATAAAGCATGGCGACATGGATGGGTGGGGGAGTTTTCCTTGAATATTAAATAATTAATTAGATAATGTTTTCAGTTTGTGGTGCTTAGATACAGTTTAGTTCCACTTTGACTAAGTGGAAAGATTCCCTCTTTGGAATCACCATTTCTCATCACAGTAAAAGCAGTTTTATATTAAAATCTGTTATTTATCCTAATTAACCACTTGCCGCCCGCCATATAGCAATATGACAGCGGCAAAGTGGTTGTGTTATCCTGATCAGACGTCATATGACGTCATCAGTATAATAAGCCATACAAAACAGATTACAGCACACACATTCAGGCTGGGTTCACACTAGTGCGACAAACGCTCCAACATTGGGAGCTCATGTCGCATGACGTATGAAAATCAATGTTTCCCTATGGGAGCCGTCCTAACTGGTCTGACACAAGTCGGTCCGACTTTAAAAATGCTCCCTGTACTACTTTGGTCCAACTTTGATCCTACTTCAGCCCATTGACTATCATTGAAGTCGGATTAAAGTTGGATCGCCGTCTCGCATGATCCGACTTTGGCATGCGATTTGTGCTCTGATGATCTTGAGGGGGAACTCCGCGCCAAATTTTAAATAAAAAAAGGGCATGGGTTCCCCCTCCAAGAGCATACCAGGCACTTCGGTCTGGTATGGATTTTAAGGGGAACCCTTATTCGAGCATGCAGCCCGGCTGGTCAGGAAAAGGGGTGGGGACGAGCGCGCCCCCCTCCTAAACCGTACCAGGCCGCATGCCCTTAACATGGGGTAGTGGGTGCTTTGGGGCAGGGGGGCGCCCTGCGGCCCCCCCACCCCAAAGCACTATGTCCCCATGTTGATGAAGACAAGGGCCTCTTCCCGACAACCCTGGCCGTTGGTTGTCGGGGTCTGCGGGCGGGGGGCTTATCGGAAACCGGGAGCCCCCGGTAATAAGGGGGCCCCCAGATCCCGGCCCCCCACCCTATGTGAATGAGTATGGGGTACATCGTACCCCTACCCATTCACCTAGGAAAAAAAGTGTCAATAAAAAAACACACAACAGGTTTTTAAAGTAATTAATTAGGCAGCTCCGGGGGTCTTCTTCCGACTTCGGGGGTCTCTTCCCTCTTCTCCGCGGTCTCTTCCTTCTTCTCTGTGCTCTCCGGCTTCTTCTCCGCGCTCTCCTGTTCTTCTCCAGCTCTCCGGTATCTTCTGCCGAGATCCTCCGCTATCTTCTGCTCTTTTGCTAGCGGTGGCTTGGTCTTCTCTGCAGTCTCTTCCTTCTTCTCTGCGCTCTCCGGCTTCTTCTCCGCGCTCTCCGGTTCTTCTCCAGCTCTCCGGTATCTTCTGCCGAGATCCTCCGCTATCTTCTGCTCTTTTGCCGGCTCTTTTGCTAGCGGTGGCCCAGTCTTCTCCACCGTCTTTTCCCTCTTCTCTTCTTCCGATGTTGACGTGACGCTCTCTCCCACTTTATTGCCACGTGCGTGGTCCACAACGACTTATATAGGGATGGGGCGTGGTCACCCAGTGACCCCGCCCTTTACAACGTCACAGTCCTGGGGCATGATGGGACTGTGACGCTATAAGGGGCGGGGTCACCGGGTGACCACGCCCCATCCCTATATAAGTTGTTGCGGACCGCGCACACGGCATTACAGTGGGAGAGAGCGTCGTGTCAACATCGGAAGAAGAGAAGAGGGAAGAAGACGGCGGAGAAGACCGGGCCACCGCTAGCAAAAGAGCCGGCAATAGAGCAGAAGATAGCGGAGGAGCGCGGCAGAAGATACCGGAGAGCGCAGAGAAGAAGCCAGAGAGTGCGGAGAAGAAGGAAGAGACTGCGGAGAAGAAAGAAGAGACCCCCGACGTCGGAAGAAGACCCCCGGAGCTGCCTAATAAATTATTCTAAAAACCTGTCTAGTGTGTTTTTTTATTGACACTTTTTTTCCCTAGG
The DNA here is from genome assembly GCA_037952835.1 of Lithobates septentrionalis. Classification (NCBI taxonomy): domain Eukaryota; kingdom Metazoa; phylum Chordata; class Amphibia; order Anura; family Ranidae; genus Lithobates; species Lithobates septentrionalis. Next base: position 551,870 of record JBBDGP010002449.1, read on the forward strand.
TGAATGGGTAGGGGTACGATGTACCCCATACTCATTCATATAGGGTGGGGGTCGGGATCTGGGGGCCCCCTTATTAAAGGGGGTTCCCGGATTCCGATAAGCCCCCCGCCCGTAGACCCCGACAACCAACGGCCAGGGTTGTCGGGAAGAGGCCCTTGTCCTCATCAACATGGGGACAAGGTGCTTCGGGGTGGGGGGGCGCAGGGCGCCCCTCTTCCCCAAAGCACCCACCCTCCCATGTTGAGGGTATGCGGCCTGGTACAGTTCAGGAGGGGGGGGCGCTTGCTCGTCCCCACCCCCATTCCTGACCGGCCGAGCTGCGTACTCAGATAAGGGTCAGGTATGGATTTGGGGGGACCCCCACGCCATTTTTTCGGTGTAGGGGGTTCCCCTTAAAATCCATACCAGACCGAAGGGCCTGGTATGCTCTTGGAGGGGGAACCCATGCCGGTTTTTTATTTAAAATTTGGCGCGGAGTTCCCCCTCAAGATCATCTGAGCACAAGTCGCATGCCAAAGTCGGATCATGCGAGACAGCGATCCGACTTTGATCCGACTTCAATGATAGTCAATGGGCTGAAGTAGGATCAAAGTCAGACCAAAGTAGTACAGGGAGCATTTTCAAAGTCGGACCGACTTGTGTCAGGCCAGTTAGGATGGCTCCCATAGGGAAACATTGATTTTCACACATCATGCGACAAGAGCTCCCAATGTCGGAGCGTTTGTCGCACTAGTGTGTACCCAGCCTTATCCTGCAAGGCTAGTTAAAAACACCTTAACATATTCAAAAAAATACGGGGGTTTGGTCACACTATATGGTCATATAGTGCTAAGCCCACTTACTGCGACAAAGTACTCTGATTAGTGGGTCCTACCCTAGTAATAGTTTTCAGTATAACAAGAACAGTTCCCGCAGGGACGCGCAGTGTGGCGATCGGAGGTGCTGTGTGTCAGTCTGATACACCGCTACTCTGATCGTGGTATGGAGCCTCTGACAGAGGATATATAACCACACTGTATATGTGGTTAACCTTTCATGACTACCTGTGGCTAATGCTGCCATCTAACATATTGCAGTGTTTGTTAAGGCATTATTATAAGTCTATACCAGCCTCTCTATTAGAGGCTGGCATAGCACAATGTGTAAGTTGTATTTAAAAACAAAAATATAAAAATAAAATAAAATGTTAAAAATATCAACTGTCTTCAGTCCGGTCACATGACTCGCAGCCGCTTTCCGGCTCTGATAGATGTCTTCTGAGGGAGGGGCCGTGATCTCCCTCTGACGTCAGAGTGTGGCCGCTTGTCTACTCCGTAGAAGCCATCCATCGGAGCTGGAAAGGGGCGCGAGTCACGTGACCGGCCTGAAGACAGCTGATATTCAGTATTTACAGCGCTCGTTTTTAAATACAACTTACTCATTGTGCTATGCCAGCCTTTAATAGTGTGGCTGACAGTGACAATTTTTATATTTTATTAATAAAATAATAGTGGCCGGGCCGGAGACAGACAGAGAGGGCGCTGACAGGGAGGAAGGAGGGGGTGAGGGGGAAGAGATGAGAGCAGAGAGCAAGCAGCCTATCAAAGAACTTAGACCACAGTGATCAGGGCGGAGCTGCTCTGGTTATCATGGTCTGTTTAGAGAGGGCATACAGTAAGTGGTAGGTTTAGGGGTTTGTTTTTTGTTTTTTACAGTTTAGAGGGGGGTAGATTACATAGCACAAGCACTGTGCTGTGTAATCTTCTTTAAGAGACTAGAATCTACTTTTTTTGGGGGGGGTTAACAAACACCTTAAGAAAAGTGTAATTTCTCATTATAGATCAGTCTGAATTTTATTGTCCATCCTGCTGACTACATTTAAGACTGACGGATATTTCTTTCTTTTTTGTGTGTCTTTTTAACTACACATGTCTCTAATCAGGCTGGGTTCACACTTCTGCGCTGTGCCAGATTGCATTTGATTCACACCGCACTGCAGTGCAAATCACATGCAATATCTGTGTGATGCAAATTCAGACATACAGATTGTGTGGTTGAATTTGCATCGCATTCGGACCAAAGTCGTGCAGGATCCTTTTTTTGGTCCCCACCAGAATCGAATCGCATGGGTGTTCACACCCATGCGATCCAATTCATTTCCGAACTGACAGCTCACACTGCAATATGCAAACCGATCTGAGGGTGTCATTAACTTTGTATTGACAACCGCAGTGGTTAGCAATGTGAATCGCTTGCGAGTCAGGTGCGATGCAAGAACCTCCACTGGATTTGCACAGGTTCTCACATCGCACCAGTGTGAACCGTGCCTTAAAGGGGTTGTAAAGGTAATTAAAAAAATAAAAAAAATAACAAACATGTTATACTTATCTTCACTGTGCAGCTCGTTCTGCACAGAGTGGCCCCGAACCTGCTCTTCTGGGGTCCCTCGGCGGCTGTTTCAGCTCCTCCCCGCAAGAACTAACCACCTTAATGCGAGCTCCCTCGCATGGTGGTTAGTTATTGCGGGTGTTCTCCCGTGATACAGCCGGCGGCTATAGCTGCTCACTGTATCACTCGGCCCCGCCCCCGGCGCGCCGCGTCATTGGATGTGATTGACAGCAGTGCGAGCCAATGGCTGTGCTGCTTTCAATCCATCCACTGTAGCCAATCAGCGACCAGGCTGAGCGGCGAAATGGATGTCGGGAGCGAGCGGCTGAGTTTCGAGGTGTCAGGTAAGTAAAACGGGGGGGCTGGGGGCGGCAGTATTGTCAAAAGTTTTTTCACCTTAATGCATATAATGCATTAAGGTGAAAAAATGTTTACCTTTACAACCCCTTTAACAGCGCAGTTTGCTGAACAGGCCAATGATTTTGCCCCACCTCCTTATGATCTATCCAATCTCTGCTGTGCCTGCCCCACCAGCTGTGTCTATACTCCACCACCTGATGCAATGTGGAAACCCTGCAAATCCAGTGCAGGTTCCCACATCACACCTGAATTACCAGCAATTCACACTGCCCTATGCAAACCCCTGCAGGTGTCAATACAAAGTTTATGACCCAGATTGGTTCACAGATCACAGTGTGAGCTGTGAATTCGGACAGGAATCGGATCGCATGGGTGTGAACTATCATGCGATCTGATTCTGCTGCGGACCAAAAAAAAAAGGGTTCTGCACAAATGCAAATCTGTATGGCTGAATTCACATTGCACAGACATCACATGTGATGTCTGGCATTACACCAGTGTGAACCGGCCCACACACTTTCTGTATGTATGTTAAGGTGTGCAGGACAGGTGTCCAACTGGAGTACATGCACAATAGAGGCTGGAAAATTGGTGTGTAAGTTTAAACACCACCTTCTCCCTAGACAATTACACTAATGCCCCCCCTCTACTGTTCTGATTGAAAAAGACTGGCACTCCTCTGAAAAGCAATCTACACACAGATTTCTTTTCAGAGGCAATTGACAGGCAGTGAGGAAGCAAAATGCTGCCTCCTCACCGCCTGTGTCATTGGGTATGGTATTTTATACATTCATGTTTTTGACTCATATATTCCTCACATTCCTTTAGGGGATCCTCTAACTTCACTCTTTGTGCACATCTCTGCTGCCTCTAATTTGGTGGAGGCGGGCCACACAGAGAACAGACAGTGGTTTTAATGTTTGGCTAAATAAATCTACAAACTGATGCTCTTTGTAAGTGCTGGAAATTGGTAACGTTCTGAGATATTTTGAAAAAATATATATGATGTGATGACTGAAAAGTATATTCTAGACGACTCACTCTATACCCTGAGGAAGAATGCTTTGAAACATGTTGGGTTTTCCACAATAATAATGCCGTATGTCTTACAAGATCTGTCAGTACTATGATGTCTGATGAAATAGGGAGTGTGTAACCTTATCCTTTTGAAAGAGGAATGAATAATAATTGTCAGCCTTTGTTTTGTCTTTTTTAGAAACTTTTTGTACAATAAGTATTTTAATATTTTTATCTAACATGCAGTGCATGTCAGAAACCTTGGTATGCAATGGTGCCTACAAAGTCCCACCAAATATTGTCACCAACTGAGATGTTGGCAGTTGGCACAAGGTCCTCCATGTCTTGATATTCTGATTTAGTTGTGGTATGGTTTAAAGAGGCCATATCAGGAGAAAGCACAGAAAAGTCAAGTACTTTAAATCCCTACATCCAGTGTTTTTCCTTTTCATAAATTATTTTTTAATCAATTTTAAAGTGCCTTTGAGCTTGCTAGAAAATTAGACTCAATTCTCTAGCCTAGCCATCTCTCCCTGACATGTCATAGCCCTTTCCTGTTCTGGGATTGTGTAATTGCTGTCTGTTCTGGTCCAGCTCATCCGCCCCTCCCTTAGCCTTCCTACACAACCTTTTCTGTAGCTGTCGGTAAAAGTACAAAGAAGAATACCATAGAGTTTCACTTGAGTGACAGCTTTGAACCTGTTGGGGCTGCTGATACCATATTAAAGATGGCGTGCCCAGAAACAGTCTTTTAAAAATGTACATAATGGAGGCTTTTAAAGGAAGAAAACATGCCTAAAATACAATTAATGCAAATAATCCATTGGGAAGATTTCTGTTGAACTAAATGGTTTGACGACAGGGCCTCTTTACATACAAAGCGAGGGTGAGTCCTGTTGGATATTAATAAATAAATGGAACAACATATTACAGAGCCAGAAGCAATTAGGTCTTCTGAGTTGCTGAATGACAAAATCTTGTTCTGGCATTCAGTCCTGATAAAACAGCTCAGTGATTCACTAACTGCTCGATACCATCCTTTTTCTTCATCATTTCATGTAATGAATAAAATTTGCTTCCAATCTACAAGCTTCATATGATGTATATGAGGGACACTCAGATTAGGCCAAAGATAATTTTTCCAACAGCTACACCTGTTAGAATTCCAATAATTGTGTAAGCCCTTACATTTTGTATTGGCCAACTACACTGAACACAATTGTTGCCCACTGGTTGCTGTACATAGGTAGATGTCTCATCAAGAATAATCAGTGGTGACACTTGTGACCATCCTCAAATTGGGCACATGCCACTGGGATGTACCATGATCTCCTTCTTGATTTCCCCGATAGGTGGTAGCAGCACATGCTTTCAAGAAAACAAAGAATTATTCGCCACTAGTCATAGGAGTTCTTCCAGGAAAATTCTTTTTGCAAAATTATAGTTTCCAATGATTGAAAGTGCTAAATATCATATCAACCAGGAGCATATAATGCACAGGGTGCAGGGTTCAGGAGTATGTAACTGACAGAACACAAGGGTTAAGAGTTCACAACCGGGCCTCAGATTCAGAGGCAGTGCAGTCTGAGCAGAAGTCCTCCCTCGGCTGGGTGATCTGATCAGAGTCAATGAGACCTCTCCAACCATATCTGGTGTCTGACAGTGGTCTGGCTGGCAGTCAGAGCCTTAGGACCTGGTAGCACCCCGCAAGAAATGTGGGGCATGTGCCTCGTGTGATCTGCACTTGTGCCCATACCACTCAGTACACAAAAATGATGTGTGTTACCAGCCCACAACACAAGAGATGATTGCATTTCTGGTAGGTATTTTCTGCACTCTCAGGGTCTTTAAAGGCATAAAAACATAGGGAAATGTGCGAAGATTAATTGCATGTGTTTATTTTTTTGTCCTGACATACACTTTAAGAAACACAGATTTTTGTTGCACAAGAACTTTTTGAACTAAGAGCTCCATACACATAACAGGACAGGTGTTTGCCTATAGTGAGTAAGATGTGATCTGAAATATTTCAAGTGCAAGTTAGGCCTGTTTCAAACGGGTGGACCGATCGGGTCTGTCTGTTTGTTTTTTAGGCGGACCTGATTGGACCCTCCATTGCCCTCTATGTCCATTGACACGCGCCAACATCCGAAGCGGTCCTATCTGATAAAAACAGAGGGATGGGGATCTGTTCCCCATACATACTTCTAACAGATTGGATTGGATGGCCATTGGGTGTAAGCAGACAGGTGGTCTGTTTACATTGGACCGCCCATAGAGGACAGCGAGCTGTGCCTGTGTCTGCTCTTCATAAGCGAAGCAGACACAGATAAGCCATCCACCTGCTCATTGGAGACCAACGGACAGATTCCCCTTTGAGCAGACGGACTACGCCCCATGTGAAAGGTCCAGACGAAGCTACACACCCTAGTTTGTGAAACGCGTTGACGTCACTACGCCCGGACGTCACGCCTGCTGTCATCCCCCGTTGGGGCTAGCCGGCTCACCGATCGAGAGGATGTTCCGCCTGCCCGCGTGGAACAACCGCGGTAGTGATCACAGGCGCACCTAGATGGTCGGCCACCTGCACACCTGAACATATACCTGCGGGGCTACCAGGAATTTCCAGGAAACACTCAGTAATGTGCACGGTGAACAGCGGTGCAGTCCACAGCACAGGGGACATCACACTACGGAAGTACCTGTGGATCTCTGTATGGGACCCGTTAGTGGTAAAGTACCCAGCCGCCTGTGCTGTATGTTGCTGCCTAACGCTCAATCATTGGTTGACTCACCCCCATAGCACGCACTTGAGTACCTGTTATATACCAGCCAGCTTAGTATAGCCTACTGTTTTTCATCATCCTGGACTTTCGCCACCGTAGCATCTCTTTCTTTAATCATGGCCTCACCATCCATCTCCGTCCTATGGATACTGATGCCTGATCTTTGACCTTGCATCAGCGCCCCACTCCACGGCTCATACCTCTCTCCTCTCCCCCTCCCATCCGCCACTCCATCACATCCTCCCACCTACACACCCCCCCTCCATACCATCCCTGTCCCCCACCCTCTCCCCATTTTGAGCCACCCCCCCCGGGGGGATTGATGTTTGCTGCACAACCCCATTCAGTCACACTGAACACTCCTCATTGTAGCAGGTTGTGCAGACATCAATAGCCCAGACGTCCGGACGCATTTGTTTGTTTTTACATGTCGTTTTGTCCTCCCTGTCTGTGTATTAGGTTTGATCGATCAGCAACTACCGATCAATCTATTTTATTTAAGCAATGTTCATCTGTGATGCACGCTACCATATCTCCACCTGTATGTTTTTGTACCCAAATAAACACATAATTTGTTTTCACATGTCCACTCATATTGTCCTTCCTTAAGCCCCACTTTTCTTTTTGGTCCCCTCCTGTTTGGGACAATTTTGTGCATGCCCATGTGAAAGGGGCCTCAGAATGGAAAAGTAGTAGTGCATTGGTTGCTATGTGCAAATATACCATTCTCAACTTTTTGAATGCAAAAAGTATATAGATAAGACTATATGCAATATGCAAAATGCCCATTGACACCAGATGACAGTCAAGTTCTTTTCTATTGAAGAGTGAGACAATCTTATATCTGTGAGAGCAATTAGGCAGGGCCAGGCCAAGGCAGAGACAGAAGAGGCACCAACCTTGGGCCCACCTCGCTATTGTTTCTGCTGAGAAAACCTGGCCGTGATTAGACTGTATGCAATAAAACCTGTGCCCCTTTGTATAGCTTACACGTATGACCCCGCCATTCTTTTTACTAAAGACATTGTGAAATGGTCAGATCACACCTCCTTTGTGTTATAATTTTGTTATATATATCTATATATATATATTTGTGATATAATTATTATTTTTTTCTAACATATATGTTGATATTTTGTAGTTAGCCCATATGTTCTTTATAAAACAACTATCAGTTAAAGTTACTTTTTAAAATATCTCCAAATTTATACTCTCTCAATAAATAAAACATTATTTCCTGAAGTACGGTGGCAAAGTGGTTAACACTTTGACCTTGCTGGGTTGTGGTCCTGAAATTAGTTAATACCAGGCACACTGTCTACATGATATCTACGTGTTCTGCTGTGGTTGCTTGTTTTCTCCCATAATCCAGAAACACGCGGGCAGGTCAATCATGTTCCTCTCAAACTGACCAAATTTCCATTCATAGTCAGCCTTTAGGCCTTGTTCACATGGGTGTACTTAAAGTGATTGTAAACCATCAACTTGTAAAACAACCCATTCAGATTAAAATAGAAAGAAAATGAAAAACATTTTTTTTTTTATAAGTGATCACATATCCTCTGTTGTCAGGTGCATAAAAAGATAGGGGAGGAGAAGCTGCAGCACTCTGATCTTCCCAGTGAAAGGCTGTGCAGGGGGGTTGTGTCAAGACTAGTCCATTGGAGGAGAGCAAGCTGACCATGATGTGCCCTCCTGCTTAGTGTGGTCAGTTTTTAACAGGAAAACAGAGGGACTAGCAGGAACACCAGGGATTTCACACAAAGGAAGCAACACAAAGAGAACAGGATACTTTTCCATACAAGTACATGGTACAGCAGGCACAAATCAGGAAAATGAAATGTTGGGTTTACAAATGCTTTAAGTGCCTGCACGGGGATGCACAGGTGTTCCGTGCTTTCCTGTGTAGGCAGTCCCATTGATGTCAATTAGGATGCAGCGGCAGCACGGACACAGCTGCTTCTCCCAATTTGATGTCTGTGCATGTGCCAGTGTGTTTCTGATTGCACACTGTCTGCGTTCGGGGACCCGCACCCACACGGCTGTCAAATTGGTGTGTGTCCATGCAGCTTGCTCCTTGCCTCAGTACTCATTTTAAGATCCCTCAACTGTTATGCAAGCAGTGGGCTACAAATATTACAATGACTAGGTGGGTGGGTGTTGTTTGCAAATCTGCGGTTGGATGCTGGGCCTCCATGATTGAAAGAATTGAAATTCGATGAATGAAAGTCATAGGCGTGCGCAGCCTATTGCATTAGGGTGTGCACCCGAAAGCTCAAGCACACATACATATATATATATATATTGTCAAAAGTATTGGGACGCCTGCCTTTACACGCACATGAACTTTAATGCCGTCTTAGTCTGTAGGGTTCAATATTGAGTTGGCCCACCCTTTGCAGCTATAAAAGCTTAAACTCTTCTAGGAAGGCTGTCCACAAGGTTTAGGAGTGTGTATATGGGAATGTTTGATCATTCTTCCAGAAGGGTATTTGTGAGGTTAGGCGCTGATGTTGGACAAGAAGGCCTGGCTCGCAGTCTCCACTCGAATTCATCCCAAAGGTGTTCTATCGGGTTGAGGTCAGGACTCTTTGCAGGTCAGTCAAGTTCCTTCACCCCAAACTTGTTCATCCATGTCTTTATGGACCTTGCTTTGTGCACTAGTCCAAATCATTTGATGGAGGGGGGATTATGGTGTGGAGTCGTTTTTCAGGGGTTGGGCTTGGCCCCTTAGTTCCAGTAAAGGGAACTCTTAAGGCGTCAGCATAACAAGACATTTTGGACAATTTCATGCTCTCAACTTTGAGGGAACAGTTTGGGGATGACCCCTTCCAATATGACTGCTCCCCAGTGCACAAAGCAAGGTCCATAAAGACATGGACTTAGCAGGGGTGGTGGGAAATTAACTTCAAGTGCAATAATTCACATTATAACTGTAACTAAAACATATACAATTAAGTGTAACACTCTAAAAAATAAAAAATCCAAAGTGCTATAATGGTGTGAACCTCCCAACTAAAAAGTTGTTGCACTCGAAGGTAATTTGTATTGCAATTATCTGTAGAGGGGTTTCCACCATCCCTGCTAAGGCAGCACTGATGGGCACTGATAGGCAGCACTGATGGGCACTAATAGGCTCCACTGATTGGCAGCGTTGATGGGCACTAATTGGTAGCACTGATGTGCACTGATAGGTGGCACTGATGGGCACTTATATGTATCACTGATGGGCTCCTATTGGTAGCACTTATGGGCACTGATAGGCTCTGATTCGCAGCACTGATTGGCAGCACTGATGGACACTGATTGGCACTGATAGGCAGCACTGATTGGAAGCACTGATGGGCACTGACTGGCAGCACTGATGGGCACTGGTAGGTGGCACTGATAGGCAGCACTGATGGGCACTAATTGTCAGCACTGATTGGCACTGATAGGCAGCACTGATGGGCACTGATATGCAGCACTGATGGGCACTGATATGCAGCACTGATGGGCAGCACTTATGGGCACTGATTGGCACTGATAGGCAGCACCGATGGGCACTGATATGCAGCACTGATAGGCAGCATTGGTTGGCACTGATTTACAGCATTGGTTGGCACTGATAGGCAGCATTGGTTGGCACTGATAGGCAGCACTGGTTTGCACTGATAGGCAGCACTGGTTGGCACTGATAGGCAGAATTGGTTGGCACTGATAAGCAGCACTGGCACAGATAGGCAGTACTGGTTGGCACTGATAGGCAGCATTGGTTGGCACTGATAAGCAGCACTGGCACTGATAGGCAGCATTGGTTGGCACTGATAAGCAGCACTGGTTTGCACTGATAGGCAGCACTGGTTTGCAATGGTTGGCACTGATAGGCAGAATTGGTTGGCACTGATAAGCAGCACTGGCACGGATAGGCAGTACTGGTTGGCACTGATAGGCAGCATTGGTTAGCACTGATTGGCAGCATTCATTGGCACTGATAGGCAGCATTGGTTGGCACTGATTGGCAGCACTGATGGGCACTGACTGGCAGCACTGATGGGCACTTATTGTCAGCACTGATTGGCACTGATATGCAGCACTGATGGGCACTGATTGGCAGCACTGATGGGCACTGATAGGCAGCACTGATAGGCAGCATTGGTTGGCACTGATTTACAGCATTGGTTGGCACTGATAGGCAGCACTGGTTTGCACTGATAGGCAGCACTGGTTGACACTGATAGGCAGAATTGGTTGGCACTGATAAGCAGCACTGGCACAGATAGGCAGTACTGGTTGGCATTGATAGGCAACATTGGTTGGCACTGATAAGCAGCACTGGCACTGATAGGAAGAATTGGTTGGCACTGATAAGCAGCACTGGTTTGCACTGATAGGCAGCACTGGTTTACAATGGTTGGCACTGATAGGCAGAATTGGTTGGCACTGATAAGCAGCACTGGCACGGATAGGCAGTACTGGTTGGCACTGATAGGCAGCATTGGTTGGCACTGATTGGCAGCATTCATTGGCACTGATAGGCAGCATTGGTTGGCACTGATTGGCAGCACTGATGGGCACTGACTGGCAGCACTGATGGGCACTTATTGTCAGCACTGATTGGCACTGATATGCAGCACTGATGGGCACTGATTGGCAGCACTGATGGGCACTGATAGGCAGCACTGATAGGCAGCATTGGTTGGCACTGATTTACAGCATTGGTTGGCACTGATAGGCAGCACTGGTTTGCACTGATAGGCAGCACTGGTTGACACTGATAGGCAGAATTGGTTGGCACTGATAAGCAGCACTGGCACAGATAGGCAGTACTGGTTGGCATTGATAGGCAACATTGGTTGGCACTGATAAGCAGCACTGGCACTGATAGGAAGAATTGGTTGGCACTGATAAGCAGCACTGGTTTGCACTGATAGGCAGCACTGGTTTACAATGGTTGGCACTGATAGGCAGAATTGGTTGGCACTGATAAGCAGCACTGGCACAGATAGGCAGTACTGGTTGGCACTGATAGGCAGCATTGGTTGGCACTGATTGGCAGCATTGGTTGGCACTGATTGGCAGCATTGGTTGGCACTGATAGACAGCATTGGTTGGCACTGATTGGCAGCATTGGTTTGCACTGATTGGCAGCATTGGTTGGCACTGATAGGCAGCATTGGTTGGCACTGATTGGCATCATTGGTTGGCACTGATAGGCAGCATTGGGTGGCACAGATAGGAGAGAGGGGGAGTTTCACATTCAGGAGATCGTGAGAATTGCCAAAGCTGTTCAGTGTATGAAACTGTCAGATAATGACACTGCATGCAGGGAGAGAGACCAGCTGTTAAAAGTCAGCGGTGATGCTGGTGGTGGGCGGGACTGAACAGTTACCAAACACCAGCCAATAGGATGGGTCTGGGCGGGCCGCTACATTTCTCTGGCTCCGCCCCCTCTCTGAAGCAGCCCAATCATTGGCTGGTGTTGGCGCTTGATCCCGCCAACCCCCGACATCGCGGCTGAGTTGTGATGACTTACAACTCAGCCAGGATGTCGGGAGTGGGCGGGACCAAGCGCTATAAACACAAGCCAATGTTTGAGCTGCTTCAGAGAGGGGGTGGGGCCACATAAATGTAGTGGCCCGCCCAGACCCCATCCCATTGGCGGGTGTTTGATGGCCGTTCTGTCCCACCCACCCCCGACATCACCCCAACATTTTGACAGCTGGTGTCTCTCCCTGCATGCAGGGTCATTATCTGACAGTTTCATATACTGAACAGCTCTGGCAATTCTCACGCTCTGCTGCCTGTGAAACTGTTTCACAGGCAGCGCGGGCCACACACTCTCTTAGATGCAGCATTTTGGGGCAAATCTCTGGACACAGCACGGGGTGATTAGGGTGTGCCCAGGCACATCCGGCACACCCCATGCGCACGCCTATGATGAAAGTATAGGTCTGAAAACAGTAAGGCATCGGAAGGAAAAGCTAGATGATGCTGGATGTCCTTCAGCCAGTAAATAAGGCAGGCTCTATCTGACTTGCTGCAGCTACTAATGTACACTGTGAGATGCTCAGTGTGCAGTGAAATCAGAGAAAGCTATTTCAGTACATAAGAGGAGCCTGGACAACTTTGCAAGACTGAAGGAAGGGTTGGAGTTCAACTTCAAGTGAGATTGAAGTGAGTGGACTTCAATACTGTCTGAGTCAAGAACCCAAAGAAAGGAATGCAGGAAGTCAAATTGAAGTCTGATCCTGTTCCAGCTCAGTGCCTAAAAAAAATTGTAGCCATTGCATCAGCATGAGAGCCGGGCAACTATAATTTTAAGAAGGACGGCCTCCATATTTGTTTAATAGATTCTTTTTAATAAACAAATTAGCTGAAAATTCAGGCAAAACTTTCCTGTAATACACTTGACGTTAAATTTGTAAAGATCAATTCCCTTAGGCCTATAGATTTTAATTTATACAATATATTCCCCTATGACACAATATCAAAAGCTTTTATACAGTCAACAGATACATCTATGGCAACAATCTGGCCTGCTTCGGAAAATGTATTCACAAAACACAAGCAAGTTAGTGTAACATCTGTAAAATGGGTTTCTGTCAGCAGAGCAGATGCATAATCTACTTTCCTTGTTTTAAAATGCAAAACGTGCAAAATAAAAAACCCCACTCAGAAAATAGCTAAATGTGATTATGGTTACAGGTTTAACTCATCGGTGCCCAATTTATAGAATTTAACCACCTCAATTCCGGACAATTTCACCTCCTTCCTGACCAGGCCAATTTTCAGATTCCTGTCACATTTTGAATGACATTTACTCAGTCATGTAACACTGAAACAAAATAAAAATGTTATCATTTTTTTGAGACAGATAGAGCTTTCTTTTGGTGGTATTTAATCACTACTGTTTTTCTTTTTCTTTTTTTGCTATATGAATTAAAAAATACCAAACAGTTTGAAAAAAAAAATGTTTTTCCTAATTTCTGTTAAAAAAAAATGGATATAAATAATCTTTCTTCATAAATATAGGCCAAAATATATCCTGCTACATTTTTTAGCAAGAATAACCCAAATCAGTGTATATTATTTAGTCTGTATGAAATTTATATAGTCTACACACTATTGTGTATATATTTGAAAATGGATCAATCCCAATGTACCGACTGCCTGTCTTATTTCTCAAGGCCTTAAAATGCCAGGTTAGTACAAATATCCCCCCAACCCTCCCCCACAAACCCTTTTTGGAAAATAGACAGTCCAAGGTATTTAGTAAGAGGCATGGTGATTTTTTTTAAGTTGTAATTTTTTTGTCACAATTTTTGGGAAAATTAAGAAATTAAATAAATGTGTTTTTTTTTTTACTAAGTTGCCATTTTGACAAGTTATTTCTCACACACAGCATAGGCACACTTATAATTACACCACAAAACACATTCTGCCATGCCTCTTGAGTATGAGGATACCACATGTGTAAGGTTTTTTACCACCTAGATGCATGGAGGGGGCCAAAATCCAAGGAGCACCTTTCAAGGAGCATAAATTACACATCTAATTTCCTGACTACTGATCACATTTTTGAAGGCCCTGGAGCACCAAGACAGTGAAAACAACCATAAAATGACCCAATTTTGGAAAGCAATCACTCCAAGGTATTTTCTGAAAGGCATAGTGAGTCTTTTGAAAATGTCATTTTTTTGCCACAGGTTTTTGGAAAATGCAGGAAAGAACATGAAAATATTAAAAATGAAAGTATTTTTTTACACAAAGTTGTCAATCAATAAGATTTTTCTAACACACATCATAGGCAGACTTAGAAATACACCCCAAAACACACTCTGCTACTTCTTCCAAGTATGGAAATACTACATGTGTGAGACTTTTTCACAGCCTAGCCACGTAGAGGGGTCCAAAATCCAAGGAGCACCTTAAGGCATTCTAGGGAGATATATTATGCATCTCATTTCCTCACTACCTATCATATTTTTGTAGGTCCGATATACCCAGGGCCACTGTTAGGAATCACGAGGCCCCGTACAGCCTAACTGATGGGCCCCCCCCCTTTTCTATCCTAGCACAAATTTTCTCCCTCAAATCCCCCCAATCCCTCCTATTAGCCCCGAATTCTTCCACCTGCTACTGGCAAGAATCCCCCCATCTTCGCTCCCAGAACAAATTTTCTTACTTCAATCCCCCTCCTAGGACAAATTCCCACAAATCCCTCCTCCTAGCACAACCCCCTCTATGTTACTCTTCCCAGCACAAATTCTTCCTCCCTACCAAAATCCTCCCCTAGCACAAGCATCCCCTCTCCTGCTTCAACCCTCTCCTGGTTCAACCCTCACCCCCTACCGCCCCTCCCTAAATCCCCATTACTTTTCCCAACACAGATAGCCGCCCATCCCCCTCCCCCAACTTACAGGGGGAAGCCACCGATAGCCAGCAGGAGGTGTGCTGTGTTCTGTCCTGTCAGAAGAGGATTCACCTACAGTAAACAGGACATGGGACCGTATTTTACTGTAGATCGCATTGCGATGTACATTCAAAGCGCCCCCTATCTCCTCCAAGGGCTGCTCTTCTCTCAGCAGCAGAAAATGTGGATAGGGGCCCTGTGTATACAGTGCAAAGTGATCTACAGTAACAGCGATCCTCGGTCTCATGTGCTGTTTAGTGGAATGCTCTTTTGGCAGAAAGGAGAGCACAACACAACGCACCTCCTCCTGGATGTCTCCTCTCTGCTCCAGCCTCCCGTCTCCTTGTCCCAGCTGTAAGTGCGGGCAGGGGAAGGAGCTCAGTGTCGGCCAGCCAGCCTCATTATCCCTCCGTGTCTCTCACCCAGCAGCTAAAAGCCGGCGGGAGGGAGAGGGGGAGAAACCTGGGTGAGAGGCACGGACGGCATTGTTCTCCACCGATCCTCCTTCTCTCCAGGCCCCCTGTGTGCCGGGGCCCCCTACAGGAGGACTGGTGGTCCCCCCCCAATCAGTGGCCCTAGATTTACACAAAAAATTACCAAATTGTGAGTGTAAACATCCCAGATTATTTTTTAAGAGGCACAGTGAGTCTTTTAAGACTTAATTTTTTTGCCACAATTTTTGGGAAAATGCGGAAAGAAAATGAAAATTATTTTTTTTTACAAAGTTGACAATTTAATAAGATATTTTTCACACGCAGCATGGGCATAACTTAAAATTACACCCCGAAACACATTGTGCTCCTCCCGATTATGGCAATACCACGTGTGTGAGACTGTCTCACACATCTGATCACTGTCTGGCCTAATTATATACCGGAAATTGTATCCTGTGTATCACATGAATCAACCAACGTATCAAAACCAATGTACACCTCCATACGAGTGGTCAGGGAATATGATGTAGTGTAGCATCACCTAAAGCAGTCCCAATTCCTAGAAGCCAAGCAAGCCTAGCCTACTAATGTAGTCAGCAGGGTGTGCAGATGGGGGTTCAGTTCAGGCCACACGCAGAGACATGGTCAACAAACAGGCAAAGGATTGGTCCAGGCAGCATGCAGAAACATGGTCAATAAACAAGCTAGGGTTAGTGCAGGCAGAGGCAACACTGCCAGTGGCATCAGTGGTGTTGCTGGGGGGTGCAGGGGGTGCGGGCTGTCGTCAAGGACACCGCTAACCTAGCACCAGCATCCGTGTATCACTCTGACTCGCCGGTTGTTTCACACAGCAGAGCGGACTGAAGCCAAAGCCACCTCCCCCTCCTCGGCTGTCTACATGTACACAACCCAGGGGAGGGACACTGTTGTGCATGCCAAGCTAAGGTCTGTACTGTACTCTATTGTAGATGGAGGAGGGGCACAAAGTGTGTACAGAAGGAGGAGGGGGTTTGTACTGTGGGAGGGGTCTGGACTGAGGGAGGGTTGTCTGTACTTAGTGTAAGGGGGTTGTACTTAGCATAGGGGGGTCTGGACTGGGGGGGAGGGGGTCTGTACTTAGTGTAAGCGGGGTTTGTACTTAGTGTACGGGGGTCTGGACTGGGGGTGGGGGGTCTGTACTTAGTGTGGGGGGGTATGTACTGAGGAAGGGGGGTCTATACTGAAGGAGGGGGAGATCTATACTTAGTGTAAAGGGGATGTACTTAATGTAGAGGGGGTCTGGACTGGGGGGGTCTGTACTGAGGTAAGGGGTTTGTACTGAGGGAGGGGGAGATCTATACTTAGTGGAAAGGGGGGCTTATACTGAGGGAGAGGGTCTGTACTGAGGGGGAACTATAGTTGGTGTAGAAGAGGATCTGTACTGAGGGAGGGGGGTCTATACTTAGTGGGGAGGGGGGGCTTGTAATGGGGTGGGCTATACTTGGTGGAGAGGGGGTGACACCATGTTTTACCGCACCAGGTGACACCAACCCCAGTGACACCACTGAGCCCTGCACTGGTGTGGTGGTGATCAGGGACACTAACTGTTGTGGCAGTGATCAGGGACAATATGATTGGTGTGGTGATGATCTCTTGAACCTTGCACTCTATACATAGCACATTCTTGAACCCTGCACACTGTATGTAGCAGGCTCCTGAACCCTGCACTCTATACAGAGTACACTTCTGAACACTGCACTCTGTTCATAATGCACTCTTGAATGCTGCATTCTGTACACACTCCTGGACTTTTCTCCCTGTACATAGTGCACTCCTGAACCCTGCACTCTGTACATAATGCACTCCTGGTATTTAATAATACCCATTTAAGACCCTCCAAGAGTGCAACACCACTCCATCTGGTGTGTTCTCCCTCCGGGGGGTGTGATTGAGTTCTTGCCCCCATTCTCTGAGAAAAAAAATGCCCTGCTATTGTGCATTCTGTAAAATACTTACCTGTGTAATTAAAAGACAGTTAGTTCAAGTTCACAGTGAAAATGATGATATAGAGCACAATAGCTTTGTTCGGGGTAATTTTTGAACAGCAAAAGGCCTTGTGCAAGATCCAGAAGTTTAGAAGAGACAGGATCACCACATTAATGGTTTTAGAGTTTTGATCAATTTATTTAATCATAAAAGTCCAGGCTAAAACAACAAAACCACTTTTCGGTTGTTCATGTCTAGCCATTCTTCAGGGCTAAAAGGTATAAACAATGTATAAATAGCTGTAAAATAGAAAAATAAATTGCTAATTGTCATATATTTTGATAGATTTGAGGTTCATTTACAATCTTGACCAGCTGCAATTTTGTTAAAGTGGGAGTAAATTCCCAAGCATGATTTTTACCTATAGGTAAGCCTATAATAAGGCTTACCTATAGGTACTGTAAATATCTTCTAAATGTGCACCATTTAGGTGATGTTTACTTTTGATGCAGCCAGTGATGTCATACTGCATACTGTGCTGTTCCTCCAGAGTCCTGTGCCATGAACAGCCATGAACAGCCATGAACGCAGAAAGAAGACCTGGTGAAAATGGAAGCACCTTTAGAGGTGACAGCGTGCCGCTGGAGGGCTTCGTTCTAAGGTAAGTTTCACATAATATGCAATGCAAGCTAGCACGTTATGGCTATGCCTTGAAGGATTAAAAAATAAAACAAAAAACAAAAACAGTGGTTTACTACCGCTTTATGTTCTCTGGACATAGTAGGAACACAGCAATAGATAGTTGTGCCATGGCATAAATCATTTGTTTTGAGCCGGCCAAAGATGGATCGAAAATTCTGCCAGTCCAGCTAAATTTCGATCCATATATGGCTGCTTCCGCTCAACAGCAGTCAATCTAACGATTATCTTCTGTCAAACTTAAGTGTTGGTAAACTTTTGTTGATCAGTGGCTGCAACCGATTGGCTGCAGCCGCTGATTAGTGTATTCTGATAGCAGAGGTTCACAATGGGGAGAATTCCTTCTATCCACCTCACTTGTGTAGATTGGGGAATCTGTTTTCTTTTTTCGATTGGCCTACTTGCTGATTGAAAAAAATGAGTCATCTTTGACCAGCTTTATTCTCGGGGTTTATTACACTGTTTGTATTATCTGTTAGCTTTAATCTACAGTGTCTGATAAAATCTGATAATTATGCAGCAGCTCTATAGTTTGTTCCTTTGTTCTATTTCTTTCAAGCTATTTATAGATGTTGAACATTTGTTTGTGGTCTTTTATATGATTTGATATTTCATTGGACCTTATTAGTGTAATTTTATTTCACTAAGGATTTTGGAAACACTATTCCTGTTATAGAACCAAGTACATTTTAATAACTGCTGCAGGCAGAAAGAAGCATTTCCTTAGTGTCCTCTCCCTCAGTGACCAGAGTTCGCAAGGTAGCAGCAGGGGGCTGATCTGTGTTAGCTGCTGCAGGCAGAAAGAAGCATTTGAACAGTGTCCTCTCCCTCAGTGACCAGAGTTTGCAATGCAGCAGCAGGGGGCTGATCTGTGTTAGACAAAACATGAAACTGCACAGGCACCACGATTTACATAATGAAAAAACATTTTCTCTGCACTGATCTTATTCAGCAGCCAACATAAACAGATGATATACAGTCTTTAGAAACATTTATTAAGAAAGGTATGCAGGATACAAATTCACAACTCTGCATACCAGGTTTACGTGACTCCGCAATCTCTGAGCCAGCATCTCTGTCCAGGAAGTAGATGCTGACCCTGGATGATGCCTAAACAGTGGTGGCCCGTCCATTAGGGGTGCACAGACACCACCCCTCCATCCATGCATCCGGTCCCCTGATCTACATGCAGGGCGCCGGACGCATGGATTCCAATGGGGGGGGGGGGTTTGAAGCACGCAATTAGAGCCAGAGGCTCTAATAAGCTTCAAAAAAGGGTGGGCTTGGGGTGCAGAGAACTGCGCTCCAGGTCCACCCAGTTGTGTGACAAAAGCGAATGAATATTCAGTATTCTCACACTGATCCTTCTCCCAGCCAATCAGGAAGCAGGTCCTGAGACCCGTCACCCGATTGGCTGAAAGGACAGGCAATCCTATTGGATGCCTAGGAGGAGGAAGGAGGAGATGCACGGCGGAAGCCGCCGTAATGCACAGGAGGAGGAGAAGACATAATGGAAGCTGCTGCCCGTAGGAGCCTTGCTAGACCTAGATGGGGTAAGTGTGGGGCTGGATTACTGACTGACAGTCTGGGGGGGGCGACTTTATGCAGGTGACCCATGGGGACTCGTGGGTGACCTGTCCGAACAACCGACAGACCCCCCCGATCAGGGGGGTGGTTGTTTGCCACTCCCCCAAGAACTAAAACCACCAGCCGCCACTGTGCCTAAACATATGAGGCTCTCTCCTTCTGAGAAGAAAAGCAGATAAGGCAGATTATGCACCTTGCAAAGTGCAGTTGCACTCTGCAAGTGCAATAGCTCCAGAGCTTCGTAAATTAATTGAAGGTTCACTTTGCAAAGAATATCCAAGCTAGGAAAATAAAAAAAAAACTGCATTTTTGCTTGCACATGATTGGATGATGGAAGTCAGCAGAGCTTCTGCTAATTTTTGCAAGGTGCGCAGTCTATTTGCCTTTAGTAAATCAACCCCATAGTCCAAGGGAGCCGAGTACTATGAACTCTCTAAGTTCATAATAAATACTCAAACGTACTATTAAAGTATAAATTAAATGAAAAAATATATCCGATTCTAGGTCTACTATATAATAAATACGGGTCTTAATTCACTAAGCTATAAGGCATGTGTTACCTGTCAGAACGATAGTTCTTTTTATCCATGCGGTTGTTATTTTGGTGGTAGATTGAATATGAATGTACAGTAGATATGTGCAATTTACCTTCATTCTGCCCAGTTTTTAGTGCAGTGCTTGTAAGTTTTCTGATCTTGTCATAACAACCTTCCAAACCAGCTCTGGTTACTTGGTTCCTGCTTTCTCTGTGTGCTTGCCCCTGGACATTTCCTATCTTCTTGTCAGGTTTCCCCCAATCCCAAGAGTTTGTTTTCTCTCCATGACTGGTTCTGTTTGCATTCCTACTTGAGCCTTGGCATCTTGCATGTTTTGTATTGTATCCTTAATAACATTTCATCTTTTATCACATTTCCTTTCTGAGTTACCAATCCATCATTTTCCCTGTTTCTTCTTTCTGTATCCAGTAAATCCTGTAAATCCAGTAAATCCTTGGATGTCCTTCATTTAGTACACCCTAGACTTTGATACCTTTGCATGCTACTGATACAGAAAAGGGCCTGCCAAGAAGTAGCACCTGGGGCAACCAAGTATTTTTGAACCCTAGAAGATACGGTAATCAAAAAATGACTACTATATGCAGAAGAGCTTGCCCAAATCTCAATTCCTTCTTCTTGGCCTGTAGCTAGGTTCCAAGTCCATCCCTATTGTCTGGTGTTTCAGTTTGTCTGTCTTGTGTTGTTTCTGGTTGATATTCTGGTTCCGAACTTTGCATGGCTGACTTCAATTTTCCAGTGCGTTTGGATATGCCTAAAATGTTGCCCTTGGCTACTGAGCATGATTCTGTACATTGCCTTGGGAGTGTCAAAACCCTTGATCAACAGTACTTGCTGATTCCCTCATCAAAATCTGGTGTCCAGTCTACAAAAACCCAAGTTCCTCTGAGGCAATACAAAATGAAAATCCCACTACAGAAAATGTAAAACTTTGCCAAGCATGCCCTGGGGTTTAATGGAAAGAACGGGTATGTTGTCTATTCAGCCTTTTCAGCTGCTCAGGAATAACAAAGGTTAAACCTGTCCAATCTAATCCCTAGAGACACAAGTTCTTAAAAAGATCTTAGTTTGAAAATGTAAATGTTCAAAATGTCACAATATTACTGTGCACACTAGCATTTTGCTTCATATATATATATATATTTTTTTTTTTTCTACACTGAGATATATATATTTCTACACTGAGCAAAATTATAAACGCAACACTTTTATGTTTGCGCCTATTTATCATGAGCTGAACGCAAAGATCTACGACTTTTTCTATGTACACAAAAGGCCTATTTCTCTCAAATATTGTTCACAAATCTGTCTAAATCTATGTTAGTGAGCACTTCTTCTTTGTTGAGATAATCCCTCCACCTCACAGGTGTGGCATATCAAGATGCTGACTGGACAGCATGATTATTGCACAGGTGTGCCTTAGGCTGGCCACAATAAAAGACCACTCTAAAATGTGCAGTTTTACTGTATTGGGGGGGGGGGGGGGTCCGAAAACCAGTCAGTATCTGGTGTGACCACCATTTGTCTCACACAGTGCAGCACATCTCCTTCCCATAGAGTCCATCAGGTTGTTGATTGTGGCCTTTGGAATGTTGGTCCACTCTTTAATGGCTGTGCGAAAATGCTGGATATTGTCAGAAACTGGAACGCGCTGTTGTATACGCCGATCCAAAGCATCCCAAACATGCTCAATGGGTGACATGTCCGGTGAGTATGCTGGCCATGCAAGAACTGTGATGTCTTCAGCTTCCAGGAATTGTGTACAGATCCTTGCAACATGGGGCCGTGCATTATCATGCTGCAACATGAGGTGATGGTCGTGGATGAATGGCATAACAATGGGCCTCAGGATCTTGTCACGGTATCTCCGTACATTGAAAATGCCATCAATAAAATGCACCTGTGTTCGTTGTCCATCGCATATGCCTACCCATACCATAACCCCAAACCGATTGTTGCAGCAGCTGTCCGGCTGGCTGATCTCAGACGATCTTGGAGGTGAAAATGCTGCATGTTGAGGTCCTGGGCTGGTGTGGTTACACGTGGTCTGCAGTTGTGAGGCCGGTTGGATGTACTGCCAAATTCTCTGAAATGCCTTTGGAGACGGCTTATGGTAGAGAAATGAACATTCAATTCAATGGCAACAGCTCTGGTGGACATTCCTGCAGTCAGCATGCCAATTGCATGCTCCCTCAAAATTTGAAACATCTGTGGCATTGTGCTGTGCGATAAAACTGCACATTTTAGAGTGGTCTTTTATTGTGGCCAGCCTAAGGCACACCTGTGCAATAATCATGCTGTCTAATCAGCATCTTGATATGCCACACCTGTGAGGTAGATGGGTTATCTCGGCAAAGGAGAAGTGCTCACTAATACAGATTTAGACAGATTAGTGAACAGTATTTGTGAGAAATAGGCCTTTTGTGTACATAGAAAAAGTCATAGATCTTTAAGTTCAGCTCATGATAAATAGGGGCAAAAACAAAAGTTTTGCTCAGTGTATATATATATCTATATATATGTAGCGCCCTGGGTTTAGTCAGGGAGCCCCTCGCAAAATTCCTACTAGCTACTGTAGTTAATTACTATGTGGTGTGGTGTCTTTCTGGATGCCTTTCCCTGTACGGCTGTCCTGTTGAAGTCTCGGAGTCTGCCATTTGAAATTGCAACTACTGAAGGGTGTCCTGGCCCTAACCCTCTTTCCCTTGCAAAATATAAAAAGGACTGTCAAAGAAATAAAACCTCTTTTACATCCAAGAAGTGTCTGACGCCCAATGACTTTTACCACCTTTGCACCCACTATGCCTCACAACCCACCACATATTGAAGGATGTCAGCTATCTTTGGCCTTGAAGGTTCTCATTAGACTGGAAGAGGTCAGAGATTCTGCTACATATATATTTATATATATATATATATATATATATATATATATATATATATATATACATTATATTACCAAAAATATTGGGGCGCCTGCACTTTACACCCACATGAACTTTGATGGCATCCCAGTCTTAGTCCGTAGGGTTCAATATTGAGTTGGCCCACCCTTTGCAGCTATAACAGCTTCAACTCTTTTGAGAAGGGTGTCCCCAAGGTTTAGGAGTGTGTCTATGGTAATGTTTGACCATTCTTCTAGAAGTGCATTTCTGAGGTTAGGCACTGATGTTGAACGAGAGGCCTAGCTCGCAGTCTCTGCTCTAAATCATCCCAAAGGTTTTTTATCAGTATGAGGTCAGGACTCTGTGCAGACCAGTCAAGTTCCTCCACCCCACGCTCATCCATGTCTTTATGGACCGCAGAGTCCTGACCTCAACCAGATAGAAAACCTTTGGGATGAAGTAGAGCCGAGACTTCAAGCCAGGCCTCTCATACAACATCAGTGCCTAATCCCACAAATACACTTCTGGAAGAATGGTCAAACATTCCCATAGACACACTCCTAAACCTTGTGGACAGCCTTCCCAGAAGTCTTAAGGCAGTTATAGCTGCAAAGGGTGTGCCAACTCAATATTAAATCCTACAGATTAAGACTGGGATTCCATTAACCCCCCTGGCGGTATTCCCGAGTCTGGCTCGGGGTGAATTTTTCATACCAAAAGCGGTAACCCCAAGCCAGACTCGGGATCGCATCGCAGGATCCAGGAAGAGTTTACTTACCTTGTCTCCTGGATCCTGCGATGTCTCCCCGCTGTGATCGGCGAGTCGCTGTGTCTCGCTCGATTCACAGTGCCGAGCTCCGTTCCCTGCAAGCGTTGCGACGCACGGGGACGGAGTTCGGCGGCAAATTCAAAAAGTGAAACACACAGTACAGATACAGTATACTGTAATCTTTCAGATTACAGTACTGTATCAAATAATGACACATCCCCTTTGGTCTGCCCAGTGTCCTGCATGCAGTTTTATATATATAAAAACTGTTCTTTCTGCCTGGAAACTGGAGATTGTCCATAGCAACCAAAACTGTCTCTTTACATCAAAAGTGGCTTTAGAACAGCTAGAAAACAGCGATAATAAATTAGAATCACTTGCAGAATTGATCGATAGTGATTTGTGGGGAGATCCGTCATCAAACACTAAAAATAACGAAAGCGACAATTCTGCAACTGAGCAAATTTCAGTGTTTTTGATTTGATTACATTATTGAACAATTTTTATTATTATTATATTATTATTTGTTATAATTATTTATAGTTATTTATTATATTATAATTTTTTTATTTCGTTTTTCAAACTTTATCATACCCGGGATGTCTACTAGACTCGTGTTTGGACAGATTTAAGTGAACTATTCCTAAGAATTACAGGCCTACAATATAAAACGCCAAATTTCTGTGCAAAATAATGGTACCGCTTTCAGCACCTAAAATCTGAAATAATCATACCGCCAGGGAGGTTAAAGTTCATGTGCGTGTAAAGGCAGGTGTCACAATACTTTTGGTAAATATATATATATATATATATATATATGTATATATATATATATATATATATATACAGTGCCTTGCAAAAGTATTCGGCCCCCTTGAACTTTTCAACCTTTTGCCACATTTCAGGCTTCAAACATAAAGATATAAAATTTTAATTTTTTTGTGAAGAATCACCAACAAGTGGGACACAATTGTGAAGTGGAACGAAATCTATTGGATATTTTAAACTTTTTTAGCAAATAAAAAACTGAAAAGTGGTGCATGCAAAATTATTCGGCCCCTTTACTTTCAGTGCAGCAAACTCACTCCAGAAGTTCAGCGAGGATCTCTGAATGATCCAATGTTGTCCTAAATGACTGATGGTGATAAATAGAATCCACCTGTGTGTAATCAAGTCTCTGTATAAATGCACCTGCTCTGTGATAGTCTCAGGGTTCTGTTGAAAGCGCAGAGAGCATCATGAAGACCAAGGAACACACCAGGCAGGTCCGTAATACTGTTGTGGAGAAGTTTAAAGCCGGATTTGGATACAAAAAGATTTCCCAAGCTTTAAACATCCCAAGGAGCACTGTGCAAGCGATCATTTTGAAATGGAAGGAGTATTATACCACTGCAAATCTACCAAGACCTGGCTGTCCCTCTAAACTTTCAGCTCAGACAAGGAGAAGACTGATCAGAGATGCAGCCAAGAGGCCCATGATCACTCTGGATGAACTGCAGAGAACTACAGCTGAGGTGGGAGAGTCTGTCCATAGGACAACAATCAGTCGTACACTGCACAAATCTGGCCTTTATGGAAGAGTGGCAAGAAGAAAGCCATTTCTCAAAGATATCCATAAAAAGTCTCGTCTAAAGTTTGCCACAAGCCACCTGGGAGACACACCAAACATGTGGAAGAAGGTGCTCTGGTCCGATGAAACCAAAATCGAACTTTTTGGCCACAATGCAAAACGATATGTTTGGCGTAAAAGCAACACAGCTCATCACCCTCAACACACCATCCCCACTATCAAACATGGTGGTGGCAGCATCATGGTTTGGGCCTGCTTTTCTTCAGCAGGGACAGGGAAGATGGTTAAAATTGAGGGGAAGATGCATGCAGCCAAATACAGGACCATTCTGGATGAAAACCTGTTGGAGTCTGCAAAAGACCTGAAACTGGGACGGAGATTTATCTTCCAACAAGACAATGATCCCAAACATACAGCAAAATCTACAAAGGAATGGTTCACAAATAAACGTATCCAGGTGTTAGAATGGCCAAGTCAAAGTCCAGACCTGAATCCAATCGAGAATCTGTGGAAAGAGCTGAAAACTGCTGTTCACAAACTCTCTCCATCCAACCTCACTGAGCTCGAGCTGTTTTGCAAGGAAGAATGGGCAAGAATTTCAGTCTCTCGATGTGCAAAACTGATAGAGACATACCCCAAGCGACTTGCAGCTGTAATCGCAGCAAAAGGTGGCTCTACAAAGTATTAACGCAAGGGGGCCGAATAATTTTGCACGCCCCACTTTTCATTTTTTTATTAGTTAAAAAAGTTTCAACAATCCAATAGATTTCGTTCCACTTCACAATTGTGTCCCACTTGTTGGTGATTCTTCACAAAAAATAAAAATTTTATATCTTTATGTTTGAAGCCTGAAATGTGGCAAAAGGTTGAAAAGTTCAAGGGGGCCGAATACTTTCGCAAGGCACTGTATATATATATATATATATATATATATATATATATATATATATATATATAAAATTTTGCTTTGTTTTCTAATAACCACTGCCACAAAAGTTGAAAAAGTAGGTGGCCTAATGCAGGGGACTACATTCAGAGCCCTGATGTCCTTGTCTTTTTTATGCCTACTACGACCATTATGGTGCCTTGATAATACAATGGTATCAGATAAGTGAATCAAGTTTGCCGAATTGGTGCCAATAAAGAAGAATTAGGGCGGTGATGTCCAAGGGGTAACCTTTCCCTGCTTTCACCTCATCCCCAAATTATCATCTCTGCTATATAAAAAAAACATACCTGTTAACTTGTTTCAAAGGGCCAAGACTTCATCACTTTCTGAGGAAGCAGTGCTCACAAAATACATTGTGCACTGCAGGACTGTTAGTTATTGTCTGACAGCCAGTATGGCAATTCAAAAGCTGACAACATGCAGTATCAGTCACATTTTGCAAATGCTGCTTCACCCTGTAGGAAGGGGAATAAATTACACAGAAACTGCCACTCACTCAGCCTCCCTACTGTTCCACAAGGGAGAGGAGAAGGTTTTACATACCATTGCAGAGATAAACAGATAGGGAGAAAAGATTCAGACTTTGGATCCTGACATGCATGCTTCTCTTCATTGCACTAATCTGGCAACGTGGATTTTACGGAATATGGTACAATTCAGGTATAGGTGTATAAATATAATAGGCAGAAAGCAAACTGCATAAACAAAGTGACTATTCTTGATGTAGGCAGTGGGAATTGTTTCATAGAGAGGGAGCCCAATTCATTTTAACACTTGAAGGTTTTACAATATAACCTAAGGCCAGCCCTTACCAAAACAACAAATCATCAGCAAGAATGAGAACACATTCATAATGCATACTGTATTTTGAGACCTTCTTTCAACAATGTAGACTTGGAAGCAAGTGCAAATAGCAAATTGAATAGAAATGTCTCAAGGTGTTTTGCAGGGAGGGAAATGTATATGTGTGTGTATATATATATATATATATATATATATATATATATATATATATATATATATATATATATATATATATATATATATATATATATATATATATTATATACAGTGTAGCAAAATCTCAGGCCTCCTTTCGTCTAATGAGAAATGAGAACCTCCAGAACCAAGAGTGTGTTGTAGGGCATAGTGGGTGTAATACAAGATAGATTTATGAGCAGCAGACACTTCTTGAATGCAAAGAGATTTTATTTCTCTTGAACAGAACTTTGGGAGAGAGGGTTAGGGCCAGGACACCCTTTAGTAGTTGCAATGTTAATTAGCAGACTCCGAGACTTGCAGGGACAGCCATGCAGGGAAAGGCATCCAGAAAGACACCACATCTGCATGCGTAGGAGCGATGTCTCCTATGGCAACAGTCTTAAAACGGTTCCTAACACAAGTTGTAACAAACTCCTTTACTCTTATACAGTCACTTATTGTAGGTTCTCAAACCACTCAGCTCCCAGTCTCTCTCACTAGACTTGCTGATTCACTGCCACCGAATCCTTTGAGCTCTTCCTATCTTCACTCAAGTATCTTCCTCAAGTGTCACCCCCGCTTCTCTGCTGGGTCCCTAGCTTGGCACTCCAGATACTTCTCAAGCTTCACCTCACTGGCCTGCTCGCTCCCTGGCTTGACACACAAGGCTGCTGTACAAGCATCACCTCCGCTGGCTGGATCCCTGGCTTGACACCTGCTGAAGTTTCCCAATTCTTCACAGTCCCCGGTTGGTAAGAATAATGCTCCGGAACTTGCTTAAGCTACTCACTGTGGTCCCTGGTAATAAAGTGGATAGTCCCTTAGTGGCGACAGCTTCCCCTCTACCTCCGACCACGACAGGTTCCCCCGGCCGGCAGAACCATCACTTTTGGTTGGACTGCAAGCCGCAATCCCAAACCTACGCTGCTCTCTTGCTTCTAAATAGGCCCTCAGCCAGCCTAGCAGCCAGATGTGCCTGGGATAGGCCCAAAGTCTGGCCTAGCAGCCCGGGCAATACAACCCATGTCCACCCAGACAGCCGTCCAGGTGGCACAGAACCCTGATCACCTTATTTCACCCAAATATATAGGTTCTCCCAGCAGGTCAAGGGATTCAAGAAAACCCCTGCCCATTGACTGAGATACCCTATATACTCCTAATCTGTACTTGTTGTCTTATCTAATTACACCAGGTACCCGGCCACCTAGTGGCAGAAGAGAGAAGTGCAGCAATTCCAGACTTAGGGTGAACTCAATTTATCCCTAACAATGATCCAAGGTAACTACACCTGGCAGGTAAATTTAGGAGCAACTCTGCCTAAACATCAGGGTGCTACACTAGTATCTCACAAAAGTGAGTACATCCCTCACATTTTCACGTAGGAGTGTACTCACTTTTGTTGCCACTGGTTTAGACATTAATAGCTGGGTTGAGTTATTTTGAGGGGACAGAAAATTTACACTGTTATACAAGCTTTACACTCACTACTTTACATTGTAGCAAAGTGTCAATTCTTCAGTGTTGTCACATAAGATCTAATAAAATATTTACAAAAAATGTGAGGGGTGTACTCACTTTTGTGAGATACTGTGTGTGTATGTGTATATATATATATATATATATATATATATATATATATATATATATATATATATATGAATTGGCTTTGAAAGTTCCTAACCTAATTTTAATAGCTAGCAATGAGATGCTAATTTATCAGATGCAGAGCAGCTCAAGCAGCTCTCATATTTTTAGCTGCATTATTACATTACACTCTATTCTGCTTTTATGTAGGCGAGTTTACCTAATTTTTATTAGAATGTTTAACATTAGAAATGGCATAGAACTGTAATTTTTTTCACTAAGTACATTGTATAAATTTAAACATAGTAAAATATAATTGTGCTTACTTTGTGTCATTTTAATTTGAGATAAAATGTAAGGATTTAATTTTAAATGCATAAATATTCCATCAACCCTACCAGTAACCAACAAT
This sequence comes from Lithobates septentrionalis, assembly GCA_037952835.1. NCBI lineage: Eukaryota > Metazoa > Chordata > Amphibia > Anura > Ranidae > Lithobates > Lithobates septentrionalis. The sequence goes on from JBBDGP010002449.1 coordinate 581,184, forward strand.
GGGAGGACATACACTCTTTACAGCAGTATTTCTCAGCCTTCTTTAATTGTAAACTTTTCTATAGAAGCCAGAGCCTATCTAGTATTCCCATTATCGTTGACCAGCTGATCTCTGACAGGGGTAAATTTGTTACCAAAACCCCTTAAATATATATCAGTGTTTTTCAAAATTTATGTTTGAAGTTTTTTATACTACAAGTTTTATGACAAACTGAATGCAACAAGTAGAAGTGCCAATGAAGCTCTCAGAGGGAACCCTCTGGGTCACACATACCACTGGTCGAGACTAATGCCGCGTACACACGGTCGTACTTTTCGTCTACAAAAGTCCAACGGACGCTGACGGACTAAAGCTGGCTGGTAATCCGATCGTGTGTGGGCTTCTCCGGACTTTCAACGTACTTTTTTAGCCTCAAATCCGACGTACTTTAGATTTGAAACATGCTTCAAATCTTTACTTCGTAACTACGACGGACCCCGAAATCCGCTCGTCTGTGTGCTAGTCCGACGGACAAAAAGCCACGCTAGGGCACCTATTGGCTACTGGCTATGAACTTCCTTATTTTAGTCCGGTGTACGTCATCACGTACGAATCCGTCGGACTTTTGTGTGGTCGTGTGTAGGCAAGTCCGTTCGTTAGAAAGTATGCCGCAAGTCCGCCGCAAGTCCGCCGCAAGTCCGCCGAAAGTCTGCCGGAAGTCTGTCGGACAGGCTGTCTGACTTTTGTAGACGAAAAGTCCGACCGTGTGTACGCGGCATAAGAATTACAGCTGTACTCTGTGTGATCTCATTGCTGTCTATGGGAAGCATTGTGGGCAATATACAGTATGTGACTTGTCTGAGCAATAACTAGAGACTCTTAGGGCACATTCACACTATGCTTTGCATTAAAGTATTGTAGTTAATACAATGTCTAATTGTGTGTTAAAGTGCTCTGAGATAAGAAAATGTATTAATTTGAAAATGTTGGCACCACATCTTAAAGCTGAACCAATGTAATTATCTATGTACCATACCTGTGGGATCCTAATAGAACAGCCATTTCCAACCATGGTTCTGTGGAACCCTAGGGTTCCTCCAGGGGTTGCTAGGGCTTCTTTAAGCTGTGACTAATTGACTTCCCATTTGATAGTACCAGCATAGTTCTGGGACCAACACCACTTGGCAGAGGGTGGCATTCTGACAACCACTGTAAGGGGGACATTCTTTTACTTACTTTCACAGTAAATGGCATTCTTACTACTGACCCCCAATTAGTTGGTTTTAGCTAGGGTTCCCAGAATTTTTTTCAAGGGTTCCTCTGGGGCAAGAAGGTTGAAAAAGTCTGCTCTAGAAGCTGAAAATTGCTGGGCGCCTCTCCAAGAATGATTTGCTATCTTCTCTATAATTGTAATTGAGAAAATTGCAAAGAATTCATTGAATAATCCCTGTGCTGAGCAGCCGACCTCCTGTGTTCACAATGCAGCAGGGCAGTTGCTCAGGCATGGGACCCATAAGTTAGTGCAGATTACTAAAGTAGCAGTGTCTAAAGCCGACCATAGACAGTTCAAATTTCGGCCAGGTCAGCAGGGATTGGCTGAGATTTGAACCATGTATGGGCAGGCTGATTGTACCCAAGTTGATCAATCAATCAATTAACTTGGGTACAACCAGCACGTGGGGTTTTTCATGTGGCTATAGCTGCTAGCAATAATAGTGCGCCTCCCCCAGCCCCCCCCCCCCCCCCTGGGAGAACACAATAGCTCCACGGAGGGTTTCCCGCATCAACACAATCACAAATCAAACATTTTTCAATCACACTATTTATGGCTGGCTTAATAAAGTGATACAGCTTCCAGAGGAATCCCACGGGTATGGTATATGCATAGTTACATTGGTCCAAGCAATGTTGTACCTTCATTAAATGTAACCATATTGCTACACTTAGCGGCTCCTCTCTTCTTTTTTATACTCAGTTGTGACATGACGCTACTCTTATATCAAGACATTGCTTGTATATCAAGGCAAAATGTATTAAAACATTTTGCTTGTCTTGCAAAACGCTCTCAAACCAAGTTACTCTCAAACCAAGGTTTTACTGTACAGCACATCACAACACGTAGTAATTGTGCTGTGGCTCTAGTGGAGGTGCTTTCTCTGCTACTGTGATAGTTGTTCATGTGTTGTGGTCAAAGGCGTCATATGTGTTTGGGCCCTTAGGGCTAGTAGACAGGTATCTGGATTACCTGGTCTCAAATTGCAGTATCCAAAAGGCAAAGCTACACACAAAAAAGGACATCAGGGACTTTTCACATTATCTCTCTTTGTCACACTACTTAACTATTCAATAACAATTACTGAACTATAAAAAAAGGACATCAGGTTCTGAACCCAGATTTTGGATGAATCTGGATGGGGCGGTGGTGGCATGTTCTGTCCCATGCTTTTATTTAAAATCTTTACCATGCAAATAAGAAGAAGAAATCGAGAGGTCTAGAGTAGGAGTTCTTAACCTTGGAATGCATGGACCCCTTAGAGGTACATGGATGGGTTTCAGCGGGTTTGTGAGGGTCAGATAACAAGTCTCTTGACTCATTGTTGGGGGGGGGTCCATAGCTTTCATCAGGTTCTTAAAGGGGTCTGTGATTCAAAAAAGGTTAAGAACCACTGGTGTAGAGACAATCTTTTACAATATATTTACGACAAAAACAGAAGCAACTCTCCTGCCAACATAAATCTTATTAATCCCTTTGATCTTGATGTGCCCATGGCCTAGCTGAGATAATTTTTGCACTGAATGCACACATCCAAAAGAGAAATGAGCTTTAAAGACAGCTCCAGCCTAATTAGAGATATCTATTGAAAATTGGTGAACATAAACAAGTAACGCTTATATTTTTAGCATCTAGGGGGTATCTATTATGCAAACATAACACCCTCACAAACCTTGAACTTGTGCCCACCCGCTCTACTATGGCGTACTGATTAATAGCTTGTGACGGTTTAGGGAAGAGAAAGCTCCCATTGCATTATGGGTATTCAGATCTTTCTTTTATTTTTCAAAGCAGCTCAGTTATTACGTGCAGAAGAGGAAAGGCCACAAACAAGAGCTAATAATTTCTGTACTTGTGACTGGCAGATCATTAAATCATATGCTTTTAACTCAGAGCACAAAGGTGAAATATAAGCATCTAACACGAAACTCATTCATATTCCATAATGCTGACTTGCATAGTGCAATCGTTTTAACACATTGCACAATCACCACCAGCTAAACTAGACAAAATTCTGCTAGGGCAGATTACTCATCATATGACTTCATGTCACTGAATCGTAGACAATGTTTGAATCTCACCACAGAGAGCAGATGATCTGTAATTGTAGAAAATATCCTACACTTTCTCCATTCACATTTTTACATGCTCAGCAAGGTTTTGTGAATTGTTTTTAATGTGTATCACAGATGCATGTCATCTACCATAGGAAAAAATGCCATAGACAGTAGAATGAACATTAGCAGTAGGGGTAATGTTCTTTATCTTTTTATATGTACTAGTACTGGTCATGAATCGAAAAATAACAAACACATAATAATTGCACACTTCTGGCCATACACTAGTATAATTTTGTTTGAAATTTCTCATTTAGAGAATATTTGTTTGGTTTTCTAATGGTTGGTGGGGTGAAATAAAGGTTTGTATTTGACTGCAGTGATGAGAAAATTCAAAGGATCTCAATCTATTAGGACTCTCCATAATCACTCAGCAGATATTAACGCATAGCAAAACATCTATCCATAAGGTGCATAAGGACATCCCCACACGTGAGCCTTCACCCAAACAATGCACTCACCAGATAAAAGAAATGAATAAGCATCAATTGGTAGTTAGGACTCAATCCTCTTCGGAAAATGCCATAGGTTGGAGGATAATATCCAAAACACCACACTAGGTAAAAAAGCTCACCAACCAGGAGCCCAAGAAAATGTATATAGTGCAGTATTTATTGACTTTAAAATTAAATTTGCAGCAGTATTAGAACACGATAAAACTTTACTACTGTCAACAGGGCCAGTGCTTAACTATTTTGTACCCTAGGCAAGACTAACAAAGGTGTGTGTGTGTGGGGGGGGGGGGTGCAGTGGTGTCATTAGTCTTGCCAAGGGCCACTTGGGTGACTACAACAGGATCAGAGAGAGCAGACGCTGACCCACTGGGACAACAGCTATGTTCAGAGACGTAGCGCCCGCCTGCTCCGCTGACCTGGCGCCCACCTCCTCCGCCTCCCCAGCTGTGCCCGCCTCCTCCGCTGACCTTGTGCCCGCCTCCTTCACCTCCCCAGCTGTGCCTGACTCCTCCTCTGACCTCGTGCCATCCTCCTCCGTCTCCCCAGCTGTGCCAACCTCCTTCACTGACCTCGTGCCTGCCTTCTCCACTGTCGCCCTCCTCGCAGGCTGAGCTGCTGCTGACCTCCTCTGCAGCAGCCGCGACAGATGTCCTCCATGGCTGCTGCCCCAGCCCTGTGTAGGGCCCCTCGTGTTCCCCGGGCAGGCTAATGGGGAAGTCAGCGGCCGTAGCTGCACCCCTAGGCAGCAGTGCGCCCTAGGCAACTGCCTAGTTTGCCTAGCGGGAGTGCCTGCCCTGACTGTCAACTGTATATTTGAAGAACTTTCCTTTATATGGACTTTTGCTCTCAATCACAACCTTCCTCATTAATATGGTTATTGGGCTATATTATAAAGATTTTTCATTGTTTGAATATACTGATTACAAGGATTACCTTGGGTGCTAGCTGCTGATGTAGGTGGAGCGGTCAATATATGTATTGCTGTTTGAAATACCTTTTTTGTGAGTTGGTGCCCAAAACTGAACTGCATATTCCAGGTGAAGTTTTACTAATGATTTGTACAATTAGAAATGTTGGAATTTGTAAGGCAAAGTGACAGTTTCCCTGTGAAGAGGACTTGAACTTTTCTTATTTGTTTTCAGTCAAATATACCATTAAAAACTTTACCTAGAAGCAGACACCCCTGGGTAATGAGATACCTACAAATACACATAACTAATGTGTTTGGAGCTATATCCCAGAATACAAATATATACTAAACTTTTGCTTTAAGTAATGGAAGTAGTGGAAATGAGAAGGCCTGGTGCTTATTTAATATCCTATTTGAATGCATTACATAGAGTTTCTGCCCTTGCTGCTTTTGGAGAATATCTTTCACAACAGTGAATCATTTCAACATAAATTATGAGGTAAAACGATGAAAAGAGGTTTTCCCTCTACAGCCAAAAAATATTATTTATTTATTCAGTTCTGCAACTCCATACAGATTGGTATGTAACAAATTATGCTGTTCCATCACACTTGAAGGATGCTGGGTCACATTCCTTTTAGAAGTTATGAACTATTTTCCTCTAAAAGCTCAATGACAGCTCCATGTTTACCTCATGAGTGCATATTTTATGTCTTTTTAAGGAGACTCCAATGAGCAGTGATGCCTCTAATTCTTACTGCAAAGGTAGTCCACCAGGGGCATTGCTAGACCTTGACACCAGGTTTTCTACTAAGGGCCTGGATCTCCTTCGAGATATGGAGATGATACATTCTATGCATTATAAAGTTTTGGAACATTATACAATTTAGCTACTTCTCAATCCATCTATTATTTATTTTTTCATCATAAGGTGACATTACAGTACTTTGTTCAGTTAAAAATATTTATATTCGTTTTGGATTTGATCCATAGTGGTCATCATGGTATCCTACCAGCTCTTCGACAATTTAAATCAGGGTACCAAGAGGAGCCCCGGGTCTATTAGGACCCTAGAAATTCCCCTGTAGCCCACATGTGGGGAGGTGCAGCGTAGTGCAGTGGCAGAAAACACTCAAAGTCCAGGTTCAGAATACAGAACTGTATTAAAATTGAACTCTGGCAATATACAACAAGCTTGGCGGAAAGGCAACCTGCCCGGGAGCACTCACAGAATATAACAGCAATGAGTAGTAGCAGAAGGTCTGAGGTGCACCGACATTGTCTGTCTCGAAGGGCGGAATGTGGCCTGGCCAGTCCGTAGCCAATTGAGGAAGCTTCCAGGTAGGATGGAGTGTCCCTGCACTTTCCCTACTCGCCAGCAACCTCTCCCTGACACTAAGCAATGTTGCTGACAAACGGGTGACCTGTCCCTACTCTAGCCACGTGCAAAATGCACGGCAAACTGGGGAGCAAGGGTCATAAATAGATTCTGCCTCACCCAAGATGGCCACCAAAGTCACATGGGGGTGACAGCACCCAATCGGATGCTGCCTCTCTGTGACCAAAGAAACCACAGAGGAACTAGGCAGTAGAGAAAATAGACTACACCTTCCTACACATGGACTGGAGGAGAAGTAATCAGCTGATTCCTTCATCCATGTTTACAGCAAGGAAGGAGGAATCTCAACAGACGGCTATTGTATTCAGGCAGCTACAGCACCAGCAGATGTCCGAATGCAATGGTGCTGCTGCCTGCGTCCAATAGGACGTAATCACTGTTTTTCTGATAATTTCCCTCCCAGCTCAGTAGGTTTTTAAATTGACTTATGTCAAGTAGATTTTTAAATCGATTAAGTCAAGCCGATTGGAGCTTGCAGGGACACCATGGCTCAAATTTCAGCTGATTCAACAAGAATTTGCTGAAATTCAAGTCTTCTATGGCCAGCTTTGGACTTCAATCACACAATGGCATGGAGGTTTTGTGAACACTTTACAAAGCCAGTGCCTGTTCTTTAACATTAAAGCGGAGTTCCACCCAAAAAATGGAACTTCCGCTTTAAGGGAAGGTGACCCTCTGACATGCCATGTCATTTTTTGCATGTCATTTTTTTGGGGGCAGTGGAAACCCTCTTATTAGAGAGTCCCAGCTCCCACTTCCTCCCGGCGCTGGAAGGAAGATCACTTCTCCCCCTCCCTCTCGGCAATCATCTGGGATACGTCACAGGTCCCAGATGATTGTCCAGCCAGTCACAGTGTGCCGCGCGGCTCGCACATGTGCAGTGCGTGCCCAGCTGTGAACCCAGCCCGGTGCCCAAAGTGACAATGCCGGCGCCACAGAGAGGAGGGGAGACAAGCGGGGCTTTGTTTCCCCGCAACGCTGGACCCAGAGACAGGTAAGTGTCCGACTATTAAGAGTCAGCAGCTGCAGTATTTGTAGCTGCTGACTTTTATTTTATTTTTTTTAATCGGAACTCCTCTTTAACATTAATGGTCAAGTAAATGCGTAAAATTCAGAAGGATTTTTTAAAATTTTATTTTATCTTGTCAGCTATGCTTGCCTCAATCCAAATCAGTAAACATACACCCTGAATATGTCTAAAGCCAGCCATAGACGGAGTTAATTTCTTTCCTGCAACCACAGTTGGATAAAAAGAATATACAACATGTGGATGTGAGCGCTATATTCAGCACAATTAGAAAAACAGTTTTGACCCCCAGAATCTAATTTCTTTTGATGAAGGAAAAATAATAAATAGATAATACTCTGAGCTGCTAAAAAGAAAATTGCTATATTCCTCCATCAACACAGTCAGTGTTGATGGAGGAATCCCTCCAATGAAGACATTTTGTTCTCCCTGCGGGGGGGGTGTCGAGCCACTAGCAATAATCGCGTGTAAAATCAGACAGGCTGGATGTACCCAAATACCCGGCTGAGATTTCAACTGTCTATGTCTGGATTTTGCTTGGTGTAGCACTAGCAGGATTTCAAACACAAATTTGTATGAAAAATTTAAAGAAAATTTGTATGAAAATTCTTAGGAATATTTGAATGTCATTCGAAAGTAGTTCAAAATTTTGTTTGGTTTGAACATTCAATGTTGGAATGAATGAACTTTACCAAATGAAAACCACATCCACTGTTTGAAATTTGTCTGTTTAAGAAACATCTTACATCCTGCTCCATGAATTTTCTCATCACTGCAATCAAAAACGAACGTTAATTTAACCACACTAATGATTAGAAAAACAAACAAAGTTTTTTACAACATTCTTACAATGAAAAATGTTGAACACAATTCTACTAGTGTATACCCAGTGTTGGATATTCACAGGGTACTTGGAAAGCTCTTCTTTTTAACAAATTTTTGTTCCAAAAGTTGTGCCCCCCCCCCCAGATATCTGCGAGTGCATTTACTGATCCATAAGTCAGTTTGATGGGGGAAATTGATATAAGGGTGCACTTCAATACTGGCAATTGATGTAAGGGGGCATTCTGATAGGGACAATTGATGGGGCACTCTGATGGGGATAGCTAATGTAAGGGAGCACTCTGATGGGGACATTTGATGTAAGAGGGCACTCTGGTGGGGATAATTGATGTAAAGGGGGAACTCTACAGGGTGGCAGTTGATGTAAGGGGGCACTCTGATGATCACAATTGATGTAAAAGGGCACTCTGATGCAGGAGGCACTCTGATGAGGACAACTTATGTAAGGGGGCACTTTGATGAGGATAACTGATGTAAGGAGGCACTCTGATGAGGACAACTTATGTAAGGGGGCACTTTGATGAGGATAACTGATGTAAGGAGGCACTCTGATGAGGATAACTAATGTAAGGAGGCACTCTGATGAGGATAACTAATGTAAGGGAGCACTCTGATGAGGATAACTGATGTAAAGGAGCACTCTGATGAGGATAACCGAGGTAAGGGAGCACTCTGATGAGGACAACTGATGTAAGGGAGCACTCTGATGAGGATAACTGATGTAAGGGGGCACTCTGATGAGGATAACTAATGTAAGGGAGCACTCTGATGAGGGTAACTGATGTAAGGAGGCACTCTGATGAGGATAACTGATGTAAGGGAGCACTCTGATGAGGACAACTGATGTAAGGGAGCACTCTGGTGGGGACAACTGATGTAAGGGAGCACTTTGATGAGGACAACTGATGTAAGGGAGCACTCTGATGGGGACAACTGATGTAAGGGAGCACTCTGATGAGGATAACTGATGTAAGGGGGCACTCTGATGGGGACAATTGATGTAAGGGAGCACTCTGATGAGGACAACTGATGTAAGGGAGCACTCTGGTGGGGACAACTGATGTAAGGGAGCACTTTGATGAGGACAACTGATGTAAGGGAGCACTCTGATGGGGACAACTGATGTAAGGGAGCACTCTGATGAGGATAACTGATGTAAGGGGGCACTCTGATGGGGACAATTGATGTAAGGGAGCACTCTGATGAGGACAACTGATGTAAGGGAGCACTCTGGTGGGGACAACTGATGTAAGGGAGCACTTTGATGAGGACAACTGATGTAAGGGAGCACTCTGATGGGGACAACTGATGTAAGGGAGCACTCTGATGAGGATAACTGATGTAAGGGGGCACTCTGATGGGGACAATTGATGTAAGGGAGCACTCTGATGAGGACAACTGATGTAAGGGGGCACTCTGATGAGGATAACTAATGTAAGGGAGCACTCTGATGAGGACAACTGATGTAAGGGAGCACTCTGATGGGGACAACTGATGTAAGGGAGCACTCTGATGAGGACAACTGATGTAAGGGAGCACTCTGATGAGGACAACTGATGTAAGGGGGCACTCTGATGAGGACAACTGATGTAAGGGGGCACTCTGATGAGGATAACTGATGTAAGGGGGCACTCTGATGAGGATAACTGATGTAAGGAGGCACTCTGATGAGGATAACTGAAGTAAGGAGGCACTCTGATGAGGATAACTGAAGTAAGGGGGCACTCTGATGAGGGTAACTGAAGTAAGGGGGCACTCTGATGAGGGTAACTGATGTAAGGAGGCACTCTGATGAGGATAACTGAAGTAAAGGGGCACTCTGATGAGGATAACTGATGTAAGGGGGCACTCTGATGAGGATAACTGAAGTAAGGGGGCACGCTGATGAGGGTAACTGATGAAAGAGGGCATATTCCATGTAAGGGGAAACTCTGATGAGGACTCCTGATGTAAAGGAGGACTCTAATAGAGACACGAGATATACAGAAGTGAACAGGGAATACTGGTTTCCTGCATCTCAGATCAGATAGGCTAGATCCAGCTCTGGGTGACACCATGGTATCACCCTTAATCCAAACTTCCATTTTTGTTGTAGGCTAGAAATGTACAACACTCCACTTCTCTCCAATAAAACAAATACTTTAATAACGCATTCTTAAAGCTTTACAAATGACACCTAAAAGCATCAATAATGTGTTCCAGTGATGTATTTTATTCACAAATGTGTCACATGCGTTATTTTTGAATGCCCATGTGAGGGGAACCTAACAGTCTTGAATGGAGCATGTACCAATGGATCCATGCCATACATAGAAGAATACATGTCTGTGTCAATCCTGAAATGACTGCTTTAGGAGAGTAGAAAGGCGAGCCCAAGCCTTCCTTCCCATTTGACAGACATGTGGCTGTAATCTGGGTGGACATTAGGACCCTGAGGAGGATGAACTCTCTCTGCAGGACTGAGCTAAAACAAACAGCTGAGTGAGAGCAGAGAGAGAGAAGGGAGGGAGGGAGAGAGAGAGAGAGAGAGAGAGAGGCAAGGCAAGCAATACAGGGGGAGACTGAACCCTGGAAAGAGACAGCTTGAGAGGAGGAGGAAAGCACAGGGCGCACACAGGCGCTGCTAGAATGTAAAAGGAGCAGGCAGCCTCTCGCCTCCCCCCATTCATACAAATCTCTCCATCCTGCCTGCAGCATGAGAAGGATCAGAGCTAATGCCATCGCCATCCTGACTGTAGCCTGGATCCTGGGAACCTTCTACTACCTATGGCAGGACAGCAAGCCCCATCCTGCAACATCCAGCAGATCCCCGGGCAGGAGCCGGCCACCGGTGAGGCAGGAGGTGCACAGAGAGGACAGGACCAGCCCTGAGGCTGTGAGTATCAGCTGTACATTGGGAGGAACCTGCACCTTCTCATCACTGTGAGGGGGAGGGGGTTAGGGACTGGTCCCCTGTGACTGGCGGGGATCCTTTAACAACAATAATCCATTTCAATGGATGAAACAAGAGCGTAAGCAGCTACTCCTAGCAACCATTTAGCATCCTCCTCGCCGTTACCCATGGCAACCATTCTCAGGCTTCCTTTAGTTTCCTTAGAGCATGAAAAGTGAAGCCTGATTGGTTGGAAGCTTGGCTCTACTTTTTGCTTGAATGTCTTACAACATCCCCAATCCGCTCGGTTAATAAGTCATCGATCTTTCTCCGAATAACTTCTCTTTATTTTCAGACTCCCCCAGCCTCAGCTCTCACTTCCAATACATCCTGTCCGAATTACCCATCCTGACAGCCCCATTGATTCTCATCTCGCTCTATTACAGTATGCCATCCGTCATCGGTCCCTTCATTAAAGCAATTTGTGGGAATACGGGACTGTATAAACGTGATCAATTTAGTGCGTGTCATCGGATAATAAATAGGATGGAAAGCAGAATATCAAACAGGAGATTACAGGGAAAGTTTCTGGAAAGACGTGGGATTACTGGTGCGTTGTAAAACGCGACATGCGGTTTTTCAAAGCGCATATTGTGATTTTAGTGGGTTTCTAATGCGTTGTGTTTAGTTGAATTGAACGCAGCACATCATGTGTTTTGCATGTGTTTTCATCCCTGCTAACCTGGGAAAAAATCGACATGTGACTCAAAAAAAAAAACGCACCTAAAAAAAAACACTATGTTTTTTACATTGACTATAACAGGAGGTGCATTTTTTGGAGCATTTTTCATATAGGGCACCAAAGATGCAGCAAGCAGGACTTGCGCACTTTTAAAAAAACGCAACAGATAGATGGAATTTAAAGGGAACTGTTTTTCATGCACTTTTTTTGTGCTGGAAAGGTGCGTTTTAGCGTGGAAAATGTGTACCAGTGTGTGCTGAGTCTTGGGGTCCTCCCATAGCATACTGCACTTAAAAACTCGAAAATGCATTGGCGTGCGTTTAACATGCATTGCGTTGTGTTACGTTGCTTGGCAATGTGCATTAGCAAGCATTCTCATGCCATCCGCTGTAAATGGACATAATGGACATATCAAAGTAAAGATATATTTTTTATATCTTTACTTTGAGTTGCATCGCATTGAAACGCGTTCATCTGCGTGGTGTTAAAATGCAGACAGGTTGCTTTTTAACACAAAGCACAACATTGCAGTGTGAACAAGGCACATAGAAAACCATTGTTTTCCATGCGCCTGCCCTTGCGGTGACCCGTGTTGATCCAGTGTGGAAAATCGCAGGTCACCAGACATCGTGTGAACGAGTCCTAAAACATACACATGTGTATGGCAAATGAAGAGATAGCATTAGAGTAGACCATTACACATGCTCCATTCACACCTATGTGTCTGTAATTCAGATGTGATTTATTTGTGGTTTTTAAAATGCGTGCCGTAGGGTGTTATGATGTGCTATCATGCAATTCCACACATGCATATTTCTCTTTTATCTTTTGAGTATATTTTTAAGGAACATTCACCAGTCAGCTTGATAGGAACAGCAATTCACGAAAACGCATCAAAACGCACATATGCATTGCCATAGACTGGTAGTCCTCACAACTCTGTAGAAAGAAAAATTGGATAAGGTCATATTTTCCAAATCAAACTGCAAAGCAGAGCAGGGATGTGAACAGCCCTTTTTTTTGTTTTTTTATAACATTAGGACTATGTGACCATGCGTTGTAGTTCATTACAGCACTTGCACTGAAATGATACATTGTCAATCAGCCCGTAAACATCTATGAAGAAAAAGCTACAAGAATTCTAAAAAAAAAAAACTGATGAGGGAGGTGTGTTTGTAACTCCCATGGGGTCCCCTCTGATTCCAGCTCTTATTTTGTTAGTGTAGGTTAGAAAATGAAAGGTGACATCTGAATGGAAGCTGTAGGCAACACAGACAGTTTCTCCTCCAGTTTTAGGAAAATAACAATGAATGTATGCAAGCCTATTGCTTACTGAATGTATTAAATTCCATATAACTGAAAACTTTCATACCTATGTAACAATATTATTATTATTATTATTATTAATAATATTTTTAATGTATTACTTTTTTTTATTATTGTTGTTGTTATTATTGTTGCATGTTTTGTAGGTTGTAACCAGGGCTGGGACAAGGGGTGGGCAGGAGGGTCGGCTGACTTGGGCGCAATGGTTTATTGCAGGGATGGGGCACCCTGACTCTAACCCTAAGGGAGTGTGGGGGGGGGCACAGTTTGGCATCTTTGCCCTTGGCGCTGGATGACCTTGTCCCGGCACTGGTTGTACCATATAGCCATGACCAATTTATTATAGTTCCCGTGTCTGTCTGCCTATCAAGTTTTGATTAAAAAATAAAAAACATGAAGGGCCTGTGTACATCGGAACGCGTTGCGGGAAAGGTGCATTCTGTGCACAATAGCCGCTTCCTTTTTTAACAAGCTGCCCATTTGAGACTCACATCAGTGGCAATTAATTGTTAATGGCACCCTAAATGCATCTCACAAACGCAGCACGTCTGTGGCCACCAAACCGCATGTACCGCAGTACTATATGGTCTGGCGCGGCGAGATGTTGATAAAGTAGTGCTTGCGCTATTTTTTCCGTGTTTGGTACATTTGGCAGCCCATTGAAATAAATGGTCTACCAAAACTGGAATGTGCGGGACCGCACGGGAACACGTGCATTGCAGTGTGAACTGACCCTACTCTAATCTTTCCAACTTTACAAATGCAATATTTCCATAGTATTGGACCTCATTAAAGAGGAACTTCACATCCCCCTCCCACATTTTTTTTTACCTTTTTCGCTGGTGTTTTACATAAATGACATACTCACCCAACCAGCAAATTTAGTGGCGGTGCCTCCATTAAGGGCGCACGGGCGCCACCCCCTCTGTCACGCCACCCCCCTCTATGAATATTGGATAGATTCATGCATTGCATGAATCTATCCATGGAGGCCTCCGCCACCCCCTATTCAATCGTCTGGCCCTTTTTCAGACGCTGGGCACCTGAATTCCAGCGGCGGGGGGTGCTTTTTTTAAGCACTTGATTAGAGCCATAGGCTTTAATAGGCTTCAAAAAAGGTGGACTGCGAGCATAAAGCATTGTGCTTGCAGTCCACCCAGATGTGTTAGCAAAGCAAATGAATATTTGCTTTGCTAACACTGAACCGCTTTTCCGCCAATCAGGGAGTGCGGGTCTAATACATGTCACCTGATTGGCTGAAGGCACAGGTGCTCCTATTGGAAGCCTAGCAGAACAAGAAGAGACGAATGGAGGACAGAATGGAAGACACAGCTCGCCGCCATCACACGCTGCCTGACCCACCACCAAGATGGGGTAAGTGCCGGGCAGATAGCGGACGGGGGCACAAGTGACAGCATTTGATGGGTACAAGTGGCGGCATTAGATGGGCACAAGTGGCAGCATTTGATGGGCACAAGTGGCTGCATATGATGGGCACAAGTGGCTGCATATGATGGGCACAAGTGGCTGCATATGATGGGCACAAGTGGAGGCATTTGATGGGCACAAGTGGCTGCATATGATGGGCACAAGTGGTGGCATTTGATGGGCACAAGTGGCTGCATATGAAGGGCACAAGTGGCAGTATTTGATGGGCACAAGTGGTTGCATATGATGGGCACAAGTGGCTGCATATGACGGGCACAAGTGGCTGCATTTGACGGGCACAAGTGGCTGGAGTTGATGGGCACAAGTGGCTGCATTTGATGGGCACAAGTGGCTGCATATGATGGGCACAAGTGGCAGTATTTGATGGGCACAAGTGGCTGCATATGAAGGGCACAAGTGGCTGCAGTTGATGGGCACAAGTGGCTGCAGTTGATGGGCACAAGTGGCTGCATTTGATGGGCACAAGTGGCTGCATATGATGGGCACAAGTGGCGTTATTTGATGGGCACAAGTGGCTGCATATGACGGGCACAAGTGCCTGCAGTTAATGGGCACAAGTGGCTGCAGTTGATGGGCACAAGTGGCGGCATTTGATGGGCACAGTGGCTGCATATGATGGAGCACAGTGGCTGCATTTGATGGGCCTAATGGCTGCATTTGATGGACACAGTGAGGCTGCAATTTATGTTTTTTTCAGTATTTTTCAGTTTGTTTGCGCCCCCCAAAAAATTTTGAGCACCAGCCGCCACTGAGCAAATCCATTGCTGGGAGAGGAGTGCAATGGCAATGGATATAGAGAGTGAAGCTCCACTTTACATTTTACATAGTCCAGTCAAAGAATATGTAAACCTAACATTTCATATTTCTGATATGTGCCTGTTGTATCATGTACTTGTATGAGAAAGCATCCTGTTCTCTTTGTATTGCTTCCTTTGTGTGAAATCCCTGGTGTTCCTGCCAGTCCCTCTGCTTTCCTTTTAAAAACTGACTACATTAGGCATGGGAGGACAGCATGGTCAGTTTTTTTTTAGCTGTGCTGAGAACTCCTCCAATGACCAGACTTGTCCTGACATGCTGCCCCCCCCCCCCCCCCACACACACACACACACAGCTATTCACTAGGAAGATCATTGTGCTGCTGTTTTTCCTCCCCCAGCTCTCTGAGATCCTTATGCAGTTGAAAACAGAGGGTTTGTGATCACTTATTAAAAAGGTGATTATAATGTTTTTTATATATACAGACAAGTGTTTTGCCTTTTATTACTATTTTAAACTTCATGGGTTGTTTTACAAGGTGAGGGTTTACATATACGTTAAAAAGGCTCATGTCCACGAAGTCAAAAAGTGATTGCAAAATTAAAAAATAAATAGCAAATCTTTATCCACAGAACCCTAAATGCACAGCTGATCCAAATGGTATACCATTCCTTTCCCATCATATCTGCATTATTATACAGAATGATAAGTGTGTGTTTGTGGGGTTTTTTCATATGTATTTGACTCTTGGATGGCACCGTGTCCTTTTGAAATGTCACCTTTTTAGTTTATTCAGTTGAGAAATTTTATGTGTTGATTGGGGTTGGGAGCCAGTGAAGTGGCAAATGTCTAATTTCCTCGGTTACTACATGTTTCCAGGAATGTAAATGCCATTTCAGTCTTATCACCCAGACCACGTATTTAATCATGAGGAATATACTCAGTGTTCAGCCATGCTTGAAAGAAAAATCTCTTGTTACTCATAGTCGGGATGTGTAGCTTGCCCCTATCACACAGGTTGCTGTCTGAGCAGGCTGGATGTACATAGTGGAGGGATATTTATAATCGCTAATATTATATAGTGTTCCGGTATCCATGGCAGCCAGCATTGGAGAAATGTGCACAGTTTAATGGTGCTTGTGAATGGTGGAGGTTTCATGAAATCTGGTACGGGCTTTGAAACTAAAGATTGAGAATAATACTTGTTGCTCAAATAGAAATAGAAATATTTTCCATTTGGCGCCCAGTCATATTTTGCGTTTTGCACATTTGCACGTTTCTTTATATGTTTGTGGTCAACATTTTCAGACATGTTTCTGTAGTGATTCTTGTGTCCAAACTGAATACTGCCCATTGTATGCTCATAGTGCAAACACATTCAGGGAAGTTCATAAAAACCATTGTAGATGCCCATTGGAAAACTGCCTTGTAGTAGTGACGGTAATGGTGACAGAATCATCTGTGTCCCCTCTTTGGGGAATGATCTAGCTCATCTTCGGAGACAGGTGTCAGATCTTCTTTGTTTCAAGGCTAAAGCGGCATTGCAATCTTATAGGAAGATACCATATAAATCAGGCGATAAATGTGGTAAATTACTGGCCAGGACCCTCAGGGAACAACGTACGGCCTCGTACGTACCCCATATAAAGGGGAGAGATGGACAGATGCTTTCTCAGAGAAAAAATATTGTTCAGGCGTTTGGGGAATTTTTCTCCTCCTTATACAATCTTTCACAAATAAAAAGAAAAGAGAAACCTACGCTAGAGAGCAAAAAAGGGTTACCAGACTGCAGCTGCACTAAAAAAAACACCAATATCTATGTAATAAAGTCTAGTAAATAAATAAATTAAGTGCGCTTGCAATCATTCAATCAATTTGATTGCAAGCGCACTTAATTTATTTATTTATTATACAATCTTTCACCATCTTCTACGCCTTTTTCTTCTCTGGAGGAGTATCGTTCTTCTGAACATCTTTTGCGTTTACCTCACCGGTCTGTCGCTAGTTAGAAGTTCCAATTACAATTGAAGGACTACATAAAGCAGTGAAGGCCGCTAAATCTGGGAAGGCACCTGGTCCTGACGGATTTACCATACAGTATTATAAGACTCTACTGCCCTTGTTAGGCCCACATATGATTAAAGTGTTTAATGCATTGGGACAGTCCACTATGTTTCCACCGACCTCACTTTTGGCACACATATCAGTAATCCCAAAAGAGGGGAAAGACCCGTGCTTGTGGTAGGTATCGGACGATCTCTTTACTCAATGTGGACTTGAAGCTTTTCGCCAAACTTCTTGCCTCTCGTTTTCAATCTCAGCTTCCCCAGTTGGTACATTTGGACCAAGTGGGCTTCATTCCTTCTCGTGAAGCTAGAGACAACACTATTAAAGTACTCAATTTAGTGTACCATGCTAATCGAACTGGCATTCCTTGTGTTTTTCTGAGTACCCATGCAGAAAAGGCCTTTGACAGGGTAAATTGGACCTATATGTCCACAGTTTTGAAAGATATGGGTTTTGGGGGTCAGACGCTTCAATGAATTACTAATGTATAATCGGCTCCACAGGTCTCAGTTAAGGTGAATGGGGTGTTTTCAGAACCTTTTTTTATATCAAATGGTACCCGTCAGGGCTTTCCTCTTTCACTCTTGTTATTTGCCCTTTCTTTAGAGCCTTTTCCTGAAAAGATTCGGTCGAACCCCCTACATTTAAGGGTTACAAATAGGAGACTTTAACTATAACATTTTAGCTTACGCAGATAATTTGCTCTTTTCAATGTCTAACCCACATGTTTCATTGCCCAATCTTATGAAGGAAATATATGGTTATGGAGCCCTATCAAATCTGAAATTAAGTTACACTAAATCCGAGGGTATGGGAGTTGCTCTACCACCCCCCCTCTGCTTCGCATGTTACAACTTAATTTTAATTGTAAATGGGTGTCTTCCGCGTTAAAATATCTGGGTACTCACATCCCCTCAAACATAACTAACATCTTTGCGCTGACCTTTTCACTTATGTTTGGTTCAGTTTGCTCCCTGTTAGATAAATGGCACCGAGGTTTGCATTCTTGGTTTGGCCGATGTAACATTATCAAAATGAGTATCTTACCAAAATTTTTGTATCTTTTTCAGACATTACCCATTTCCATTCCCGCAGTTTTTTTTTGCCAAATTAGTGCTCTTTTTACTAAGTTTATATGGGCTCATAAACAACCCAGGCTCTGTAGACGCCTTCTGACGTTGCCCAAATGTTATCGTGGAACGACTGTTCCGGATGCATTTAAATACTATCAAGCTGCCCATCTTGGCAGAATGATTGATTGATGCAGACATAGAGATCCTAAACTTTGGACGGCCATTGAGCAACAGTTTAGCTCTGTTCCTCTGCATAGGGCGCTGTCGTGTTATGCAGCCTTAACGGCCTCTCTTAAGACGCATTCTACTATACGTCCTATACTTCGAGTAGGCTCTATGGCTTGTCGGACCTTTAAACTTTCTTCTATACAATCGCCACTGTTCCCTATATTGGGAAACGCCGGGCCTGTTTCGTAGTCTTTCAGAAAAGGGATGTTTTCAGGCCTCTCATTTTTTGATCTCTGATACCTGGCCTGCGGTCACCACATTGACGCAGTTAGAGAGTTAAGCCATTATTTTCAATCACTGG